>CANTUR010000009.1:10137500-11337500 GCA_947683625.1 Mallotus nudiflorus
GTTGAATTATTCTAAGTATACTAATTAACTACTAAGTATACTAATAAATCTAATTATTCTAAATGTCAAATCAAATATGGTTTATTATAAATAGAATTCCGAATTAGTCAAAGAATTATAATAAATAATGAACACATGCAATGAATGGAGAATGTGACCTAAAATCCTCAAGAGCAACTGTCATTCTTAAATAAGGGTATTTCCATCTAGAAATTATAAGTATCATCGTATCATTATAGAGATAAACAAAAACCATGAAGTTCCGTGCAAATTCTTTGACCCCTCAAAGTGGATTTCTTGTCTCTAAGTACTTTCCTAACCTTTAAGTGAATTTCATTGCTTTTCCACCAAATTGTCCTAACTTTCATTGTAAACAATTTGACTAACACATCATATATGGTGATCAAGCATATACAACTCAATTAAACACTCAATTGACAGCAATTCATTCATGCATTATAAAAAGATATAATTCATTGATTCATTCTTCCTTGTAATTCTAACAAACAAAGGCTTAGCTAAGATACATGATCAAGCAAAAATAAAAGAAAACAAAATATAAACAGAAAAGGGAAAAAATAAAGAAGATAAAACCCTTAACTAAGTCTTGATACTTAATGTAGAACCTTTCTTTTTCTTGGCTTTGTCTTTTATAATAATTGTAATATAAACTAAATAATTTTGCAATGTCTACTTTTCCAAATATATGGAAAACTAGATATCCTTTTTATATATAGGCCTTAAAAAGTGACTTAGAAAGGACTAGAACTTTGGAGTTGGAATGGCATCATTTCATGAAAGGTCATCTTCTTTTACATATACTATGACTTTAAGGGAAATTTAGTCCATTTAGATGACCTTAAATATCAAATGTTTCTTCTTTAAATTCTAGATCTTTGAGTTAAATTTCCATAGCAACTTGAATCAAAAAATTTAGATATCTGTAGAAGAAATTATGATAGAAATACCAAAATTGCTCAAATCATAAGGTTCTAGATTTCAACATTGTGCTGAGTCATGACAATATGCCGAATCGTGACAGAAGCTCTCTATTAGTGACAACTCGTGACAGTCGCCAAGTGTCCAAACTTGAGTCCTTTTGCTCCCTAACTTATTCTAATGAACTCTAAGTTTTTTCCAAGCATGAATTGAGCTTAAAACATGTATATAACCTACATAATAAACCATAAAAATAAAAGAAGTGAAAATGATAACTTAATAGGAAAGTAAACACACTAAACATAATAAAACTTAATGAAATTAATACTAAACATATTTTCATGATATCAGAATACCAACTTTTGTCAGTCTTATGTTCATTTACAATTACTTTATGAATTATTATCTTATTTTCTATTTACATGCAAATTCATATAAACCCTAAAATAATCAACTCCAAGGCAAACTAGTCATGAAATATAAAAGTAAATAATGCATTCAATAAATCACATAATCCTTAAGCTAGTCTAATCTACATGGATTTTAAATAAATGAGCTAAAGTCTATATATTTTAAATTATAAGTGAATCTAAAGACCTAATTCCTTTTGATTTTAATTAAATAAACATGAGTTTACTAACTTTAATTCTAAATATGAGCTTAAATCTACAAATTATGGAATATTTAAATTAATGGGCCTAATTCTACATGTTTTAATTAAATAGTGATATTAAATCTACAATTTATGAAAAAAAAAAGCTTAAATTAAGTGAGCTAAGTCTAAATTAATTAAATTGAATTAGGCGAGCCTATGTCTAATTAACTAAATGGGCTTAAGGATATTTTTAACCTAAAATCTAATTAATTATGGACTTAAAATATATTTTAATTAATTAAACCTAATTAATTATTAAGTGATATGGGCTAAAAGAATTACCTAAACTTAAATAAATCAATTAATGCCTGAAATGGGCTTAAGGCCCCAAAGCACATAAAAATAACAAATAAGCCCAAAAATATATAAAAACATAAAAAAAATTAAATAAAATCAAACAAATAATTAAATTAATCCTTACTAAAACACTAATTTTATTATCAAGCAACCTAAATTAATATACTTCCACCATTGATTCTAAATAATTACCTAATTGAAACCTAATTTTACTAACCAACTTAATCAAAATCACATGCAACCACACACATAATTTCACTATTCATACTATTGTGGCCATTACATTAATTCATAAAATAGTTAATAAAATAAAAAATAAAAGTAATAAATAAAATAAAATCCCTAGAAACTATGTCGTTATAAGGCTTTATCCATGGTTTTCCATGGACTTCTCATGAATTCATCCCTCCAACATAATCACTTGCCGTTTTCCTTTATAATCACCACAAAAAAAAAAGATTAATGAATAAATTATAATAATAACTTGAATGAATAAAGATAATTAATAATATCAAAGAAAATAAAAAAAAAATAAGAAGATGATAATGATGATGATTATGAGGGATTTGGGGTACTCATATTTGTAATTCAATGTTCTTGATAAGTCTTCAAATCTTCTTCTTAAAAAATTATCCAACGATCTTGAATTAATTGATAAACCAAAATGAATTTTTTTAGAAAAGCAACTCACCATAAAAAG
Source organism: Mallotus nudiflorus (assembly GCA_947683625.1). Lineage (NCBI taxonomy): Eukaryota > Viridiplantae > Streptophyta > Magnoliopsida > Malpighiales > Euphorbiaceae > Mallotus > Mallotus nudiflorus. Next base: position 10,140,092 of record CANTUR010000009.1, read on the forward strand.
AATTAAGAAAGCTCTTTTTAAGAATCAACAATGGATGAACATTATTTTCATAAACGCACAAAAACTCAAAAGCTTAAAATATGTTCTTATCTTTTTTTTATTTTTCTCTCCCCTTTTTTCCTTCTCCTACCGTCCTCTTTATACAAAGAAAAAGAAAGCTAAAAAAATCTTAACTCAATTCTAACATGATTCTAATTCCTAAAAATATAAGATTAATGCTTAAAATTATATTTAGGAATTTTAGACCAATTAGTATTGAGTTAAAAGCCAATTAGGAATTTTAGACCAATTATGATTGTGTTAAAATACAAAAATAGGGACGGAAGAATTCAATTCCGATTGGGGTTGTGTAATTCCGATCGGAATTACACAATTTCGATCATAATTTGTGTAATTCCGACTGGAATTACATAATTCTGATTAAAATTATGCAATTCCAATTGGAATGACATAAGTCCAATCAAAATTATGGAATTTTGATAGTTTTTATATTTTTTAATATTTAATTACAAAAAGAACCTTGGAAGAATTTAAATTTTGCAACTAAGCCCTAAAAAAACGTTGCAATATAGTCTTTGAAAGCACTAAATCCTTCCTTAAAACACATTTAAACCCTTCGAATTTTAAAGCTTAAGCATCAAAGACCTATTCATTTCATCATTAGAGTCCTTTGTCGCATCCATAACACATCATCCTGAAATTGGGTGTCTTTAGTTGCCGCCCTTTATTGCTATTTGTTTGAAAAATTGCAGCAAAGTAAAATAATACCCAATTTCTAAATTGAAAGTTAGGATACTTACCTGCACTCCTTGAAGCTTCTACTTATAAATTTGCTATACTCAGATGTACAGTATTTTAAATGACATGTCATACTTGGTCGTATGATATTAATTATACTCGGTTGTATAACCATAGGTGAAAGAAACACATTGTACTCAGTCATACAATGTGACTTCACTCAGATCTACAACACTGAATTAAAAAATTATATCATACCCAATCATATGATGCTGATAGTACTTGATTGCATAATCGATTGAAGATACATTGCACTTGGTCATACAATGCCGACTATACTCGGTCGTATAGTCTAATTTGAAAGGAACATCACACTCGGTCGTATTACGTTGATTACACTTAATTGTATAATCAATTGAAAATACATTGCACTTGATCGTACAATGCCGACAATACCCAATCATATAGCTTGATTTGAAAGAAACATCATACTCGATCGTATGATGCTGATTATACTTGGTCGCATAATCGATTGAAGATACATTACACTCGGTTGTGCAATGCCGACTACATTTAGTCATATAGTCTAATTTGAAAGAAACATCACACTCGATCATATGATGCCAATTATACTCGGTCCTATAATCAATTGAAGATACATTGCACTCGATCGTACAATGCCGACTACACTCGGTCGTATAGTCTAATTTGAAAGAAACATCACACTCAGTCGTATGATGCTGATAATACTCGATCGTATAATCGATTAAAGATACATTATACTCAGTCATACAATGTCAACTACACTTGGTCGTATAGTATAATTTGGAAACAAACATCACACTCGGTCATATGATGCCGATTATACTCGGTCGTATAATTGATTGAAGATATATTGCACTCAGTCATACAATGCCAACTATACTCGATCACATAGTCTAATTTGAAAAGAAACATCACATTCGATCGTACGATGCTGACTATACTCGATTGTATAATCAATTGAAGATACATTGCACTCGGTTGTACAATGCCAACTATACTCAGTCGTACAGTCTAATTTGAAAAGAAACATCACACTCAGTCGTATGATGCTGATTATACTCGGTTGTATAATCTATTGAAGATACATTGCACTCAGTCATACAATGCTGACTATACTTGGTGGTATAGCCTACTTTGAAAAGAAATATAACACTCGCTTGTATAATGCTAAATATACTCGATCATATAATCGATTGAAGATATAGTGCACTTAGTCATACAATATCGACTATACTCAATCGTGTAGTCTAATTTGGAAAGAAACATATCAGTCAGTTGTAAGATGCCGATTATACTCGGTTAAAAATACATTGCACTCGGTCGTGCAATGCCGACTACACTCAGTCGTATAGTCTAATTATTTTATATAATTATGCTATAATCCATAATTGCTTGCAAATTTGGTTATTTGAGTTGAGTGCCTCAAATTCCTTGTGTTGATTGACTTTGAATTTTGATGAATTAACTAATTAGAATTTCTTTGCTAACTAATTTTAATTTTGCTATCCCAATCATCTGCATAAGTTAGGTGCACTTTCTTCTAGATTTATAATTCCTACAAATTTATTGAAGTCAGTTTCAATCATGATGAATGCATAAAAGTACCTTATAGCATTGAAAATTTTATGAGAAAATTCATCACTTTTCACGAGATAGCATACTCTCAATGAATCTCACTAGTTTTTACTTTCATGACTTTCATTTATTCGTCATTTGGCATCATTAACAATCTTATGCTAAGAGCATATCTTTTGTCAAGTGAAGAACTTACTTCCACACCTAATTTTAATGAGAATTTGCTAAACAAAACTCATGAAAAAATGAGTATAAAAAGATTAAATTCTAAGTATCAAAATAGCATTTGAGTTATTTTTATGCTTTCCTTCCTTATCCGAGTATTCCCCCACCTTTCTCATATTACTCAGCATGGATACCAATGGAAAGGTCCTTTCGATACTTATAATTATATAGAGCATCGGAGTAAATAAAGCAATTTTTGGTACGGTCCTCTTTTAGTATTCCTCTGCCTTTCTTATATTACTCAGTATGGATACTGCTAGAGGTTTTATATTGATACTCTTACTCATTTATGAGCATTGGAGTAAATTATGCTTGCTCTTTTCTCTATTCTCCTCTTAGTATTCCCCTGCATTTCTCGTATTACTCAACATGGATACCGTTAAGGGATTTTGTACTCATACTCATTTCTCAGCATTGGAGTAGATTATATGCACATTTATTATTCAAAAGATTAAAAAGATACTTTGAAATTCAAGCAATTTATGCCTCATGTCCACAGATTTTGTTTTTACATTTTCTTCCTTTCGTTTGGGTGCAAAGCAAGCATTTGATTGATTAGAGTTTATAAACTCATAGCAAAAAACTGTTAGCTACTCATCTAAATTGTGTGAGGCTAATAAATGAAAGCCACTATGATCAAAAGTCATGAGATAGGCTTTTTGCACATGATCTCATGAAGTGGATTAATTTACTTTTAATTTATGAATTTTATGATTAAGTTAGTTCTTTATTATAGAATCTAAGGAATAGAGTTTTATTACTTCCCTTTTTATTATCTTGATGAGTGTTTTCTTTAAAAGATGATACTTCTGATTAATGATTAGCATTTGCAACCTTTCCCATTCTCATTTATATATCAATTCCTTTCACCATCTTCATTCTCTTATGTTTTCCTATACAAATTACCATAAGTTAATATGGTCTATTTGCAAGTGAACAAATTTCGTCAAAATGCAATGTTATTCATTTTTGCATTCTCCCCTTTAGATTTGTCTATGATCGCAAGGTTATAATACTCCACCATTGTAGTTAAGGCTTTTGGTTGCATTTGGATTTTTGCCATTCCATTAATGCTATGGTAGAGGTCTTCATTCCCTTTTATTGACATCTTATACAAAAATGGTTTGGGGGTTAGAGATATTATAACCAAATATTTTTTTCATAATGCATTCATTTCATGTTTTGAGTGCATTCTTCCCTTTTAGTGTCGGTGAATGTATTGCTGACATATTGGACCTTCTCATCACCATATTCCATATCCTACACTCATTTGACTATTATAAAGAGATATTTCAAAAGATGTTCTAGATGAGATTATGGAGATGGATGTTGAATATAAGGAGCTGGAGCATCCTATCTAGCCTCTTAAGATTGCTAAGATGCTACTTTTGCAAGTATCACTATTGGTGATATTCCATTACTTGATGGGCCCATGATTTATTAGTCTTATGTAGTCTAGAGTCTCATTAAGCATTAGGTTCACCTTAATAGTGTTACCTTTTTCTCTTAGATGTTTTACATGTGCATATTCTAAGTGCTTTCCTATACTTTCACAACACTAATTTCAAATGTTAGTACCAGAGTATCTGTACAATATTATCTAGGCTCAAGGACTTTAATTATACAAAACAAGTATTTTGTAAAAATGTATACAAGTGTATGCATGCTATGTATGATGTGCATGATGTGAATAGGTCTCCTATTTGAAATAGAGCCATGTTGTTGATTTTGGAGTGTAAGAATTAGGCGTCTCCTCAATACCTTGTTAGTTTGAGCACTGAATGATTCATTATTGGTACTTATGATGTTGAAGCTTCCAATATGATTCATTAGTAGGGTCCATAGCCTTACAATAGAGCTTGTGATTGACCAATGCACTGTTGAACTTTTCTTTTTATTAATGTTTTTGCTATATAATGATTAAGGTATTACTTCTTACACTTCAGCATCCATCTTTGCTCTTTAAAAGCAAACACCATTTGCCCCCTGAGTTGTATTTTGCCCCCAGTTCCATTCTGGATTCATTCATGCTATTATAGCATTCCTTTTTCATTTTTATGTGCAAGAGACCCAATGTATTCACTACTATTATTGATCCTTTGACTTATTAACCCTATTAGTTGCAATCTCAAGCATTGGAGATGTAGAGGAATGGGCAAATTGACTGAAGCAAGTTCTTGATGATGAAATCAAATGGACTTGCACTTTGAAGAACTCTTGAGTAGAATATGAAGCTTAATATTGATGCAATGATTGATGATAGTTATATGACAAGACTTGCAATGCAAATTAATGAGCTATTTGAATTCTCAAAGTATAAGGGGACCCTAGGCTTATAAGGAAAATTACAGAGGAAACATAACTAAAATAATTATCTCATAGCTCTAATTTTAGCTTTCATTATGTAATGTCTTTCGATTCAGATACTTATGCAATATGATAAAGATGAATATGTGATATTTGAAAAAAATCTTCAATTCAATTTTACTCATTCATTTGGGAAAAAATGAGAACATTCATTACATAACATGACACTACTCCTATAATAAATTAATCCTAAATTTTTCTCTTTAATTTTTCACCTTATTTTTCTTTTTCTTTTTCTCTCTTTTTATTTTTTCTTTTTTTTATCATTCTTCATATTTTTCCTTAGTTTTTGACCTCTTTAGAAGTTATGTCATGTGATATAAGACTATTCTTTAAGTTTACATTTGTGCCCATACTGAATGAAGCTAATTGAATTAAATTTTTGTCAAACATGCAGATGCAATCAATATCACAATGAGTAGAACTTTTAGGATGCATATTACATAAGTGAGCGTAATCAGAATTTATATTATCGATCACTAAAATAAAACAAGTTCTAAAGAAACTAAAATTTTATTTAAAGAAGACAATAAGAAATTTTATTTCCTATTCTAGATGGTTATCCTTCAAGTGGCTAACATAACAGCTATTATTGCATTTTCTTACGAACTGACTCTGTAACTTCATCTTTTTGTACCTCCACTATGCATATTTCTTCTTATCTTGCAGTTTCTCATCATCAAACTCATTACCCCATCTTGTAGGCACAATCGACTTGAAGGGTATGTTAAAAGAAGGTGGTTTAGTGTAAAACACCTTATAGTCAAACTTACTTGAGGGCTGATCCAACAAATCTTCAACTCTTTCCACATCTTTAGAGGCATTAGGAGATTTCTCATTGATTTTAAGTTTTAGATCCTCAAAAGAGTTTAGCACTTCTTCCTCGCTTACTCCTGAGTTGATCATCATGGTAGCAAAGGGTGGTATGTTTTAGTGATTTGTGAATGGATTATATCGGGTGTTTGGGTTCGGGCTTGACTTTTTAGGGTATGCGATTTTTCTAGAGTCTATGAGGTTTTTGATTTCATGTTTAAGATGCATACTTGAGTCGGTAGAATGACCACTAACTTGATGAAACTTGTAATAACTGTTTTGATCAAAACTAGGGAGGTTCGGGTTTGGTGGTCTAAAAGGGGTTAAGGGGCTAAAGAGGCCTTTTTGGATGAGATGGTCTAGGACTTTGGATAAGGGTTGATTGAAATTTGAGAATCTCCTAGGTTGTTAGATGGCATGAACTCTTATGAGTCGACTGGTATTTCCTTGTTGTGTGCCCCCAATTGGGTAATTTCTCACTCTAGTGTTCCTAGTAGCCTTCTTTTTCTCATTTTCGATCTCTTTAGCCTGTAACCCATCATCATAAAGGTCCATGAATGTCTTGGAGTTCATCATTTGTAGCCTCTCTACTAGGTTAGGTGATACATTTCAGACTATCATTCTAACCTGATCCTTCTCTACCAATTTGTTCTTTATCATTCCCGCCTTAATTATAAACCTGTTCAGAAAATCTAAAAATGATTCATTAGGCTTCTGCTTGGTTAGTTCTAGATCTCTTATAGACACCTCGAGCCTAGTATTCTAATATACTCAGATAGACTTCTCTAACCCATGATACCAATTAATGGCCATACCCTCTAAGGACAGTACAAACAACTTAGTAACCATAGAGAAAGGAGCCTTAGTGGTACTCATAGTAGTTGTTCATTGACTATGATGAATCCTCAAGTCCCCACTACCACCGAACTTATGTAGCTATTTCATTTTGAATTTGTTAGATAGCCTGTTTCCCCCAAATTGTATCACATCATCAAAGTTAAATGGGTATCCTAGGCCTTATCCTCTCATCACCTCCTCCATTTTGGACATCTTTTGAGTTAATGCCTTCATTTATCTAGATTGTAGCTCTTGAACTTGCTCAAGTGATTCCCTTTTTTCTTTATCAATCATATAACTCCCAACATCATCCAACTTCATTTCCTTAGTGTTGTCATTGTTAATAGGTAATGAACCTATAGCAGGTGGGTTGGTCGTAGTAAGTGGTGCAGCAACAGGTGGTGGCATTAGTCCTATTAGAGCTTTTCTTAACTCATCTTGCACCATTGCTCTCATATCATCCATAAGTACTCCTTTGACATCTTCTAAGGTCCAGTTTCTTCCCTCTTGTTGTTCCATTCTTTTAGTTTGTTCAGGTTGCATAGCTTCTAAATAGAGCGGATTAATGGGGCTCTTTTCCAGTCTGCTAAGGATCTCTTTCACGATCGATTGGGGGCTTGAATCAGTTCTCACTAGTCTGCCACCTTTTCAACTCCAAACACAAGAAGATCTAGATGATTCTATGATGGCTGAAAGATCAATTGTTAATATAATGCATGAGAAGCATGTATGCATGATGCAGGTGTCATACAATAAGTAGCAAGTAACAAACCAAGTTAGGTGTACATACATCCTTCCAAACTTATTCCTCCCATACACGTATTCAATGGTGAGACTCTTTTCCTATGATTTTTGGTCTTAGTCTTAATATCAATAGGAGATATCAGGGACTGACATGCATGCTAAATCTCTTAAAGTAGTAAAGCATAGAAATAGTATTTCTAGTTATAAAAGCATTGCCCAATCTTTATTAGTCATGATGGGCTTCTAAAGTATGGGCTTGGCAAGAAATTTGGGTAGATCCTAAGGGAAATAATTAAGCCTTTATATATGGTTAGGGTCCTATAAAAAGGTCAAGGTTCTCTTAGTAAGATGCCCTCCTTTAGGACTTGAGTTACATGCCAAGGTTAGAGGGGTCTAACATCTTTTGCAAACTCCAAAGAAGACTATCCCCCTTAAGAACTTGGGTTATAGGCTCTAGCCAGATGAGCCCAACGATCTCTCTTAGAACGAGTTAAGGTAAAGAGTGATGGTTAGCCAATCTACAACCCCATTAAGCTAGTGGAATCATGGAATCATAAATCAACGCCATCAGTTAATAGGGACATGCAGAATCAATGCAAGAAAAAAATAATAATTATTAAAATAATTCTAAAGAGCATAAGTAGAATCAATATGTCTTATCCCAAGTGGAGTCATTACTATAGACGGTGAGGTTTAGCGCATGTTCGAGATTTTAGCAGCCACGACACTGTTTGAGCTCAGGGCTCTAAAGAACACACTAACCACTATCACAAAAACATAGTGTGGGGATGAGGAGTCACCAGCCATGGTAATAATTGGGACAAATAAAAAAGGTGGTGCTCAATTTCCTAAAAGAAAGCTAGTACCATAACCAGGAGATTCTGGATATGGAATACCAACTTTTTTCAGTCTTGTGTTCTATTTACATGCAATTTCTTATAAACCCTAAAACAATCAACTCTAAGGCAAACTAGTTATGAAATATACAAGTAAATAATGCATTCAATAAATCACATAATCCCTAAGTTAGTCTAATATATATGTATTTTAAATAAATGCGCTAAAGTCCACATATTTTAAATTATAAGTGAACCTAAAGACTTAATTCCTTTTGATTTTAATTAAATGAACCTGAGGTTTAGTAATTTTAATTCTAAATATGAGCTTAAATCTACAAAGTATGAAATATTTAAATTAATGGGCCTAATTCTACATGTTTCAATTAAATAGTGATCTTAAATGTACAATATATGAAAAAAAAAGCTTAAATTAAGTGGGCTAAGTCTAAATTAATTAAATTGAATTAGGTGAACCTATGTCTAATTAACTAAATGGGCTTAAGGATATTTCTAACCTAAAATCTAATTAATTATGGACCTAAAACTATATTTTAATTAATTAAACTTAATTAATTATTAAGTGAGATGGGCTGAAAGAATTACCTAAACTTAAATAAATAAATCAAAGCCTGAAATGAGCTTAAGGCCCCAAAACACATAAAAATAATAAATAAGCCTAAAAATAAAGAAAAACATAAAAAAGAATTAAATAACATCGAACAAGTAATTAAATTAATCCTTAATAAAACCCTAATTTTATTATCAAGCAACATAAATTAATTTACTTCCTCCATTGATTTTAAATAATTATCTAATTAAAACCTAAATTTACTAACCAACTTAGTCAAAATCAACATGCAACCACACATATAATTTCACTATTCCCACTATTAGGGCTATTACATTAATTTATAAAATAGTTAATAAAAAAATAAATAAAATAAATAAAATAAAAACCCTAGAAACTAAGTCTTTATGAGGCTTTATCCATGGTTTTCTACCATAATCACCATAAAAAAAATAAAATTATGATTAATTAATAAATTGTAATAATAACTCTAAAGAATACAAATAATTAATAATATTTAAGAAAATAAAAAAAAAGAGTAAGAAGAAGATGGTGATGATTGTGATTGATTTGGGGTACTCCTTAGATTTATCATTCACCATTCTTGATAAGTTTTCAAATCTTCTTCTTAAAAAATTCTCCAAGGATCTTGAATTAATTGATAAATCAAAAGGAGTTTTTGTAGAAAAACAACTCACCAAAAAAAGAACTAAGAAAGCTCCTTTTAAGAATCAATAATGGATGAAAATTGTTTTCATAAACGTACAAAAAAAGTCAAAAGCTTAAAATTTGTTCATACCTTTTTTTGTTTTATTTCTTTTTTCCTTTTTCCTTCTCATGTCGTCCTCTTTTTATAGTGAAAAAAAAAGCTAAAAAAACCTTAACTCAATTCTAACGTGATTCTAATTCCTAAAAATATAAGATTAATACTTAAAATTATATTTAGGAATTTTAAACCAATTAGGATTTAGTGAAAAATAAAAACAAGGATGGAAGAATTCAATTCGAACCGAGATTGTGCAATTCCGATTGGAAGTACACAATTCTATTTGGAATTGGTGTAATTTTGATCGGAATTATATAATTTCAATTAAAATTATGTCATTCCAATTAAAATTACATAATTCCAGTCAAAATTATGGAATTTTGACAGTTTATTTATTTTTTAACATTTAATTACAAAAAGACCCTTGGAAGAATTTATGTTTTGCAGTTAAGTGCTAAAACAACATTCCAATTTAGTCCTTGAAAACACTAAATCCTTTCCTTAAAAGATGCATTTAAACCCTTAGAATTTTAAAGCTTAAGTATGGAAGTCCTTTTCATGATATTTTCATCATTGGTATCCTTTATCGCATCCATAACACATCATCCCGAAATTAGGTGTCTACACTAACCCTAACAAATGTACAGGAATACAACATTCAAACATGAGTGATCATGAAGCTAAGTCTTCTTGCCAAAGCAATGGAAAACTGAAAGCCAGGATTTAAGAATTGCTTGATGATGGCATCATGGTTGAAAGCCCCTAAAATCAAACCAGTATCACCAGGCATCTCCTCTATAATATTGACAATGTTGATTGGAAAAGTCTGCAACCATATGGAATATTATGCATTAAGACATTCTAGCATGTGCATCTCAACTATGAACTTTTAAATGTTGCTGTGTCATTTTTAAGATCATCGAGAGCATGTGTTTCAGTTCAACATCATGGAACTATGCCCATTGTATTAGGAATTAGTGCCATAGTAGGACCAATCCCCACCAAGACCGAAGAAGCAGTCTTCACTAACCAAGACATCAAATACCCAGGATTTGGGGTCATTTTCATTTACCTAAGCTCACAAAAGGTTAATGAACTGTCACCAAGCACAAACAACTGATTCCTATACAAATCCTAGCAGCTTCTAATACTAACAAGACTAGTAATTTGACTTGGGCATGCCTTCTCACGTGTTATCTCTTCATTTAATACTTTAGCATCTGACATAATTGGCTAGGAGATTACATGATACTCTAGGTCATTAAAGGAATAGAACGTGGAATGACTACCTTACCACTGATTCTATAAGAAACCATTTAAGGTCCATATGACCTAAAAAAAGGGAAGAGTCTAAACTTCTAGGAGCCCATTGTTGCTTTAAATATGGCTACATGAAAAGTTGAGTTTGTTCGACAAACCTGTAGGAAACTAGATGAGATATCAACCCATGAATCACCTAGAAAGACATGTCAAGGATTTTCATGGGTGCTCAGTCTACATCACAACCCTATTGTAGGTCAGAAGTGATAATTACACGTTCTTATTAAAAATTAAACTTATTTTAATTTAATAATATCTCATTTTAGGTGTATAACTTTACCTTTTTTTTTCCTAATAACTGATAGATTTGGCATTTTAAGAATATTAGGACATTTAAAAAAAATATAAACATAATTACATATTAATTAAATAAACTAGGAATTTTGTATTTTATGTCTAATTTTTGTATTCTTCTCATTGAGCTTTTATTTTCTATGTAGGAATTAAAATATATAGGTATGCAATGCATCACAATAGTTTAAAAAAGTCAAAGATAAAAAAAAGTCCAAGAAAGGAACATAAGTGTGCATTAATCATGCATGACCATGCAAGGCTCAACATAGCCTTGCAATGTCAAAAAGGAATTGAGCACAGTAGTGCAAGGCTTAAAATAGTTGAGTAATTTCACAAAAGAAAATAACCAAGGCCATGCAAGGCTCAACACGGCCGTGCAATTTGACTAAAGGAAAAATGCACGGTCGTGTACGCTATAGCACGGCCGTGCCAAAAGCTAAAGAAAAAATTGCACGGCTGTGCATTGCATAACATGGCTATGCCAAATGCTTCATTCACATAAGCATGGCCATGTAAGGCCAATTTTAGATTTGTACAACCATGCTTGTACATTTAAGGAAATTCTACTTGCACATATAAACCACGTGCAACCCTATTTCTAAGGAAATAAGAACATCATAAACTTGTGTAGTAGCAAATGAGAGAGGAGCGTAGAGAATAATAGATAGAGAAAAATAAAGAATAAATAGAGAGAAATGTATAGAGAGGATAGGGAGTGAAGCTCACTCATCTCCATCATAGTACAAGCAGACATAAAAGAGATTAGCAATATGGAGCTACATTAATAAGGATTAGATAGTTTTCTCTATTCTCATATTGTATTTTGATTATGTTAGGTATATTTGTTTATTGTTTTCTTGTTCTATGTATGAACATGGTAGCTTAATCTCATTTTATATTAGAGTTATCTAAGTAACCTGGAGATGTATTGAACTCACATTTCCTTTTAAATATATTCTTAGTTCATGTCATGTTTATGGTTATGCTTCATGAATGATTCAATTATTTAAGTTAGTATATTGAGATCAAAAGGAGATTTATACCTACAGTTGTAATGTTTATATTAAGTCATCCTATGCTAAAAGTATTAAGACCGAGAGGAGATTTACACGTAGGCATCTAGAATAAAAACTATTAAATCTTAATTTGAGTAGAGATACCAGTTAAGAATTAATATTGCATTTTACCTTTACAGTTTAAGTTTGTTATGGTTCTATTTATTAGAGCTTTGCGTTGTGAGAGTTCCTTTATTCGAATCAATATTTGAAATAATAAGCTCACCTTATAAATGCTTGAGAGAGATTTATAAGAATCACAGTGGTAGCATCTTAAATGTGTCTATGAGAGAGATGATATAAATTAGATTTTGAGTCAATATAGATTCAGGTTAAAAGAAAAGTTATGATACATATTACACACAATTTATTCTTTATAAAAATTAATTTAGTTTTAATTTTAATTGCTTTACAACATAAAAATTGATTCATTTATACAAGAAAGTAAATAAAGTTAACTAGCACTTATCCTCTTCCTTGTGGGATCGATATCTAGACTTACAGTCCTATTCTATAACTTGACCCATATACTTATAGATCCCATCAAGTTTTTGGCGCCATTGCCAGGGAAGAGTTTAATATTAAAAGTAGCTTGATACTAGTTGATTTAAACATTTTTTCTTTTATTTTATTTTTAGTTTTATTTTTTTCTTTTCTTTTGCAGGAAATAGGTGTATGCTCAAAACTCGAAGCCTTAATGAAGAGCTTGAAGCATTTGATGCTCAAATTGACAAACATTCCATAGAGTGAGGAGAGAGCAATAAGTAGTCATGAATTAAGGAAATGATCCTAATGACACCAATGGTGAAGGAGAAGGAGCCAATAACATTAATAATCAAAATCATGTAAATCGCCTCCTCAACCGGTGCTACAACCCTATGGCTAATAGAACCATGAGAGAGTGTATGAACTATAATATGCAGCAAGTTCAGAATCCAATTGCGCCTTTGGCTATTAGATCAAACAATTTTGAGATTAAACCTGGCATGATTCATATGATCCAAAGTTCATAGTTTCATGGATTACCCTCAAAGGACCCCGTTACACATATACATCAATTTATGGAGTATTATGGAACTCTGTGGAAGAATGGAGTATCTTCGGAAACCATCTACCTTATTATATTTCCTTTTTCTCTCACAGACAAGGCAACTAGGTGGTTTGTTGGGTTACTTCCAAAATCCATTAGAACCTGGAATGAGATGTACATAGTCTTTTTCAATAAATATTTTCCCCTTCTAAAGCTCTAAGAATTAGAAGTGAGAGTAATTCTTTTTACCAAAGAGATGATGAATCACTTTTTAAAGCTTGGGAGTGGTTTAAGGACTTAGAAAGATAATGTCCTTTGCACTTAATTCCTACTTGGGATTTGGTGCAGTCTTTTTATAAGCGCAATAATCCAGTTGTAAGGTGCAATACAGACATAGCATGTGGAGGCTATGTCATTAATAAAAATCTAGAGGATATTCTTGATTTGTTTGAGGATATTGCTATAGGTAAACACCTATAGAATAATGAACGAGCCATGATAATAAAGAAATAGGGTGTTGTGGGACTTGATGGGTTAAGTATAGTCACTACCAAGCTTGACGCTTTAGTCCATGAACTCAAAAAGTTGAATGTTAATGCTCTATCAACAACTTCCACTTGAAGCTATGAGTTATGCCAAAGGGAGCATGAGACTAGCAAGTGCGTTATGACATAAAATATGGAGCAAGCCAATTATGCACAAAAATAAAGCAACCTATACAAAAATACTTACAACTCATCTTAGAGGAACCATCCTAATTTCTAATGGAGAAATCAATGTGAGCAAGGGCATAGTAGATAACCACCACCTACTTTTGGAAACTCAACATTTCAAGACCTACATCAATAAGCTCAATAGAACTGAAACTCATCTCTTGAAGGCAAGCTAGACATGTTCTTGGAGATGATGGACAAAAGGATGACTTTTCAAGAATATTTGAACCATAAGATAGTGGCAAAGGTGGACTAGATTTAGAAATAAGATACTTAGTTGATGTTCAAAAACCATTTTTCTTCCATTCATAATCTAGTAGTGCAAATGGGCTAGATAACTACTGCACTAACATCACACAACCAAGGAAAGTTACCAAGCAATACTAAGACAATCTAAAGGAGCAAGTGAAACCTATAACCCTAAGAAGTGGAACTACCTATAGAGTCCAGCTCAAGCAAACAGGGTAAAGCCACTACGAAAGAACACTATAGAGAAGTCAAAAATAGGGGAGAATTTAAGGGAATAAAAGAGAGTATGAGCTTGTAAGCACCCAATATCAGGATGCAATTGTGCACAATTGCGACGTAAGGCCCTATAATGAAATTTATTCAAAAATTGAACTTGGCCCTTAATTTTCTAGACTCTAGGGACTAAATTGCAATAATTTTTAGGATTTGATTTTAAAAATCAAGTTTTAAGGGGTCTTTGGGCAATTAAAAGTTAGGGATCATCATCATTAATGCCGATCGACATTGCATAATGTCGATCGGTATTGCACATTACCGATATGCAAAAATAACTATATTTTTATTTTTTTGTCTATTTTTCTCTTTTTTGATTAGACAAAAATTCATTTTATTTATTTTTTTTCAAGTAATAACTATTCAAAACACATAAAATTTTGAAATTAAAAATGAGATAAGTTTGTTTCTTGGAGATTAGGGAAGATGAGCTAACAAGACTCTGCTTTAAAAAGTAAAGACTATATGAGTGAGGGGGACACACAGAATTAGTAATTCATGTTCAATTGGGTAAAATATTAATTAAAATCACTAATGGTAGTAGAAAATTAGGGTTTGCATGTAATTATTTAGGGTTTTTTTTTCTAGAAAATCACTAAAATGTATGTTTGATATATTTGTTGTGTTTTACTTATTTTGGGCTTGTTTGTTATGTTTTTATCCTTTTTAGGCCCCAAGCTCGTGACTGGATCAAACCCACTAAATAAAATAGGTTTATAGATGATTTAGGTTAATTAAATAATTAAAATCAATGTAAGCCCATTAGGTTAATTTAAACTTATTAGGTTAACTAAAATTAATTAGACTTAGCTCAACCCATTTAATTTCATTTCCATTTAAAATAAATAGATTTAGTCCCACTTATCATTTTAAATAAAATCAACTTAGACTTAGGCCCAGTAATTCAACTTTTCCTTTAGAATTTTACAGACTTAAGCCCATTTCCTTAGATAAATTAAAATAAATAGACCTAAGCTTACTAATTAATAAAAATGTAGGCCCACCTTTAGTCAAGTTTTCACTTGTAAATAAAAAATGTAAATCTAGCTAACTTTTGTTAAAATTAACTTAGTTTAGACTTACGGACGACATGTTTGAATACATTTTTTATATGTAATTTTTTTGACTAGACACCTTAGGGTTATATTGATGTTCAAATATGGTTTAATATAATTGCATGTAATTAGAGAATGAAGTAATAATTTATAATGTAATTTTAAATGAACACGAGACTAAGAGAAGTTAGTATTCCATTACTAGAATCTCTTACTGATGGTGCTAACTTTCATTTAGAGAGTCAAGTACCACCAATTGAATTGTCCAAGTTATATCCCTAGGTGGCAACTCCACTTCTCCATGCTATGACTTTATGGAATAATAGTGTGTTCCCCGAAGCCTTAAGCCTAAATAACGTCATGGTTGCTAAAATCTTGGATGCACACTAAATCTTGTCATCTACAACGGTGACTCTGTTAGGGATAAGAGATATTAATTCTACTTGTGTTCTTTAGAATTATTTTATTGATTATTATTTTATTCTTGCATTCATTCTGCATGTCTCTATTAAACTGATGGCATCGGTTTATGATTCCATGATTCCACTAGCTTCATGGAGTTGTAAATTGGCTAAACATAACTCTTAGCTTGAACTCGATTCAAGAGAGATTACTGGGCTCATCTAACTAGAGTCTATAACACAAGTCCTTAAGGGGGGTAATCTTCTTTCAAGTTGGTAAAGGATGCCAGGCCCCTTTAACCTTGGCCTATAACTCTTGTCCATAATGGATGACATCTTGCTACGGGAACCTTAACTTTTCATTAGACCCTAGCCACATATAATGGCCTAGTTACTACCCCTATGAATTTTTACCAAAATTTCTTATTAATTGAATTGCTATAAGGTATTTCTATTTATAAAAGCCCAAGTCTATACCTTTGAGGCCCATTCACACTAATGAGGATTGGGCTAGACCTTTATATTTATAAATGTGGTTTCTATGCTTTTGTTTTCAAGAGAGATTTAGCATGCACGTTGACTCTTATTATCCCTATTGATATAAAGGCTAAGACCAAAATCCTAGGAAAAGAGACTTGACATTGGACACATGTGTGGGAGTAATAAGGTTGGAAGGCTGTATATTATGTACCTTTCTTTGATACTTGCTACTTGCTACCTGCTACTAACTACTTGTTGCATTAGAAAACCTGAAAAGACTAGTTAGGAAATAGTTAGGACATTCTCATTATTTAGAAAACCTGCAAATGGTTGGCAAACAAAAATTAAGGAATTAATATAAAAAAGGTCTCATTGGCTAGAAAACCCACAAAGGGCTAATTAGGCAAAAATTAAGGCAAATAAATTAGTGAGAGAAAAATATTCAGTTATAAAATTTTAAAGAACTAACTAATAGTAGGAGTTATATCATGTGATGTAATAAATGTACTCATTTTGTCTATAATTAATTAATCATATTGAAATTGAATTTTTGTTCTGGCACTACATGTTCCATCTTATTTATAATGTATAAGTACTAGAAAGGAAAATAAAACATGAAAGCTTAAAATCAGTTCTATGAGACCAATTCCTATTGATGTCCAAGTTTCTTCTTTTGTGAGTCATCATAAAAAGCTTGAGTCCTCTTATATCTAAAGAATCCCAGTGGCTCCATAGCTTCCACCATAACCCAAGTCTTATAATTATCATTAGTAGCTCTATCAACATCCAAGTGCATGTTCCACTCAAGAATCCTATAATGCAACCACCTGCTGCTGTTGCACCTCCTATTATGGCCAATCCACCTGTTGTGACTAATCCACTTGCTGTGGGTACACCACTTGCTAATAATGACAATGATTGGGAAATAAAACTCAAGGATATTAAAAGTTATATGGTTAGAAGGGTGAAAAGGGAATCATTGGAGCAAGATCAAGAGCTAGAATCCAAGTAAATGAAAGCACTAACTAAGAAAATGTCCAAGATAGAGGAATTGATAAGAGGACAGGGCATGGGATGCTTATATAATTTTGATGATATGCTACAATTTAGGAAGGACAAATTGCCTAACAAATTCAAGATGCCACAACTATAAAAGATTTATGGTATTATGGACCCTAGAATTCACCTTAGTCAATACATAACTACCATGAGCACCACTAAGGGTCCTTTGTCTGTGGTTACCGAGCTATTTATACTGTCATTGGAGGGCATGACTGTCGATTAGTATTATGAGTTGGAGAAGTGGACTGGAGAGAGTTGTGTACCACTTTTCTAAAATAATATAACAACAACACTAGGCTCAAAGTGTATATCATGGATCTATAATTGACCAAGCATAATCCTAATGAATCATTTTTGAATTTTCTGATTAGATTCATGAATAAGGCAGGATCAATGAAGATTAAATTAGCTAAGAAGGATCAGGTTAGAATGATAGTCCAAAATGTGTCGCCCATTCTAGTTGAGGGGTTCTAAATGATGAACCCTAAGATATTTGTAAACCTTTATGATGATGGGTTACAAGCTAAGGAGATTGAGAATGAGAAAAAGAGGATTGCTAAAAGCACCATAGCAAGAAACTACCTAACTGGGGACATACAGCAAGGAAGCACTAGCGGGATTGTAGGAGTGCATGTTGTTCAACAACCAAGGAGGTACTCCAATTTTAACCAACCTTTGTCAAAATTCCCAAAGCACCTAATGCAAAGGGTTTACTTCAACCTTTACCTAATCCAAACCCAGCAAACCGAAATACCTGAGGCTATAACCCAAATAGGCATTGCAAATTCTATCAAAACCTTCAATACTTCATAGACAAAAACATCTACCTCAAATATGAAATCCAAAACCTTATAGACTCCAAAATAATCACAAACCCTGAAAACCCAAGCAATAGAAATAATCCTTTCCCAAACAGCCAAAATGTACCATCCTCAATTATCATGATGATTAATTCAATAGTAAGAGACGAAGAAGTGCTAAGTTCCTTTTAGGACCTAGACCTTAAAACCAATGAGAAATCTCTTAATGCCCTTAAAGATGTAGAAAGAGAAGAAGACTTATTGGATCAACCTTTATGCAGATTCGATTATAAGGTGTTTTACACTAAACCACCTTCTTTTGACATACCCTTTGAGTCGATTGTGCCTATAGGAAGGGGTGATGAGTTTGATGATAAGAAGCTGCTAGACTAGAAAGAAACATGCACAATGGAGGTAAAGAAGGATGAAGTCATGGAGACAGTTAGCAAAAAGATGCAAGAATAACTATTATGTCAGCCTCCTCAAGGACAACCACTATGAGACTCAGCATCCCTAGCATCTAGAATAGTAAATAGATTTTCTTATTATATTCTTTAAACAAAATTTTAGTTTTTTTATTTTAGTGAATGATGATATAAATTTTGACCATGCTTCCTTATGTATTGACATCCTAATGGTACTACGAATTATGATATTGATCACATCTGCATGTTTGACATAAATTCAATTCAATTAGATTCATTTCGTATGGGCACAAATGAAAATTCAAAGAACATACATATATCACATGGTGTAACTTCTGTAGATAGGAAATTTGAGGAGAAAATAAAAAAATAAAAAAAGAAAAAAAATAAGGAGAGAGAAAAAGAAAAAAGAAGAGTGAGGTAAAAATTAAGAGAGAAAAATTCATGACTAATTGATAATAGGAGTTGTATCATGTGATATAATAAATGTTCTCATTTTTGCCCTAATTAATGATTAAAATTGAATTTGAAAGTTTTGTTCAAATCTCGCATATTTGTCTATATCATACTATGTAAGTATCTAAATGAAAAGACAATATATAATGAAACTTAAATTAAAGCTATAAGATCACTATTTTAGTTAAGTTTTCTTTTTTCCACCTTTTGTAATTTTCCTTATAAACCTAGCATCCCTTTATACCTTGAGAATTTAAGTGTCCCAGTAACTTGCATTGCAAGTCTTGTCTTGAAACTATCATCAATTATTGCATTAGCATCAAGCCTCATATTCAGCTCATGATTTCTTTGAAGTGTAAGTCTAGTTAATTTAATCATTAAGAAACTCACTTCAATCAGTTTGCCCATTCCTTTACATCTTTAATGCATGAGATTGCAACTAATATGGTTAAAAAGTCAAAAGATCAACAACATCATTAAACAAAATTGGTCTCTTGCACATGAAAATGAAAAAAAGGACTTCTAGAATAGTGAGAATGGATCCAAAATGGAAGCTGGGGGGCAAAATGTAGTTCTGGGGCAAATTACAAAATACTGAGTCCGCATTCAAAGAGTAAATATGGATGCTAAAGTATAAAAGATAGCACATGAGTTCTCAGGGCATAAAGAAGCATACAAATACATATGGTATCATGCAGCAAAAGGCAAAAAGAAAAGTTCAATAGTGCATCAGTCAATAATGAGCTCTAGTGTAAAGCCATGGACTCCACTTGCTAGCCTACTCACTAGTTTGATGAACTGTATATGAAGCTCTAACATTAGAAGTACCAATAGTGAAGCATTCAATACTCAAGCCTACAGGCTATTAATGGGGCACCTCATTCTTACATTCCAAGATCAACAACGTGGCTCTGTTCAAAATAGGAGATTTATTATGATCATGCATGTCATACATAACATGCACATACTTGCATACATTTATTATGAAATATTTGTTTACATAGTAAAGTTTTTAAGCTTAGGCAGGATTGTACAAATACTTTGCTACTAATATTCTTAATTGGTCTGAAATTCTCCTAAAATTATTTTGATAGTTTTAAGGAAATAGAAGTCTTTTAGTAATCACTTTATAAATAGGGTTTCAAGATGTATCCTTATATATAGGAGGGTTTTGACTCTAAAAATAGAAAAGAGAAGGCACAAGGGGAAGAGAAAAAAAAGGAAAAAATCTAGGAGGAAGGCAACAACATATTTTTATAAGCTTTTAATTTTTCATTCATTTTTTACACATAATTATTTTTTTAATCATTCATTGATTGTTCTTGAAAAAGCCTTCTTAATTCTTTTGTGAATTGTCTTTCTTTACAAAAGTCCCCTTTGGTTTTATTGGTTAACTGAAGATCTTTGGAGAATTTTTTAAGAACAAGATTAGAAGACCTATAAAGAAGCGATGATTTTACAAATCTAATGGGCATCCCATCACTCATAAGCATCATCATCCACTTTTTATTCTATTTTATTTATTTATTTATTTTTTATTTTATTGATTATTTCTATTATTTGAGTTATTATTATAATTTGTTCACTAATCATAATATTTATTTTTTTATGGTAACTATGGAGGAAAACACATAATGATTATACTTGGAGAATCAAATACACAAGAGGTATATGGGAAGTCATGGATAACACCTTATAGAGATATAATTTCTATGTTTTTTATTATTATTTTATTTTATTGCTTCATTTTATTTATTTTTTGGGATGTATTAATTATTTTTATTATTATAGATTATTTTAATAGCCCCAATAGTGGGAATAGTGGAATTATGTGTGATTGCATGTTTATTTTGATTAAATTGGTTAGTAAAGTTAGGATTTCTATTAGGTAATTAATTAAAATCAATGGAGGTAGTAGATTAATTTAGGATGCACGTTAATAAAAATTAGGATTTTTAGAAGAGATTAATTTAATTATTTGTTTGGTCTTTTATTTATTCATTTTGGCATGTTATATTTGATTTTGGGATTGTTTATTATTTTTATGTGTTTTGGAGCCTTTAAACCCATGTTAGGCTTTAATTTATTTTTATTTGGATAATTATTTTTTAACCCATCTCATCTAATAATTAATTAGGTTTAATTAATTAAAATATATATTTAGGTCAATAATTAATTAGATATTAGGTTAGAAAAAACGTTGGCCCATCTAGTAAATTACATATAGGCCCACTTAATTTAATAAAATTAATTAGACTTAGCCTATTTAAATTTAAGCCTTTTTCATAATTTGTAGATTTAAGACCACCATAGCATTAAAATATATAGATTTAGGCCCATTTTTAGAATTAAAATAAATAGACTTAGGTTCATTAAATTAAAATTAAAAGGAATTAGTCTTTTAGGATAATTAATTAAAACAGGTAGATTTAACTCATTTAATTAAAATCCATGTACTTTAGACTAACTTAGGGATTATATGTTTGATTGAATGCATTATTTACTTGTATTTTCATGACTAGTTTGCCTTGGAGTAATTGCACAAATAAGGGTTTATATGAAATTGTATGTAAATAGAGAATAATATAGTAATTCATAAAGTAATTCTAAATGAACACGAGACTGAAAGAAGTTGGTATTATGTGCCTAAAATCTCCTGGTTGTGGTGCTAGCTTTCTTTTAGGGAATCGAGTACCACCTTTTCGATTTGTCCCAATTATTACTCTGGGTGGCAACTCCTAATCTCCATCCCATATCTTTATGACAGTGGTTAGTGTGTTTTGTAGAGCCCTAAGCTCAAACAGTGTTGCAGTTGCTAAAATCTTGGATGCATGCTAAACCTCATTGTCTACACTGGGCACCTCCAAATCTTAATATGTTTAAGACTTGGTGCCCTACCATTCCATATCTCATATGGTGTGGCAGAAATGGACTTGGATGGAACTCGATTAAGGATGTAGGAGGCCGTTTGGAGCACAAAACCCTAAAGTGATATTGGGAGATATATGCAGATCATTATAGAATGTACCATATCTAAAAAATTATGATTTTACCTTGTGGACACACCATTTAATTGAGATGTTCCAAGAGGACTGAGTTGTGATGCGATGCTATATTCCTTAAGGAACTCAATGTCTTGGTATTCAAGTAATCACCTCCATTATCCGAACTTAGAGTCTTAATACTTTTCCTAATTTGGTTTTCTACTTGGTCTTTGAACTCCTTAAACTTTGCAAAGGATTCACTTTTGCCCATACCTTGATAGATAATCTATAAAGGTTATAAAGTAGTAGAAACCACCTCTAGCTATTAAATTAAATGGTCCATATACATCACTATGTATGATCTCCAACACATCTTTGGCTCTTGCCATTTGTCCAACAAATGGTGATCTAGTCATCTTGCCTTGAAGACAAGCCTCATAAGTTAGATCATGTATGGATTCAAGATTACTCAAGATTCCCATCCTATCTAACTTCATGATCCTATCCTCTACTATGTGATAAAATCTCAAGTGCCATAGATATTTTGAGTTAGAGTCATTTTCAAATAGCATTGCATTCACATCACTCACATTAGTTTGAGGATCATTGTTATTGGACATATTATCAACATAATATAGACCGAGTATTAAATAACCCATGCTAACCAATTCATTTTGAAAATGAATCTTACATACATCTTTACAAAAGTGGAATTCATAACCCTTTATAATTAAACTAAAAATAGAGAAAATGTTTTTATAGGCTTTAAGTACATACAATACATCATCCAATAATAAAATATGATTATATAAATCAATTGAAGTTGATCCTATAGCTTTGGCTACAACACTTGCTCCATTTCCTAGCTTTAGGGTCACTTCATTGGGCCCCAACCTCCTCTCATTTGCTAGATCCTACAAGGATAAACAAATGTGAGAAATTCCACTGATATCCAATAGCCATGCATTAGATAAGCTCTTAGAATATTTAGAAGCCAATAAAGTAGATAAAGTCTCACCTTCTCCTTATTTGCCTTTCCTTTTATCTTTAGAGACTAAAGAAACTTAGGACAATTCCTCTTTTAAAGTCCTTCACCTTGGCAATGGAAACACTTTCCCTTAGCTTGCTCTTCCCTCATAATGGCCTTGCCTTCATTCTTGTATATACCACCCGTGGGCTTCACAACACTTGTCTTTCCTTTCTTTTTCTTATTGCCTTTCTTCTTAGTTCCACTACAAGTGGTAATAAGTGCAACCTCTTTCCCTTTGCTCCTTTGGATAGCTTTTTGGGCTATCACGAGCATGTTCAAAAGCTCCTCAAGAGTGCACTCTATTTTATTAATATGGAAGTTGGCAATGGTTTGTCGAAAACATAAAGAAAGGATTAAAGGATCAAATCCACTTGGAGGTAGATGTCCATTGTGAAGTCTAGACTTTTTAGCTCCCCTATTAATCTAATCATGGAGTCCGCATGGGCTCCTACTTCCTCTCCCTCCTTTATCTTAGCATAGAAAAGCTGCTTAGATATCTCATATCTAACAGTCTTACTTTGCTCACCAAATAACTCTTGTAGGTGAAGTAGGATTTCCTTTACACCAGTGTACTTCACATATTGCCAATGGATTTTGGTGCTCCTGGAAGCCCACATAATGCAATGTACTTACATATTAACATCCTTTCATTTATCAAGAGTGATTTTCTCCTCTTGGGATGCATTTTGGGGAAGTGGTCTGGGTGGGCTTTGTTATAATACATAAAGTATCTTTTCAAAATCGAAAATAACTTTTAGATTCCTTAGCCAATCTATGAAATTTGGGCCCGTGAGCCTATGTTGGTCAAGTATAATTGCAAGTGGGCTTGATGATCTTATATTATCAATTTTTTGTAAAAGGTAACAAGAATAATTAGTTATATGGCATTGTTATTTTACCATTTGATATGTTCTCTCATCACAATGGCCTCCCACTAACTTGGCGAATCATACACTTCTAAAGTGGGAAATAGAAATCCCTTATTGGATGGATTTCTAGTGGGTGATGAAATTCCTAATAGGTCACTAATATTCCTCAAGTACCCATTGCCATTCTTGGAATAATAGTTCTCATTAAGTGGACAACTCTTGTATTCCATCAATCCGGCTCCTGATGTTATGGGCCCCAGGTACACATTGCCATTTTTAGCCTTTGGCATTTATTAGGTCCATACTATTAGATCAATGACATGTATGGATTTGAACACTACAAACCTCAGGTGCTCCTATTTGCCATTCTTGGTTTATAATGTATCCATACATCCATAACATCTCATGCTTAACAATAACACTACATGAATCTCTTGGCCCTTATATACCGCCCATGTGTCCATAGCCAATATACATAAGCCCAAAACCATGTAAGTTATTGATCCAATGGAGAGCCTAGACCTAAATTCAATTTGGAAGATTTTTAGGTCTTTAATTATTAAGGTTTTACGTTGTAGATTAGCCAATTTCAATCTCATATATCTCATACATACATGGCATAACATCTATTCATATATACATATCATATTTGCCTATAACATGTTACAATATCTATATCACAAATATAAATAGAACAAGCAAAATGGATGCACAAATAAGGAGTGATAATGGGCCTTTCTGAAGCCTGTTCTAACTCTTAAAATATGTTATAAATGGGCCTAGCCCAAGAAAAGCCTTCAAGTCATGAACTCCTTTGTCACCATCTATACGGGCATTGATCCATGCCACTAAAGGTTGAATTGGTCACAATCTTGTACAATTCAAGTCCAAATTATAACTCTTGTAATTTACATTCAATCCTTGGCATACCAAGGTAAAAATTTACATCCTAAATCTATGTAATTTACATTTAATTACATACTAAAAATAATAATAATAAAATTAGTTATTACTGCAAACTATAGGATGTAAACTAAGCACATAATCATTATTTGCATGTGTGACAAGCAAATATTCAATAAAATATAACTCTTTCATATATTATCATTTATTTGCAAAATCACACAAACAAGAAAAAATAGCATATGCTATCTATGCGAAATTGAACAGTACGTGAACAATAATTTTTAATAGTACATTAATAGTAATTTTGAAATAGTAACATGAATAGTGATTTTGAACTGTAATATAAATAGTACATGAACAATAGTTTTGCATTCTTTAAGCATCTTTTGTCATAACCCTTCCAACTAATAACAAGAATAATCATAATGGAATTATTATAGCAATTAACATGTAAATTATATGACTTTAGCTCTTGATACCACTTGAAGGAATTGATTACACATAACAGAATATGAGCGGAAGCATAGTGTGAGCATAAAACTAGTTAGGATAAATTTCAAAAATTTCTCCTTGTGTGTAATCCTTTCATGAAGGTAAGTATTCCAAAACCACTAAGATCACAAGACATTGAATTTACACAACTAATTACTTGAATGCTTAATAGACAACATAAATTCAAGAATCACAAAACACAAAGCATGGTAAAAGAGCTATATCTAGAGAGTAGGAACACTTAAAAACTCCAAATGTTGGCAGGATGCTTGATAGGCTTTAGGAAATGGTTTATGTAAATCTACAAGCTCCTCGTTCCCTAAGTGTGAAGCCTCTAGCTTGAAACACACAAGTAGCACTAAAATGACTCCAAGCTTTCATGGAACTCTACCCATAAGCTCCTCTTTGATAATGACCCAAAAGCATAATAGAATTCCTTTCCTTGCTTGGATGATATAGGACTTCCCTTGCATAGCTCTTCTATAAAGGATGATGACAATCGACTTATAAAGAAAACATAATTGTTGTATCTCTTACTCACACACTTATAATACTTAGAAGAAAGATGAAGAAAAAGACTTAATTCTTATTTGTTCTCTTAGTATTTTCTCTCCAATATAAATGGTAAGTTGTGTTAAGTGTAGAGAATATCCACTAATATGGTGTGTGTATGTAAGAGACTAATTTGCATGTGTATAGATTCTCCACTAACTTAAGCTTAAGTGTAGGATAAGTAATCTCATGCATGTGCTTACTTTTTCATTTTAAGTAAAAAATAAGCTAAGTCATGCATATAGAGATTGACCACTAACTTGGTGTATATATGTAAGAGACTAATTTACATGTGTACAGATTCTCCATTAACTTAATCTTGTGTGTAGGATAAGCAATCTCATGCACATGCTTACTTTTTCACTTTAAGTGTAAAATAAGCTAACTAATGCATGTAGAGATTGACCACTAACTTAAGGTCCATGCTTATTACACATCTCCATGTTGTCAACATGCAATCACATTGCATGTAATGCTATGCTTAGGTGGCCACCATGCAAACATGATCATCACATGGTCATGCTTATGTGGCACCTCCTTTAGTAAGTGGGCTTTAGGCTTTTTTAACTCTTAAATGAGCCTATGTCCCCTTATGGGCTTTATTTAACAATTAAAGAAGGCCCATATTAATAATACACCTAATTGTCCAAGGCCATGCATCATCCATTCAACTACATATACATGGCCCATCTTATAATCCATATCCACACTAATATTGGTGGCATATATCAATTTAGTCCTTAAAATTAATATCACATATTAAAACAAGTCCAAATTAATATTAAATAATCCTAACCTTTGAATTAGATTTTGGGATATGCTAGATCCCCACATAAGTAAAAATCCAATTCAATTAATTTCATTAATTAATTAAATACTTTAATTAATAATCAAATTAATAAATATCATTATCAGTGCTACTCTTATGTGTGTGACTTACTAGGTCCAAGTCCAAATGGCAAAGGAAATAAATAATATTAACTTTTAATATTACTAGAAACTCTTTCAATGATAAATGCGAAAATCCCAATTAATTACATTTAGTATCCATAAGTAGTGAGTGACCCCTAGTATATATGTCATAACTATCCAATTAGAAATGAATGCTATCCATAGATTCACTAGAATAATTAAACATAATTATCATGCACTCAATGTCCCTTCATTTCAAGATCTTGACATTGGTTAGAGTCATGGTCAGTCATACTCTAATTGCGTCAACCATATGACCTCATCTTCAGTTCAATTATTGATAAAACATGACTTATACTAGAAACACTTTCTAGCACTAAAACTATTTTTGAGAAAGTCAAGTTTGTCCAGGCTAGGTACTCATTCATCGAGAACAACTTAGATAGAATAGGATCTTATCCTAGTTCACTAAAGGTAATGAATTCCATCTTGGTTGATCACTCATCCCTACATAGAATTGACTAGAGCCACCACACACCATATACTCATACGTGGCTAGCACAAGTATGTAAGCTATAACAAACTTTAATAAAACATATGTCGATGACCATGTCGCCTCAGGTCAAAGGACCATATGCTCCATTATGTCCAAGATAGTGATTATTGACTAAAGTGAATTTCCATGCAATCACTTATCTTACATCACTATTCAATCCACCCAATCACATGAGTATCCACATGTCTACTCTAATATCTCATATCAAGTAGCATGATACTTACTACATCTCACTAATGATTTCATATACAGATTAAGGAAAACAGACAGAGGTTATAGTCTATGGATTAATATGACCCTTTTATTAATCTAATGACTATGAACATTTTATAACATACATACCAAATGAATTTGTCATTCATATTATCAACACTTGATAATAAACTCATTTAACATTATGTTAAAGGGTAAACACTAAAATAAATAAATAATTTATCTCAATGAATATTATATTGCCATAGGGATAAAAGTACAATGTCATTTATATTACAAGAAATAGCACTAGGGCACATCTATATTAATAGAGTTGTGCAAGTTAAGGCTACATCCAAAGGAGGTAAGAAATCCTATATCATCCAAGCAAAGAGAGGAGCTCTAGCAATCTTTCGGGTCATAAATAAGGAGGAGCTTGTGGTAAGGGATTCTTTAATATCTTAGAGTCATTTTGCTACCACTTATGTGTTTCAAGCTAGAGGCTTCACACCTGGGGAGCTAGGAGCTTGTAGATTTGCATCACCATTTCCTAAAGCATGTCAAGCATCCTATTGACATTTGGAGTTTGTAAATGTTACTAAACTCTAAATGTAGGTCACTTGCCATGCTTTGTTTTTTTATTATTTTATGATTTTTTTTATTTATGTTGTCTATTAAGCATGCAAAAAATTAGTTATGTAAATTGAATATGTTATGATCTTGGCAGTTTTTGGAATACTTGGCTTCATGAAAGGATTACACTCTATAAATATTTTTGAATTTTATCCTAACTAGTACTACACTTCCCCTTAAATTTAGGTATGTGTAATCAATTCATTAAAGTGGTATCAAGAGCCAAAATCACATAATTTACATGCTAAATGTTATAATAATTGCAAAAGTTCTGATTATGATTGTTGTTAGTTGCAAGAGTTGTGACTAAAGATGCTTAAAATGAAAAATTACTATTCAAGGTACTATTTACTATATAGTTCACACAGACTATTCACATAATATTCATTTGGACTATTAAAAAAAGACTATTTATAGCACTGTTCAGTTGTACATAGACAACAGTTTTTTCTTATTTGTTTAGCTTTGGAAATAAATGATAATATATGCAAGAGTTGTATTTTTAAAAATATTTGCTTGTCATACATGCAAGAAATGATGATGGGCTTAGTTTACATCCTATATTTTGTGATAATAATTAATTTTATTATTATTATTTTTGTGTAATTGAATGTCGATTACATAGATTTAGGATGTAATATTTGCCTTGGTATACCAAAGATTGAATGTAAATAACAAGAATTGTACTTGAAGTGTTCAAGATGGTCGCCCATTCAACATTTAATGGCTTGGATCACAGCCCATGGAGATGCTGACAAAAGTGTTCATGACTTGAAGGCTTTTATTAGTGTATGCCCATTTGTAACATATTCTAAGAGTTACAATAAGTTTAAGAAAGGGCCATGATCACTCCTTATTTATGGATCCATTTCGCATGTTCATGTATATATGCGAAACATATTGTAACATGCTATATGCATATGTGATATATATATATATATATATATATATATATATATATATATATATATATATGAATAGATGCCATGCCATTCATGCATGAGTTATACATAATTGAAATTTGCTAATGTGTAAAGTGAGACCTTAATAATTAAAGGCCAAAAAATCTTCCAAATTAAATTTAGGTCTAGGCTCTCCATTAGTGCAATAAATTACATGGTTTTGGGCTTATGCATATTGGCTATGGACATATATGGGTGCATATAAGGCCCAAGAGATTCATGTAGTGTTATTGTTAAGCATGATATGTTGTGGGTGCATGGCTACATTATAGGCTAGGAATAGCAAATAGGAGTACATGAGGTTTATAGTGTTCAAATCCATACATATCACTAATCCAATGGTATGGACTTAACTAATGCTAAAGGCCAAGAATGGCAATATGTACCTGAGGCTCATAACATTAGGATCTCGATTGATGGAACCTCACATTAGATGTGATGGACAAGAGTTGTCCACTTGATGGGAACTATTATTCCAAGAATGACAATGTGTACCGAAGGAATATTATTAGCCCATTAAGAATTCCATCACCCACTATAAATCCATCAAATAAGGGATTTTTGTTTCCTACTTTGTAAGTGTAGGATTTGCCATGGTAGTTGGAGGCTATTGTGATTAAAGACCAAATCAAATGGTAAAGTAACAATGTCATATAACTAATTAATCTTGTTTCCTTTCATAGAAACTTAATAATATGAGATCATCAAACCCACTCATTATCATACTCGACCAACATAAACTTTATGTATTAGCTAAGTAATCTAAAAGTTCTTTTAGTTCATAAAAGATACTTTATGTATTAGAACAAAGCCCACTCAGACTACTTCTCCAAAATGCTTCCCAAAGGACCAAATGACTCTTGATAAATGGAAGGATGATGATATACAATCACATTGCATCATGTGGGCTTCCATGAGCACTGAAATCCATCAGTAACATGAGAAGTACACTTGTGTAAAGGAAATCCTACTGCACTTACAATAGTTATTTGGTGAGCAAAGTAGGACCGCTATATATGAGATATATAAACTTCTTTTTTATGCTAAGATAAGGGAGGAAGAGGAAGTGGGAGCCCATGTGAACTCCATAATTAGATCAATGGAGGAGCTAGAGAGTCTAGAATTCACAATGGACTTCCACCTTCAAGTGGACTTGATCATTTAATCCCTTCTCAAATCTTTTGGGCAAACCATTGCTAACTTCCATATGAATAAGATAGAGTGCACTATTACAGAGCTTTTAAACATGCTTGTGATAGCCTAAAAGGCTTTCCAAGGGAGAAAAAGGAAAGAGGTTTCACTTATTGCCACTTTTAGTGGGACTATAAAGAAAGGTAATAAGAAAAAGAAAGCCAAGACAAGTGTTGCTAAGCCCATATGAGGCATAGCCAAGAATAAGGGCAAGGCCATTATGATGGAAGAGTAAGGCAAGGAAAGTGTTTCCATTGCCAAGTGGAAGGACATAAGAAGAGGAATTTGCTTAGTAATTTCCTCTCTTATCTTTTTAGTCCACTCTTATCTTAGCCTGTGCAGTTTTTGCTCAACAGGTTTTATTTTTGGATGATTAGGAACATGCTATTATGCAATTTCCCTATATAAACCTTGCATATCCTCACAAGCCCAAGCGAATACTACCTTTCTTTTTGTTAATATTTTCTCTAAATTTTGCCACTCTTGAAGTGTTACCTCATGTGATATAGAAATGTTTTTTGGATTGTCATTTTTATGCATGCTAAATGAATCAAATTGAATTGAATTTATGTCAAACATGCATGAATAATCAAAGTTATAATGCACAAAACTATTAGGATGCACATCACACAAGTAAGCAAAACTAACATTCATATCATTGACCACCAAAAAATAAAGTTTTCATCATCAAATAGACTGGACATTATTACATCAGTTTCATTATAAAAAATATCAATAAAGTTATCACTAATGACAATGGATAAATCCTAGGGTGGCTCCTGTTCAGGTTATGGACACAGTAGCTCCTTGATAGTAGCATTGCCCATCCTCTCAGTTGCGAGTTGCATCACTTCCTCTTTATTGTCTTTTACTAGGTTCTCTATAATTTGCTCCTTGAAGATCTTAAACCCAGGAACATATCCTATAACAACATTGATTGATTCCTTAGCTTCCAAATAGTATTTCCCTTCCCCCGGCCTAGTGAAATTCTCACTTATCGATCCAAATTTTGTTGAGAGCTTCCTTCGTTTGGCATTAAACCTATTCTTTACCCTTCTAACTATTAGCTTTATTTCTTCAACATAACCAAAAGTAGTTGTGTTATTTTAGCTTTTGTACTCTTAAAGACTAGGGCTTCCTTAATCATTTTTCCCAGCTTTTTTCCCAATTGGTAATTTATACTCTTCATCATTTCTGCTACTTGCATATCCATCTCAGTTCCATCAAGTATCCAAGTAATCTAGAATTTAGGAGGAAGACACATTTGCTTCTATTTGTCTAATATGACTACCAAAGCAGCATTAGTCCTAGCTTTTATTGTCATAACCTCTCTTTCATAAGGGAATTTATCTTTTGATGCACAGTTGAGGGTACCCCTCTCAAAGCATGGAACCATGGCCCTCCTCACAACAAGGCATAAGTGACTAGAATATCCAACACAGTGAACTCAATAGTGGATTCTACATGTCCTATCTTAACTAGAGCTTGGAATCTACCCTACATATTCCTAGTGTTGTCATCAAAAGCTCAAATTATAAGGTTTGAACTTGTTAAGTCATCAGCCTTTAAACCATTATTTGGTAAGATCTTTAATGCACACACATTGATAGAAGAACCATCATCTACCATCACAAAGTTGGTTCTTTTTCCCCTTACTTTAGCTGGGATAAATAGTTCCTTGTTATGGTTTCTTCCTTCTAAAGGTCAGTTATCATCTAAGAACATTATTAGCTCCTATTTTCATACTGTAACCTTCACTATCGTAGCCTCAAGTGTGGCTGTTGTTTCAATGTTCATTTTTTATAGGGCTATGACAAGAGATCTTCTATAGCTACTTGAATGCATCAGTAGTTCCTAAATACTGACATTGGCCTTAGCCTTCTTTAAATATTCCAAAATCTGATCTACTTTTTTATCTTCCTCTATTTTTTATCTTATGTTTCTTCTCTTTTTATTACCTCTCATTTTTCTTTTTAACTACTTTGTAGTTCTTTCTACTTCTAGTGACATGATTCACCTTAGGATCATCACTTCAGACATTGAGAGCACCTGAGCTTTCTTCATCAGAGTCATACCAAATGTCAACAACTCCAATGGTCCAATCTCTTTTCCTATCTTTCCATACATCCATTGTGCATGTTTCTTTCCCTTTCAACTCTTCCATATTGAGCTCATTTATGTGTTGGTTCAGTAGATCTTTAACTCCTTCTTGAGATTGTTCAAAAGCTAAAGGTTCATCTTCAAACTCATCACCCTGTCCTGTAGGCACAATTTCCTCAATGTGTATATCAATTAACGTGGGCTTAGAGTAAAACACTATGTAATCAAACTTGTCTGAAGGTTGTACCAACAAATCTTAAACTCCTCTTAGTGGCTACTCAGGAATTTTAGGTTTTTTCTCTTCTTTCATTGGCTTATCATTAAACTCATCACCCTAAATTGAGGGTTCGATTGATTTAATAGGGATATCAGTAAAGGGTGGTTTTGAGTATAACACCTTTTTAATTAAACTTGCTTAAGGGTTAGCCCGGTAAATCCTTCACTATACTCTTTGGCTATCCAAGGGATTCTCTATTGGTTATAGGGCTTAGGTTTTCAAAGGAGTTTACCACTTCTTCTTTACTAACCCCTGAATTGATCACTATAGTGCTCGGTGGTGGAACATTTCAGTAGTCTGGGAAAGGGTTTTTTTTAACGTTTGGGCTAAAGTTGGACTTTTCAGGGTTTATGATTTTTTTAGAATCTATCAAGTTTTAGATCTCATAATTTAGGTGGATACAATTTTCTGTGGAATGGCCAACAAGCTGGTGGAATTTATAGTAACTATTAGGATCTTAACTAGGGACATTTGGGTTTGGTGGCTTATAAAAGGTTAAGGGTTGAAGTATGCCTTTTTGGATTAGTCATTCTATGACCTTGGAGCGTGGTTGGTTAAAGATGGATAATCTTTGAGTTTGTTAAATTGTGTACACCTCCATAGCTCTACTAGTACTTCCTTATAGTTTGCCCCCAGTTGGGTAATTTTGAGTTTCGGTGCTTCTAGAATTTCTCTTTTTCTCACTCTTAATCTATTTGGCTTGCAAACCATCATTATACATGTCTATGAAGGTTTTAGGGTTCATCAACTGTAATCTCTCAACCAAATTAAGTGATGCATTACAAACTATAATTCTAACCCGATCCTTCTCAGCCAGCGTATTCTTTATCAGTTCTGCCTTGTTCATGAACTTGGTAAGGAAATCATAGAAGGATTCATTAGATTTTAGTTTTGTCAAATCTAAGTCTCTGATAGACACTTCTAATCTAGTGTTGTAATCATGTTGTTTTAAAAAGGTAGTACAAAATTCCTTCAAGTCAGTCCATATAGACTTTTCAACCTATGACACTAGTTTACAGCCATCCCTTCTAAAGATAACACAAACCACTTAGTAATTAGTAGTGCTCACGGTTATTGTGTATTGGCTGAGATGAATCCTCAAATCTCCTTTTCCATGAATCTTTTATAGCTGAGGCAACTTTAATTTTTCAGGCAGCTTATCTCCCTCCATTTACAGCATGTCATCGAAGTCAAATGAATACCCCATTCCTTATCCTCTAATTAGCTCTTCCATCTTGGACATTTTCTAAGTTAAACATTGCATTTATTTGGACACATAATCTTAGACCAGTTTAGGTGATTCTCTATTTTCCTTCTCTACCATATAGTTCTTAAAGTCATCAAACCTCACAATAATAGTAGGTATGTTTATAGCAAAAGGTTACCCCCAGCATTATGACCAATAGGTGGAGCACCTACAGTTGGCAGGTTAGCTACAGCAACAGGTGGAGCAAGTGGTTGTTTAACAATAACAGCATATGGTTGTTCAATTGTAGGTGGTGGTATATGTAAGCACCCAATTTAAGGATGCAATTGTGAACAACTGCAATGTAAGCCCTTATAATGAAATTTATTCTAAAATTGAACTTGGTTGTTGATTTTCTATACTTTTTATGGGCTTAAAAAATTTAAAATTAAAGATAGAGTTTGTTTCTTAAAGTTGAGGAAGTTAAGCTCACAAGTATCTTTTTAAAAAAGATAAAGACTATATGAGTGAAGAGGAGGACGAAATGAAAAAACCTACTGCTAAAAAACCCTATAATTTTTTTAAAAGGAAAACCATAGACGCTATTAAGAAGAAAACCCTACACAATACACAATGCACAAAAAACTCTGATTTATTTTATTTCTCAAAACCCTAGTTTCTTGATACTATTCTTTAAAGGCTTTGAAAAGAACAATCTGTATCTTTAAACGTAGTCAGTCCTTGTCCAAAATTAAATGACGAGTCAAAAAATGGTGACAATCCTGATTTGAGGGGCTATCCAAGAGCATATGCATGGCATCTTATTTCCATTTTCTCTTATCCTTTGATTTTCTTTTTAATTTAATTTTTTAATTGTTATTTAATTTTATTTTTAATTTAATTTCCTTTAATTATTATTTTTGTTATTTTACTAATTTCACTAATGTGATTTCTGTGATTTTTCATTTTGTGTATTTTCCTTTTTAGAGTCCAATTCCGAATGATGAGGTTATTGCTAGATATCCATCAATCAAATAAAATATCAATGGAATGCCATGGATTCTAAATTGTGATTAGATTATAAGGTTTGATGTTTATGTGTTTATTACTTTTTCTTTATTTTGTGTGTTAATTAATTTGGGTTTGTAATTAATTTTAGTTTCCAGGAATAATGCCAATACTGGTAAATTTATAATTTTACATCTCTACATTTAAAATGAATTAGTAAGTTAGGTTCACTTGGTAAAATCTCAAAAAATAAATGATGGTAGTAAATTAAAGTTAGGGTTTGCATGTAATTAAATTAGGTGTTTTTAGAAAATCACTAAAATGTATGCTTAATATATTTTTATGATTTATTTGTTTTGGGTTTATTTTTTATATTTTTATCCTCTTTAGGCTTCATGCCCATGGTGAGGTCCAATTCAGTTAAAATAGGTTTATAAATGGTTTAGGTTAATTAATTAATTAAAACCAATGTAGGCCCATTTTAGGTTAATTTGATTTAGGCCCATTTTCTAGCTAATTAAAATTTATTTATATTTAGCTCAGCCCATTTATTTTCATTACATTAAATATAAATAGACTTAGGCCCACATTTCACTTAAAATAAAATCAAATTAGACTTCGGCCCTCTAATTTAACATTTCCTTTAAAATTCTTTAGACCTAAGCCCATTTTGTTTAGATAAATTAAAACAAATAGACCTAAGCTCACAAATTAATAAAAATGTAGGCCCACCTTTAGTCCATTTCATTTGTAAAAAAAAAAAGTAAATATAGCTAACTTTCAATAAAATTAACATAGTTCAGACATAGGGATGATGCGATTTTGAATGCATTTCTTATGTGTGATTTTATTGACTAGATGTTATAGGGTTAGATGGATGTTCAAATAGGGTTTAATAAAATTGCATGTAATTAGAGAATGAAGTAATAATTTATAATGTAATTCTAAATGAACATGATACTAAGAGAAGTTATTATTTGTTCCCAAAATCTCCTCGTTATGGTGCTAACTTTCTTTTAAAGAATCGAGTACCACCAATCAAATTCTCCCAATTATTAGCTTAGGTGGTAACTTCTCATATCTATGCTATGACTTTATGGCATAGTAGTATTTTCCCTAAGGCCTTGACCTGAAATAGTGTTGTGGTTGTTAAAATCTCGGACGCACACTAAATCCCGTCATCTATAGTATTATAGTAGGTTGTACTAGTCCGACCAAAGCTTGCCTCAGTTCATCTTGCATCATGGCTCTCATGCCATCCATTAAAGCTCCTTTAATGTCTTTTAGGGTCCATATCTCTTATTATTATTCAATTGTCTATTCAGTATGAGTTAGTTTAGCTTATAGGTAAAGTGAGTTGATAGGACTCTTTTCTAGTTCCTAAAGGATCTATTGAGATATCAACTTAGGACTTAGATTTATTCTAATTAATATGCCACCTTTCAATGCCCAAATATGAGAAGACCTAGATGAATCAATGATGGCTACAAAATAAAGTGTTAGTACGATGCCTGGAATGCATGCATGTATGCATGATGCACGTTTTTATGCAACAAGTAGCAAGTAACAGGCAGTAAGTGGCAAGTATCAGGGAAAGTGTACAATATATACATCCTTCCAACCTTATTCCTCCCACACATGTGTTCAATAATGAGTCTCTTTTCCTAGGATTTTTGGTTTTGGCCTTCATATCAATAGGGGATATTAAGAGCTAATGCGCATGCCAACTCTCTCTTAAAATAAAAGCATATAAAGAATATTTCTGAATATAAAGGTCTAGC
Source organism: Mallotus nudiflorus (assembly GCA_947683625.1). Taxonomy (NCBI): domain Eukaryota; kingdom Viridiplantae; phylum Streptophyta; class Magnoliopsida; order Malpighiales; family Euphorbiaceae; genus Mallotus; species Mallotus nudiflorus. The sequence continues at coordinate 10,176,853 of CANTUR010000009.1, forward strand.
CTAATCTTTATAAGCCCAAATAGGCCTCAAGGCTATAGGCTTGGGCTTTTATAAATAAAAATACCTCATGGTAATTCAAAGAAAAAAGCACTTTTGGGTAAAAAAGTCCTAGGGGTAGTAACTAGCCTATTATATGTGGTTAAGTCTGGTGAAAAGTTAAGGTCCCCTTGTCAAGATGCTCTCCATTATAGACCTAAGTTATAGGCCAAGGTCATGGGGACCTAGCATCCTTTGCAAACTTGAGAGAAGATTACCCCCTTTAAGAACATGGGTTATAGACTCTAGTTAGATGAGCCTGGTAATCTCTCTTGAATCCAGTTAAATCTAAAAAAGATTGTTAGCTAATTTACAACTCCATGAAGCTAGTAAAATCATGGAATCATAAACCAACACCATTAGTTTAACAGGGACATGCTGAATGAATGCAAAAATAAAATAATAATTGATAAAATAATTCTAAAGAACCCAAGTAGAGTCAGTATCTCTTATCCCTAGTGGAGTCACCACTATAGATGGTGAGGTTTACCGTGTGCCCATGATTGTAGCAACTATGACACTATTTAGGCTTAGGGCCTTAGCAAACACAGTACTATGCCATAAAGTCATAGCATGGAGATGAGGAGTCACTGCCTAAGGTAACAACTGGGACAATTCGATTTGTGGTACTCGATTTTTTAAAAGAATGTTAGCACTGTAACCAGAAGATTCTAGAAATGAAATACTAACTTCTCTTAGTCTCATGTTCATTTAGAATTACTTTATAAATTATTACTTCATTTTCTAATTACATGTAATTTTATTAAACCCTATTTAAACATCCATCTAACCCTAAGGCATCTAGTCAATAAAATCACACATAAGAAATGCATTTAAGTGCATCATCCCTAAGTCTAAACTATGTTAATTCTATTGAAAGTTAGATAGATTTAAAATTTTATTTATAAATGAAATGGACTAAAGGTGGGGCTATATTTTTTTAGTTAGTGAGCTTAATTCTATTGATTTTGATTACCTAAGAACGAGCCTACGTCTATAAATTTTAAAGAATTAAACTGAAAATGACCTTTGTTCTCAATTTTAATTAAATTAAGATGGGCTTAAATCTACTTATTTTAGAAACAAAAAAAATGCTTTATTGGGCTTATCTAAGTCTCAATGAATTTTATTAGCTCAAATGGGCTTAGTGTTTATATATTTTAAGAACGCTTTCAAATGGGTTGAGCTAAAATCTAATTTGAGTTTAAAGAAGGTGGCCTAAATTTATTTATCCTAAATAGGCCTAAACTTTTTTTAAATTGATTTAAACCCTAAAGTTAATTTTGAATCTATTGATTAAGTGGGTTTAGACCTAATGTGGGCTTGGGGTCCAAAAAGGATAAAAACATAAAAACAAGCCCAAAATAAATAAAACACAAAAAATAGATCAAACACACATTTTTATGATTTTCTAAAAAAACCCTAAATCAATTTCATGAACCCTAATTAACTATGGCTATCATTGTTTTTGCCAGGTTTTACCAAATTAAACCTTAATTACTAATTAATTTTAAGAACACAAAAGCAAATAATTATTATTCCCACTATTGGGGTTATTACAATTCCTAAGGTGTAGAGATTTAAAAGGAAATTAATTATAATCCGATAATAATAGATGAAAAAATAACACAGAGAAATAGAAAAATCCTAAAATCTATGGGGTTTCATAAGTTTTGATCCATGGCATTCCATGGATTATTCAAGAATATTGCTCAAAGACTGCACCATAACCAATCCTCATTCCCAGAGCACTAAATAACATAAGCTAAAAACAAAGAGAAAAGAGCAAAATTTAATTAATAAGCAACTCAATATTCAAAATAAAGAGATTTAATTAAAAGAAAAGAATAGGTAAAGAAGTGAAAAGTATATTGTGTAGATGTAGTTAGATGGCCCCTCAGAGTATGATTTCACTGTTTAGAATTGGCTCTGTAATGTCTCTATCATGATCTCTAGACTAAAAATAGGACACAAATTTATTTGGTTTTCTAGGGTTTTAAAAATTAAAAGGAGCAAGTGAGGTTTTTGGCCTCCTGTCAAGAACTAGGTTTTACAAGCTCCAAAAAAGAATGGAAAGAACAAAATCTTTTATACGTTCACTAAAAATCAATGTCATCCCTCTTTTATAATAATTATTCTCCCACTAAAAAGAAAAAGAAAAATCCTCCCCCTATAGACTTCTCCCTCAGCTTTTAAAGCCAGGGAGCCAACCTCTTCTACACGAATGCAAGGTTTGGTTGCACAACACCAGGAAGTTCAACATCTGGGATTTTGATTTTTTGGTTTTTCAAAACACAAATAGGATAGGATTCATTTTGAAAAAAGTTTGGAGACTTCTTTAAACACACAGAATAAGACATGTGTGTTAATTATATCAAACTAACAAATCAGACATAAAAAAAGATCAAAATTATAAAAAAAGGAGAAAAAATTAGTGTAATGCCAATAGGCATCTATCTAATTTCAATCAGCATTAGGCCAAATGTGGATTGGCATTTGGCTAATGTCTATCATCATTAGACTAAATTTTGATCTAAATGCCAACTAGCATTTGATATGCCAAAGCAAATTTTTAAAAAGATCTCTAAAAACTTGATTTTTTTCCAATTTAAACCCTAAAGCTTATAATTCTTGCATGTAGACTTTAAAATGTTACAATTTCATCCTTTAAATCGTGAAACTTTGACACCAGAGATTAGTTTCTTTATTAATTTCATCATAGGGGCATTCATTGCATGCATGCATAATTGCATCACTGAATTGGGTGCTTACATGACACTATAAGGTGTTTCTAGTAGAAGTCATGTTTTATTGAGAATTAAACTAAACATTAAGTCATATGATTGAGGCAACTAGAGTTTGACTAACCATGACTCTATCTAATATGGGGATCTTGAAATGAGGGTACATTGAGTGCACGGTAATTATGGTCTATGGTTCTTGTGAATCTATGGATAACAAAAATTTCCAACTGGGTAGTCATGACATATATGCCGAGGGTCACTCAAAACTTATGGAAACTAAATGTGATTAATTGAGATTTTCACATTTAGCTTAGAAAGTGTTTCCAATAATATTAAGAGTTAATATTATTTATTTCCATTACCATTCAGACTTGAACCTAGTAAGTCACACACGTAAGAGTAGTACCAATAATAATATTAATTAATTAATTAATTAAATTAGATTTTCACTTGTGCGGGGATCTAGCATATCCCAAAATCTAATTCAAAGATTAGCATAATTAAATATTAATTTGGACTTATTGTTAAATATTAATTTATACTTAATTTAATATATGATATTAAGTTTCAGTACTAAATTTATATTTGCCACCAATATTAGTTTGGTTATGGACCATGAGATGGGCCATGTATAGGTAGTTTAATGGGCTTAGACAATTAGGTGTATTATTAATATGGGCCTTCTTTAAGTGTAAAATAAAGCACATAAGAATAATCAATGGATGTTATAGAGATGGGCTCATTTAAGTGTTAAATAAGCCTAAAGCATATTTAATAATAAAGGTTCCACATAAGCATGACCATGTGATGATCATGCTTGTATGGTGGCCACTTAAGCATAGCTTTACATGTAATGTGACTGCATGGTTGACTTAACAGCATGGAGATGTGTCATAAGCATGCACCTTAAGTTAGAGGTCAATCTTTACATGCATAACTTAGCCTATTTTACATTTAAAGAGAAAAAGTAAGCACATGCAAGAGATTGCTTGTTGTACATTGAAGCTTGATTTAGTGGAAAATCTCTACACATGTAAATTAGTCTCTCACATGCATACACCAAGTTAGTTGATATTCTATACACATAACTCTTAACTTACAACTTACATTAGAGAGAAAATATTAAAAGAAAAAATGAGAGTTGAGTTTTCTTCTTCATTATTCTTCTAAGTGTTGTGCGTTTAAGTAAGTGATACAAGAGTTGTGTTTCTTCATAAGTCCATTGTCATCATTCTTTGTGCAAGAGTTGTTAAAATGAAGGCTACATCTAAAGAAGGAAAGAAGTCCTATATTATCCAAGCAAGGAGAGGAACTCTGGCAAGCTTTGAGTCACTATCAAGGAGGAGCTCATGTGTAGAGGTCCATCAAATCTTGGTGTCATCCCAGTGCTACTTGTGTGTGTCAAGCTAGAGCTTCACGCTTGGGGAGCTATGACGTTGTAGATTTTCATCAACCATTTCCTAAAGCCTATCGAGGATTTTACCAGAATTTGGAGTTTGTAAGTGTTAATAAACTCTAGATGTAGGTCTCTTGCCATGCTTTGTGTTTTGGTTGTTTTGTGAGTCTTTGATTCATGTTGTTTATTAGGCATACAAGTAATTAGTTATATAAATTCAATGTGTTATGATCTTGGTAGTTTTGGAATGCTTGTCTTTATGCAAGGGTTACGTATTAAGAAAAATTTCTAAAATTTATCCGAACTAGTTTCCTGCTCATACCATGCTTCTACTCATATTCCGGTGTGTGTAATCGATTCTTTCATGTGTATTGCTCAAAAGTGCATATTAATTCCCCTAGGTGTTATGTACTAAAATCGAGGCCAAATTAGGCAAAATAGACTTCAAAAATGCATCCAAAAGGCCAAAAACCATAGGAACCAACCCCATAACAACATGCGTAAAGCCTAGGAAGCATGGGTGGAAGGCTAAAGTGTGTGCGTTCCTTGTTGTGTGGCCATGTTCACAATGTGTGTAGCCATGAGCACTTGGCATGGCCACTTACAAAATGCTTGATATATGCATGCAACCCCATTTTACCCAATTTTCCCTATAAATAGACCGTTTTGCACATAATTTGTTTGTGGAGAGCCAGTGGAAACATGCACATGCTCAAAAATTAGTCTTATCGAGGGCAATGGAACCCCTTTCCATATAGTTTTTGCTCTCCCACTACCTTTCTCTTAGGTTGTTAGATACATTTTCCATCAAACCAAGACTCATCTTTATCAATGATTGCTTTAAAGGTATACAATCTAGCATCATTCTGTTATCATGTTGAACCTCTTGATGAGGAAAGAATGATAATCTCTCGAAGCTAAAGCTTCAAAACCCATACAATATCAGTCGAGTCTAAGGAGCACATAATTATTTTAACACATTTATTTTATCGCATTGCATTTTATTTTATTATTGCTAACATTTAGGAATACTATTATGATTGTATGATGAGACTATCAATCTTGCATGCTATGTGAATAATATATGCCTTATTATGTTTTTTTCAAATCAACATTCTACATCTTGTATTTCCTAAATCATGAAATCACATCGTAAATACCAATAATGTGAAAAGTTCATATCTCAAGATAGAGTGGTCATGCTCTCAGTCTAGTGATGACCTCATGCATCCTTTATCTTATTGTCACACATCATCATAGCATAAATAATCAATGCAAGCATGCATTATCATTCTATTATTCATAAAATCAAGCGAGCTATGTGAATGGTCGTGTTAATCTTATAGATCAATCATATATAAAGTAGAATTACTTTTCTACAATCTTTTCCTTTGTATATTATTAGGAAACTGATGTAATAATTAAATTTTTAGCTTTATTATCTTCCATAATCTTATATACTTTATGAATGCTATACAAACTGTCATTGCTGAAACTAGGGTGTTGCGGTGGTCATAATGTCTTCCTATAGGCCGCTTATGACTAGTAAGCCTCAATTGGAATTTTATGGCTGCTACTAATGTTTTGTGAACCTGTAGGGTCATACACTTAGAACATGCTCAAAACAAACCTACGTTTATCCCAATAAAAACTATACAGTAAATATATAAATAAATAAATAAATATATATATATATATATATATATATATATATATATATATAATGTAATTGTTATCTTAAGTAAATAGAAAATTATTTATGTTTTGAAATTTTAATCAAAATAGAAATTGAAAGTTGATATGTGTACCAAAATTTTTTTAGTAAGTGAGGAGTTGGCAATATCATTTTTAGCAAATGAAACCTGAATAAGAAGTGTATAAATATATCCTTTTCTCTAGGGTTTCATATACTTTTCTTTTTGCTATTAAGAGAAAACCATATAATTAAAAAGTGGGACTTTTTAAAAAGGAGTACTAGCACACACACTCATTTTGGTTAGAGGTTATTCACGTGGATACTTGTGGAGGATGAACCCATATTGGATACATCTTAATTTGGCCTAAAACACTAAAAGCTGCATGTAGGGTGCCATTGGAGTGAACTCTCTTTCTTCCTTTTAGCAATTTGCCTTTTTTGACATATGCAGTAAGATTTTGGAAACCTTAAATCAGTCAATTAATTGAATTACATGGATCATGTGAAAGGGTTTGTCAATAATTTTTATTTTCTACTGCATATTTGAATAATAAAACCCCAACAGTTAGACCACAGTATTTGCGCATTAGGACTTACTAATCAATAATAACTTCATAAGATGCATAAATTAATTTTCCTAATAAAAATAAATCGCAAATAATAAAAACCATGAATTAGCTCATAAATTGAACAAATAATGTCATTATAATGGCAAATCAATAATCAAAGCACGTTATACCTCAACTAAGAATAATATAGGCACAATATGTACTAAACATGACTTAGGCAAGTATTCATGCCAAAATAAATAAAAAAAATATAAAAAAAATCAATAAAATATTCAATTAGAAGTCATATAAACACCAAACAATAGAATCACAATCATTAATCGAAAGTAAGAACGATGATCACACTTCAAAGCACTTAAAAGGATTTTATAGAAATAAAAATAAAATCAATGTAAAATCATTCAAAAACATAAAATAATGTTAAAATGCAACAATTCCATCATCCTAGGGTATTAAGGAAGGATTAGAGTTGTGCTCAAGCATGTAGGTTCAAAAAATACTACAATTTGGTCCTTAAAGTCTAGAAAATGGATTACTAAGTTCAATTTTCAATAAATATCATCATAGGGGCTTACGTCGTAATTGTGCACAATTGCATCCTAAGATTGGGTACTTATAATAAGCTTTATTGTAAGCATAGAATAATTGACTTAAAGGTTAATGAAAATCAAACAACCTTTTATTTTATTTATTTATTATTTTTTTTGTAAATAAAATAATTAACTAAAACACTAACTATCTAAATGAAATTTGCGTATGAAATATATTTAATCTACTAAAAATATATAAAATGAAAAAAATTTTAAAAACAAGATCATTTTAAAACTAAAATTAATATGCATGAAAAACTAAAATGCTAGACCAAAAATCATAAAATGCAAATGCAAATTGCACCCTCCCCGACACTTTTTATTATCTTTGTCCTCAATGAATAACTTCAAAAGAAGAAAAAAAAATCACAAAATAGCCGGAACAATAAATACAACAAAAAGGAAAAGAAAAGAATACTACCATGTATAAAGATCCTTAGAGAAGGGTACTAAGTATCATATAATAAAACATAAAACAAAAGGAAACAATAACAACATAGAAATAAAAACAAGTGAATAAGTATTATAAAATAAAAATAAATACAACTAAAAATAAAGTCAAAATATATTATATCCAAAGCTAAGTTTGTTTTTTGGACTTTCAGAGGAAAATGACAAGACCTAATGTGGTGGAAAGTGAAAAGTGAGAAGAGAAAAGAAAAGAGTTAATAATGTAAGGTAATGGTGGCTAGGGTTAAAAGGAGAAGGATTTTATATAGGGTCTATAACATCACCATATTGAGGCCATGCTTCTAGCTGTGCATCTTTCTATGTGATTTGGGACAAATAGCCACACAATCATGCCATGTCCATATGGAAAATCACATCAGCTGTTGGATAAAATGTGTATTGTCTAACATAACCATGTCAAGGTCATGTTTATGGGTGTATGAACTTTTGTACTAATTTATATATTGTGACATGGTCTAAAACATGACCATGTGGTGGCTGTATGATAATCTAGAAAAATACAAATAAAGGAGAATACTTGGGCACGACTAGTGACATAGCCATGTGGCTTGGGGTGTCAATCTTTCGAACTCGTATTCCTTATCTTTTTATCTCTCCTCTTTATGCATGATGATCCTAAGTTAAATACATTAAAAAATAAATATAAGAAAGATAAAGCATAAAAATGAAAGAAAAATGAAAGAAAAGTAAGAGAACGTAATGGGTTGCCTCCTTTCAAGTGCTTAATTATAGTCATTAGCTCGACTAAATTTCCATTTAATCAATAGTGAGAATTGATTAAAGAATAATCCTCCCTCACTTGAGCTTAGTTATTTTGCACTCAAAAGGGAGATGAAAAATGCTTAAAATTCATATCATTCATAGTACTTTTAATTTGCCACTCTTTAGTATCTTTATCTGAAGGCCCCTTTTTCTTCTTAACTTTCTTAGTTGCTTTCACCTCCTTACTATCACAAATGAGATGGGTTTTAAGTTGCTATTTGGGAACCTATTGAAGAACATCTTTATCACAAACCACATCCACTTAAAAATAAGAAATCATTCATGGAGATTATTATGTCATTTTGAACACATTAAACTCAACCTTCTATTCCATAACTTTAAGTGTTAGTTTTCCTTTCTTAACATAAATGATAGCTCAAGCTATAGCTAAAAAAGGACTTTTTAGGATAATAGGGAAATGAGAGTCTTATTCCATTTCAAGAATTATAAAATCATGAAGGACATAAAATTGTCCTACTTTTATTGGAAATCCTCTAATATGCCCATAGGATATATACAAGATCTATCTGCAAGCTATAACAAAATAGTGGTAGGCTTAGGATCTTTTATGCTTAATTTCCTGCATATTGATAAAGGCATCAGATTCACGCTAGCTCCTAAACTAGAGAGAGCTTTACCAATAGCTAGTTTTCCAATAACCCAAGGTATAGAGATATTCCCTATATCTTTAAGCTTTGGAGGGAGCTTATTTTTAATCACAACGTTGCATTCTTCATTCATTGGCATAGTCTTATAGTCCTCTAACTTCCTCTTATTAGATATGATGTCCTTGAGGAATTTGGGTGACTGTCTCTAAGAAGTGAATGGAGATATCTAACAGCTTAAACATCTTAAAAACTTTTTGAAATTGCTTATTAATTGCCCCATTACCCATCATTTGAGGGAAAGGTAAATAAGGTGTCTTTGTTTTCTTATGCTATTGATCCAACTCATTAATCCTTGGCTTCCCTCCTTCTTTTGGTAGTTCATTTGGCTTAGCTTTTCATTCCTTAATCTTGTGTTTAACTTTAGGCAATTGCTTCCTACTTCATAAAGTTATTGCATTCATATGCTCTATTGGGTTCTCATGTTAACATGGATAGTGATCCATTTAGTGAAAATCAAAGGAGCTTGCTTATGATGCTATTTTATTCTCTAGCATTTTATTATAGGTGGTTAACTGCTCCATCTTTAAGTTGAATTATTTGAAATTTTCCTCATGTTGCTTGTGAATTTCTTCAATCCTTTGAATTGTCTTGTTTTGTGATTGGATAAAGTTTTCTATCATTAACTCAATGTTCTGACTTAGGTTTCAATTGAGGATATGTATTCTTTTACTGAAAGCCTAGTGGAGGTGGTGCTTTGTACCTTTAATTTGAGCTTAAAGTTTAGTTCCTCCCTATATTTGACTATAAGAAATTCAGGTAATTTCTCCATCCAAGGTTGTATGTGTTGGAGTATGGATTCCCGTAAGGTCTACTGTTAAAATCATTCAAAGCATTTAACTGCTCAATGGAATGACCTTGAGAGAAAATATTACATTGTTCACACTCAGGGGTGCAATTGTCTTGATTTATTGATTTTTCCTAGAAAAAAGGGATTCTTGATTCTTTTCTTTTCTTAATTATCTTTAAAAAAGAGCGTTCTACACAAAATTTCCTTTGGTTTTATTAATTAATTAAAGATATTGGGAGGATTTTTGAAGAACAAGTGTCGAAGACCTATCAAGAAACATTGATTTTACAAAATCTGAGAAGAATTCCATCATTCATAAGCATCATCTTCTCCCTATTTTTCTTTTCTTTTATTTTTCTTTTTGATTTTATTGATTTTTATTTTTATTAGAGTTATTATTATAATTTATTTACTAATCATAATTTTATTTCTTTTTCATGGTGATTATGAATGAAAATATATTGCGATCATGCTTAAAAGGATAAATTCATGAGAAGTCCATAGAATGCAATGGTTAAAATGCTTTAGATACATATTTTCTAAGGTTTTTATTTTTATTTATGTTTTCTTTAGGTGTATTAATTATTTTTATTATTTCTTACGAATTATTATAATAGCAGCAATAGTGGAAATAGTGAAATTACGTGTGTGGTTGCATGTTTATGTTGATTAATTGGTTAGTAAAAATTAGGTTTTTAATTGGGTAATTAATTAAAATCAATGGAGAAAATAGATTGATTTAGGTTGCATGTTGATAAAATTAGGGTTTTTGAAAGGATTTAATTTAATTAGTTGCTTGATCTTTTATTTAATTATTTTGGTATGCTTTATTGGTTTTTTGGGTTATATATTTATTTTTATGTGTTTTGGGCTTTAAGTCCATATCAGGCTTTAATTCATTTATTTAAGTTTAGATTATTATCTTTTAGCCCATCTCACTTAATAATTAATTAGGTTTAATTAATTAAAAAATATATATTTAGGCCCATAATTAATTAGATTTTATATTAGAGATAACTTAGGCCCATTTAGTAAATTAGACATATGCCCACCTAATTTAATTTGACTAATTTAGACTTAGTCCATTTAATTTAAGCCTTTTTCATAATTTTTAGATTTAAGATCACCATTTAATTAAAACATGTAGAATTATGCCCATTTATTTAAATACTTCATAATTTGTAGAATTAGGCCCACTTTTAGAATTAAAATAAATAGGCTTATTTTCATTTAATTAAAATTAAAAGGAATTAAGCCCATTAGTTTTTTAGGTTCACTTATGAATTAAAAATATGTAGATGTGGCCCATTTAATTAAAATCCATGTCAATTGGACTAACTTAGGGATTATATGTTATTGAATGCGTTATTTAGTTGTATATTTCATGACTAGTTTGCCTTGGAGTTGATTTTGTTTTAGGTTTTATATGAAATTGCATTTAAATCTAAAATAAGATAGTAATTTATAAAGTAATTCTAAATGAAGACAAGGCTGAAAGAAATTGGTAATCCATATCTAGAATCTCTTAGTTGTGGTGCTAGCATTCTTTTAGGGAATCAAGTACCACTTTTTTTATTTTTCCCAATTATTACCCTGGATGGCGACTCCTCATCTCCATGCCATGTCTTTATGACAGTGGTTAGTATGTTCTATAGAGCCCTGAGCTTAAACAAAGTTACGGTTGCTAAAATCTTAGACTCCCACTAAACCCCATCCTCTACAACCATAGTTTTGCCTTAAATTTCAATGAAAATGGAAATAGTCTTAGGCAAATAACATCCAAACATACTCCATTCATCTTGAATGTGTCACATATGTTAAGGAAATATGTTATATAAGCAATAGGATCTCTAGTTGGTAGCCCTCCAAACTACTATTATGAAACCATTTGTATATATACAGGTTAGTTTTAAAAGATATTAGCTTCAATGGTTAGCTTCACAATGCATTTTTAGCTTCCTATTAGACTTGGTACCCCATATTCTTATAAGGCCCTTTCTTGAGTTCCTTCGGCTTCTTTGTTAGCCATTCTTCTAATTCTTTCTCCTTTCTCTTTTCAATTCTTTTTGCATGATTTGTTTATCTTTGGGTTTACTTGTTCTTGTTCAGAGCATTGTGATCTTGTTTGCATAAAAAAATTTAAGTACAAGAAAAGGAAAAGCAAAGTAAATTAAAATAAAAAATTGTAGTTTAGGAGAAATAAAAAGTAGGCTAATATTGGTATTGTCGACCTCCCTAGCAATGCTACTAAAAACTTCTTAGCATAACTCTGTAAGTGTACAGATAATGAAAATTAGTAAAGTGATAAGTGAAGTATCATTTTCAAGAAGAAAGGGTACTAAGTATTAACTATCAATCAATTTTTCCTAGCTAGCTCAAATCAAAATAAATTGCAAGAATTACATTAAATAAATTAAAATAAACTACCTACTCTTATTAATTTAATTAAACTAATAGGGATAGAATAAAGATTGGGCTTATTTAAATAATTAAGGCTTTAATTATGAAATTAAATTCAACAATTTCATTGATCATAGTCAAGGGTAAACTACTCTAAATTACCTAAAGTCTTTTTTGAGATAATTTAAGCATGCCAAAACTAATTACCACCTACTTTGACTATTAAGTCAATTAGTTAGGGCTTATTAAGCTCCTTAGCCATTTATTGGTCCGTGAAGGATTCATCTACTTTCAAGATCAAGGTTCCTAAGACTTATAAGTTATAATCTAGTAAATTACTCTACTTTATTTGGTATTAATTTACCCGTAAACATGCAAACAATCAAGCCTTTAATTGAACATAAGACATTATGCATAACTTATAAAATAACTGAAAGTTAAATCATTAATAAAGAAATAAAAATCCCAAAAAGTCTAACTAACTACTTCAAAACCAAACTCTAAAATAAGGTTTAGCCATACATGCTTTAAAAAGAATTATGAATATAAAATAAACAACAAGAGAATGAGAAGAATAGATAAAACTCATTTAATCACCTTTAATCTTTAAACCCATGCTCACCTTATTAAGCTCATTTTTATAATTTTAGTATCTAATCCCCTTTGGCTCTCTAATGGCTCTTATGTACCCCCTTTTTATAAGAAAATTATCATGGAAAACCTACTTGCAATTAAATTTCCAAGCTTCTACTAAAAAAGAAGATTTCTCTTATTCGACACGGCCTAGACATGGCCATGTCATGTCTAACACTTTTCGGCCATGCATTACTCTAACACTCATGATTCCTTCTAATGGCAAAAGCAGTCATAGTTTTAAGCATGACTATGTCTATCCCATGTCTTATATTCTTTATGATCTAGTAGTAGATATGAGTTCTAGCATGGCCGTGTTGCATGCCATGCTTTCTTGATATCTTGTTCTAGCACATGGCATGGGCAACAACATGCCTATGTCATGATTATGTACCAATCTTTAACCATTTGGGAATTTCTTTTAAAACTTTCCTACAAAGAGGGAAACACTTATTAAAATAAACATAAACTCATAATTTGACTCAAATCAAACTAAAGATGATAAAATCTTAAATAAAGCTATAAAATAAATTTATCCTAAATAAACCTAAATTATACCTTATTCAAAATTTATTAAAAATTCAATTAAGAAATATGTAATTATTTCACATATTAAATAAAATTAGCCTTCAAGAGTTGAAGGATTTTTGTAAGGGAAAAGTAATAAATGTTAAAGAAGTTTGAAGCCTCTTGTAATGCCATGCTTGTAGTACCAAAAAGGTTGATAGGCCATATAGGGTATGTTTACTTTGCTATTATTTTTTCCTTCAGTTCTTGACTATCACTATTGATGGTTTAGGGGATTGTAACATTTTATGGGTTATTGAGGGTATGAAGTCCAACTGTGCCCTATTATTGCTGAAACTATCGAGGGTATGGATGATATGAGAGTTTGTTGGTCTCTTTCCTTTATTGGTAGCCTTTTATTACTTTTTATATGGCTACATGAAAGGTAGAGTGTTTTAGAGAGGCCAAATGGTAACGTTTTGAGGAATGCTCATTGTAGTCACAATGAGAGGCATTTTAGGAGGTTTAGTGAGTATTCGCATTTTACCTTCACTTTGGATGAATTGCAAGCTTGGATGAGTATTATTTTGTATGCTAAGATTTGATGGGTTTTTCTTTAATGGTGGTTGCAACATACAACTCTATAGACCCACTTAGGTTGTGTCTTAGTTTATAGTTTTTGATCATACACCCATTACTCTCCTATGCTTATGTCCAAGCAATACAGAGTTATGATGAGGATCCCCTCAGAGTTGATTGAGTTTCAGGGAGGCAAGTTAACTTACTGCTTCTTTGATCAGTTTGAAGTCAATAGGACTTTTAAGTTCATGCACCACTTCTCCATTAGTTGTTAGGACATTTCTTTTGATGATATGTATAGGTGTTAGGTACTTGCAGGTTAGTCCATTTGGTTCTCTAGGCCAGTATTGCTTCCTCCTCTCGTATAATTTAGAGATGATTGAATCACATCATTGTTATTTATTTTAGTACCACACAAAATAACAAAACTATAAAATATTAAACAATGTTTACAAATGATAATCCTATATGAATTATTTTTACTATAGAATTGTTGATTTTTCCTTTTGAGGATGAATTCAAACAACTTATCATTTTCATGCTTATGCTAATTGTTTATTTGATTCCATGTGCACTAAATTTCATTTAATAAAAGCATGGTTGCACTTTAACCAACTTGTGGTCTTTATATATATATATATATATATATATATATATAGACCTAGAGATTGCGTTATATATATACACACACACACACATAGATTTGCATCTAGTTTATTATAAAGTTCAACTTCTACCCATCTTATGAAGTAGTTAATTACAACTAGGATATTATGGACACCCGATTAGATAGGCCCATGACAAAAGTCTAATGATGAGACATAATATGCATTAAATGAAAAGATCAACCCGAATCCTTTTATGAATAGACTAGAGGCCCAAGGATCTTTTACATAATGGACAAGGAGTCAAGCGTAAAACTAGTAAGGCCCATTTAAAGAGTTTACTAAGCCTATAGCAAAAGAGGCGACACATATCCAAAGAGGTGTCACATTTTTATGGGAAGCTCTTTAAGGCGACACCTTTTTATAGAGGCACACCGCTAGTGCAATTTTTTTTAACAAAAAAATAGATCATCAATGTAGTTTCAAATGTTAAAAGTAACGTCTTTGCATGATTCCACATCCTTTTTAAGGAAAATAATAATGTTAATGACAGAAGCTGAAATGGAGAAACTTTAATAGGGGAATTAAAAGGAAAGAAGGAAAGAGAAGAAGGGGAAAACTAAAGAGCATTTTTTTAAGAAATAAGAAAAGAGTAGTAGGAAAACTAAAGAAGAAGGAATGAAAGAGAAAATCTCAAAGTCCATTCTTGAGGAATAAGGAAAGGTCTTTGCATTCTAACAATGTTGTGGTAGAATTCAACCTTTGAGGGCCATCATTTTCAAAACTAAATCAACATAAAATAACAAAGCCCTCTATCTTTATTAACTTTTAAATTTTTTATTTTATTTCATTTTGTTATAATTAATCTTAATGTGTAAAGCATGTCCTTGCAATTATTTTTTGAAATTTGTGTATAAATTCTAATTATTTAAAATATTGTAATCTGTACATTGGATTCTAGTAAGAAATAGAGCTTTAATTATTCCTAGTCTATGATAGCCATTTTAGCGGCACATGTTCCTTTTGTTTTATTTTTTTTATATTTTATGTTATATTTTTATTCTGTTTTTGTGATTTGCCTAATTTATTTAATTACAAATCATTCATGCTAAAATCCCACTTCTAAATTATTCTGTTAGTTATTTAATTTTAAAGAGGAATTAATTTAAGATATGTGATTGTTAATGTTTTGAGTTTTTATTTATTTATTATGTTTGTATGAATTTGAATTTTAAATTCATTATGTGATTTGTGTATTTTGTCTTGATTTAATTTCTATATTTTATTATTCCAAATATGTGTTTAGTTTACTGCCTTAAAAATTCACTATTTTATTAAACCCTCTTCTTGCTTATTGTTTATATGATTTTCATTTGTATTTTATTTTATTTTATGAAATTATCTTGGTGGTTTTCTCATGTTCTAAGTTCTTTTTGGTAATTGTGTGGAGCTAATTAATCTTGATTTTTTTAGAAATAGTAAGGTGATTGTTATTCACCAAACTATTATCCCAAGTTTATAACAATTCTCTTAGTTTGGCTTTGTTATTTTAATTTGTATTTATTTTGAAATTTTATGTGATTAAGGGAAATAATTATTTTCTCATCCCCCCTTTCTCTTTGCATGCACACTTTATTTTTACTTTATTTAAGTTATTAATTGAATTATGGATGTATGAGGCGTTTGGACCTATTTGCATGAAATTGGATTAATATGCAAACTTGGATTAAATTGTAAAACTAGACAATTATTTAAAGGCAATCGCAATTTACATGTAAGCAAAGAAATGATTTAATAATTAAAGTTACTAAAACATAAAATACAAATGAAGGCTAGCTAAAAGGTTAGGTGGGCATTCAAAGCCCATATCCAATTTTTTAGCCCAATCTCTGATGACGGTTGCTGTGAGCCCTCAATAGGATCTAGTTACTATAAAAGTGTGTCTAGAGTCTTATGTGGCTAGTGGATCCCATCTTTGATATAGGGATAAAGCCCCTATTGTATTTCCTAGTGGGCCTTAAGTCCACACAGTATTGTGGTTATCAAATACTTGGGCACACGTTGAACCCCCATTGCCTATAGTGGCAACTCCACTAAGGATAGAGAAACTGATTCCAATATTTAGTGTTTTATCATTTTTAATTATTTTCTTATTTCTTTGGCAGTCACAAAACCTTTTAGCACACTAAGCACTCATTCCTAAAATCAGCCGGTAGTAGTCATTGATTCGCTTCCTATGTTTCACTTAAACCTAGTGGCGAGGTATTTGGCTAATATCATTTATAGCACGTATTTATCTGTATTGCACAAACTCTTGAGTGAGGAGACATAATTGAGGTATATCACTATAAGATCCAAATCCTTTTACTTGAGATGCAGCTTATGTAATGACATAGTAATTTTCTTCATGTTTTTCCCAAATGCATGTGTTTGATGCTATATAGTAGTCATTAGTATAAAACATAGGTCCATTGTAGATGGATTATGTCAAAGTGAGCCTTTTATGCCCAGTATGGCCCATTACAGTGGACTTTGTTTTATTCAAAAGGATTGCTACTTATTTGTGTCATTTTGAGAGTTTCTACTTGCATCGATAGTTTTGTTATCCCCCGTTGATAATTATAACTGAGCTAAAAAATCCTAGGGCAAGAAATTCACCATTGAATGCATTTGTGGGAGCAATAAGGGTGTAAGTGGTCATGCATCAATTTTTTGTTTTTATGTTGTGTGTAAATAGTAGTTCACTTGTTTTCACTTAAATTATAAATCATAAAAATAATATCTACCTACATTTTTGTTAGTATAGATGTGCTTTGGTGCCATTATTGTAATGCAAAATGACATTGTATATTATCCCTATGTCAATAAAATATTTGTTTAAATAAAGTATTTCTTTCTTTGAGTATTTACCTCTTGCATATCTTAAATAAATTTATCATTATGAGTTGATAATATGAGTGATAAATTTATTTAGTACATATGCTATAAATAGTTTATAGTCGTATAATTAATATTTGGGTAATATTGATTAGACTATCACCTCTGTCTATCTTCCTTAATTAGTATGGGGTACTAATAGTGGGAGGTAGTAAGTCTCATGGTACTTAATATGAGTTATCAGAATAAACTTATGGGTACTCTTATTATTGGTTGATCGAACATGATGTTAGCTTTATGATTGCGTGGGTATTCACTTATATTCAATAATCACAATATAGTTCATAATATTCCATATAGTCCTATGACCTGAGGTGACACGATCATCCATATTTGAGTGGTTAGGGTTTGTTACCACTTACATACTTATGTTAATCACAGATGGGTATATGGCGAGTGGTGGCTCTAGTCAATTAAGTGTAATGAGGAGTGTTCAACTAAGAAGGGATTCATTACCTGGAGTGAAATAGGATAGATCCTATGCTATCTAAGTTTGTTCTTGATGAATAAGTTACTAGCTACAATAAACATAACACAGTCTAAAAGAATTTTAGTGCTAGAAAGTGTTTTTAGTATTTGTTATGTTTTATCAAGAAGAACTTTAGATGACATCAAATGATACGACTAGTATAGTTTGACTAAACCTTGACTCTAGGCTATATTATGATCTTGTAATGAAAGGATTTTAATGCACAAAAATTATGACCATAAGGGTTCATGCGAATCAATACATGCATTAATTTATAATTGGACAATTGCAATAACAATGCTAGGTCACTCACTACTTATGAGAAATAAATGTGTATAATTGGAAGTTTCACATTTAGACTTGAAATGAGTTTCAAATAGTATCAAACGTTGATATTATCTTCTCATTACCAATTAGATATGAACCTAGTAAGTCATACTTAATGGAGCTTTGCCAAATCACCATTTATATTAATATAATTATTGATTAAAGAGTTCAATCAATTAATTATGATTAATAAAATTGGATTTATGCTTTAAGCAATGATTATATCATATAATGAAATCTAATTCAAGCAAGGGTTAATAATTAATTTATACTTAATTAATATGAGATAATAATTAAAGTATTAAATTAATTATTTATATATTGTTACTTAGATTAATGGCCTAGGTTGATTAGGCCTAGGACCAAAAGAGTTTTGGACCACATATAAATCTAAGATGTAGATAAAGACCCATAAACCTAATCTAGGCCAATATGTTTAATGGATTAGGCTTGGGGCCAACTGTTGGCCCAATTATCAAGCCTAAGTCCATATAAAAGGGATATTGTCAAATATGGCTTATTAGGCATATATTATCCTTTAAGTGTATATAGTTGACCATGGAAAGGATAAAGACTAGGTTACATCATTGCCATACCTCAAATTTGGCTATCTCCAAAAAGGTCCAATGATGAAATGATTCCCCAATATGATTAGAGTCTACTCATTCGTAACACCTATGAACTGTGCAACCTTTAAAAACCTAATCGACCCCACCAGTGTGAAAAATCAAACACCGAGCCATTAAGTTGTGCTTTGACCTTATGAAATACAAATTATCAGAACAACGAGAGGTTTATTTTGAGAAAACTCCTCTTAAAATACTCAGCTCATTAGGCCAGTGCACATTTCATTAGACTAGGACCTATTTTCATGAAAAAGCAAAAATTAATTCATAAAAAAACATGTCTAAAAGGCTCTAAAGCCTCTAGAAGTGGTCTCAGAATGGTCTAACATAACCTGAAAATCAGCCTACATCAATCAAAAGTGTTCATAAATGCCCGTAGGTGTCATATGCTAGAATTAAGCCATGAATCTTAAGCTTTCATGGAGACTTAGAGTACATAGCCTCAGATTCTTTAACAAGGGATAATAAACCATAATCTTTAAGCTTCCTTTTCTAGCTAATAATATCCTTCAAAAATTTACCCCAAGCTGGCATATCCCTAATAGCTTCCACAAACGGTATAGTGATAGTGATATCCTTAAGATAGTCAAAGAATTTACCGAATTGCTTATCCAAATTACGCCTTATATATCTTTGAGGAAAAGGAAGGGTTTTTAAGTCTACCTTAGGTTCATCCTCTTTAGTTTGCTTGGTGTTTCCCTTTTTATCTCCTTTGAAATCTCATCATTAGTTTTACTTCTAACATCTACTTCCTTAATCTCTACCCCATTATCATCATCAACCAATCCTTTATTCTTATTGAGATCCTTTTTAACCTCGTTACCACTACGCAATGTAATTGCTTGACAAGTCTCTTTTTGTACATACTCTAGTTGGCTAGGAAACTTTCCCAAAGGTTTAGTGTTTGAGGTAGAGGCTTTTTGGGCAATTTGGGTTTCAAGGATAAGGTTATGAGCAATAAGTTGCTCAAGATTAGAATTAATTTGCTTAAATTTATCCTCATTTAGTTTGCTGATGGAAATTTATTGGTTAACAAATTGCTCCATAAGAGTTTTAAGGTTATATTGGGTAGGATTAAAGGCTTGTTATTTCATATGAAATCTAGGTGGGTTTTAGGGTTTAGTGTTTGGGTTAAATTGGGGGTTTAATTGAGTAGATGTGTTTGACCATGAAAATCCATGACAGTTTCTCCACTACGGATTATAAGTGTTGGAATTTAGCCCCATTCATTGGTTAAAACCTCCTTACACGTAATTCACATCCTCATTTGTAATTACAGTGCATTGAGAATATGAATGAGATCATCCACAAATCTCACTAATAAGATTAGTACATTCTAATGAATTAACTTGAGATGTACTTACCAATTTGGTGAGGGCATCTACCTTTGTAGTCAGTATATTGATGATGTTAAGTTCCAAAACTCCCTTTGCTTTTGCCATAGTAGTTTCATCACCTATGTACCCTTGAGATGCAAGCTCTTTTAGTAATGTAACAACTTCTCTAGCCATCTTATCCATCCATTTCCCATCAGCTGTAGCATTCACAATATTCCTATTTTCATCCATCAACCCATTGTAGAAAATTTAAGGAATCATCCATTTTGGTAATCCATGGTATGGACACTGCCGTTAAAGTTCCTTAAACCTCTCCCATGCTAAATAAATAGTCTCACTTCCATTTTTCTTGGAAGTAATGATATCATTGCGAAACTTGGTTGCCTTGTGTGATGGAAAATATTTATGTAGAAATGCTTGCTTCAATTAATCCTATGTTATGATTGATGCATTTGGCAAACTTACAAGCCAAAGTTGTGCTTTGTCCCTAATTGAAAATGGGAAGAGTCTCAACCTAATTGCATCATCTGTCACTCCATTTATCTTGAAGGTTTCACACACGTTGAGGAAAGTCAAAATGTGAGCATAAGGATCTTCTCCTTGTAAGCCTCTAAATTGATTATTTTCCACCATTTGGATAATACTTGGCTTGATCTCAAAGTTGTTATTAGCAATGGTCGGAGCCACGATTCCACTAAAACTATCTGAGATGTCAGGCATTGCAAAATCGCCTAACGTCCTTCTCTCCAGTTGAGCCATAGTATTAAAATTTTATTGATTTTCTCTTCTTTACCTTTAGTCCCTATGCAAATTTCATATAAGTAAATCAATTTCAGGATCAAAGTACACATTATTATCACTAATACTTATAGTAAGCATGTAAATTCATAAATATACAAGTAATAAAAAAATTAAAAAAACTAAAACAAACCAAAAAAATTAAAACAAGGCCTAAAATAACCTTTTTCTACCCTAAGTTAATAAAAATTATAAACAAATCCCCGACAATGGTGCCAAATTCTAAAGCAGGTTAGAATTGTATACCCTAGTCTATAAGGACTTAGATAAAGCAAGTAGGGTGTCGAACACTAGGATTTGTAAATTTTATATTAACCGAATAGATACTAAGATGGATAGGCAATATATTAATAGGGAAAATGGTTGAATTATTCTAAGTATACTAATTAACTACTAAGTATACTAATAAATCTAATTATTCTAAATGTCAAATCAAATATGGTTTATTATAAATAAAATTCCGAATTAGTCAAAGAATTATAATAAATAATGAACACATGCAATGAATGGAGAATGTGACCTAAAATCCTCAAGAGCAACTGTCATTCTTAAATAAGGGTATTTCCATCTAGAAATTATAAGTATCATCGTATCATTATAGAGATAAACAAAAACCATGAAGTTCCGTGCAAATTCTTTGACCCCTCAAAGTGGATTTCTTGTCTCTAAGTACTTTCCTAACCTTTAAGTGAATTTCATTGCTTTTCCACCAAATTGTCCTAACTTTCATTGTAAACAATTTGACTAACACATCATATATGGTGATCAAGCATATACAACTCAATTAAACACTCAATTGACAGCAATTCATTCATGCATTATAAAAAGATATAATTCATTGATTCATTCTTCCTTGTAATTCTAACAAACAAAGGCTTAGCTAAGATACATGATCAAGCAAAAATAAAAGAAAACAAAATATAAACAGAAAAGGGAAAAAATAAAGAAGATAAAACCCTTAACTAAGTCTTGATACTTAATGTAGAACCTTTCTTTTTCTTGGCTTTGTCTTTTATAATAATTGTAATATAAACTAAATAATTTTGCAATGTCTACTTTTCCAAATATATGGAAAACTAGATATCCTTTTTATATATAGGCCTTAAAAAGTGACTTAGAAAGGACTAGAACTTTGGAGTTGGAATGGCATCATTTCATGAAAGGTCATCTTCTTTTACATATACTATGACTTTAAGAGAAATTTAGTCCATTTAGATGACCTTAAATATCAAATGTTTCTTCTTTAAATTCTAGATCTTTGAGTTAAATTTCCATAGCAACTTGAATCAAAAAATTTAGATATCTGTAGAAGAAATTATGATAGAAATACCAAAATTGCTCAAATCATAAGGTTCTAGATTTCAACATTGTGCTGAGTCATGACAATATGCCGAATCGTGACAGAAGCTCTCTGTTAGTGACAACTCGTGACAGTCGCCAAGTGTCCAAACTTGAGTCCTTTTGCTCCCTAACTTATTCTAATGAACTCTAAGTTTTTTCCAAGCATGAATTGAGCTTAAAACATGTATATAACCTACATAATAAACCATAAAAATAAAAGAAGTGAAAATGATAACTTAATAGGAAAGTAAACACACTAAACATAATAAAACTTAATGAAATTAATACTAAACATATTTTCATGATATCAGAATACCAACTTTTGTCAGTCTTATGTTCATTTACAATTACTTTATGAATTATTATCTTATTTTCTATTTACATGCAAATTCATATAAACCCTAAAATAATCAACTCCAAGGCAAACTAGTCATGAAATATAAAAGTAAATAATGCATTCAATAAATCACATAATCCTTAAGCTAGTCTAATCTACATGGATTTTAAATAAATGAGCTAAAGTCTATATATTTTAAATTATAAGTGAATCTAAAGACCTAATTCCTTTTGATTTTAATTAAATAAACATGAGTTTACTAACTTTAATTCTAAATATGAGCTTAAATCTACAAATTATGGAATATTTAAATTAATGGGCCTAATTCTACATGTTTTAATTAAATAGTGATATTAAATCTACAATTTATGAAAAAAAAAGCTTAAATTAAGTGGGCTAAGTCTAAATTAATTAAATTGAATTAGGCGAGCCTATGTCTAATTAACTAAATGGGCTTAAGGATATTTTTAACCTAAAATCTAATTAATTATGGACTTAAAATATATTTTAATTAATTAAACCTAATTAATTATTAAGTGATATGGGCTAAAAGAATTACCTAAACTTAAATAAATCAATTAATGCCTGAAATGGGCTTAAGGCCCCAAAGCACATAAAAATAACAAATAAGCCCAAAAATATATAAAAACATAAAAAAAATTAAATAAAATCAAACAAATAATTAAATTAATCCTTACTAAAACACTAATTTTATTATCAAGCAACCTAAATTAATATACTTCCACCATTGATTCTAAATAATTACCTAATTGAAACCTAATTTTACTAACCAACTTAATCAAAATCACATGCAACCACACACATAATTTCACTATTCATACTATTGTGGCCATTACATTAATTCATAAAATAGTTAATAAAATAAAAAATAAAAGTAATAAATAAAATAAAATCCCTACAAACTATGTCGTTATAAGGCTTTATCCATGGTTTTCCATGGACTTCTCATGAATTCATCCCTCCAACATAATCACTTGCCGTTTTCCTTTATAATCACCACAAAAAAAAAGATTAATGAATAAATTATAATAATAACTTGAATGAATAAAGATAATTAATAATATCAAAGAAAAAAAATAAGAAGATGATAATGATGATGATTATGAGGGATTTGGGGTACTCATATTTGTAATTCAATGTTCTTGATAAGTCTTCAAATCTTCTTCTTAAAAAATTCTCCAACGATCTTGAATTAATTGATAAACCAAAATGAATTTTTTTAGAAAAGCAACTCACCATAAAAAGAATTAAGAAAGCTCTTTTTAAGAATCAACAATGGATGAACATTATTTTCATAAACGCACAAAAACTCAAAAGCTTAAAATATGTTCTTATCTTTTTTTTATTTTTCTCTCCCCCTTTTTCCTTCTCCTACCATCCTCTTTATACAAAGAAAAAGAAAGCTAAAAAAATCTTAACTCAATTCTAACATGATTCTAATTCCTAAAAATATAAAATTAATACTTAAAATTATATTTAGGAATTTTAGACCAATTAGTATTGAGTTAAAAGCCAATTAGGAATTTTAGACCAATTATGATTGTGTTAAAATACAAAAATAGGGACGGAAGAATTCAATTCCGACTGGGGTTGTGTAATTCCTATCGGAATTACACAATTTCGATCATAATTTGTGTAATTCCGACTGGAATTACATAATTCTGGTTAAAATTATGCAATTCCAATTGGAATGACATAAGTCCAATCAAAATTATGGAATTTTGATAGTTTTTATATTTTTTAATATTTAATTACAAAAACAACCTTGGAAGAATTTAAATTTTGCAACTAAGCCCTAAAAAAATGTTGCAATATAGTCTTTGAAAGCACTAAATCCTTCCTTAAAAAACATTTAAACCCTTCGAATTTTAAAGCTTAAGCATCAAATACCTATTCATTTCATCATTAGAGTCCTTTGTCACATCCATAACACATCATCCTGAAATTGGGTGTCTTTAGTTGCCCCCGTTTAATGCTATTTGTTTGAAAAATTGCAGCAAAGTAAAATAATACCCAATTTCTAAATTGAAAGTTAGGATACTTACCTGCACTCCTTGAAGCTTCTACTTATAAATTTTCTATACTCAGATGTACAGTATTTTAAATGACATGTCATACTTGGTCGTATGATATTAATTATACTCGGTTGTATAACCATAGGTGAAAGAAACACATTGTACTCAGTCATACAATGTGACTTCACTCAGATCTACAACACTGAATTAAAAAATTATATCATACCCAATCATATGATGCTGATAGTACTTGATTGCATAATCGATTGAAGATACATTGCACTTGGTCATACAATGCCGACTATACTCGGTCGTATAGTCTAATTTGAAAGGAACATCACACTCGGTCGTATTACGTTGATTACACTTAATTGTATAATCAATTGAAAATACATTGCACTTGATCGTACAATGCCGACAATACCCAATCATATAGCTTGATTTGAAAGAAACATCATACTCGATCGTATGATGCTGATTATACTTGGTCGCATAATCGATTGAAGATACATTACACTCGGTTGTGCAATGCCGACTACATTTAGTCATATAGTCTAATTTGAAAGAAACATCACACTCGATCATATGATGCCAATTATACTCGGTCCTATAATCAATTGAAGATACATTGCACTCGATCGTACAATGCCGACTACACTCGGTCGTATAGTCTAATTTGAAAGAAACATCACACTCAGTCGTATGATGCTGATAATACTCGATCGTATAATCGATTAAAGATACATTATACTCAGTCATACAATGTCAACTACACTTGGTCGTATAGTATAATTTGGAAACAAACATCACACTCGGTCATTTGATGCCGATTATACTCGGTCGTATAATTGATTGAAGATATATTGCACTCAGTCATACAATGCCAACTATACTCGATCATATAGTCTAATTTGAAAAGAAACATCACATTCGATCGTACGATGCTGACTATACTCGATTGTATAATCAATTGAAGATACATTGCACTCGGTTGTACAATGCCAACTATACTCAGTCGTACAGTCTAATTTGAAAAGAAACATCACACTCAGTCGTATGATGCTGATTATACTCGGTTGTATAATCTATTGAAGATACATTGCACTCGGTCATACAATGCTGACTATACTTGGTGGTATAGCCTACTTTGAAAAGAAATATAACACTCGCTTGTATAATGCTAAATATACTCGATCATATAATCGATTGAAGATATAGTGCACTCAGTCATACAATATCGACTATACTCAATCGTGTAGTCTAATTTGGAAAGAAACATATCAGTCAGTTGTAAGATGCCGATTATACTCGGTTATTTAATCGATTAAAAATACATTGCACTCGGTCGTGCAATGCCGACTACACTCAGTCGTATAGTCTAATTATTTTATATAATTATGCTATAATCCATAATTGCTTGCAAATTTGGTTATTTGAGTTGAGTGCTTCAAATTCCTTGTGTTGATTGACTTTGAATTTTGATGAATTAACTAATTAGAATTTCTTTGCTAACTAATTTTAATTTTGCTATCCCAATCATCTGCATAAGTTAGGTGCACTTTCTTCTAGATTTACAATTCCTACAAATTTATTGAAGTCAGTTTCAATCATGATGAATGCATAAAAGTACCTTATAGCATTGAAAATTTTATGAGAAAATTCATCACTTTTCACGAGATAGCATACTCTCAATGAATCTCACTAGTTTTTACTTTCATGACTTTCATTTATTCGTCATTTGGCATCATTAACAATCTTATGCTAAGAGCATATCTTTTGTCAAGTGAAGAACTTACTTCCACACCTAATTTTAATGAGAATTTGCTAAACAAAACTCATGAAAAAATGAGTATAAAAAGATTAAATTCTAAGTATCAAAATAGCATTTGAGTTATTTTTATGCTTTCCTTCCTTATCCGAGTATTCCCCCACCTTTCTCATATTACTCAGCATGGATACCAATGGAAAGGTCCTTTCGATACTTATAATCATATAGAGCATCGGAGTAAATAAAGCAATTTTTGGTATGGTCCTCTTTTAGTATTCCTCTGCCTTTCTTATATTACTCAGTATGGATACTGCTAGAGGTTTTATATTGATACTCTTACTCATTTATGAGCATTGGAGTAAATTATGCTTGCTCTTTTCTCTATTCTCCTCTTAGTATTCCCCTGCATTTCTCGTATTACTCAGCATGGATACCGTTAAGGGATTTTGTACTCATACTCATTTCTCAGCATTGGAGTAGATTATATGCACATTTATTATTCAAAAGATTAAAAAGATACTTTGAAATTCAAGCAATTTATGCTTCATGTCCACAGATTTTGTTTTTACATTTTCTTCCTTTCGTTTGGGTGCAAAGCAAGCATTAGATTGATTAGAGTTTATAAACTCATAGCAAAAAACTGTTAGCTACTCATCTAAATTGTGTGAGGCTAATAAATGAAAGCCACTATGATCAAAAGTCATGAGATAGGCTTTTTGCACATGATCTCATGAAGTGGATTAATTTACTTTTAATTTATGAATTTTATGATTAAGTTAGTTCTTTATTATAGAATCTAAGGAATAGAGTTTTATTACTTCCCTTTTTATTATCTTGATGAGTGTTTTCTTTAAAAGATGATACTTCTGATTAATGATTAGCATTTGCAACCTTTCCCATTCTCATTTATATATCAATTCCTTTCACCATCTTCATTCTCTTATGTTTTCCTACACAAGTTACCATAAGTTAGTATGGTCTATTTGCAAGTGAACAAATTTTGTCAAAATGCAATGTTATTCATTTTTGCATTCTCCCCTTTAGATTTGTCTCTGATCGCAAGGTTATAATACTCCACCATTGTAGTTAAGGCTTTTGGTTGCATTTGGATTTTTGCCATTCCATTAATGCTATGGTAGAGGTCTTCATTCCCTTTTATTGACATCTTATACAAAAATGGTTTGGGGGTTAGAGATATTATAACCAAATATTTTTTTCATAATGCATTCATTTCATGTTTTGAGTGCATTCTTCCCTTTTAGTGTCGGTGAATGTATTGCTGACATATTGGACCTTCTCATCACCATATTCCATATCCTACACTCATTTGACTATTATAAAGAGATATTTCAAAAGATGTTCTAGATGAGATTATGGAGATGGATGTTGAATATAAGGAGCTGGAGCATCCTATCTAGCCTCTTAAGATTGCTAAGATGCTACTTTTGCAAGTATCACTATTGGTGATATTCCATTACTTGATGGGCCCATGATTTATTAGTCTTATGTAGTCTAGAGTCTCATTAAGCATTAGGTTCACCTTAATAGTGTTACCTTTTTCTCTTAGATGTTTTACATGTGCATATTCTAAGTGCTTTCCTATACTTTCACAACACTAATTTCAAATGTTAGTACCAGAGTATCTGTACAATATTATCTAGGCTCAAAGACTTTAATTATACAAAACAAGTATTTTGTAAAAATGTATACAAGTGTATGCATGCTATGTATGATGTGCATGATGTGAATAGGTCTCCTATTTGAAATAGAGCCATGTTGTTGATTTTGGAGTGTAAGAATTAGGCGTCTCCTCAATACCTTGTTAGTTTGAGCACTGAATGATTCATTATTGGTACTTATGATGTTGAAGCTTCCAATATGATTCATCAGTAGGGTCCATAGCCTTACAATAGAGCTTGTGATTGACCAATGCACTGTTGAACTTTTCTTTTTATTAATGTTTTTGCTATATAATGATTAAGGTATTACTTCTTACACTTCAGCATCCATCTTTGCTCTTTAAAAGCAAACACCATTTGCCCCCTGAGTTGTATTTTGCCCCCAGTTCCATTCTGGATTCATTCATGCTATTCTAGCATTCCTTTTTCATTTTTATGTGCAAGAGACCCAATGTATTCACTACTATTATTGATCCTTTGACTTATTAACCCTATTAGTTGCAATCTCAAGCATTGGAGATGTAGAGGAATGGGCAAATTGACTGAAGCAAGTTCTTGATGATGAAATCAAATGGACTTGCACTTTGAAGAACTCTTGAGTAGAATATGAAGCTTAATATTGATGCAATGATTGATGATAGTTATATGACAAGACTTGCAATGCAAATTAATGAGCTATTTGAATTCTCAAAGTATAAGGGGACCCTAGGCTTATAAGGAAAATTACAGAGGAAACATAACTAAAATAATTATCTCATAGCTCTAATTTTAGCTTTCATTATGTAATGTCTTTCGATTCAGATACTTATGCAATATGATAAAGATGAATATGTGATATTTGAAAAAAATCTTCAATTCAATTTTACTCATTCATTTGGGAAAAAATGAGAACATTCATTACATAAAATGACACTACTCCTATAATAAATTAATCCTAAATTTTTCTCTTTAATTTTTCACCTTATTATTCTTTTTCTTTTTCTCTCTTTTTATTTTTTCTCTTTTTTATCATTCTTCATATTTTTCCTTAGTTTTTGACCTCTTTAGAAGTTATGTCATGTGATATAAGACTATTCTTTAAGTTTACATTTGTGCCCATACTGAATGAAGCTAATTGAATTAAATTTTTGTCAAACATGCAGATGCAATCAATATCACAATGAGTAGAACTTTTAGGATGCATATTACATAAGTGAGCATAATCAGAATTTATATTATCGATCACTAAAATAAAACAAGTTCTAAAGAAACTAAAATTTTATTTAAAGAAGACAATAAGAAATTTTATTTCCTATTCTAGATGGTTATCCTTCAAGTGGCTAACATAACAGCTATTATTGCATTTTCTTACGAACTGACTCTGTAACTTCATCTTTTTGTACCTCCACTATGCATGTTTCTTCTTATCTTGCAGTTTCTCATCATCAAACTCATTACCCCATCTTGTAGGCATAATCGACTTGAAGGGTATGTTAAAAGAAGGTGGTTTAGTGTAAAACACCTTATAGTCAAACTTACTTGAGGGCTGATCCAACAAATCTTCAACTCTTTCCACATCTTTAGAGGCATTAGGAGATTTCTTATTGATTTTAAGTTTTAGATCCTCAAAAGAGTTTAGCACTTCTTCCTCGCTTACTCCTGAGTTGATCATCATGGTAGCAAAGGGTGGTATGTTTTAGTAATTTGTGAATGGATTATATCGGGTGTTTGGGTTCGGGCTTGACTTTTTAGGGTATGCGATTTTTCTAGAGTCTATGAGGTTTTTAATTTCATGTTTAAGATGCATACTTGAGTCGGTAGAATGACCACTAACTTGATGAAACTTGTAATAACTGTTTTGATCAAAACTAGGGAGGTTCGGGTTTGGTGGTCTAAAAGGGGTTAAGGGGCTAAAGAGGCCTTTTTGGATGAGATGGTCTAGGACTTTGGATAAGGGTTGATTGAAATTTGAGAATCTCCTAGGTTGTTAGATGGCATGAACTCTTATGACTCGACTGGTATTTCCTTGTTGTGTGCCCCCAATTGGGTAATTTCTCACTCTAGTGTTCCTAGTAGCCTTCTTTTTCTCATTTTCGATCTCTTTAGCCTGTAACCCATCATCATAAAGGTCCATGAATGTCTTGGAGTTCATCATTTGTAGCCTCTCTACTAGGTTAGGTGATACATTTCAGACTATCATTCTAACCTGATCCTTCTCTACCAATTTGTTCTTTATCATTCCCGCCTTACTTATAAACCTGTTCAGAAAATCTAAAAATGATTCATTAGGCTTCTGCTTGGTTAGTTCTAGATCTCTTATAGACACCTCGAGCCTAGTATTCTAATATACTCAGATAGACTTCTCTAACCCATGATACCAATTAATGGCCATACCCTCTAAGGATAGTACAAACAACTTAGTAACCATAGAGAAAGGAGCCTTAGTGGTACTCATAGTAGTTGTTCATTGACTATGATGAATCCTCAAGTCCCCACTACCACCGAACTTATGTAGCTATTTCATTTTGAATTTGTTAGATAGCCTGTTTCCCCCAAATTGTATCACATCATCAAAGTTAAATGGGTATCCTAGGCCTTATCCTCTCATCACCTCCTCCATTTTGGACATCTTTTGAGTTAATGCCTTCATTTATCTAGATTGTAGCTCTTGAACTTGCTTAAGTGATTCCCTTTTTTCTTTATCAATCATATAACTCCCAACATCATCCAACTTCATTTCTTTAGTGTTGTCATTGTTAATAGGTAATGAACCTATAGCAGGTGGGTTGGTCGTAGTAAGTGGTGCAGCAGCAGGTGGTGGCATTAGTCCTATTAGAGCTTTTCTTAACTCATCTTGCACCATTGCTCTCATATCATCCATAAGTACTCCTTTGACATCTTCTAAGGTCCAGTTTCTTCCCTCTTGTTGTTCCATTCTTTTAGTTTGTTCAGGTTGCATAGCTTCTAAATAGAGCGGATTAATGGGGCTCTTTTCCAGTCTGCTAAGGATCTCTTTCACGATCGATTGGGGGCTTGAATCAGTTCTCACTAATCTGCCACCTTTTCAACTCCAAACACAAGAAGATCTAGATGATTCTATGATGGCTGAAAGATCAATTGTTAATATAATGCATGAGAAGCATGTATGCATGATGCAGGTGTCATACAATAAGTAGCAAGTAACAAACCAAGTTAGGTGTACATACATCCTTCCAAACTTATTCCTCCCATACACGTATTCAATGGTGAGACTCTTTTCCTATGATTTTTGGTCTTAGTCTTAATATCAATAGGAGATATCAGGGACTGACATGCATGCTAAATCTCTTAAAGTAGTAAAGCATAGAAATAGTATTTCCAGTTATAAAAGCATTGCCCAATCTTTATTAGTCATGATGGGCTTCTAAAGTATGGGCTTGGCAAGAAATTTGGGTAGATCCTAAGGGAAATAATTAAGCCTTTATATATGGTTAGGGTCCTATAAAAAGGTCAAGGTTCCCTTAGTAAGATGCCCTCCTTTAGGACTTGAGTTACATGCCAAGGTTAGAGGGGTCTAACATCTTTTGCAAACTCCAAAGAAGACTATCCCCCTTAAGAACTTGGGTTATAGGCTCTAGCCAGATGAGCCCAACGATCTCTCTTAGAACGAGTTAAGGTAAAGAGTGATGGTTAGCCAATCTACAACCCCATTAAGCTAGTGGAATCATGGAATCATAAATCAACGCCATCAGTTAATAGGGACATGCAGAATCAATGCAAGAAAAAAATAATAATTATTAAAATAATTCTAAAGAGCATAAGTAGAATCAGTATGTCTTATCCCAAGTGGAGTCATTACTATAGACGGTGAGGTTTAGCGCACGTTCGAGATTTTAGCAGCCACGACACTGTTTGAGCTCAGGGCTCTAAAGAACACACTAACCACTATCACAAAAACATAGTGTGGGGATGAGGAGTCACCAGCCATGGTAATAATTGGGACAAATAAAAAAGGTGGTGCTCAATTTCCTAAAAGAAAGCTAGTACCATAACCAGGAGATTCTGGATATGGAATACCAACTTTTTTCAGTCTTGTGTTCTATTTACATGCAATTTCTTATAAACCCTAAAACAATCAACTCTAAGGCAAACTAGTTATGAAATATACAAGTAAATAATGCATTCAATAAATCACATAATCCCTAAGTTAGTCTAATATATATGTATTTTAAATAAATGCGCTAAAGTCCACATATTTTAAATTATAAGTGAACCTAAAGACTTAATTCCTTTTGATTTTAATTAAATGAACCTGAGGTTTAGTAATTTTAATTCTAAATATGAGCTTAAATCTACAAAGTATGAAATATTTAAATTAATGGGCCTAATTCTACATGTTTCAATTCAATAGTGATCTTAAATGTACAATATATGAAAAAAAAAGCTTAAATTAAGTGGGCTAAGTCTAAATTAATTAAATTGAATTAGGTGAACCTATGTCTAATTAACTAAATGGGCTTAAGGATATTTCTAACCTAAAATCTAATTAATTATGGACCTAAAACTATATTTTAATTAATTAAACTTAATTAATTATTAAGTGAGATGGGCTGAAAGAATTACCTAAACTTAAATAAATAAATCAAAGCCTGAAATGAGCTTAAGGCCCCAAAACACATAAAAATAATAAATAAGCCTAAAAATAAAGAAAAACATAAAAAAGAATTAAATAACATCGAACAAGTAATTAAATTAATCCTTAATAAAACCCTAATTTTATTATCAAGCAACATAAATTAATTTACTTCCTCCATTGATTTTAAATAATTATCTAATTAAAACCTAAATTTACTAACCAACTTAGTCAAAATCAACATGCAACCACACATATAATTTCACTATTCCCACTATTAGGGCTATTACATTAATTTATAAAATAGTTAATAAAAAAATAAATAAAATAAATCAAATAAAAACCCTAGAAACTAAGTCTTTATGAGGCTTTATCCATGGTTTTCTACCATAATCACCATAAAAAAAATAAAATTATGATTAATTAATAAATTGTAATAATAACTCTAAAGAATACAAATAATTAATAATATTTAAGAAAATAAAAAAAAAGAGTAAGAAGAAGATGGTGATGATTGTGATTGATTTGGGGTACTCCTTAGATTTATCATTCACCATTCTTGATAAGTTTTCAAATCTTCTTCTTAAAAAATTCTCCAAGGATCTTGAATTAATTGATAAATCAAAAGGAGTTTTTGTAGAAAAACAACTCACCAAAAAAAGAACTAAGAAAGCTCCTTTTAAGAATCAATAATGGATGAAAATTGTTTTCATAAACGTACAAAAAAAGTCAAAAGCTTAAAATTTGTTCATACCTTTTTTGTTTTATTTCTTTTTTCCTTTTTCCTTCTCATGTCGTCCTCTTTTTATAGTGAAAAAAAAAGCTAAAAAAACCTTAACTCAATTCTAACGTGATTCTAATTCCTAAAAATATAAGAGTAATACTTAAAATTATATTTAGGAATTTTAAACCAATTAGGATTTAGTGAAAAATAAAAACAAGGATGGAAGAATTCAATTCGAACCGAGATTGTGCAATTCCGATTGGAAGTACACAATTCTATTTGGAATTGGTGTAATTTTGATCGGAATTATATAATTTCAATTAAAATTATGTCATTCCAATTAAAATTACATAATTCCAGTCAAAATTATGGAATTTTGACAGTTTATTTATTTTTTAACATTTAATTACAAAAAGACCCTTGGAAGAATTTATGTTTTGCAGTTAAGTGCTAAAACAACATTCCAATTTAGTCCTTGAAAACACTAAATCCTTTCCTTAAAAGATGCATTTAAACCCTTAGAATTTTAAAGCTTAAGTATGGAAGTCCTTTTCATGATATTTTCATCATTGGTATCCTTTATCGCATCCATAACACATCATCCCGAAATTAGGTGTCTACACTAACCCTAACAAATGTACAGGAATACAACATTCAAACATGAGTGATCATGAAGCTAAGTCTTCTTGCCAAAGCAATGGAAAACTAAAAGCCAGGATTTAAGAATTGCTTGATGATGGCATCATGGTTGAAAGCCCCTAAAATCAAACCAGTATCACCAGGCATCTCCTCTATAATATTGACAATGTTGATTGGAAAAGTCTGCAACCATATGGAATATTATGCATTAAGACATTCTAGCATGTGCATCTCAACTATGAACTTTTAAATGTTGCTGTGTCATTTTTAAGATCATCGAGAGCATGTGTTTCAGTTCAACATCATGGAACTATGCCCATTGTATTAGGAATTAGTGCCATAGTAGGACCAACCCCACCAAGACCGAAGAAGCAGTCTTCACTAACCAAGACATCAAATACCCAGGATTTGGGGTCACTTTCATTTACCTAAGCTCACAAAAGGTTAATGAACTAGTCACCAAGCATAAACAACTGATTCCTATACAAATCCTAGCAGCTTCTAATACTGATAAGACTAGTAATTTGACTTGGGCATGCCTTCTCACGTGTTATCTCTTCATTTAATACTTTAGCATCTGACATAATTGGCTAGGAGATTACATGATACTCTAGGTCATTAAAGGAATAGAACGTGGAATGACTACCTTACCACTGATTCTATAAGAAACCATTTAAGGTCCATATGACCTAAAAAAAGGGAAAAGTCTAAACTTCATTAGGAGCCCATTGTTGCTTTAAATATGGCTACATGAAAAGTTGAGTTTGTTCGACAAACCTGTAGGAAACTAGATGAGATATCAACCCATGAATCACCTAGAAAGACATGTCAAGGATTTTCATGGGTGCTCAGTCTACATCACAACCCTATTGTAGGTCAGAAGTGATAATTACACGTTCTTATTAAAAATTAAAATTATTTTAATTTAATAATATCTCATTTTAGGTGTATAACTTTACCTTTTTTTTTCCTAATAACTGATAGATTTGGCATTTTAAGAATATTAGGACATTTAAATAAAATATAAACATAATTACATATTAATTAAATAAACTAGGAATTTTGTATTTTATGTCTAATTTTTGTATTCTTCTCATTGAGCTTTTATTTTCTATGTAGAAATTAAAATATATAAGTATGCAATGCATCACAATAGTTTAAAAAAGTCAAAGATAAAAAAAAGTCCAAGAAAGGAACATAAGTGTGCATTAATCATGCATGACCATGCAAGGCTCAATATAGCCTTGCAATGTCAAAAAGGAATTGAGCACAGTAGTGCAAGGCTTAAAATAGTTGAGTAATTTCACAAAAGAAAATAACCAAGGCCATGCAAGGCTCAACACGGCCGTGCAATTTGACTAAAGGAAAAATGCACGGTCGTGTACGCTATAGCACGGTCGTGCCAAAAGCTAAAGAAAAAATTGCACGGCTGTGCATTGCATAACACGGCTATGCCAAATGCTTCATTCACATAAGCATGGCCATGTAAGGCCAATTTTAGATTTGTACAACCATGCTTGTACATTTAAGGAAATTCTACTTGCACATATAAACCATGTGCAACCCTATTTCTAAGGAAATAAGAACATCATAAACTTGTGTAGTAGCAAATGAGAGAGGAGCGTAGAGAATAATAGATAGAGAAAAATAAAGAATAAATAGAGAGAAATGTATAGAGAGGATAGGGAGTGAAGCTCACTCATCTCCATCATAGTACAAGCAGACATAAAAGAGATTAGTAATATGGAGCTACATTAATAAGGATTAGATAGTTTTCTCTATTCTCATATTGTATTTTGATTATGTTAGGTATATTTGTTTATTGTTTTCTTGTTCTATGTATGAACATGGTAGCTTAATCTCATTTTATATTAGAGTTATCTAAGTAACCTGGAGATGTATTGAACTCACATTTCCTTTTAAATATATTCTTAGTTCATGTCATGTTTATGGTTATGCTTCATGAATGATTCAATTATTTAAGTTAGTATATTGAGATCAAAAGGAGATTTATACCTACAGTTGTAATGTTTATATTAAGTCATCCTATGCTAAAAGTATTAAGACCGAGAGGAGATTTACACGTAGGCATCTAGAATAAAAACTATTAAATCTTAATTTGAGTAGAGATACCAGTTAAGAATTAATATTGCATTTTACCTTTACAGTTTAAGTTTGTTATGGTTCTATTGATTAGAGCTTTGTGTTGTGAGAGTTCCTTTATTCGAATCAATATTTGAAATAATAAGCTCACCTTATAAATGCTTGAGAGAGATTTATAAGAATCACAGTGGTAGCATCTTAAATGTGTCTGTGAGAGAGATGATATAAATTAGATTTTGAGTCAATATAGATTCAGGTTAAAAGAAAAGTTATGATACATATTACACACAATTTATTCTTTATAAAAATTAATTTAGTTTTAATTTTAATTGCTTTACAACATAAAAATTGATTCATTTATACAAGAAAGTAAATAAAGTGAACTAGCACTTATCCTCTTCCTTGTGGGATCGATATCTAGACTTACAGTCCTATTCTATAACTTGACCCATATACTTATAGATCCCATCAAGTTTTTGGCGCCATTGCCAGGGAAGAGTTTAATATTAAAAGTAGCTTGATACTAATTGATTTAAACATTTTTTCTTTCATTTTATTTTTAGTTTTATTTTTTCTTTTCTTTTGCAGGAAATAGGTGTATGCTCAAAACTCGAAGCCTTAATGAAGAGCTTGAAGCATTTGATGCTCAAATTGACAAACATTCCATAGAGTGAGGAGAGAGCAATAAGTAGTCATGAATTAAGGAAATGATCCTAATGACACCAATGGTGAAGGAGAAGGAGCCAATAACATTAATAATCAAAATCATGTAAATCGCCTCCTCAACCGGTGCTACAACCCTATGGCTAATAGAACCATGAGAGAGTGTATGAACTATAATATGCAGCAAGTTCAGAATCCAATTGTGCCTTTGGCTATTAGATCAAACAATTTTGAGATTAAACCTGGCATGATTCATATGATCCAAAGTTCATAGTTTCATGGATTACCCTCAAAGGACCC
Source organism: Mallotus nudiflorus (assembly GCA_947683625.1). NCBI lineage: Eukaryota > Viridiplantae > Streptophyta > Magnoliopsida > Malpighiales > Euphorbiaceae > Mallotus > Mallotus nudiflorus. Next base: position 10,213,971 of record CANTUR010000009.1, read on the forward strand.
CGTTACACATATACATCAATTTATGGAGTATTATGGAACTCTGTGGAAGAATGGAGTATCTTCGGAAACCATCTACCTTATTATATTTCCTTTTTCTCTCACAGACAAGGCAACTAGGTGGTTTGTTGGGTTACTTCCAAAATCCATTAGAACCTGGAATGAGATGTACATAGTCTTTTTCAATAAATATTTTCCCCTTCTAAAGCTCTAAGAATTAGAAGTGAGAGTAATTCTTTTTACCAAAGAGATGATGAATCACTTTTTAAAGCTTGGGAGTGGTTTAAGGACTTAGAAAGATAATGTCCTTTGCACTTAATTCCTACTTGGGATTTAGTGCAGTCTTTTTATAAGCGCAATAATCCAGTTGTAAGGTGCAATACAGACATAGCATGTGGAGGCTATGTCATTAATAAAAATCTAGAGGATATTCTTGATTTGTTTGAGGATATTGCTATACGTAAACACCTATAGAATAATGAACGAGCCATGATAATAAAGAAATAGGGTGTTGTGGGACTTGATGGGTTAAGTATAGTCACTACCAAGCTTGACGCTTTAGTCCATGAACTCAAAAAGTTGAATGTTAATGCTCTATCAACAACTTCCACTTGAAGCTATGAGTTATGCCAAAGGGCGCACGAGACTAGCAAGTGCGTTATCACATAAAATATGGAGCAAGCCAATTATGCACAAAAATAAAGCAACCTATACAAAAATACTTACAACTCATCTTAGAGGAACCATCCTAATTTCTAATGGAGAAATCAATGTGAGCAAGGGCATAGTAGATAACCACCACCTACTTTTGGAAACTCAACATTTCAAGACCTACATCAATAAGCTCAATAGAACTGAAACTCATCTCTTGAAGGCAAGCTAGACATGTTCTTGGAGATGATGGACAAAAGGATGACTTTTCAAGAATATTTGAACCATAAGATAGTGGCAAAGGTGGACTAGATTTAGAAATAAGATACTTAGTTGATGTTCAAAAACCATTTTTCTTCCATTCATAATCTAGTAGTGCAAATGGGCTAGATAACTACTGCACTAACATCACACAACCAAGGAAAGTTACCAAGCAATACTAAGACAATCTAAAGGAGCAAGTGAAACCTATAACCCTAAGAAGTGGAACTACCTATAGAGTCCAGCTCAAGCAAACAGGGTAAAGCCACTACGAAAGAACACTATAGAGAAGTCAAAAATAGGGGAGAATTTAAGGGAATAAAAGAGAGTATGAGCTTGTAAGCACCCAATATCAGGATGCAATTGTGCACAATTGCGACGTAAGGCTCTATAATGAAATTTATTCAAAAATTGAACTTGGCCCTTAATTTTCTAGACTCTAGGGACTAAATTGCAATAATTTTTAGGATTTGATTTTAAAAATCAAGTTTTAAGGGGTCTTTGGGCAATTAAAAGTTAGGGATCATCATCATTAATGCCGATCGACATTGCATAATGTCGATCGGTATTGCACATTACCGATATGCAAAAATAACTATATTTTATTTTTTTTGTCTATTTTTCTCTTTTTTGATTAGACAAAAATTCATTTTATTTATTTTTTTTCAAGTAATAACTATTCAAAACACATAAAATTTTGAAATTAAAAATGAGATAAGTTTGTTTCTTGGAGATTAGGGAAGATGAGCTAACAAGACTCTGCTTTAAAAAGTAAAGACTATATGAGTGAGGGGGACACACAGAATTAGTAATTCATGTTCAATTGGGTAAAATATTAATTAAAATCACTAATGGTAGTAGAAAATTAGGGTTTGCATGTAATTATTTAGGGTTTTTTTTTCTAGAAAATCACTAAAATGTATGTTTGATATATTTGTTGTGTTTTACTTATTTTGGGCTTGTTTGTTATGTTTTTATCCTTTTTAGGCCCCAAGCTCGTGACTGGATCAAACCCACTAAATAAAATAGGTTTATAGATGATTTAGGTTAATTAAATAATTAAAATCAATGTAAGCCCATTAGGTTAATTTAAACTTATTAGGTTAACTAAAATTAATTAGACTTAGCTCAACCCATTTAATTTCATTTCCATTTAAAATAAATAGATTTAGTCCCACTTATCATTTTAAATAAAATCAACTTAGACTTAGGCCCAGTAATTCAACTTTTCCTTTAGAATTTTACAGACTTAAGCCCATTTCCTTAGATAAATTAAAATAAATAGACCTAAGCTTACTAATTAATAAAAATGTAGGCCCACCTTTAGTCAAGTTTTCACTTGTAAATAAAAAATGTAAATCTAGCTAACTTTTGTTAAAATTAACTTAGTTTAGACTTACGGACGACATGTTTGAATACATTTGTTATATGTAATTTTTTTGACTAGACATCTTAGGGTTATATTGATGTTCAAATATGGTTTAATATAATTGCATGTAATTAGAGAATGAAGTAATAATTTATAATGTAATTTTAAATGAACACGAGACTAAGAGAAGTTAGTATTCCATTACTAGAATCTCTTACTGGTGGTGCTAACTTTCATTTAGAGAGTCAAGTACCACCAATTGAATTGTCCAAGTTATATCCCTAGGTGGCAACTCCACTTCTCCATGCTATGACTTTATGGAATAATAGTGTGTTCCCCAAAGCCTTAAGCCTAAATAACGTCATGGTTGCTAAAATCTTGGATGCACACTAAATCTTGTCATCTACAACGGTGACTCTGTTAGGGATAAGAGATATTAATTCTACTTGTGTTCTTTAGAATTATTTTATTGATTATTATTTTATTCTTGCATTCATTATGCATGTCTCTATTAAACTGATGGCATCGGTTTATGATTCCATGATTCCACTAGCTTCATGGAGTTGTAAATTGGCTAAACATAACTCTTAGCTTGAACTCGATTCAAGAGAGATTACTGGGCTCATCTAACCAGAGTCTATAACACAAGTCCTTAAGGGGGGTAATCTTCTTTCAAGTTGGTAAAGGATGCCAGGCCCCTTTAACCTTGGCCTATAACTCTTGTCCATAATGGATGACATCTTGCTACGGGAACCTTAACTTTTCATTAGACCCTAGCCACATATAATGGCCTAGTTACTACCCCTATGAATTTTTACCAAAATTTCTTATTAATTGAATTGCTATAAGGTATTTCTATTTATAAAAGCCCAAGTCTATACCTTTGAGGCCCATTCACACTAATAAGGATTGGGCTAGACCTTTATATTTATAAATGTGGTTTCTATGCTTTTGTTTTCAAGAGAGATTTAGCATGCACATTGACTCTTATTATCCCTATTGATATAAAGGCTAAGACCAAAATCCTAGGAAAAGAGACTTGACATTGGACACATGTGTGGGAGTAATAAGGTTGGAAGGCTGTATATTATGTACCTTTCTTTGATACTTGCTACTTGCTACCTGCTACTAACTACTTGTTGCATTAGAAAACCTGAAAAGACTAGTTAGGAAATAGTTAGGACATTCTCATTATTCAGAAAACCTGCAAATGGTTGGCAAACAAAAATTAAGGAATTAATATAAAAAAGGTCTCATTGGCTAGAAAACCCACAAAGAGCTAATTAGGCAAAAATTAAGGCAAATAAATTAGTTAGAGAAAAATATTCAGTTATAAAATTTTAAAGAACTAACTAATAGTAGGAGTTATATCATGTGATGTAATAAATGTACTCATTTTGTCTATAATTAATTAATCATATTGAAATTGAATTTTTGTTCTGGCACTACATGTTCCATCTTATTTATAATGTATAAGTACTAGAAAGGAAAATAAAACATGAAAGCTTAAAATCAGTTCTATGAGACCAATTCCTATTGATGTCCAAGTTTCTTCTTTTGTGAGTCATCATAAAAAGCTTGAGTCCTCTTATATCTAAAGAATCCCAGTGGCTCCATAGCTTCCACCATAACCCAAGTCTTATAATTATCATTAGTAGCTCTATCAACATCCAAGTACATGTTCCACTCAAGAATCCTATAATGCAACCACCTGCTGCTGTTGCACCTCCTATTATGGCCAATCCACCTGTTGTGACTAATCCACTTGCTGTGGGTACACCACTTGCTAATAATGACAATGATTGGGAAATAAAACTCAAGGATATTAAAAGTTATATGGTTAGAAGGGTGAAAAGGGAATCATTGGAGCAAGATCAAGAGCTAGAATCCAAGTAAATGAAAGCACTAACTAAGAAAATGTCCAAGATAGAGGAATTGATAAGAGGACAGGGCATCGGATGCTTATATAATTTTGATGATATGCTACAATTTAGGAAGGACAAATTGCCTAACAAATTCAAGATGCCACAACTATAAAAGATTTATGGTATTATGGACCCTAGAATTCACCTTAGTCAATACATAACTACCATGAGCACCACTAAGGGTCCTTTGTATGTGGTTATCGAGGTATTTATACTGTCATTGGAGGGCATGACTGTCGATTAGTATTATGAGTTGGAGAAGTGGACTGGAGAGAGTTGTGTACCACTTTTCTAAAATAATATAATAACAACACTAGGCTCAAAGTGTATATCATGGATCTATAATTGACCAAGCATAATCCTAATGAATCATTTTTGAATTTTCTAATTAGATTCATGAATAAGGCAGGATCAATGAAGATTAAATTAGCTAAGAAGGATCAGGTTAGAATGATAGTCCAAAATGTGTCACCCAGTCTAGTTGAGGGGTTCTAAATGATGAACCCTAAGATATTTGTAAACCTTTATGATGATGGGTTACAAGCTAAGGAGATTGAGAATGAGAAAAAGAGGATTGCTAAAAGCACCATAGCAAGAAACTACCTAACTGGGGACATACAGCAAGGAAGCACTAGCGGGATTGTAGGAGTGCATGTTGTTCAACAACCAAGGAGGTACTCCAATTTTAACCAACCTTTGTCAAAATTCCCAAAGCACCTAATGCAAAGGGTTTACTTCAACCTTTACCTAATCCAAACCCAGCAAACCGAAATACCTGAGGCTATAACCCAAATAGGCATTGCAAATTCTATCAAAACCTTCAATACTTCATAGACAAAAACATCTACCTCAAACATGAAATCCAAAACCTTATAGACTCCAAAATAATCACAAACCCTGAAAACCCAAGCAATAGAAATAATCCTTTCCCAAACAGCCAAAATGTACCATCCTCAATTATCATGATGATTAATTCAATAGTAAGAGACGAAGAAGTGCTAAGTTCCTTTTAGGACCTAGACCTTAAAACCAATGAGAAATCTCTTAATGCCCTTAAAGATGTAGAAAGAGAAGAAGACTTATTGGATCAACCTTTATGCAGATTCGATTATAAGGTGTTTTACACTAAACCACCTTCTTTTGACATACCCTTTGAGTCGATTGTGCCTATAGGAAGGGGTGATGAGTTTGATGATAAGAAGCTGCTAGACTAGAAAGAAACATGCACAATGGAGGTAAAGAAGGATGAAGTCATGGAGACAGTTAGCAAAAAGATGCAAGAATAACTATTATGTCTGCCTCCTCAAGGACAACCACTATGAGACTCAGCATCCCTAGCATCTAGAATAGTAAATAGATTTTCTTATTATATTCTTTAAACAAAATTTTAGTTTTTTTATTTCAGTGAATGATGATATAAATTTTGACCATGCTTCCTTATGTATTGACATCCTAATGGTACTACGAATTATGATATTGATCACATCTGCATGTTTGACATAAATTCAATTCAATTAGATTCATTTCATATGGGCACAAATGAAAATTCAAAGAACATACATATATCACATGGTGTAACTTCTGTAGATAGGAAATTTGAGGAGAAAATAAAAAAATAAAAAAAGAAAAAAAAATAAGGAGAGAGAAAAAGAAAAAAGAAGAGTGAGGTAAAAATTAAGAGAGAAAAATTCATGACTAATTGATAATAGGAGTTGTATCATGTGATATAATAAATGTTCTCATTTTTGCCCTAATTAATGATTAAAATTGAATTTGAAAGTTTTGTTCAAATCTCGCATATTTGTCTATATCATACTATGTAAGTATCTAAATGAAAAGACAATATATAATGAAACTTAAATTAAAGCTATAAGATCACTATTTTAGTTAAGTTTTCTTTTTTCCACCTTTTGTAATTTTCCTTATAAACCTAGCATCCCTTTATACCTTGAGAATTTAAGTGTCCCAGTAACTTGCATTGCAAGTCTTGTCTTGAAACTATCATCAATTATTGCATTAGCATCAAGCCTCATATTCAGCTCATGATTTCTTTGAAGTGTAAGTCTAGTTAATTTAATCATTAAGAAACTCACTTCAATCAGTTTGCCCATTCCTTTACATCTTTAATGCATGAGATTGCAACTAATATGGTTAATAAGTCAAAAGATCAACAACATCATTGAACAAAATTGGTCTCTTGCACATGAAAATGAAAAAAAGGACTTCTAGAATAGTGAGAATGGATCCAAAATGGAAGCTGGGGGGCAAAATGTAGTTCTGGGGAAAATTACAAAATACTGAGTCCGCATTCAAAGAGTAAATATGGATGCTAAAGTATAAAAGATAGCACATGAGTTCTCAGGGCATAAAGAAGCATACAAATACATATGGTATCATGCAGTAAAAGGCAAAAAGAAAAGTTCAATAGTGCATCAGTCAATAATGAGCTCTAGTGTAAAGCCATGGACTCCACTTGCTAGCCTACTCACTAGTTTGATGAACTGTATATGAAGCTCTAACATTAGAAGTACCAATAGTGAAGCATTCAATACTCAAGCCTACAGGCTATTAATGGGGCACCTCATTCTTACATTCCAAGATCAACAACGTGGCTCTATTCCAAATAGGAGATTTATTATGATCATGCATGTCATACATAACAAGCACATACTTGCATACATTTATTATGAAATATTTGTTTACATAGTAAAGTTTTTAAGCTTAGGCAGGATTGTACAAATACTTTGCTACTAATATTCTTAATTGGTCTGAAATTCTCCTAAAATTATTTTGATAGTTTTAAGGAAATAGAAGTCTTTTAGGAATCACTTTATAACTAGGGTTTCAAGATGTATCCTTATATATAGGAGGGTTTTGACTCTAAAAATAGAAAAGAGAAGGCACAAGGGGAAGAGAAAAAAAAGGAAAAAATCTAGGAGGAAGGCAACAACATATTTTTATAAGCTTTTAATTTTTCATTCATTTTTTACACATAATTATTTTTTTAATCATTCATTGATTGTTCTTGAAAAAGCCTTCTTAATTCTTTTGTGAATTGTCTTTCTTTACAAAAGTCCCCTTTGGTTTTATTGGTTAACTGAAGATCTTTGAAGAATTTTTTAAGAACAGGATTAGAAGACCTCTAAAGAAGCGATGATTTTACAAATCTAATGGGCATCCCATCACTCATAAGCATCATCATCCACTTTTTATTCTATTTTATTTATTTATTTATTTTTTATTTTATTGATTATTTCTATTATTTGAGTTATTATTATAATTTGTTCACTAATCATAATATTTATTTTTTTATGGTAACTATGGAGGAAAACACATAATGATTATACTTGGAGAATCAAATACACAAGAGGTATATGGGAAGTCATGGATAACACCTTATAGAGATATAATTTCTATGTTTTTTATTATTATTTTATTTTATTGCTTCATTTTATTTATTTTTTGGGATGTATTAATTATTTTTATTATTATAGATTATTTTAATAGCCCCAATAGTGGGAATAGTGGAATTATGTGTGATTGCATGTTTATTTTGATTAAATTGGTTAGTAAAGTTAGGATTTCTATTAGGTAATTAATTAAAATCAATGGAGGTAGTAGATTAATTTAGGATGCACATTAATAAAAATTAGGATTTTTAGAAGAGATTAATTTAATTATTTGTTTGGTCTTTTATTTATTCATTTTGGCATGTTATATTTGATTTTGGGATTGTTTATTATTTTTATGTGTTTTGGAGCCTTTAAACCCATGTTAGGCTTTAATTTATTTTTATTTGGATAATTATTTTTTAACCCATCTCATCTAATAATTAATTAGGTTTAATTAATTAAAATATATATTTAGGTCAATAATTAATTAGATATTAGGTTAGAAAAAACGTTGGCCCATCTAGTAAATTACATATAGGCCCATTTAATTTAATAAAATTAATTAGACTTAGCCTATTTAAATTTAAGCCTTTTTCATAATTTGTAGATTTAAGACCACCATAGCATTAAAATATATAGATTTAGGCCCATTTTTAGAATTAAAATAAATAGACTTAGGTTCATTAAATTAAAATTAAAAGGAATTAGTCTTTTAGGATAATTAATTAAAACAGGTAGATTTAACTCATTTAATTAAAATCCATGTACTTTAGACTAACTTAGGGATTATATGTTTGATTGAATGCATTATTTACTTGTATTTTCATGACTAGTTTGCCTTGGAGTAATTGCACAAATAAGGGTTTATATGAAATTGTATGTAAATAGAGAATAATATAGTAATTCATAAAGTAATTCTAAATGAACACGAGACTGAAAGAAGTTGGTATTATGTGCCTAAAATCTCCTGGTTGTGGTGCTAGCTTTCTTTTAGGGAATCGAGTACCACCTTTTCGATTTGTCCCAATTATTACTCTGGGTGGCAACTCCTAATCTCCATCCCATGTCTTTATGACAGTGGTTAGTGTGTTTTGTAGAGCCCTAAGCTCAAATAGTGTTGCAGTTGCTAAAATCTTGGATGCATGCTAAACCTCATTGTCTACACTGGGCACCTCCAAATCTTAATATGTTTAAGACTTGGTGCCCTACCATTCCATATCTCATATGGTGTGGCAGAAATGGACTTGGATGGAACTCGATTAAGGATGTAGGAGGCCGTTTGGAGCACAAAACCCTAAAGTGATATTGGGAGATATGTGCAGATCATTATAGAATGTACCATATCTAAAAAATTATGATTTTACCTTGTGGACACACCATTTAATTGAGATGTTCCAAGAGGACTGAGTTGTGATGCGATGCTATATTCCTTAAGGAACTCAATGTCTTGGTATTCAAGTAATCACCTCCATTATCCGAACTTAGAGTCTTAATACTTTTCCTAATTTGGTTTTCTACTTGGTCTTTGAACTCCTTAAACTTTGCAAAGGATTCACTTTTGCCCATACCTTGATAGATAATCTATAAAGGTTATAAAGTAGTAGAAACCACCTCTAGCTATTAAATTAAATGGTCCATATACATCACTATGTATGATCTCCAACACATCTTTGGCTCTTGCCATTTGTCCAACAAATGGTGATCTAGTCATCTTGCCTTGAAGACAAGCCTCATAAGTTAGATCATGTATGGATTCAAGATTACTCAAGATTCCCATCCTATCTAACTTCATGATCCTATCCTCTACTGTGTGATAAAATCTCAAGTGCCATAGATATTTGGAGTTAGAGTCATTTTCAAATAGCATTGCATTCACATCACTCACATTAGTTTGAGGATCATTGTTATTGGACATATTATCAACATAATATAGACCGAGTATTAAATAACCTATGCTAACCAATTCATTTTGAAAATGAATCTTACATACATCTTTACAAAAGTGGAATTCATAACCCTTTATAATTAAACTAAAAATAGAGAAAATGTTTTTATAGGCTTTAAGTACATACAATACATCATCCAATAATAAAATATGATTATATAAATCAATTGAAGTTGATCCTATAGCTTTGGCTACAACACTTGCTCCATTTCCTAGCTTTAGGGTGGGCCCCAACCTCCTCTCATTTGCTAGATCCTACAAGGATAAACAAATGTGAGAAATTCCACTGATATCCAATAGCCATGCATTAGATAAGCTCTTAGAATATTTAGAAGCCAATAAAGTAGATAAAGTCTCACCTTCTCCTTATTTGCCTTTCCTTTTGTCTTTAGAGACTAAAGAAACTTAGGACAATTCCTCTTTTAAAGTCCTTCACCTTGGCAATGGAAACACTTTCCCTTAGCTTGCTCTTCCCTCATAATGGCCTTGCCTTCATTCTTGTATATACCACCCGTGGGCTTCACAACACTTGTCTTTCCTTTCTTTTTCTTATTGCCTTTCTTCTTAGTTCCACTACAAGTGGTAATAAGTGCAACCTCTTTCCCTTTGCTCCTTTGGATAGCTTTTTGGGCTATGACGAGCATGTTCAAAAGCTCCTCAAGAGTGCACTCTATTTTATTAATATGGAAGTTGGCAATGGTTTGTCGAAAACATAAAGAAAGGATTAAAGGATCAAATCCACTTGGAGGTGGATGTCCATTGTGAAGTCTAGACTTTTTAGCTCCCCTATTGATCTAATCATGGAGTCCGCATGGGCTCCTACTTCCTCTCCCTCCCTTATCTTAGCATAGAAAAGCTGCTTAGATATCTCATATCTAACAGTCTTACTTTGCTCACCAAATAACTCTTGTAGGTGAAGTAGGATTTCCTTTACACTAGTGTACTTCACATATTGCCAATGGATTTTGGTGCTCCTGGAAGCCCACATAATGCAATGTACTTACATATTAACATCCTTTCATTTATCAAGAGTGATTTTCTCCTCTTGGGATGCATTTTGGGGAAGTGGTCTGGGTGGGCTTTGTTATAATACATAAAGTATCTTTTCAAAATCGAAAATAACTTTTAGATTCCTTAGCCAATCTATGAAATTTGGGCCCGTGAGCCTATGTTGGTCAAGTATAATTGCAAGTGGGCTTGATGATCTTATATTATCAATTTTTTGTAAAAGGTAACAAGAATAATTAGTTATATGGCATTGTTATTTTACCATTTGATATGTTCTCTCATCACAATGGCCTCCCACTAACTTGGGGAATCATACACTTCTAAAGTGGGAAATAGAAATCCCTTATTGGATGGATTTCTAGTGGGTGATGAAATTCCTAATAGGTCACTAATATTCCTCAAGTACACATTGCCATTCTTGGAATAATAGTTCTCATTAAGTGGACAACTCTTGTATTCCATCAATCCGGCTCCTGATGTTATGGGCCCCAGGTACACATTGCCATTTTTAGCCTTTGGCATTTATTAGGTCCATACTATTAGATCAATGACATGTATGGATTTGAACACTACAAACCTCAGGTGCTCCTATTTGCAATTCTTGGTTTATAATGTATCCATACATCCATAACATCTCATGATTAACAATAACACTACATGAATCTCTTGGCCCTTATATACCGCCCATGTGTCCATAGCCAATATACATAAGCCCAAAACCATGTAAGTTATTGATCCAATGGAGAGCCTAGACCTAAATTCAATTTGGAAGATTTTTAGGTCTTTAATTATTAAGGTTTTACGTTGTAGATTAGCCAATTTCAATCTCATATATCTCATACATACATGCCATAACATCTATTCATATATACATATCATATTTGCCTATAACATGTTACAATATCTATATCACAAATATAAATAGAACAAGCAAAATGGATGCACAAATAAGGAGTGATAATGGGCCTTTCTGAAGCCTGTTCTAACTCTTAAAATATGTTATAAATGGGCCTAGCCCAAGAAAAGCCTTCAAGTCATGAACTCCTTTGTCACCATCTATACGGGCATTGATCCATGCCACTAAAGGTTGAATTGGTCACAATCTTGTACAATTCAAGTCCAAATTATAACTCTTGTAATTTACATTCAATCCTTGGCATACCAAGGTAAAAATTTACATCCTAAATCTATGTAATTAACATTTAATTACATACTAAAAATAATAATAATAAAATTAGTTATTACTGCAAACTATAGGATGTAAACTAAGCACATAATCATTATTTGTATGTGTGACAAGCAAATATTCAATAAAATATAACTCTTTCATATATTATCATTTATTTGCAAAATCACACAAACAAGAAAAAATAGCATATGCTATCTATGTGAAATTGAACAGTACGTGAACAATAATTTTTAATAGTACATTAATAGTAATTTTGAAATAGTAACATGAATAGTGATTTTGAACTGTAATATAAATAGTACATGAACAATAGTTTTGCATTCTTTAAGCATCTTTTGTCATAACCCTTCCCACTAATAACAAGAATAATCATAATGGAATTATTATAGCAATTAACATGTAAATTATATGACTTTAGCTCTTGATACCACTTGAAGGAATTGATTACACATAATAGAATATGAGCGGAAGCATAGTGTGAGCATAAAACTAGTTAGGATAAATTTCAAAAATTTCTCCTAGTGTGTAATCCTTTCATGAAGGTAAGTATTCCAAAACCACTAAGATCATAAGACATTGAATTTACACAACTAATTACTTGAATGCTTAATAGACAACATAAATTCAAGAATCACAAAACACAAAGCATGGTAAAAGAGCTATATCTAGAGAGTAGGAACACTTAAAAACTCCAACTGTTGGCAGGATGCTTGATAGGCTTTAGGAAATGGTTTATGTAAATCTACAAGCTCCTCGTTCCCTAAGTGTGAAGCCTTTAGCTTGAAACACACAAGTAGCACTAAAATGACTCCAAGCTTTCATGGAACTCTACCCATAAGCTCCTCTTTAATAATGACCCAAAAGCATAATAGAATTCCTTTCCTTGCTTGGATGATATAGGACTTCCCTTGCATAGCTCTTCTATAAAGGATGATGACAATCGACTTATAAAGAAAACATAATTGTTGTATCTCTTACTCACACACTTATAATACTTAGAAGAAAGATGAAGAAAAAGACTTAATTCTTATTTGTTCTCTTAGTATTTTCTCTCCAATATAAATGGTAAGTTGTGTTAAGTGTAGAGAATATCCACTAATATGGTGTGTGTATGTAAGAGACTAATTTGCATGTGTATAGATTCTCCACTAACTTAAGCTTAAGTGTAGGATAAGTAATCTCACGCATGTGCTTACTTTTTCATTTTAAGTAAAAAATAAGCTAAGTCATGCATATAGAGATTGACCACTAACTTGGTGTATATATGTAAGAGACTAATTTACATGTGTATAGATTCTCCATTAACTTAATCTTGTGTGTAGGATAAGCAATCTCATGCATATGCTTACTTTTTCACTTTAAGTGTAAAATAAGCTAACTAATGCATGTAGAGATTGACCACTAACTTAAGGTCCATGCTTATTACACATCTCCATGTTGTCAACATGCAATCACATTGCATGTAATGCTATGCTTAGGTGGCCACCATGCAAACATGATCATCACATGGTCATGCTTATGTGGCACCTCCTTTAGTAAGTGGGCTTTAGGCTTTTTTAACTCTTAAATGAGCCTATGTCCCCTTATGGGCTTTATTTAACAATTAAAGAAGGCCCATATTAATAATACACCTAATTGTCCAAGGCCATGCATCATCCATTCAACTACATATACATGGCCCATCTTATAATCCATATCCACACTAATATTGGTGGCATATATCAATTTAGTCCTTAAACTTAATATCACATATTAAAACAAGTCCAAATTAATATTAAATAATCCTAACCTTTGAATTAGATTTTGGGATATGCTAGATCCCCACATAAGTAAAAATCCAATTCAATTAATTTCATTAATTAATTAAATACTTTAATTAATAATCAAATTAATAAATATCATTATCAGTGCTACTCTTATGTGTGTGACTTACTAGGTCCAAGTCCAAATGGCAAAGGAAATAAATAATATTAACTTTTAATATTACTAGAAACTCTTTCAATGATAAATGCGAAAATCCCAATTAATTACATTTAGTATCCATAAGTAGTGAGTGACCCCTAGTATATATGTCATAACTATCCAATTAGAAATGAATGCTATCCATATTTTCACTAGAATAATTAAACATAATTATCATGCACTCAATGTCCCTTCATTTCAAGATCTTGACATTGGTTAGAGTCATGGTCAGTCATACTCTAATTGCGTCAACCATATGACCTCATCTTCAGTTCAATTATTGATAAAACATGACTTATACTAGAAACACTTTCTAGCACTAAAACTATTTTTGAGAAAGTCAAGTTTGTCCAGGCTAGGTACTCATTCATCGAGAACAACTTAGATAGAATAGGATCTTATCCTAGTTCACTAAAGGTAATGAATTCCATCTTGGTTGATCACTCATCCCTACATAGAATTGATTAGAGCCACCACACACCATATACTCATACGTGGCTAGCACAAGTATGTAAGCTATAACAAACTTTAATAAAACATATGTCGATGACCATGTCGCCTCAGGTCAAAGGACCATATGCTCCATTATGTCCAAGATAGTGATTATTGACTAAAGTGAATTTCCATGCAATCACTTATCTTACATCACTATTCAATCCACCCAATCACATGAGTATCCACATGTCTACTCTAATATCTCATATCAAGTAGCATGATACTTACTACATCTCACTAATGATTTCACATACAGATTAAGGAAAACAGACAGAGGTTATAGTCTATGGATTAATATGACCCTTTTATTAATCTAATGACTATGAACATTTTATAACATACATACCAAATGAATTTGTCATTCATATTATCAACACTTGATAATAAACTCATTTAACATTATGTTAAAGGGTAAACACTCAAATAAATAAATAATTTATCTCAATGAATATTATATTGCCATAGGGATAAAAGTACAATGTCATTTATATTACAAGAAATAGCACTAGGGCACATCTACATTAATAGAGTTGTGCAAGTTAAGGCTACATTCAAAGGAGGTAAGAAATCCTATATCATCCAAGCAAAGAGAGGAGCTCTAGCAATCTTTCGGGTCATAAATAAGGAGGAGCTTGTGGGTAGGGATTCTTTAATAGCTTAGAGTCATTTTGCTACCACTTATGTGTTTCAAGCTAGAGGCTTCACACCTGGGGAGCTAGGAGCTTGTAGATTTGCATCACCATTTCCTAAAGCATGTCAAGCATCCTACTGACATTTGGAGTTTGTAAATGTTACTAAACTCTAAATGTAGGTCACTTGCCATGCTTTGTTTTTTTATTGTTTTATGATTTTTTTTATTTATGTTGTCTATTAAGCATGCAAAAAATTAGTTATGTAAATTGAATATGTTATGATCTTGGCAGTTTTTGGAATACTTGGCTTCATGAAAGGATTACACTCTAGAAATATTTTTGAATTTTATCCTAACTAGTACTACACTTCCCCTTAAATTTAGGTATGTGTAATCAATTCATTAAAGTGGTATTAAGAGCCAAAATCAAATAATTTACATGCTAAATGTTATAATAATTGCAAAAGTTCTGATTATGATTGTTGTTAGTTGCAAGAGTTGTGACTAAAGATGCTTAAAATGAAAAATTACTATTCAAGGTACTATTTACTATATAGTTCACACATACTATTCACATAATATTCATTTGGACTATTAAAAAAAGACTATTTATAGCACTGTTCAGTTGTACATAGACAACAGTTTTTTCTTATTTGTTTAGCTTTGGAAATAAATGATAATATATGCAAGAGTTGTATTTTTAAAAATATTTGCTTGTCATACATGCAAGAAATGATGATGGGCTTAGTTTACATCCTATATTTTATGATAATAATTAATTTTATTATTATTATTTTTGTGTAATTGAATGTCGATTACATAGATTTAGGATGTAATATTTGCCTTGGTATACCAAAGATTGAATGCAAATAACAAGAATTGTATTTGAAGTGTTCAAGATGGTCGCCCATTCAACATTTAATGGCTTGGATCACGGCCCATGGAGATGCTGACAAAAGTGTTCATGACTTGAAGGCTTTTATTAGTGTATGCCCATTTGTAACATATTCTAAGAGTTACAATAAGTTTAAGAAAGGGCCATGATCACTCCTTATTTATGGATCCATTTCGCATGTTCATGTATATATGCGAAACATATTATAACATGCTATATGCATATGTGATATATATATATATATATATATATATATATATATGAATAGATGCCATGCCATTCATGCATTAGTTATACATAATTGAAATTTGCTAATGTGTAAAGTGAGACCTTAATAATTAAAGGCCAAAAAATCTTCCAAATTAAATTTAGGTCTAGGCTCTCCATTAGTGCAATAAATTACATGGTTTTGGGCTTATGCATATTGGCTATGGACATATATGGTTGCATATAAGGCCCAAGAGATTCATGTAGTGTTATTGTTAAGCATGATATGTTGTGGGTGCATGGCTACATTATAGGCTAGGAATAGCAAATAGGAGTACATGAGGTTTATAGTGTTCAAATCCATACATATCACTAATCCAATGGTATGGACTTAACTAATGCTAAAGGCCAAGAATGGCAATATGTACCTGAGGCTCATAACATTAGGATCTCGATTGATGGAACCTCACATTAGATGTGATGGACAAGAGTTGTCCACTTGATGAGAACTATTATTCCAAGAATGACAATGTGTACCGAAGGAATATTATTAGCCCATTAAGAATTCCATCACCCACTATAAATCCATCAAATAAGGGATTTTTGTTTCCTACTTTGTAAGTGTAGGATTTGCCATGGTAGTTGGAGGCTATTGTGATTAAAGACCAAATCAAATGGTAAAGTAACAATGTCATATAACTAATTAATCTTGTTTCCTTTCATAGAAACTTAATAATATGAGATCATCAAACCCACTCATTATCATACTCGACCAACATAAACTTTATGTATTAGCTAAGTAATCTAAAAGTTCTTTTAGTTCATAAAAGATACTTTATGTATTAGAACAAAGCCCACTCAGACTACTTCTCCAAAATGCTTCCCAAAAGGACCAAATGACTCTTGATAAATTGAAGGATGATGATATACAATCACATTGCATCATGTGGGCTTCCATGAGCACTGAAATCCATCGGTAACATGAGAAGTACACTTGTGTAAAGGAAATCCTACTGCACTTACAATAGTTATTTGGTGAGCAAAGTAGGACCGCTATATATGAGATATATAAACTTCTTTTTTATGGTAAGATAAGGGAGGAAGAGGAAGTGGGAGCCCATGTGAACTCCATAATTAGATCAATGGAGGAGCTAGAGAGTCTAGAATTCACAATGGACTTCCACCTTCAAGTGGACTTGATCATTTAATCCCTTCTCAAATCTTTTGGGCAAACCATTGCTATCTTCCATATGAATAAGATAGAGTGCACTATTACAGAGCTTTTAAACATGCTTGTGATAGCCTAAAAGGCTTTCCAAGGGAGAAAAAGGAAAGAGGTTTCACTTATTGCCACTTTTAGTGGGACTATAAAGAAAGGTAATAAGAAAAAGAAAGTCAAGACAAGTGTTGCTAAGCCCATATGAGGCATAGCCAAGAATAAGGGCAAGGCCATTATGATGGAAGAGTAAGGCAAGGAAAGTGTTTCCATTGCCAAGTGGAAGGACATAAGAAGAGGAATTATCCTAAATTCCTTGAGTCTCTCAAGATAAAGGGAAAGGGAAAACAATGAGAAGGTGAGACTTTCTCCCACTTATTTACTACTAAATGGTCTAAGAGTTCATCTAATGCGTGGGTTTTGGATACCAATGTATGTTCTCACATTTGTTTATCCTTGTAGGATTTATCAAATGAGAGGAGGTTGAGGCCTAATGAATTGATCTTAAGACTTGGGAATGGAGAAAGTGTTGAACCCAAGGCTATAGGATCCATATAAATTAATTTATATAATCATATTTTGTTATTGGATGATATATTGTATGTGCCTAATGCCTATAAAATCATTTTCTATTTTTCTAGTTTAACTATAAAGCATTATGAATTCCATTTTTGTGGAGATGTATGTAAGATTCATTTTTGAAATGAATTGGTTGGCATGGGTTATTTAATATATGGTTGATATTATGTTTATAATATGTCCAATAATAATGAGCCTCAAACTAATGTGAGTGATGTGAATGCAATGCTAATTAAAAATGCCTCTAACTCTAAATATCTATGGCACTTAAGATTATGTCACATTATGGAGGATAGGATCACAAAGTTAGAATGAATGGGAATCTTGAGTAGTCTTGAATCTGCATCCAATCCAACTTATGAGGCTTGTCTTTAAGGAAAGATTATTAGATTACCATTTTTTAGACCAATGGTAAGAGCTAAAGATGTGTTGAAGGTCATACATAGCAATGTGTGTGGACCATTTAGTGAAATGGATATATGTGGTTTCTACTACTTTATAACCTTTATAGATGATCTATCAATTTATGGGCATTTGTTTCTTATAAAGAACAAAAGTGAATCCTTTGAAAAGTTTAAGGAGTGCAAAGCCTAAGTAGATAACCAAACTAGGAAAAGTATTAAGACTCTAAGATTAGATCGAGGAGTTAAATACTTGAGTACTGAGTTTGTTAAGTTCTTTAAGGAATATGGCATTGCATAATAACTCATACCTCTTTGTTAAGTTCTTTAAGGAATATGGCATTGCATAATAACTCATACCTCTTGGAACATCTTAATTAAATGGTGTGTCTGAGAGGCAAAATTGCACTTTATTGGATATGGTACGTTATATTATAAGCTGCATCAATCTCCCAATATCACTTTATATTTACACTTCAAACGACCTATTACATCCTTAATCAAGTTCCATCTAAGTATGTTTCTGCCACACTATATGCGATATGGAACGGTAGAGCACCAAGTTTTAAAAATATTAATATTTAGGGGTGCCCAGCTTTTATTAAAAAGCTAAAATTGGGCAAGTTTGATCAAAATTTATTAAAGGAAGTCTTGTTGGATTTCCTAAAGATAGGTTAGGGTATTGCTTTTATCTTCTTACTATACAAGTTGTTATTATAAATAGAGATGCTATATTCATGATGCGCAAGAGTTGCATGTTCATTAAGATAACATTCATGATGATGATCCTACTATATATGAAGAATCTTTATGTGATAAAGATTCTTCAAGATGGCTTGAGACAATGATAAGTGAAATGGATTCTATGTATGCAAACCAAGTCTGGACACTTGTTAATCCTCTTAAGGGTCTTGTACCTATTAGGTGTAAATGGAGCTTTAAGAGAAATATTGGTACAGATGAAAGGGTGGAGATCTATAAAGCTAGGCTTGTAGCAAAGGTGTTTCGCTAAAGGCAAAGGTTGACTATAAGGAGACCTTCTCACAAGTATCCATGCTTAAATCTATTCAGATTCTTCTTGCAATAGCCGTATACTATGATTATGATGTTTGGCAAATGGATGTCAAGACCGCCTTCCTTAGTGGCCATGATAAGAAAGATAATTTCATGGAGCAACCCAAGGATTTTGAATATGAGGAAAGATCAAAAGAGTGCAAGCTTAATAGATCAATATATGGTCTAAAGCAAGCTTGAAGGAGTTGGAATCATCATTTCAATGAGGCTATATATTCTTATGGTTTCATTAAGAATGAGCATGAGCCATATATTTACAATAAGGTTAGTGGGAGTGTAGACGGCAAGGTTTAGTGCACATCCAAATTTTAGCAACTGTGATACTATTTAAGCTCAAGGCTCTAGAGAACACACTAACCAGTCTCACAAAGACATGGCATGGAGATGAGGAGTCGCCACCCAAGGTAATAACTGGGACAAATAAAAAAGGCGGTACTCAATTCCCTAAAAGAAAGCTACCACTACAACAGGAGATTCTGGATACAGAATACCAACTTCTTTAAGTCTTATGTTCATTTAGAATTACTTTATGAATTATTATCTTATTCTCTATTTACATGCAATTTCATGTAAACCTGAAACAATCAACTCCAAGGCAAACTAGTCATGAAATATATAAGTAGATAATGCATTCAATAAATCACATAATCCCTAAGTTAGCCTAATCTACATGGATTTTAAATAAATGAGTTAAATATACATGTTTTAATTTATAAGTGAACCTAAAGACCTAATTCCTTTTTATTTTAATTAAATAAACCTACGACTATGTATTTTAATTCTAAAAATAGGCCTAATTCTACATGTTATGAAGGTATTTAAATTAGTGGGCTTAATTCTACATGTTTTAATTAAATAGTGATATAAAATCTACAAATTATGATGAAAAGGGCTTAGATTAAATGGGCTAAGTCTAAATTAATTAAATTAAATTAGGTGAGCCTATGTCTAACTAACTAAATGGGCCTAAGGATATTTCTAATCTAAAATCTATTTAATTATGGGCCTAAAGGTATATTTTAATTAATTAAACTTAATTAATTATTATGTGAGATGGGCTAAAAGAATTACTAAACTTAAATAAATAAATCAAATCCTAAAATGGGCTTAAGGCCCCAAAAGCACATAAAAATAATAAATAAGCCCAAAAACAAATACAAAACATAAAAAATAATTAAATAAGATCAAACAAATAATTAAATTAACCCTTACTAAAAGCCTAATTTTTATTAACATGCAACCTAAATTAATCTAATTCCTCCATTGATTTTAAATAATTACCTAACTGAAACCTAATTTTACTAACCAATTAAATAAAAATAAACAAACAACCATACATGTAATTTCATTACTACCACTATCGGGGCTATTACATTAATTCATAAAATAACTAATAAAATAAAAATAAAGAATAAAATAAAGATAAAGACAATAAAAACAAAAATAAAACCCTATAAACTAAATCTCTACAAGGCTTTATCCATAGTCTTCCACAGACTCCTCATGAAATTCATCCCTCCCACATGATATTTTCCTCCATCATTACCATAAAAATAAGATAAAATTATGATTAATGAATAAATTATAATAAGAACTTGAAAGAATAATAATAAAAAATAATGATATAAAAAATAAAAAAATAAACAAATAAATAAAGAATAAGAAGAAGATGATATGATTATGAATGATTTACAATACTCCTCATATTGGTAGTTCACCGTTCTTGATAAATCTTTGAATCTTGCCCTATAAAAATTCTCTACGAATCTTGAATTAATTGTTTAAGTAAAAGGAATTTTTGTAAAAAATTCAAAAGAAAATCATGTTTCCTTCTTCCTCCCTTTTTTCTCTTTCTCTTTTTTCTCTTTTATTTTCTTTCTCCCGGCCTTTTTATCTTCTTTTCTTTTTTTTATTCTCACCGTCCCCCCTCTCTTTATATAGTGGAAGTAGGAAGCCTATCTTCAATCCTAATGTGATTATAATTCCTAAAGTATAAGATTAATACTTAAAATTATATTTAGGAATTTTAAACCAGTTAGGACTAAATTAATTAGGAATTTTAAAGTAATTAAAACTGAATTAAAAATAGGAAACAAAGACAGAAGAATTCAATTTCGACCATGATTGTGTAATTCCGATTGGAATTATGTAATTCCAACTGGAATTACATAATTCTGGTCGGAATTATGGAATTTCGATATATTTTTAACTTTTAATTACAAAAAAGCCCTTGAAATAATTTAAATTTTACAATTAGGTCCTAAAAAAACTTTGTAATTTAGTCCTGAAAAACATTATATCCTTCCTTTAAAAGTTGCATTTAAACCTTTAGAATTTTTAAAGATTAAGTATCAAAGATATTTTCATCACTGGAGTCCTTCATTGCATCCATAACGCGTCATCTCGAAATTGGGTGTCTATAGGGATTCAACTTACTTTCCTAGTATTGTATGTCGATGATATTCTTCTCATTGGTAATGATGTTAGTGTGATGACCTCTATGAAAGTATGGCTATCTAAAATCTTATTGATCAAAGACTTAGGCAAAGCTACATATATTCTCAAGATGCAAGTCTATAGAGATAAATCAAAGAGAATGATAGGTTTATTCTAAACTCTTTACATTGAAAAAGTGTTGAAGAGGTTCAACATGCTTGATTCTAAGAGGGGATTATTGCCTTTTAGGCATGGTATCCACCTATCCAAGGAGACGTCGCCCAAGATGTTAGTAATATGCATTAGGTCAATCATGTATGACCATGTTTTGACCTTATCATTTTATTTAAGAAAAAGGCATTTTTCAATATCATTTTGTGTTATGATAATTACTTAAATAGTTAATTCTTACTAAGGTCATCAAGTACGTGACTTGATAGTAAAACCCTTAGATTAAATATGAGTTCTATTCAAATTATCCATAGTCATAACAATATGTTATGGCTAGTATGATGTTCATTCATGATTATGTTTTATTAATCATGAATATGAGATATTAAGTTAACTCATAGGTACTTATTTAGGAAATAATGTACTGGATTGATCCATCATGAGAATACTATATAGATAACTGTAGTAAGTAATTCTCATTAAAGTAATATTGATTTAGTCTGTTGACCTTGAAATTATCATGGATTTCTACATAACTATTTTATATTTTAACACAATCTAACATTGTCTTTAATAAGATGATTAAATAGATTGTTGTTGGATATTAAATGAGTTATATGAGGAATATGAGTGATTGAGAAGGAATTTGTCCCTCATTTCATCTGAGTAAGATATCCATGGGCCCCTTGATAAGATAGATTGAGGAAAATGCATGACCATGCTAAAGTGAATTGATAAAGAGTTATCATTCTTAGTCTACTTTGAGTCAAGAAATAATATGATTGAATTATATAAGGATGACATAAACTATGCCTTATATTCAATAAGATATCATGTGAGGAAGGGATTACAATATTTATTATAAATTAGGTTATGTCGGATTATTCACTTCACATGACTTGGGTAGTCATAATGTCTTGCTAGAGGCCACTTATGACTTATAAGCCTAAATAGAGATTTAAGGCCCACTGCCACTGCCAACGTCAGGCCCATAGCCAATGACTTGCTAGAGTGTCACACACTTAGAACAGGCCCAAAAACATATATGGGTTTAGGGAGCCCAAATATGCTCTATGGAAATAAATAAATAGTTTATTCATTTATTTAAGGTAAAGGTTATCTTAAAAAAAAGAATATTATTTCTAATTTAGTTTTAAATAAAACTAGAAAATAATAATGGTGAAATTACCAAAAATTTATTTTGGTAAGTGAAACCCTAATTAGAGGTTTATAAATATGTTATATTCTCTAGAGTTTCACTAACTCAATCATTAGCCACCAAAAAATTCATTTTTTCTTCTTTTACAAAAATTGAAACAAAAAGTGTTTTGGTTCTTGATTTATGACAAATGAAGAGAAGTGATAGCACACAAAACTTTCATTTTAATTAAGGGCTATTAGTGTGGACGCTTGTGGAGGATGGATTCTTTTAGAGATGTCTTGATCTGGATAGCCAAATCAAAAAGCTCGAGGTAAAGTGTTACCAAAGTGAACCTCCTCTCTACCTTTTATAAATCTTGCCTCTTTTGCATTTGTGGTAAGATTTGAAAACCCTAGTTTGAAATCAATTAATCGAATTACTTGGATCCAAGTTAGGGTTTGTGATTTAAAGTTTTAATTTTCACTTTGTTTTTTAATCATGAGACCAAATAGTGGTATTAGAGCCACTTGTAGGTTAATTTGATGCTATATATATATATGATATATATGTTTTTGAGTGATTTGTTTTTTAAAAGGTGTTCTTAAAATTTTTTACAAATAGTTTTGTTTTCTATGACATCCTTTTAAATCTATATGAAAACAACAATAAATATTAATTTAATTAATGTTTATAATTGTTTAATATGATTAAACAGTAATTAGAATTTTGATTTTTTGGCTTAAGTATTCTATTTTTATGAAAAACTGAATATGTATATAGATTTTTGTCAAAGGGCAATCGATTTGAGAGTTAAACAAATAATGCATAATAAACTATTTAACTATTAAACAGAATAAATTTGTTTGGAATAAATTAATTTTTCTGTAATATGATTTATGAATAAATTAGGGTTTATGGTGACAGTTGTTTAAATGTTAAACATAAAGGAAAATGATCTTTTTTATCAAATCAATCAGATAGTAATTTTATTACAATAATTATTGTCATTTTAGGGTTTTTGGCAACAATTCAAGCAAAGGGGCATTGCCCCTTTAACCCTACCAAGCGCGCTGCCCCTAGGACCTCGAATGGATTTGTTATATAATTTATTTTTCCTTATAATAATTAAATTAATGTGCAATTTGATTTATTATACTATATATGTTAATTGTTAAATGCATGGTGCATGGCATGGCCTTTGAACCATTATGATTGGATTTTATTATTTTATTTTATTGGGTTGTAATTTTTAAATACAGCATGCGATTCATTTTTTTAATGTAATTATTTTATTTATTAGATAGTAATAGAATAGTTTTAATTACAACATGTAATGTAAATTGAGACCTAAGATGCAAATTCAAGTCAGAGGCCTATGATGGAGATCAAAAGTGGGAGCCCAAGGGTAAGGTCGATGGTAAAACATGGAGATCCAAAATTAAAGGCTCAATTTGTATTTATAATATCACCTAGGTTTGACCTTTAATCTTCATATTGTCTTATAAAGATTAACTTAGTTATGGGCCATGCTATGTCATGTTTTTCTTATTATGTTAGCATGTTATGCATTTGATGCCATGAGATGTAATATGACAAGAACTAAATAAGATAAAAACTATCTAAATCGCCATATAATATAAGGTCATTAAAATGCCTCCTATTAATCAACACTTATCAAGATTTGGATTGCTATATATAGGTTATGCCAAAGCAATGTATATAAAGCCATCTAAATAAGATAAAATGGATAATGGTGATATCCACATGTTTGAATTGGTTAGATTTACCTAGGTTATCAAAAGGGTTTTGGACCTAGGGCATTTGATAGGATATGCTGGTATATGTGATATCCTATAATTATCTAAGAATTACATGAGATGTAATTGGTAAAGTGTTACCTACCTAAATAGCCACACTTTAAGTGATAAGGCAAAGCTTACTTTAAGTAGGGTGAAATATAGATCTTGGCCCATTAAGAAATTTTAATTGTTGAAATTTTTTTGAGGGTTTTATTATTTATGAAAATTTAGTAGGAGATTTCTTATGCCTCTTTCATAATAAAACTAAATGTACTATAACTATAAATAAATAAATAAATAAATAAATAAATATATATATATATATGTTGTAGATAATAATATCAAACACTGCACCTACCATGTCACTTCGATTGATCCCTGAGAAGGATAAGCTAAATGGGACTAACTTTCTTGACTAGTATAGAAACCTAAGAATTATTCTTAGGAAGGAAAAAAAGGAATACATCCTTGATCAACCCATCCTAGTGGAACCAACTGCTAATGCTCCTAGAGCTTAAAAGGATGCTTATAGTAAGCATCTTAATGATTCAGTTGATGTCACTTGACTCATGCTTGGATGCATGGAGTCTGAGCTTCAAAAGCAACTGATGGAAATGGAGGCTTATACTATGGTAGGCCATCTCAAGTAAATGTTCCAAGAGAAAGCTAGAATCAAAAGGTTCAATACCATCAGGGCATTGCTCTCCTGTATGTTGACTGCAAGTGACTCTGTCAGTCCTCATGTTCTCAAGATGGAGGGTTATCTTAAACACTTGGACAAGCATGGTCTCAAGATTGAATAAGAATTAGCTGTTGATGTCATTCTCCAATCTTTACCTGAAGCTTATGATGGTTTCATCATGAATTTCAATATGCATGGTATGGACAAAGTTGTTTTAGAGTTGCATGGGATGCTAAAAACTATTGAAAATAACATCAAGAAATCCACTAAGGATGTTCTAATAGTTAATAAGGGAAAGGGTGTGAAGAAGTTTAGAATTGGAAAGGGTAAGGGCAAGACTCCTAAAGGCTTTTAGAAGCCAAAACTAAAGCTCAAGCCCAAGCCCAAGTTCAAAGCTGAACCCTAAGCAAAGCCGCTAAAAGAGGGAATATGCTTTTTCTACAATGAGCCAGGTCATTGGAAAAGAAATTGCAAGTTATATATGAATTATCTAAACAAGAATAATGGTAGTGTGACTACCTATTTAGGTATTCATGTTATAGAAATTACTTTTTCTACTTTTGATTCTTGGGTATTAGATAATGGATATGGATCTCACATTTGTACTAATGTGGATGGTCTAAAAAGGAGTAGATCATTAGCTGGAGGTGAAGTGGACCTATAAGTTGGCAATGGAGCAAGAGTTGCTGCTTTAGCTGTAGGGAATTATGAGTTAACTTTTTATAATGGACTTCTATTAAATTTCGAAAATTGTTATTATGTGCCTACTATGTATAGGAATATTATTTTTGTTTCTTGTTTGGACATGAAAGGATTTTAATTTATTATTAAAAATAATAAATGCAATATTTGTCATGATAACATTTTCTATAGATTTACTCCACGCACTAGTAGTCTTTATATTCTAAATATTGAAGACACTAATGAAAAGTCAATTTATAACATTGATACAAAGAAGTTTAAATCTAATGATTTAAACACTACCTATATCTAGCAGTGTCGTTTAGGCCACATAAATGAGAAATACATTTCAAAGCTTCACCAAAATGTGCTTTTGAATTCATTTGATTATGAATCATTTG
The DNA here is from genome assembly GCA_947683625.1 of Mallotus nudiflorus. Taxonomy (NCBI): domain Eukaryota; kingdom Viridiplantae; phylum Streptophyta; class Magnoliopsida; order Malpighiales; family Euphorbiaceae; genus Mallotus; species Mallotus nudiflorus. The sequence continues at coordinate 10,240,479 of CANTUR010000009.1, forward strand.
AACCATATGAATCTTGTTATCTAGCAAAACTGATTAAAACACCCTTTACTGGAGAAAGTGAGAAAGCTAATGATTTATTTGGTCTTACACATTCAGATGTATGTGGACTATTAAGCTAAAATGCTATAGGAGTTTTCCAGTACTTCATCTCTTTCATAGATGAATTAAGTAGATATGGCTATGTCTATTTACTGAAACATAAATATGATTCTTTTGAAAAGTTGAAAGTTTTCAAGAATGAAGTATAAATCCAACTTGGTAAAAATATTAAAACATTAAAATTCAATTGAGGTGATGAATATTTAAGCTAAGAATTTGTATATCATCAGAGAGACTATGGGATTATTTTACAATTGACTCCTCCAAGTACACCACAATTGAATGGTTTATCCAAACAAAGAAATATGGCTTTATTGGATATAGTTTGATCAATAATGAGTCAATCTAATATTCCATTCTCTTTTTAGGGATATGCTTTAGAAACTGCTGCATCCATTTTGAATAAAGTTCCAATAAAGGTAGTTGAAAAGACACCATATAAGATGTGGATTGAAAAACCTCACAGTTTGTCATTCCTCAAGATTTGGGGATGTGATGCTTATGTGAAGCATAAAATCTCAGATAAACTAGCACCCAAGTCTGATAAATGCCTTTTTATGGGATATCCTGAAGAAACTAAAGGATATTATTTTTATAATGCTTTTAAGAACAAAGTGTTTATTGCTCGAAATGGTGTATTTTTGGAAAACGAATTTATTTCCATAGAATCTATTGGCAGCAAATTCCAACTTCAAGAAATTCAAAACCCACAAAATAGAATTGTATCAAGTATGGAATCACAGCTAGATCAGCAAGTAACTTTTTAACCTACACAAGTACTTGAAGGCCTAAGGAGGTCTTGTAGGACATATCAAATCCCAATGAGATATGGATTTCTTATAACTGATGATAATGATGTGTTGATTGTGGATTAAAGTGAGCCCATATCCTATTAAGAGGATATAAATAGTGCTGACTCTAAGAAATGGCTAAAAGCCATGAAATAAAAAATGCAATCCATGTATGATAATCAAGTTTGGACCTTGATTAACCCAACTGATGGCTTAAAAACTACTAGTTGCAAATGGGTTTTTAAAAAGAAAATAGACATGGATAGCAATGTGCATACCTTTAAGGCAAGACTGGTTACAAAAGGTTTTAAGCAAACACGTGGTATAAACTATTATGCAATGTTTTCACCAGTTTGTATATTGAAATATATTCGAATTCTCCTTATTGTAGCTGCATACTATGATTAAGAGATATGGCAAATGGATGTCAAATAGCATTTATTAATGGAAACCTTCTTGAGGATGTGTACATGAAACAGCTAAAGGGTTTTGTCAATCTTGAGAATTATGGAAAGGTATGCAAGCTTCAAAAGTCCATTCTTGGAGTTGGAATCTTTGTTTTGATGAATTAGTGAAATAGTTTGGATTCATTAAGAATGAAGATGAACCTTATGTCTATAAAAAGGTTAGTGAAAGCCCAATTGTGTTTTTAGTGTTGTATGTTAATGACATAAGACTCATTGGAAATGATATCCCTATCTTACAAAATGTTAAATCATGGCTAGGGAATTATTTCTCAATGAAAGACTTGGGTGAAACCGCTTATATATTAAGCATCAAGATATATAGAGATATATCTAAAAGGCTTATTGACATAAGTTAGAGCACTTATATTGATAAGGTATTGAACAGGTTTAGCATGCAAGACTCTAAGAGAGGATTCTTGCCAATGTCACATGGCATTAGTCTCAGCAAGACTCAATGTCCTATAACAAAAGATAAGGGAGGTCGCAAGAGTAAGATTTCATATTGGATCTAACATGTATGCAATGTTGTTTACTCAACCTGATGTTTCATATGCCTTAAGCACAATGAGAAGATACCAGTTAGACCCAAGTGAAAGTCACTGGACAACAGTTAAAAATATCCTTAAGTACTTGAGAAGAACTAAGGATGCATTTTTACTGTATGGTGGTAAAGAAGATGAACTAGTTGCAAATGGTTACACAGATGCCAACTTCTAAACTAACAAGGATGATTTTCGATCACAATCAGGCTATATATTTTGTTTGAATGGAGGTACAGGGAGCTGGAGGAGTTCCAAGCAAGACATCATTACTAATTCTACAACAAAAGCTGAGTATATAGCTACCTCAAAAGCAGCTAAGGAGGCTATTTGGATCAAGCAGTTCATAATGGACTAGGTGTTATTCCTAGCATATCAGATCTAATGAACTTATATTGTGATAATAATGGAGCTATAGCTAAAGCTAAGGAGCCCAGATCACATCAGAGATCCAAACACATACTCAAGCACTATCATCTAATTTGAGAAATCATTGAGAGATAAGACATGAAGATATGTAGAATACCCATAAATGATAATGTTGCATATCCACTGACTATGCCTCTTTCACAGCCTAAGCATAAGAGTCATACTAGTTCCATTGGTATTATTTTTAGTATAGATTCGGCCTAGTGCAAGTGCGAGATTGTTAATGATATGCACTAGGTCAATCATGTATCACCATGCTTTGACTTTATCATTTTATTTAATAAAGAGGCATTTTTCATTATCATTTTATGTTATGATAATTACTTAAATAGTTAATTCTTACTAAGGTCATCAAGTATGTGGCTTGATAGTAAAACTCTTACATTAAATATGAGTTCCATTCAAATTATCCATAGTCATAATAATATGTTATGGCTAGTATGACATTCATTTCATGATTATGTTTTACTAATCATGAATATGAGGTATTAAGTCAACTCCTAAGTACTTATTTAGGAAATAATGTACTGGATTGACCCACCATGAGAATGCTATATAGATAACTGTCATAAGTAATTCTCATCATAGTAATATTGAATTAGTCCTTTGACTTTAAAATCATCATGGATTTCTACAAAACTAATTTATATTTTAAGACAATCTAACATTATCTTTAATAGGATGATTAAATAGATTATTGTTGGATATGGAATGAGTTATATAAGGAATGTGAGTGACTAACAATTAATTTGTCCCTTATTTAATTTGAGTACAATATCTATGGGCCCCTTGATAAGATAAACTGAGAAAAATGCATGGCCATGCTAAAGTGAATTGATGAAGAGTTATCATTCTCAATCTACTTAGAGTCAAGAAAAAATATGATTGAATTATATAAGGATGACAGAAACTATGTCATATATTCTATGAAGTTATCATGTGATAAAGGGATTACAATATTTATTATAAATTAGGTTATGTCGAATTATTAACTTCACATAACTTGGGTAGTCATAATGTCTTGCTAGAGGCCACTTATGACTTATAGGCCTAAATACAGATTTAAGGCCTACTGCTAATGTCATGTCAACCTATAGGGTCACACACTTAGAACTGGCCCAAAATTGGATTTGGGTTTGAGAAGACTAAATATGCTTTATGGAAATTAATAAAAAGTTTATTTATTTATTTAAGGTAAAGGTTATCTTAAATAAATGGAATATTATTTCTGATTTAATTTTAAATAAAATGTAAATAATAATAATTGAGAAATTATCAAAAAGTTGTTTTGGTAAGTGAAACCCTAATTAGAGGTCTATAAATATGTTATATTCTCTACGGTTTCACTAACTCAATCATTAGCCACCAAAATATTCATTTTTCTTCCTTTAGAAAAACTAAAATACATAGTGTTTTTATTCTTGATTTATAAGAAATCAAGAGAACTGCTAGCACACAAAACATTCATTTAAATCAAGGGTTGTTCATATGGACACCTATGGGAGACAAATTCTTTCAAGGACAACTTGATCCGGATAGCCAAATCAAAAAGCTCGAGATATAGTGTCACTAGTGTCAACCTCCTCTCAGCCTTTTAGAAATCTTCCCTCTTTTATGTTGATGGTAAGATTTGAAAACCCTAGTTTTAAATCAATTAATCGAATTACTTAGATCCAAATTAGGGTTTGTGATTAAAATTTTTTATTTTCGTTGTGTTTTGGAATCATAAAACCCAATAATCGGACATTGGATAAATTTCAAAAGAAGAATTCATTAATTAATTAGAAATTTGATTTAGAGGAATTGAATAGTTGATTAATTAATCCTTTTCATTTAAAAAAATTTGAAAATAAAAAAATGTTAATCGACAATGTAGATTACTGATAGGTAATCTAGAATGCCGATTGGCATTCTAAATTACTGGTCAGCATTCTACTAAGTCGATTGAAAATCCAAAATTTCAATCAAAATTCTGGACATCCTATTAGTCATAAAGACTACTAAGAGGTTGAATTTCATATCTTTAAAATTTAATTTTAATTTTGTCATACATTTTTAGTTAATTTCTAATTAACATGCATGTTAATTTCTACTCTAAAACTAACTCTAATTACTAATTGTGCAGGTAAAATTTTTGCATAAATAAATAAAAGTAGTGCAATGTTACCTAATGACCAATAGCTCTGCACCTTTGTTTATGTAAATCAGCCAAAGGAAAGATAGTTGAGCCCTCTAAAAGTCCAAGATCATTCTGAGGAAAATGAGGAGACAAAATCCTCCAAGTTTCTAAAATCTCTACTCTCCCATGTTGTTTGTGTTGCAAGGATGCCATAAGATCTTATGGATTACAAATCAGATGTCAAATGATCAAGAAATCAAGAAATGAAAATCAATACAAAGAGATAAAATGAAAGAAAAGAAAAGAAATGAAGAAGAGATCATGAAATGAGACATACAAAAAGAAGGGAATATATAAAATGGAAAATATCCACTTTGTTCGACTACTTTTGTTTGCATATGGATCCAAGTTCTCTTATTGCAATTTGGTCCATAATTACGTTCTGACTAGGAACTCATTCCTAATTAAATCAAGACATTCATATCATTGAATTAATAATTCACTGAATTGTTAATCTCGAACTAGTATGTGATTTTGAATTCTTTATTAAGTGCATAATACAAAAAAAATTACAAAATATACTACACAGTAGCTATGATTTTAAATTCATATGCTACACAGTAGCTATGATAAGAATTTTAAATGATTATGTTATGTACTTAACAGTAGTCATAATCTTTATTATGTTATGTGTTGTATAGTAATTATGACATAAGTCTTAAAATCTATTGTTGCTAGATGTTCCATAAGAACTATAACAAATTTTCAATTCATGATTATTAAACGTCCTACAGGGAATATAACGAAACTCATTTTTGTTAGACATCCCATAGGGAATATAGCAAGCTTCATTGCATACATTTCGTTAGACGTCCCATAAGGAATATAATGACATCTTACTTTCACTAGATGTCCCACAGGGTATATAGTGCACATCGTCGAATGTCCTATAGGGAATATAATGAAATTTCATTATCACTAGACATCCTATAAGGAATATAGTGTAGTTCACCAAACACTATATAGTTGTTATGGTATTATTGCTAGATGTTCCATAGGAACTATAGCAGATTTTCAATTTTTCATCGCTAAATGTCCTATAGGGAATATAGCAAAAATCATTTGCATAAAATTCACTAGACAATCCATAAGAAATATAGTGAGACTTGTTACACATTACATCTTGCTTAACAATTTGAGCATCGATCTGTCAATTAGGATATAATTAAGTGTCTTAATTTCTTTCTATTAAAAATGTGTGCTTTTATTGCTTTACCGCAATTCATCAAACAAAAAACAATAAAGGGGGCTAATTGTAAGCACCCAATTTTAGGATGCAATTGGATACAATTGTGACGTAATCCCCTATGATGAAATTTATTAAAAAATTGAACTCGGTTCTTGATTTTCTAGACTTTGAGGACTAAACTGCAATATTTTTAGTATTTGATTACAAATAAATCAAGTTTTAAGGGCCTTTTGGTAATTAAAAGTTAAAAAAATAATTTTTGAAGATCGGCATCATTCATGCTGATTGACATTATGTAATGTCGATTGGCATTGCACAATGCAACCGAAATTATGCAATGCTTATCAACACTCGACAATGTTAATGCATGAAAAATCCTTTTTTTTATTTTTCATAAATTTTCTATTTTTTTACTGGATAAAATTTATTTTATTTTTTTTTACTAGATAACGTGGTGAAAATGCATAAAATTTTTTTAAAAATTAAGGAGATAAGTCTATTTCCTACAATTGAGGAAGTGCAGCTCGCAAGTCTCCACTTATAAAGGCAGAGACTGCATAAGTGAAAAGAGGGCGACGTGAAAAAAACCTATTGCACAAAAACCCTAGAATTGTGAAAAAAACTAGAGACCTTATTGAGAAGAAAACCCTGCATAACCCTGTTTTCCTTTTAGAATCCAATTAGGGATTGATGAGGTCACTGTCAGATAACTAAAAATCAAATAGGAGATCCATGGAATGCCATAGATTCTAAAATGTGATTATATTTTACGGTTTGATGTTTTTGCATTTGTTATTTTTTTATATTTTTTGTGTTAATTAATTTGGATTTGTAATTAATTTTAGTTTCCAGTGTATAGAATGTTGTAATAATCTCAATAGTGGGAATAGTAAAATTTTACTTTTTTGTGTTTAAAATGAATTAGTAATTTAGGTTCAATTGGGTAAAATCAATTAAAATCAATGATAATAATAGTAAATTAAGGTTTGCATGTAATTTATTTAGCTTTTTTTTTGCTAGAAAATAACTAAAATGTATGTTTGATCTATTTTTTTGTGTTTTACTTTTTTTGGGTTTGTTTTTTTTTATGTTTTTATCCCTTTTCGGCCCAAAGCCCATCATTAATTCCAATTCACTTAAAATAGGTTTATAAATGGTTTAGGTTAATTAATTAATTAAAACCAATGAAGGCCCATTTTAGGTTAATTAGATTTAGGCTCATTTTCTAGCAAATTAAAATTTATTTAGATTTAGCTCAGCCCATTTAATTTCATTACGTTTAAAATAAATAGACTTAGGATCACATTTTGCTTAAAATAAAATCAAGTTAGACTTAGGTCTACTAATTCAACTTTTCCTTTGAATTAAAATAAATAGACCTAAGATCACTAATTAAGAAAAATGTAGGCCCACCTTTAGTCCATTTCTCACTTTTAAATAAAAAATGTAAATCTAGCTAACTTTCAGTAAAATTAAAAAATGTAAATCTAGCTGACTTTCAGTAAAATTAACATAGTTTAGACTTAGGGATGATGCGATTTTGAATGCATTTGTTATGTGTGATTTTATTGACTAGATGCCTTAGAGTTAGATGGATGTTCAAATAGAGTTTAATAAAATTGCATGCAATTAGAGAATGAAGTAGTAATTAGAGATTGGGTGAAAAATGTTTTAAACAAACATATGGTATAAACTATGATGCAACATTTTCACTAGTTGCTATGCTAAAATCTATTTGAATTCTCCTTGTTATAGCTACATACTATGATTATGAGATATGGAAAACGGATGTCAAAATAGTATTTGTTAATGGAAACCTTCTTGAGGATGTGTACATGACACACCCAAAGGGTTTTTTCAATCTTGAGAATTATGGAAAGGTATGCAAGCTTCACAAGTCCATTCATGGAGTTAGAATCTTCGTTTTGATGAATCGGTGAAATAGTTTGGATTCATTAAGAATGAAGATGAACCTTATGTCTACAAAAAGGTTAGTGGGAGACCAATTGTGTTTTTAGTGTTGTATGTTGATGACATAATACTCATTGGAAATGATATCCCTATTTTATAAAATGTTAAATCATGGCTAGGGAATTATTTCTCAATGAAAGACTTGGGTGAAACCGCTTATATATTAAGCATCAAGATCTATAGAGATAGATCTAAAAGGCTTATTGGCCTAAGTTAGAGCACTTATATTGATAAGGTATTAAAGAGGTTTAGCAGGCAAGACTCTAAGAGAGGATTCTTGCCAATGTCACATGGAATTAGTCTGAGCAAGACTCAGTGTCCTATAACGAAAGATAAGGGAGACCGTATGAGTAAGATTTCATATTTGATCTATTATGTATGCAATGTTGTTTACTCAACCTGATGTTTCATATGCCTTAAGAACAACAAGAAGATACCAGTCAGAACTAAGTTAAAGTCACTAGACATCAGTTAAAAATATCCTCACGTACTTGAGAAGAACTAAGGATGCATTTTTACTGTATGGTGGTAAGGAAGATGAGCTAGTTGTAAATGGTTACACAAATGTGAGCTTCCAAACTAATAAGGATGATTTTCAATCATAGTTAGGCTATATGTTTTGTTTGAATGGAGGTACAGTGAGCTGGAGGAGTTCCAAGCAAGACACCATTGCTAATTCTACAATAAATGTTGAGTATATAGCTACCTTAAATGCAACTAAGGAGGCTATTTAGATTACAAAGTTCATAATTGGACTAGGTGTTGTTCCTAGTGTATAAGATTTAGTGAACTTATATTGTGATAATAATGGAGCTATAGCTAAAACTAAGGAGCACATATCACATCAGAGATCCAAACACATACTCAAGCGCTATCATCTCATTTGAGAAATCATTGAGAGATGAAACATGAAGATATGCAGAATACCCACAAATGATAATGTTGTAGATCCATTGACAATGCCTCTTTCACAGCCTAAGCATAAGAGTCATACTAGTTCCATGGGTATTAGTTTTAATATAGATTGGGCCTAGTGCAAGTGGGAGATTGTTATTGATATGCATTGGGTCAATCATGTATGACCATGTTTTGACTTTATCATTTTATGTTATGATAATTGCTTAAATAATCAATTCTTACTAAGGTCATCAAGTATGTGACTTGATAGTAAAACACTTGGATTAAATATGAGTTCCATTCAAATCATCCCTAGTCATAACAATATGTTATGGCTAGTATGATATTCATTCACAATTATGTTTTACTAATCGTGAATATGAGACATTAAGTCAACTCATAAGTACTTATTTAGCAAATAATGTACTAGATTGACCCATCATGAGAATGCTATATAGATAACTGTCATAAGTAATTCTCATCAGAGTAATATTCAATTAGTCCTTTGACTTTGAAATCATCATGGATTTCTATAAAACTAATTTATAGTTTGGGACAATCTAACATTGTCTTTAATAGGGTGATTAAATAGATTATTATTGGATATGAAATTAGTTATGTGACGAATGTGAGTGATTAAGAATTAATTTGTCCCTCATTTAATTTAAGTAAGATATCTATGGGGCCTTTGATAAGATAAATTGAGTAAAAAGCATGGACATGCTAAAGTGAATTAATGAAGAGTTATCATTCTCAGTCTACTTAGAGTCAAGAAATAATATGATTGAATTATATAAGGATGACAGAAACTATGTCGTATATTCAATAAAGTTATCATGTGACAAAGGGATTATAATATTTATTATAAATTAGGTTACGTCGGATTATTAACTTCACATAACTTGGGTAGTCATAATGTCTTGCTAAAGGCCACTTCTGACTTGCAGGCCTAAATACATATTTAAGGCCTATTACCAATGTCATGTAAACATATAGGGTCACACACTTAGAACAGGCCCAAACGGATATGGGTTTGAAAAGACTAAATATGCTCTGTGGAAATTAATATATAGTTTATTTATTTATTTAAGGTAAAGGTTATCTTAAATAAACAAAATATTATTTTTGATTTAATTTTAAATAATATTAGAACAATAATAATTAAGAAATTATCAAAAAGTTGTTTTGGTAAGTGAAACCCTAATTAGAAGTCTATAAATATGTTATATTCTCTAGGGTTTCACTAACTCAATCATTAGCCACCAAAAAAATCATTTTTCTTCTTTTAGAAAAACAAAGATACATAGTGTTTTTATTCTTAATTTGTGAGAAATCAAGATAAGTGCTAGAACAAAAAACTTTCATTTTAATCAAGGGTTGTTCATATGGATGCCTGTAGAGGATGAATTCTTTTTGGGACAACTTGATCCAGATAGCCAAATCAAAAAACTCGAGATAAAGTGTCACTAAAGTGAACCTCCTCTCTGCCTTTTAGAAATCTTCCCTCTCCTGTGTTTGTGGTAAGATTTGAAAACCCTAGTTTTAAATCAATTATTCGAATTACTTAGATCCAAGTTAGGGTTTATGATTAAATTTTTTTATTTTCATTATGTTTTGGAATCACAAAACCTAATAATCGGACATTGGATAAATTTCAAAATATGAATTGATTAATTAATTAGAAATTTGAATTGGAGGAGTTGAATAGTTGATTAATTAATCCTTTTCATTCAAAAAAAATTGAAAATAAAAAAATCTTGATTGACAATGTAGATTACCAACTGGTAATCTAGAATGTCGATCCACATTCTGAATTATCAGACAGCATTCTAGTAAGCTGATCGGCATTGTCCGAATCGATTGAAAATCCAAAATTTTGATCAGAATTGTAGACATCCTATCAGTCATAAAGACTACCAAGAGGTTGAATTTTATATTTTTAAAATTTAATTTTAATTTTATCATACATTTTTAGTTAATTTCTAATTAACATGCATGTTAATTTCTACTCTAAAACTAACTATGATTACTAATTGTGCAGGTAAAATTTTTGCATAAGTAAATAAATATAGTAAAATGTTACCTAATTACCCATATTTTTCCACCTGTGTTTATGTAAATTAGCCAAAGGAAAGATAATTGAGCCCTCTCAAAGTCCAAGATCATTCTGAGGAAAATGAGGAGGTAGAATCCTCTGAGTTTCTAAAATCTTTGCTCAACCATGTTGTTTATGTTGCAAGGTGGCCATAAGATCTAACGGATTGCAAATCAAACGTTAAATGATTAAGAAATCAAGAAATGAAAATCAATGCAAAGAGAGAAAATCAAAGAAAAGAAAAGAAATAAAGAAGAGACAATGAAATGAGACATATAAAAAGAAGGGAATATATAAAGTGGAAAATATCCACTTTGGTCCACTACTTTTGTTTACATATGGATCCAAGTTCTCTTATTGCAAATTGGTCCATAATTACATTTTGACTAGGAACTCATTCCTAATTAAATCATGACATTCATATCATCAAATTAGTAATTCACTGAATTATTAATCTATAACCAGTCTGTGATTTTGAATTCTCTATTAAGTGCATAATAGAAAAAAAATTACAGAATTCAATTTTTGCATTTTACATGCATAATTTAAATTAAAGGATTTTAAATTCATATGCTACACAGTAGCTATGATGAAAATTTTAAATGATTATGTTATGTACTACACAATAGTCATAACCTTCATTATGTTATGTACTTAACAATAGTCATAACCTTTATTATGTTATGTGTTGCATAACAATTATGACATAAGTCTTCAAATCTATTATTGTTAGACATTTCACAAGAACTATAACAAATTTTCAATTCATGATCATTAAACGTCCCATAGGGAATACAATGAAACTCATTTTTGCTAGACATCCCATAGGGAATATAGTAAGCTTCATTGCATACATTTCGTTATACATCCCATAAAGAATATAATGAAATCTCACTTTCACTAAATGTCCCACAAGGTATATAGTGTACATCGTTAGATGTCCCATAAGGAATATAATGAAATTTCATTATCACTATACATCCTATAAGGAATATAGTGTACTTAACTAGACACTACAAAGTTGTTATGGTATTATTGCTAAATGTTCCATAAGAACTATAGTAGATTTTCAATTTGTTATCGCTAAACGTCCCACAAGGAATATAGAAAAAATCATTTGTATAAAGTTCACTAGAGGTTCCACAAGAAATATAGTGAGGCTTGTTACACATTATATCTTGCTTAACAATTTGAGCATCGATCTGTCAATTAGGATATAATTAAGTGTCTTAATTTCTTTATATTGAAAATGTGTGCTTTTATTGCTTTACCACAATTCATCAAATAAACAACAATAAAGGGGCTAACTGTAAGCACCCAATTTTAGGATGTAATTGCACACAATTGCGACGTACTCCCTTATAATGAAATTTATTCAAAAATTGAACTCAGTTGTTGATTTTCTAGACTTTAAGGACTAAATTCCAATGTTTTTAGGATTTGATTACAAAGAAATCAAGTTTTAAGGGTCTTTGGGTAATTAAAAGTTTAAAAAATAATTTTTGACGATCGACATCATTAATGTCGATTACCATTATGTAATGTCGATTGGCATTGCACAATGCAACCGATATTATGCAATGCATATCAACATTCCACGATGTCAATGTGTGAAAAATCCTTTTCTCTAATTGGATACAATTTATTTTATTTATTTTGTTACCATACAATGTAGTCAAAATACATAAAAAATTTTAAAAAATTAAAGAGATAAAGTCAGTTTCCTGCAATTGTGGAAGTTTAGCTCGCAAGTCTCCACTTGTAAAGGCAAACACTACATATGTGAAGACAGGGGGACATGAAAGAAACCTATTATGTGAAAACCCTGGAATTGTGAAAAAACTAGAGATGACATTGAGAAGAAAACCCTGCACAACACACAACACATAAAAACTCTGATTTCTTTTATTTTTTTGAAACCCTAGCTTTCTTTATATTATTCGTTAAAGGCTTTGAAAAGAACAATCTATGTCTTTTAATGCAATTAGTTCCTGTCCAAAATCAAAGGATGAGTCAAAAAATGATGAAAATCCCAATATGAGGGGCTATCCAAAAGCATATGCACAACATCCTATTCCTTTTTCTCATGTCTTTTGATTTTCTTTTTAATTTAATTTCCTTTAATTGTTATTTTATTATTTTATTTATTTGGCTAATTTAATTTCTATCTTTTCTTTGTTTTTTTTTTTGTGTTTTCCTTTTAGAATCCAATCAGGGATTGATGAGGTCACTACCAGATAATGAGAAATCAAATAGGAGATCCATGGAATTCCATAGATTCTAAATTGTGATTAGATTTTACGGTTTGATGTTTTTGTGTTTATTATTTTTTATGTTTTGTTTGTTAATTAATTTAGGTTTCTAATTAATTTTAGTTTCCAGTGCATAGAATATTATAATAACCCCAATATTGGGAATAGTAAAATTTTACTTTTTTGCATTTAAAATGAATTAGCAATTTACGTTCAATTGGGTAAAAATCAATTAAAATCAATGATAGCAATAGTAAATTAGGGTTTGCATGTAATTGAATTAGGTTTTTTTTCTAGAAAATCACTAAAATGTATGTTTGATCTATTTTTTGATGTTTTATTTGTTTTGGGTTTATTTTTTATGTTTTTATCCTTTTTGGGCCTTATGCCCACGATTAAGTCCAATTCACTTAAAATAGGTTTATAAATGGTTTAGGTTAATTAATTAATTAAAATCAATGTAGGCCCATTTTAGGTTAATTAGATTTAGGTTCATTTTCTAGTGAATTAAACTTTATTTAGATTTAGCTCAACACATTTGATTTCATTACTTTTAAAATAAATAGACTTAGGATCACATTTTGTTTAAAATAAAATCAAGTTAGACTTAGGCCCACAAATTCATCTTTTCCTTTAAATTAAAATAAATAGACCTAAGCTCACTAATTAATAAAAATGTAGGCCCACCTTTAGTCCATTTCTCACTTATAAATAAGAAATGTAAATCTAGCTAACTTTCAGTAAAATTAATATAGTTTATACTTAGGGACGATGCGATTTTGAATGCATTTTTTATGTGTGATTTTATCAACTAGATGCCTTAGGTTTAGATGGATGTTCAAATAGGGTTTAATAAAATTCCATGTAATTAGAGAATGAAGTAGTAATTTATAAAGTAATTCTAAATGAACACGAGACTAAGAGAAATTAGTATTATGCTCCAATAACCTCCTAGTTGTGGTGCTAACTTTCTTTTAGAGAATCGAGTACCACCAATTGAATTGTCCCATTTATTACCCTGGGTGGTGACTCCTCTTATATAAGCTATGACTTTATGGCATAATAGTGTATTCCCTAAGGCCCTGAGTAAAAATAGTGTCACGATCGCTAAAATCTTAGACGCATGCTAAACCCTGCCATGTACAAATGGTCATGCACTAACCAACACGTCTGTGTCATATTTGTGCCTTCAATAAGCATGCCCATGCCCTACCAAGCATGACCATGTCATTTCCATGTTAAAAAGGAGCACAGCCGTGCCATTCCAAACACAGCCTTGTTAATTTTTCTCTGGTATTATGCATGGTTGTGCCTCATCTAACATGACCATGTCATTCTCATGTACACATTATGCATGGTTGTGCCTTACCTAACATGACCATGTCATTTTCAAGCTTTTAATGTGCATGAGTCTGTGCATGATCCATGCATTCACACATATCATGGGCGTATAGATTCGAGAAACATATGACTTTTCAATTTCATGTGAACCATCTGACAGGCTTTTACTTTCCCAAAACATCCAAAACACCTTCCTAATATATATATATATATATATATATATTAATCTATCTGTATATTTTATTATTATTATTATTTATTTATTTACGTACCATTCATTTACCCAATATAACCTTCCACTTACAAGTCACTAAACACCAAAAACCTTTCATTTCCCCATTCTCACTAACATAGACATCCATGCTCTTTCCCAAAAGTCACATGTCATATTCCTTTCCATTTATAAGTCACATACACCACATACTTCATCTTCATTGTTAACTTCATTTTTCCTTTTATAAATTTTCTTTAGTTTCTTCCTTTTATGCCAAAACCTAACCCTTTATTTTTCCTTTTATAATTCTTCTTCCCAACTTCTTCTCTTTCATTTTTCTTTTTTAATTTTCTATTTCCATCCTAAAAGTCCATTTTCTCCTCATCTTTTATGTTTCTATTTTCCTTATCACCATGAGCACTAGTGCAAAACGAACCACACGAACGACTCTTAAAAGATATCCACCCACCATTCATTTCCAAAATGCACTCCAAGAAGTTAACTTCCAAAGTTTGGCAACAAGAACCATATTGCCTAATAAATATATGGATGTAAATGCTTTTAAGTTGATCAAGCTATGGGAGGAGGTCAACATGTATCTAAAGAGAATTGGTTGGATGCGTGGGTTGAATTAAGGTACCCCTCCTATAAAAAAATTATTTATGAATTCCTTAGTTCTTATGACTATGATTACCAACATGGGAAGATATCATTTAGGCTTGGTAGTAAAAATTTTTCTTTTAGTGTCTTTGACATCAATGATTTCCTTCACTTGCCTCTCTAAGAAAATGATGTGGGCATATTCGACAAGCATAAATTTTGGTCACAAATCATGGGTACTAATGAGCAATACAATGCTAGGATGGCTAAGGAGGCTAAAATCATATCCCATGCCCTTTTGTATATTCATCAATTATTTGCTTATACTATATTTGGCCGAAATGAGAGTGACGGTGTTGTGAATTCAAATGAATTAACCTTGTTATACTATATGATCCATGGGAAGAAAGCAGACATGGCCACCATGATTGCTTACAAATTACATGATGTCAAGTGTGGGGAGTATAGTGTAATTAAAATAAGGGATATCATTAATGCCATAGCACAATTTGTTAGCTTTGATGTTAAGGTGTTTCCATTCTTAAGTTTTAAGGGAGACTACTCTATTGGGTTGACAATGATGAAAAACATGGGATTAATTAAATTTGACGGATAGCAACCAGTCTCACTTCCTCACCCCCTTAGTGCTCAACCCCTGCATGCCTCTAGTGCCTCATAATCAAGTGCACCCTAGCCCTCTATGGATAAACTTCTTTCTTAGATGCAACGTTTTGACACTAGAATTACTGACATAAAAGGAGTGATAAACAAGATGAATCATAACCTCACTACCAATTTTTCCCATCAAGGATTTGTTCCTCCTCCTTACCCAGATGATTTAGACACAACTCCATCACGCAACTCC
Organism: Mallotus nudiflorus; assembly: GCA_947683625.1. Taxonomy (NCBI): domain Eukaryota; kingdom Viridiplantae; phylum Streptophyta; class Magnoliopsida; order Malpighiales; family Euphorbiaceae; genus Mallotus; species Mallotus nudiflorus. The sequence continues at coordinate 10,256,407 of CANTUR010000009.1, forward strand.
ATCTAATGAGCCAGAGGATGAAGACATATGAGTTCCGTGGATGATAATGTCATTTTAATGTGCTTTTTTATGTTTTTATGAAAAAAGAATGTTTTTATATGTTTATGATTGGTGTGTTTTACTATAAGTCTATGTCTTGAATGTTTTTATTGTGTCAGTGTGCTTGTATTTTGTTTTTAGGTCTACTAAATGTCATGTACTATGTACTTTTCATTTATTAATAAAAGTATTTTTGTGTGAACTTTTGATTTTATATTCTATTCTCTATTATTTTATTTTCTTTATGTTTTCTTTTCATGGATTTCAAATATTTTCTTCCAATTGTAGTGCAACACATTGAGGACAATGTACAATTCATGTGTGGGGGAGTGTTTACTTACTTTATCTTTTAGTACTTTATGTTATTAATTTTGAGTTTATTTATTTATTGTATTACATATAAAAATAAATAAATAAATAAATTTTAATAATAATAATAATAATAATAATATCCCACACTTTTATTTTTTGCTAACTTGTTATAATTATAAGCTTTGTATATTAAAATTAAAATTAGCTATTTTAGATAATATAGTACATGGTTAGTTCTTGTAGTATACTATTTAAAGCTTTGTCAGTATTTGAGAATTAGACTTTTTAACTTTTAATAAACCTAAATATATATATCTTTCTTTTGTTTTATTTAACAAGAATTTTTAGATAAAATTTTCATAATCAAGATATTTAGATAAATTTTTATTATTAGCGATGCCTTTTTTCTACTCTATGATAATTCAACTATGTTAAAAAAAAGGATTAGAGGAGGAAAAAGCTTTAAAAACCCTATAATAAGTTCAATTCTTCTACAATGCTCAAATTCTGTACGAGTAATCCAAAGGTACCTAACGACAGTATTCGTACTCAATTATACAAGAACGGTAGGCAATACCAAAGTTGGAAAAGATTATAATCCAATATAAATAAAATAAATAAATAGTAAATAAAAATTTAGCTTATTATCATATTTAGCTAAAGGGTTGACTAATAATTCAAATATATTTGACTTTTCTTGATTTACAAATTTTAGTTCATTATAGCTTATTATCATATTTAGTTCATTGTTATAGTAAGGTTCTTGCTTGAGGACAAGCAAAAGTTCAAGTGTGGGGGTATTTGATAATTACATTTTCTTATTAAAAATTAGACTCATTTTTATTTAATAATATCTCATTTTGGGTACATAATTTTCCATTTTGCATAATAACTAATAGATTTAGCATTTAGAGAATACTATGACATTAAAATAAGATATAAACATAATCATGGATTAATTGAATAAAATAGGAGTTTTATATTTTTTTGTCTAATTTATTTATTTTTCTTACTAAGTTTTTATTTTCTTTGTAGAAATTAAAATATATAGGCATGCAATGCATCATAATCATTCAGAAAAGTTAAAGAAAGGAACATGGGTGTGCATTGATCATGCACTACCATGCAATAACAAACATGGTCGTGCCAACATTTGGGAAGAAAAGAGCACGACCATGTAATGCCTAACATGGTCATGCTAAAAATTAAAAGAAAAGGAGCACAACCATGCAATGCTTAACATGGCCATGCAATATCACAAAGGATTTGAACATAACCATGCAAGGCTCAACGCGAATGTGCTATTTCCCTAAGGAAAAGTGCACAACCTTGTAAGTCATAGCACGACCGTGCATTGCACAACACGGCCATGCCAAATGCTTCACTCACATGAGCACGACCGAGCAAGCCTAATTTTGGATTTGCATGACCATGTTTTTACATTTAAGGAAATTGTACTCGCATGCATGCACCATATGTAACCCTAATTCTGAGGATATAAGAGCAGCATAAACTCATGGACTAGCCAATGGGAGAGGAGAGTAGAGAATAATAGACAAAAAAATGAAAAATAAATAAAGAGAAAAATATAAAAAGGATAAGGAGTGAAGCTTTTTATTCTAGCTTATAAAAAGTATACAAGTAGACAGAAAAGAGATCAGCAGCGTGGAGCTACATTGATAAGGATTAAGGAGTTTTCTCTCTTCTCATCTTATATTTTGATTATGTTAACTATATATGTTTATTTTTTTCTTGTTCTCTTTATGAACACGATAGCTTAATCTCATTTTGTACTATAGTTATCTGAGTAACCTGGAGATGTATTAAACTTATATTTCTTTTTATATATATTCTCAGTTCATGTCATGTTTATGGTTTTTATTTTTATGCTTCATGAATGATTCAATTATTTAAGTTAATATATTAAGACCTAGAGGAGATTTACATCTAGAGATCTAGAATAAAAACTATTAAATCTTAATTTGAGTAGAGATATTGGTTAAGAGTTAATATTTCATTTTTACATTTAGAGATTTAGTTTGTTATGGATCTATTGATTAGAGTTTTGTGAGATAAGAGTCCCTTTATTCGAATGCTCACCTTGCAAATGCTCCAGAGATATTTATGAGAATCACAACGGTAGCATCTTAAACGTAACTATGAGAGAGATTATATAAATTAGATTTTGAGTCAATACAGAGCCAGGTGAAAAGAGAAACTCTAGTACATATTACACACTATTTATTTTTCATGAAAATTAATTTGGTTTTAATTTTAATTGTTTTACAATGTAAAAATTGAGCTATTTAGACAAGCAAGTAAATAAAGTGAACTAGTACTTATCGTCTTCCAAGTGGGATCGATATTTGGACTTACAGTCCCAATCTATAACTTAACTCGTTTAATTGCAGATTACCATTAGACTTATACTTAGAAAATTATATTTAAGACCATAAATAAAAAACGCATGATGTATAGCTAGGGATGGAGAATTACCAATATCTCCAATGCCAATAATCTTTCCTTTTGCATTGTCTCTGATTGTGACATGTCCTCTGTCCTTAGCATCAAGTGTGTTGAATTGCTCCTTATCACCTGTTATGTGCCGTGAACATCCACTATCGGGATACCACTTGCTTTTTATTCTTGTGAAATTCAAGCACACCTACATAAAATATTTTAAGTATTCTTTTGAACCCAAACCTTTCTTTGTCTAAGTTGGTTAGTTTCAAGATAATCTAAAGGAAGCAAATTCATATGTAGTCATCTATAAAAGCATGTATTATTTATATGTCCTTTTATCATGCAATATGAACATACAATAATTTCAAATTTATTTTTCATAGGATGATATACTATCTTAGCATATGAAATATGCCTTTTGTGTTGTAGTGGTGTGCATCTCTTATTTTGTTGAGTCATAGTGTGAGATAGACATTGGCAATGACAATGTGTATTTTGATAGGAATGTACAACATGTTTATGTGCATTGTGTTGTGTAGCATGCCTATTATAATTGTGTATAGTGTATATATAAGCATGCTTAGGTTGAGGTGCTCCAGTTTGAGGCTTACCGCTTTGTGTTAATTAAGGGTGAGTCTTACGAGACTTTCCCTTATTATTTAACACATTAGATCTTTTAGATTTAAAATCTTGAATCTCATTTGATTTAGAGGTTGATGAAGTTGAATCATATAAAGCTTTTAAAAACTTAATATGTGATAAAGATTATGAAGACATTCCATTATTATATCCAATTCCAAAGGTATCTCAATAAAATTTTTAAGAGTCAATAAGACTATCTAAAGTTTCTTTTCCCCTCTTAAATTTAGCAATGTAATTATTAGTTCTAAGAACTCCTTAGAAAGCTTGTGATTTTCATCATTTTATTTTTTAAGTTGATCTTTCAAAGAATTAAAAAATTTAGCATTACTAATGAGTTTTTCATTTAATGTAACAAGTTTAGCAAAATAATTTTTTAAACTATCAAATTCTTTAGTTAAGCTAGCTAACTCATGCTTATATTGTTTCTTCTTAGATAATAAACTTTTGCATTTAACTAATAATTTTCTTATAATAGAGCTCTCATTATCATCATCATCATCACAATAATCATCATAATCATCAAAGGAAGAATAAGAAGTATATGGAACTTCATTTTTGCTTTCAAGATCTATAAAGCAAAGATTTTCCACTTCTTATTTTCCTTTTCCTTTTTGGATTTAGAGGAATTATCCCAAGTAGCTTTAAATGCTTTCTTTTTATCTTTTGCTCCCTTGTTCTTGAACTTGAGTTTGGGGCACTTACTTCTAATGTGTCCTAGTTTCTTATATTAATAACAAGTAACTTCTTTTGTTTTCTTTTTTTTTATCTTCATCAAACTTCTTATTGAAGTCCCTTATTCTTGAGAAGTTTTTCCTTCTTAAGAACTTCTTGAAGTTCCTAGCAAGCATGGCAATGTCACCATCTTTATCACTATAATCTTTGATGCTTTCCTCTTTACTTTATTTTTAAAGAGCTTTTAGAGCTATACTCATTTTCTTTTCTTCTTTCTTTTCTAGCTCTTCACCCCTTTACTTTATGGTGAGCTCATATGTTAAGGGCTTACCAATGAGCACATCAGTTGATAGAGTGCAAAGGTCTTGACCTTCCCCAATTAAAGTAAGTCTAGATTCCAAATCCTTCTTAAGTAGGATTCTTAGAATCTTGTTATTTACCTCTTCTATGATGAAATGTTTACCAGGTTTTTTGAGGGTTATAAGAAGAGGATTAAGCTAGTTAGTCATCTCTGTAATAGTTTCTTGAGGCTTCATTTTAAAGAGTTCTACATATGAAGTTGAACCTTCTTGCTTTTACTTGTATATTGCCTTCATAATGATTCTTGAAGGTTATGAAGACCTCCCACATTTCCTTGGCTGAAATGCAATATTGAAGTTTGCCTCCTTCATCTCTTGTCATTGAAGAGACTAGAGTGATCATAACTTTTTTTATTTTTCTTCCTTTTGATCAACACTCCATTGTCTTCTTATAATGATAGTTACCATACCATAAATGATAAATGTAGGTAGTTCCTAACTCTTACGACAATGTCCCAAAGTTTGATGGAATCATAATTAAGATATAACTCCATTTTGAACTTCCAATATAGATAGTCACAACCATCAAAGAATGGCCTAAGTGAAGAGATGTTTGAGATTCACTCAACTTTATATTGTATTCTAGTAATAAAGTACCTAGAATTCAAGCTCTGATACTAATTGAAAACTATTTACAGGTCATACCTAACCTATATCATCTTTTAATAACACCTATCAGACTTGCCGACCATTGTCTTTACCAATGCGCTAACACCAATAAGTGGAGAACCCTACTTCGGTGACATAGTCATAAGTGGGAGTTCTCATTGGTGCTCTGCCCTAGTTAACAGTAAGGGAGAACTAGCTCTGATACTAATTGAAAGTGTCCTAAAAGGGAGTGAATAGGACTATCAAATTAAAATTGGAAATTAAATGAATTCTTCACCTAACTTATTCAATAATGTATAGTAAGAAGAATTAAGAATGCAATGATTTAAGGAGTTAAAATTCAATAATAATCCTACTTCTTCACCTAACTTATTCCCAAGTCAGGATTTTTAATCACCCAAAATCTTATTCACAAGATTGAGATTTAGACAAGAGTTTTATGGCTCATCTTATAACCTTACAACTTGAGTTATTAAGGCTCACTCAAAAACCAAATGGCGAGTGTTTCAATGGACAACACTTAAATCAATTCCTTTTGAAATAAATCTCACTTCCCTTCTAATCTATCCTAAGATTTAAAATAAAGAGAAATTCTATCTCTAACACACACCAACTCTCATAAGAGTTAATCAATATAATGAATGTTGATATAAAGAAAAATGAAGGTTAATGAATGCTTAGAGAGTATTTGGTAAACAAGGAGTAATATAATGTATCATTCTTTTTATCACAACTCTAGAGCATATGTACATATAGATTAAGCTTCAAAAATATGGCTATTGGAGCCATTGATTATGTCTCCAACATCTTTTTTCTTCAATAAATAAAAACTTGACTTTTACAAGATTTCTAACAATTGGGGTCATGAGCATTTACAAACATGACCATTATTTGCAAAAATGTTTGTTGCTGATGCTCATGGTCGAGTCATGGTCGAGAGCATATCAGCCATTTTTCTTATGGACACTAATAGTTAGGACACTCTCAGGGTCTGGTTATAACTAGAAGCATAGAGCATGAGCGTATCAACCACTTTGCTTATGGACACTCATGGTTAGATATGGGTCGTGAGTGTAGACCGTGAGCATAGGTTGGACCATGAGCATATTAGCCATTTTGCTCATAGATGTTTAGGGTCATGAATAGAATTGAAGATGATCAAATCAACCTAAACTTGCTATATGAAATTTTTAAATAGTTATCTTATCTTTCTATAGCACTTTAAATCACCTTAATTGAACATCTCTACCTCAAGATATTACTAAAATACTAAGACTAGCTCAACGTAAAATGAAAGCTATTTATGCTAGCTTCAACTCATGATTTGCATACACAAATGAGCTTATATTTTTACAAGTAAACTCAATTCAGAAAGCTTACGATGTCCACTTCGAAAGTGAAGAAGATCATTTTCTCATTAAAGAGCTTTAAAGATGTCAAAAGCCTTCTTTAATCTTAGAGGTTGAATTAATCCAAAAGACCAATGTCTATCCAAAAATGTATATTTTTGGTATATAATTTCCCACACACTTTGTTGAAATTATTAGGATCAAAATTGTTTGTCAAAGTCTAAAATTAGGAGTTTGATCATGCAATTAGTCAACAAATTGCCTTTATTATTATTTAACATTGCATTAAATGCTTATTACATACTGTCTAAATAGAAAGGAAATTCCACCACACAAAAAGTATATAAAAGACTAAATTTCATAAACTATTTTTACCTACTTCTCTTCAGAATACCATGAGCATTTGATGCCAGTAAAGCCCTTGTTCTTTTATTCTTAGTAGTCCCATGTCACATCATGTTTTTAAATTATCAAAAACATTGTATGGATTGAAACAAACTCCAAAAGCTTAGTATGAAAGATCGAGTAACTTTTTTTTAGAGAAAGGTTTCTTTCAAGGAAAGGTTGACATAACTCTGTTCATAAAGAAATCCAACCATGATTTATTAATTATTCAAATTTATGTTAATGACATTATTTTTGGTGCTACTAACCATTACTTGTGTGAGGAATTTTCTAAGTTAATGGAAGGAGAATTTAAGATGTGTATGATGGGAGAACTCAAGTTCTTTTTTGTACTTCAGATTAAGTAATGTAAATATGGGAATTTCATCAATCAAACTAAATATGCAAGAGACATTCTCAAGAAGTTTGGTATGGATGGAACAAAATCAAGTAAAACTACAATAAGCACCATAACCAAACTTAATAAGGATGAGAATGACAAACCGGTTGATGAAAATCAGTTTAGAGGTATGATAGGATCCCTTATTTTTTTAACTTCTAGTAGACCCAATATTATGTTTGCTACTTACTTATGTGCTAGATTTCAATCAAGTCCTAGAGAGTCTCATTTAAATACTATTAAAAGAATTTTTAAATATCTTTATGGTATAGTGCATTTAGGACTTTGGTATCCTAAAAACTCATCCTTTGACTTGATTAGTATTCTAATGCGGACTTTGTTGATAGTTTACTAGATAGAAAAAGCTCTTTCAAAACTTGTCAAATCTTAGGTAATTGTTTAGTTTCTTGGTTTAGTAAGAAATATGTTTGAGTTGCCTTATCCACTGCTGAAGTAGAATAAATGGCTATTAGTTGTTGTTGTACCCAAGTTCTATGGCAAAAACAATAACTATTAAACTATGACATTGATATTAATCATATTTGAATTAAATATGACAATACAATTGCTATTAACCTTAGTAAGAATCCCATTCAACATTCAAGAACTAAGCACATTGATATTAGAAATTATTTATTGCATGATCATGTGGAAAATAATGATATTTTTCTTCATTTTGTTGAGACTAATAATCAATTAGTAGACATCTTTACCAAGCCTCTTTGTGAGGAAAGATTGAATTTTATTAACCATAAGCTTGGTATAATTAATGGCTCAAGCTTGTCTTGATCATTTGTTAAATTGATGAATTGATGTTTGGATTCTTATGTGATCATGTTCTTTAAAAATATTATTTTCAACATCATGTATAAATTTTTTTTTAAAAGTATTTTCTTTAGCAAATTTCCGTCATATACATGATATATTGTATTTCCTATTTGTGTGATCTTTGTATTAATTTGAATCATTTATAATTAATTTTATTTGATTTTAATTTATGTGGATTAATTCAAATTGTTTCTCAAAAGCCCTAATATTTTGGAAATTAATAATTAATTATTGAGCTAAATTCAATTAATTAATTATTTTAGCAAAAATATTCCTCCAACTCAACAAGATTTTTTAATTTCTTTGTGTGTTTTACAGAAGTTTCTATTTGGTTTATTTTTAGTATACTTTATGTATCTAATATTTGAGCTGTTAGTTTATTTTGTAATTATTTTTCATCATTTTAGGTTCAATTTATTTTATGGAAATTTTTTGTATATAATCCACGAGCTGTTAGTTTGTTTTATGATTATTTTGTGTCATTTTAAGTTTGTTATATCTTCTATATATTTTGTGGATATAAGTCATGAGTTGTTAGTTTTATGTCTTTTTTATAATTAATATCTTAATATCATTGTAACTTTCTCCTTTTTAGTGCAGTTTTATTTTCATTTTGACAAGGGGAAAAACATTTCAGTTTGTTTTATTTTTTATTTATAGTGTTTATGCATGAATTTTATTTTTATACATGCATAATTAATGTTTAATTTATTCATGTATAAATTGTACTTAGTAATTGTTTTGATCTTTAATAAGGCATGGATATTTTTTCAAAGATTTGGTATATCTTTGCTTTTGTCAAAGAAGGAAAAAATAATTGAGTTTGCATATGTACTTAGTTAATTTCTTTTAAAGAAGAGAAATTTTTTTTACAAAGATGTGTTTATATTAGTGACATAACTATGATAGTGTGTCCTTAATATCAATGTTTTTTAATCCATTGAAATAGGGGGAGAAATTGTTTGAATTTATTTCATATAATTTTTTTATGCACGCAAAGTAACAATGTAAGTGTGGCTAGTTTTTTCCTTTCCAATTAAGCCTTGTTTTGCTTACTTTATTTATGTATGACATAAATTTTATAAAGATTTTGAGTATCTTTGTTTTCATTTTTTTGGCTTATGATCTTTTATTCCCTCTAGAATTTTTTGTTCCTTTAGGTTCATTTCCCTTTATATCTATTTCTTGTCTTTTTACCTTTGACAAAGAAGAAGAAGAAGCTAGGGATAAATAATTGTGTTTGTGATATGCTAAGTGCCACATGATTATGTATGATTGATTTACTAGCTAAAATCTACATGATCATGTGATATATGTGCTATGCTTGTGATATGCTAAGTGCCACATGATTATGTATGATTGATTGGCTAACTTAACTCTACATTATCATTTGATATATGTACTATTTTTGTGATGCATTACATATATGTTTAAAATTATTTCCTTCATGTTGTCTAACATAATATTTTCGTGATCATGTTATCATAATGTTTTCATGTTTTTAACACATTTGTTATGTTAGGCCATGTTCATGTTAAAATTGTAAGATGTCTTTTCTTTTTACAAAAAGGAAAAAAAAATATTTCTTATCATGTCCAAAAAGGAGAAGAAATAAAGAAATATATTTGTTTAAGGAAATAAATTTTGCTTATCTCAATTGGTATTTTTTAAAAAATTATCTCCTTTGTGATTATTTAATATTTTTTAGAAACAATCTATATCAACCCTTATACATGCATACTAATTATTTTATTTATATGCTATGATATATGATAAATATTAATATTTATCGCATATATTTATTTTGAAAGGGGGAGCTATTTTAATTTAACATGCTTGTACATGTTATTTAATTTTGACATACACAGACACACAATATTTATTATCTTTTTAAATTTGTTGTCAAACCAAAAACGGGGGAGACTGTTGACCATTTGCATGATCAAACTCCTAATTTTGGTCTTTGAAAAATAATTTTGATACTAATAATTTCAACTAAGTGTGTCAAAAATATATACCAAAAATATACATTTTTGGATAGATAGTGGTCTTTTGGGACTAATTCAACATTTGAGATTCAAAAAGGCTTTTAATATCATTAGAGCTCTTTAATGAGAAAATGATCTTCTTCACTTTTGAAGTAGACATCTTAAGCCTTCTTAATTAAGTTTACTTATAAAAATCTGAGCTTATTTAGGCATGCAAATCTTAAGTCGAAGTCGACATATGTAGCTTTCATTTCATCAAACTCTTGAGCTACAAATGTTCAATTGAGGTGATGCAATATGCTATGGAAATATAAGAAAATTATCTACAACTTTTATGAAGAAACTTTAGGTTGATTTGATCATCTTAAGTCCTATTCATGACCCTAAACATCTGTGAGCATAATGGCTAATACACTCACAATCCAACCTATACCCATGGTTAATGCTCATAACCCATATCTAATCATGAGCATCCATGAGCAAAGTGGCTAGTATGCTCATGGTCTACGCTTATGGCTATGACTTGCCCCTGAGCATGTCTTGACCATGAGTGTCCATAAAAAATGGTTGATACACTCACAGTCTATACTCATAACCATGACCCAACCATGAGCGTCCCTAATAGACATTTTTGTAAATAATGGTCATATTTTTCAAACACTCATGACCCTAAGCCTATACTCATGACCCCCAAGCATTAGAAATCCTACAAAAGTCAAGTTTTTATTTATTAAAGAAAAGAGACATTGGAGATATAATCAATGGCTCCAACAGCCATATTTTTTAAGCTTAATATATATATATGTGCTCTAAAGTTGTGGTAAAAAGAACAATACATTACATTACTGCTTATTTATAAAAAACTCTCCAAGCATTCATTAAGCTTCATTTTTCTTTCTATTAACATTCATTGTATTGATTAACTCTTGTGTGAGTTGGTGTGTGTTAGAAATATAATTTCTCTTTTTTCTTAAATTTTAGGATAGATTAGAAGGGAAGTAAGATTTATATTGATTTAAGTGTTGTCCATTGAATAGTCAAATTGTAATGTTATAAGAGTGAGGCATAAAACTCTTATGTAAATCTCAATCTTGTGAATAAGATTGTGGGTGATTAAAAATCCTAACTTGGGGATAAGTTAGGTGGAGATGTAGGATAATTATTGAATCCAAACTCCTTAAATCATTGTGTTATTCATTCTTCACACTCTTCATTCTTGCAAAGAACTCCTTTAATTTCCAACTTTAATTCAATAGTCCTATTCACTCGCCTCTAGGACTCTTTCATAATCTATATCATTTAATTTAAGCATAAAACGACTATACATTTTTACTTCTTCTATATCTCATTTTGTTAATTGGCTTGCCCTTTTAAGTTTTCCAACTAACTATTTTTTTCTTTCTCCTTTTATATGTCCTTTACTTTTGGCTAAATCACCGTTTTGGGTTTTCAATGCTATATGACCTTTTACTTTTTATTTTGTTGTCTCTAACTTTTGCTTAAGTAGAATCTTTTGAGGTTTTCTCCCTAATGAGACTTTATAGAAAGTATTTATTGAGTTTATCTAGGTTGATGGGCTCCTTGAACTCATTCCCTCTAGATCAGACAAAATAGCAACACCTTTGGAAAGCAACTTCTTTGCTTGATATGGACCTTCCTAATTTGGCTTAAACTTCCTATGTGGATCAATTATGATTGGCCTAGTGATTTTCAAGACCAAGTCAACCTCTTTAATCTTCTTGTTTGGCTTATTCTTCTTATTATAAGCTCGAGTGATCCTTTTATTGTACAATTAAGAGTGATACACGACTTTCATTCTCTTTTCATCTAGTGGCATCAACTATACTAATCATCTTTCAACCCATTGATACTCAGGGATTTTATACTCTAGGAGAACAATTAATGACTGAATCTCGACCTCAACAGGGAACACAACTTCACATCCATATACTAGAGAATATAGAGTAGGTCCTATTAATGCTATAGTAGTGGTCCTATAACCCCATAATGCAAATTATAGGTAGGTTGTCCAATCTTTGTAGTTCTCTTGTATCTTAGCTAGGATTCTCTTCACATTATTATTCGCTACTTCTATTATTCCATTCGCTTATGGCCTATAAGGAGAGGATCTATGATGTCCAATTTTATACTCCTTCAACAAAGTGGCTATTTCTACCATGAATTAAACACCATTATCAATAATGACATGATGAGGCAACTAGTATCTACAGATTATAATATTTTCTATAAACCTTGCTATATATTTTGTTCCAACAGTCATGAACGATTATGCTTTAACCCACTTAGAAAAGTAATCGATTGCTATAATAATGTAGTGATGACCATTAGATGCCTTTGGCCTTACCTCTCCAATGATATCAATTCCTTATAATGAGAAGGGCCATGGAGAAGTCTATCCTTACAGTTCCATAGAAGGTAAATGACTCACATCACCGTACACTTTGTAGTTGTAACATTTCTTCATATATTTCTCATAATATGCTTCCATGGTCAGCCAAAAATATCTCTGACAAGTTATCTTTTTAGCAAGGACTATTCCATTCTTATGTAGCCCCCACACACCCTCTTGAACTACTTCCATAATGAGCCTTGTCCTTATCAACACATCTTAGGTATACCTCGGTTGGCATTCTCTTATACAACATTCCATTATGACTAATAAAATTTTAAGATAGCATCCTCAATGACATTCTTTCTTTTTTATTGCCATAATCTAGGAGTTATAATAAGGAGTCTAGGACTTTACTATAATAAGAGGCTTGATTTCTGCCTATTTTCTTCCCTCTTATATCGAAGCCAGAATAGCTAAAGCATCTGCCATCTAATTATCTCCTCATGGAAAGTGCATGAATATGCATTAGATGAAAGATAATATAATCATAGTTGAATAATCCCAGTTTGGTCTCATTTTATCTTCTCTTACTTCCCATTCTCTAGAGATCTGTTTCACCACCAGCATTGAATCTTTGTACACTATAACCTCTTTTGTCCCCACATTCCTAAGTGCTTCAAGATGAAAGATGCAGGCTTCATATTTAGCTTGATTATTGGTGACTTTAAATTCTAATCTATTTGCCATCAGAATCACTTCTCCCTCTAGTTAAACTAGAATCACACTAATGCTAGCTTCTGTACTATTAACTACTCCATTAAAGAAGATTTTCCATCTCTGGATCTCTATTGCCCTTAAGTGCTCATTTAAGAATTTCAACTCCCATTTTTGCCCATTGTCTACTGGATTATAAGCCAAAAAGTCTGCCACAACTCTTCCCTTTATCACCTTCTTAGCCATATAATCTATGTCAAATTCGGTAAGCAGGACTAACCATCTGGCTAAATCCCTATAAGTGACAGGGTCTACTAGAGATATCTAAGAGGATCATGCTTAAAGTCTACCTAGATTTTATAAGATTGAGAGTAATGTTGGAGCTTTTTCATTGCCTAAATTACAGCCAAGCAAGTTCTTTCTACTAGACTGTAATTGGCTTCATAAGGTAGAAGCTTCTTACTCAGATAATATACTGCATGCTCAACTCTTCCTTCCCCTTTATGAGCTAAACATTATTCCAATAGCATCCTTCTATATTGCTAGAAAAAGAATTAAAGGCTTACTCAGCCTTGGCAATTACAATACTGGAGGATTCATCAAATAATTCTTAATAGCTTTAAAGCCATGCTGACATTTGTCATCCCAAACAACTGCTTAATTCTTCTTTAAGAACTTGAAGATTAGTTCACACATGGTAATCAACTTGGCTACCATTTGACCTCTTTCTCATTCTTTGGTACATGCATTTCTCTAATTACCCTTACTTTATCTAAATCCACCTCTATACCCTTTTGGCTGACTATATGCCATAGCAGCTTTCTAGAGGTTACCCTAAAAACACATTGTTTTGGATTGAGCCTAAGGTTATACTTTTCAGCTCTTATAAGGAATTTGTCTAAAGCCTCAAAATGCCATTCTCCAGTTAAAGATTTCGCCATTATATCATAGATATATATCTTTATCTCCTTGCGAATCACGTCATATAGTAAGGCAGTTGCCATCCTCTAATAAGTAGCTCATGCATTTTTCAACCTAAATGGCATGATAGTGTAACAATAAATGCCCCATTCTTTGGTCAAAAAAGTCTTCAACTTGTCAATCACTACTATCATAATCTAGTCGTACCATGAAAAGGAATCCATAAAGTAGTATATAGCACTCAAAGCTGCCAACTAAAGTGTTAATATGCCGTAAAGGAAAGTCATCTACCACCTCTATGAGTTTTGCTTTCAAATACTTTTCTACTTTTTCTTTAACTAAGAGAGCCCATTCTACCTTTAACCTGCTCTTCTTCTATTTTATCTATGCAATGTGAGAATTTATGGGGATCTTATGTTCTATGATCTCTCTATTAATCCTAGGCATATCCTTATAATCTCAAGTAAATACTTTCTATCTTTTTTTAGAATTTATTTCATTTTTCCCTCTCATTAAGAGTTATGTAAGAAGCAATACGTATATTCTTAACATTATCTCATGTGCCTAAGTTAAATGATTTAGTTTACACTAAATTAATGTCAAACATATGCATGAAATTATCATCACACATAGAATAACTATTAGGAAAAACATTGCATAAGTAAGCATGATTAGACCTTATCACAATAACTTTAGAAAGGAAAATGTCATCAATTTTAAATAAGCTAGAAAGAGAAATATTATTGTTATTATAGAAAACATCCATAATAGGATTAAGAACAAAATATTCAAAGTTAAATTCCTCTTCATGGTCAACTGCATCCTTCAGCTCTATCATAATAATGTCCCCATCTCATTATAGAGTTATCACTAACTCTTCCTCTATAAGCTCCTCCATAATAGATTCTTTGATCGCATTCATATGTTTAGCAAAGATTTCAAACCTGGGGGCTAACTTCTTAATGATTAAAAAAGGTTCAAGAGCTCCTTAGTAGGGGTAGTTGGCACCTTATTCCATAAATGTCTCCCAAAGTGTCTTCTTTTTTTACATAGCTCTTGCTCTATTCTTCTTGGGCTTTCCCGTAACTTTTTCTTCTTCATCAAACTCATTTGTGTTTTTATACCCTACCTTGTGCTTCAACAAACTTAGGCAGCCCTTAATGATTTTTTTCTAATCCCATTTTATACATAAAGTTCGTACTCTTCATCATACTCATAATTTTTGGATTCAGCTCTTCCTCATAGATCATACAAACTTCAAAACTTGGGCTGACCAAGATTTCAATAGGAGTTAACTTCAAAATAGCAACAATAGCCTCAGTTTCTGCCATTATAGTGACCGCTCTTCCTTGGTTTAGAAATTAATCTTTTAATGAATAGTAAAAGGTACTCACCCCATAAGATGAAACCACAACCTTCCTAAAAGAATGGCAAAGGTGACAAGAATATTAATGATGTGGAAATTGACCTAGACTTCAATGGGTCCAATCTTAACCAAAGCTCTAAAAGTTCCCTCAACTGGCCTCTTTGTATCATCACAAACCCTGATTACCACATCAAATGGTTTCAGATCAGCTATTGTTAATCCCAGCTTCTATAAGATCTTCAAATGGCACATATTGATGGTAGATCTATTATCAACCATAACATAGGAAGTCAATTTCCCTTTCACCTCATCTTTTATGAATAAGGCTTTAATGTGGTCCATCCTACTAAGGGAAGGTCATCATTTATAAACAGAATTGCCCCCTGAGGGGTGTTTGCTAATCAATCCATCATTTGCTTAGGAGTATGCATTAATGGAATCTTTTTATGATCAAGGACCATAACTAGTGCTTTCTGATGGGCCTAGGGGTCCATAAGCTGCTCCCAAACACTAGTAAGAGTTTTCTTATCTCTTTTGGTCTCAGCAATTTCTTCTATTTCTTCATATTTCTTT
This sequence comes from Mallotus nudiflorus, assembly GCA_947683625.1. Classification (NCBI taxonomy): domain Eukaryota; kingdom Viridiplantae; phylum Streptophyta; class Magnoliopsida; order Malpighiales; family Euphorbiaceae; genus Mallotus; species Mallotus nudiflorus. Next base: position 10,272,379 of record CANTUR010000009.1, read on the forward strand.
AGTTCTTCTTTTGAATTGACCTTCTCATATTATGACTCTGCACTATTTACTTCTCCCTATCCCTTTCCTAGCTCCTCAACTAACTGAGCTATCTTCCCCTTATTGTTCTTTAACATTATCAATTGCTTTAACTTTTTCATCATCAAAATTAAGGACTTGTTCCTCTATTAAATCGGTGTTGATCATCAGGATGCATGGGTTAGGTGGTGGGACATTTTGGTAGTAGGGTAGAGTGTTATTTTAGGTATTTGGTTTCTTAGATTCATGATTAGTTATTTTGCATAAATCAATCAAATCTTGAACCTCATGTTTCAAGTGGGTGCAACTATCGGTGTCATGTCTAATGTTCTGATGGTATTTGTAATATAATTTTTTGTCAGCATTTGGGAAAGGAGGTCTTTTAGGAAAGGATTATAATAGGTTATTTCCTATTAGCTTTTCTAAGACTTTAGAGAAGGGTCTTCCCAAATTAGAAAACTTTTAGAATTGCCTGACATTGTTGATCTGTGTATTGATTCTTATCCTGATTCCACTGCTAGATCCAATCCCTTCTCTATTTGCAGATCTTCCACTGAAGAACCTTTTCTCTTATGCAAGGTTAGATTCTTTCTCCACCCTAAACTTATACAACTCCTCAAAATTTTGAATTGTAAAATCCTTTATCTTTTTAGAGAGTGAGAGTACACACCCTTCTATTGCTATTACAAGTTAATAAGATTTCGCTAGCCAGTGCTTTATTTGTGCTAGCTTCGCTCTCCACTTGATCAAATAATCTCTAAAGGTTTTATTGATTTTTTTTTTCACATTCTATAGATCTCTTAAAGATGACTCCATCTAGATGTTGAGACTATACTACTTGATGAATACAACATATAATCCCTCCCAATCAGTTTGGATATAGGATTCCAAAGCATAGTACCATATGCTGGGTGCTCCTTCCATAAATAGAGGAAATTTTTCTACAATTTATGCCTTTATCAAATTGGTTGTTTTCATATGGGTCACATAGTGCTTTAGATGTAGATGTGCATCCCCTATGCCAGTAAATTTCTTCATATGATGGAATTTAAACTTTCGGGGGTAAGCGTTATCATCTTATAAAATAAATGACATTTATTTTAGTATAGATGTGCCTTATTGCCAGTTCTTATAATATAAATGATATTATACTTTTATCCATATGGTAATATAATATTCATTTAGATAAAGTGTTTATTTATTTGAGTGTTTACCCTTTAGTATAATGTTAAATGAGTTTATTATCAAGGTTTGATAAAATAATTATCAAATTCATTTAGTACATATGCTATAAAATGTTCATAGTCATTGGATTAATAAATGGGTCATATTATTCCATAGGCTATCACCTCTATCTATTTTCCTTGATCAATATATGATAACGATAGTGGGAGGTAGTGAGTCTCATGCTACTTAATATAAGATATTAGAATATACATGTGGATACTCATGTGATGGGAGGATCAAATAGTGATGTAAGATAAGTGATTCCATGGAAATTCACTTTAGTCAACAATCACTGTCTTTGACATAACAGTGCACATGGTCCTTTGACTAAAGGCAATGTAGTCATCCATATATGGTTGATTAGAGTTTGTTACCATTTACATTCTTGTGCTAGCCATGTATGAGTATATGGCATGTGGTGGTCGAGTAGGTTATATGTAGGGATGAGTGATCGGCCAAGATGGAATTCATTATCTGGAGTGAACCAGGATAAGATCCTATACTATCTAAGTTGTTCTTGATGAATACGTACCTGGCAAGGTCAAACATGACTTACATGAAAACTGTTTTGATGCTAGAAAGTGTTTCTAGTAAAAGTCATGTTTTATCGAGAATTGAACTGAAGATAAGGTCATATGATTGAGGCAATTAGATTTTGATTGACTATGACTCTAACTAATGTCAGGATCTTAAAATGAAGGGACATTAAGTTCACTGTATTTATGTTCTATAGTTCTTATAAGTCTACGGATAACATTCATTTCCAATTAAGTAGTCATGACATCTATGTTGGGGGTCACTCATGATTTATGGAAACTAAATGTGATTAATTGGAATTTTCACATTTAGGTTGGAAAGAGTTTCCAATAATATTAAGAGTCAATATTACATATTTCCATTATCATTTGCACTTGAACCTAGTACGTCACACACATTAGAGTAGCACTGATAATGATATTTATTAATTTGATTAGTTAATTAAATTAATTGAATTGGATTTTTTCTTGTGCAAGGATCTAGCATATCCTGAAATCTAATTCAAAGTTTAGGACTATTAAATGTTAATTTTGACTTAGTTTATATGTTATATTAAGTTGAAGGACCTAATTGATATTTTCCAATAATATTGCTTTTGGATAAGGACCATAAGATGGGCATTGTATATATAGCTTAATGGATGATGCATGGGCTTGGACAATTAGGTGTATTATTAATATGGACCTTCTTTAAGTGCTAAATAAAGCCCATAAGACTAGTTAGTGGATGTTGTAGAAATATGCTCATTTAAGAGTTAAATAAGCCTAAAGCCCACTTATTAAAGGAGGTGCCACATAAGCATGACCATGTGATGATCATGCTTGCATGGTGGCCACCTAAGCATAGCTTTACTTGCGTTCATGCATGGATTATACACTAGAAAATAGTTTTAAAATTTATCATAATCAGTTTCATGCTCACACCATGCTTCCAATCATATTCTAGTGTGTGTAATTGATTCCTTCAAGTGTTATCAAAAGCCAAAATCACATAATTTACGTGCTAAATATTATAATAATTATAAAAGTTATGATTATGATTGTTGTTAATTGTAAGATTTATGATTAAAGATGCTTAAAATGTAAAATTACTATTCGCAATAATGTTTTTACTGTACTGTTCATTTTGTAAAATTACTAGTCACCATTTTTTTCCTTATTTGTTTGGCTTTGCAAATAATTGATAATATATGCAAGAGTTGTATTTTATTAAATATTTGCTTGTTATGCATGCAAGGAATGATAATGAGCTTAGTTTACATCATATATTTTGTAATAATAATCAATTTTATTATTACTAATTTTATGTAATTAAACGTTGATTACATAGATTGATGATGTCATATTTGCCTTAGTATGCCAAGGATTGAATGTGTAGACACCCAATTTCGGGATGATGAGTTATGGATGCGACAAAAGACTCCAATGATGAAAATGTCATGAATAGGTCTTCAATATTTAAAACTCTAAAAATTTAAGGGTCTAATTGTATTTTTCTCAAATAAAGGATTTAATATTTTTATGGACTAAATTGCAATGCTTTTTAGGGATCTGATTGTAAAACCATAAATTCTTTTAAGGGCCTTTCTATAATTAAAAGTTACAAAAAAAAGGTGATCAAAATTCCATTCTTTTCGATTGGAATTATGCTAATTCCGATCAGAATTAGACTCCTTCCATAAATTCTTGAATTTTCTAGATAAATCTTGAATTTTCTAGATAAATTGAGTCCTAATTTATCTAAAATTCTTCTAAAATTATTTTGATAATTTTTTTAAAGAAATATAAGTCTTTTAGGAACCAATTTATAACTAGGGTTTCAAGATGTGTCCCTATATAAAGAGGGCTTTTGCTCTAGAAAAAATAGGGAGAAAAAGAGAAGGGGAGGCAGAAAGAAAATGAGAAGGGGAGAAAAAAGGCATAGGAAATAAAAAAGGAATGAAGAAAAGAAAAAAAATGGAAAAAAGTGAAAAAAAAAGAAAAATATTCTCTACAAAATTTTATTTACTTAATTTCTTGATTAAAATGATCTTTGAAGAATAATATTTGAAGTCCTATCAAGAACGGTGGTTCTACAAATCTGAGGAGCACTTCATTAAGAAACATCCATAAACATCACTTTCTCCTTGTTCTCTTTTATTTGATTTATTTATTTATGTTTTTGATTTAATTATTTTATTTTATTTAATTATTATTTATTCACTAATCATAATATATATATAATAATAGAATGCCATGGATAAGAACTTGTAAAGACATAGTTTTTAGGTTTTTTTAATGCTTTATTTTATTTATTTATTTTTTGGGTTGTATTAATTATTTTTATTATTATTTTCAATAGATTATTGTAATAGCCCCAATTGTGGGAATAATGGATATTTATGTGTGATTGCATGTTTATGTTATTTAATTGGTTAAGAAAATTAGCATTTTAATTGGGTAATTAATTAAAATCAATGGTTAAAGTATATTAATTTAGGTTGCATGTTAATGAAAATTAGGGTTTATAAGGAAATAATTTAATTAGTTTGATTTTTAATTTAATTGTTTTAATATGTTTTATTTGTTTTTGGCATGTTTGTTTATTGTTATATGTTTTGGGTCTGAAGCCTATATTAGATTCTAATCCACTTAAATAAATTTAGGTTTTTTAGGTTTAATTAATAAAAATCCATTTTAGGCCCATAATTAATTAGATTTAAGGTAGACATAACTTATTCCCATTTAGTAAATTAGACATAGACCCACTTAATTAAGACTTTAGACTTAGCCTACTTAATTTCAACCTTTTTTATAATTTGTAAATTTAATGTCGCCTTAGAATTAAAATATATAAAATTAGGCCCATTAATTTAAATACCTCCATAATTTGTAAATTTAGGCTCATTTTTAGAATTAAAATAAATAGATTTAGTTCATTTAATTAAAATTACAAGGAATTAGGCCTTTTAGGCTCATTAATTAAAATATGTAGATTTAACTCATTTAATTAAAATTAATGTAGATTATATTAACTTAGGGATTATATGTTTGAATGAATGCATTATTTACTTGTATTTTCATGATTGATTTGCCTTAAAGTTAATTGCTAGAATAAGGGTTTATATGAAATTGCATGTAAATAGAGGATAATATAGTAATTCATAAAATAATTATAAATGAACACAAGACTAAAAGAAGTTAGTATTTCGTATCTAGAATCTCCTAGTTGTGGTACTAGCTTTCTTTTAAGGAATTGAGTACCAACATTTTGATTTGTCCCAGTTATTACCCTGGGTGGTGACTCCTCAACTCCGCACCATGTCTTTGTGACAGTAGTTAGTGTGTTCTCTAGAGCCCTAAGCTTAAATAGTGTCACGATTGCTAAAATCTTAGACATGTGCTAAACCCCACCATCTATAGAATGTAAATTACAAGAGTTGTAATTTGGACTTGAAATATTAAAGATGGTGGCCCATTCAACCATTAGTGGCATGGATTAAGGCTCATTGAGATGGTGATAAAGGAGTTCATGACTTGAAGGCTTTTATTGGGGTATGCCTATTTATAATATATTCTAAGAGTTATAATAGGCTTAAGAAAGGCCCATGATCACTCCTTATATGTGCATCAATTTTGCATGTTCAATGTATATAAGTGATATATATATTGTAACATGTTATATGCATATATGATATGTATATATGAATGGATGCCATGCCATGCACATATGAGATATATAGAATTTAAATTGGCTAATGTGCAAAGTGAGACCTTAATAATTAAAGACCCACAAATCTTCCAAATGAAATTCAGGACTAGGCTCTCCATTGGAGCAATAACTTACATGGTTTTGGTCTTGTGTATATCGGCTATGGACACATAAGGGTGTCTATAATGCCCAAGAGATTCATATATTGTTATTATTAAGCATGACATGTTGTGGGCGTATAGATACACTATGTACCAACAATGGCAAATAGGAGTACATGAGGTTTGTAGTGTTCAAATCCATACATGCTATTGATCCAATGGTATGGACCTATCTAATGCTAAAGGCCATGTACACACCCAATTTTGGGATGATGTGTTATGGATGCGACAAAGGACTCTAATGATAAAAATATCATGAATAGGTCTTCGATACTTAAGCTTTAAAATTTTAAGGGTTTAAACGCATCTTTTGAGGGAAGGATTTAGTGTTTTCGAAGACTAAATTGTTATGTTTCTTAGGACCTAATTATAAAACTTAAATTCTTTTAGGGGTCTTTTTATAATTACATGTTAAAAAAAACCTGTCGGAATTCCATAATTCCAATCAGAATTATGTAATTCCAGTTGGTATAGGAATTACACCAATTCTAATTAGAATTGTGTAATTCTAATCGGAATTACACAATCCTGGTCAAAATTGAATTCTTCCATCTCTATTTTTATTTTTTGTAACTCAATCCTAGTTGGTCTAAAATTCCTAATTGGCTTTCAACTCAATCCTAATTGGTTTAAAATTCCTAAATACAATTTGCAGTATTAATCTTATATTTTTAGGAATTAGAATCACATTATAATTGAGTTAGAGTTTTAAAATTTTGTTTCTCTATATAAAAAGGATGATAGGGAGAATAAAAGGAAAGAAAATAAAAGAAGGAGAAGAAAAAAGGCATAAACATATTTTTAAGTTTTGGTTTTTTTTGACGAGCTTTCTTAATTTTTTTCTTTTGGTGAGGGTTTTTTTCTAAAAAAATTCCTTTTCATTTATCAATTAACACAAGATCCTTGGAGAATTTTTAAAGAAGATTTGAAGACTTATAAAGAACAACGAATTACAAATATGAGGAGTACCCCAAATCACTCACAAGCAGCATCATCTTCTTCTTATTCTATTTATTTATTTCTTTTTGATATTTTTGATTATTTTGAGTTATTATTATAATTTATTTATTAATCATAATTTTATTTTATTTTTTGGTGATTATGGAGGAAAATGCATGGTGATCATGTGGGAAGGACGAATTCATTAGAAGTTCATGGAAAACTATAGATAAAGCCTCGTAGAGACTTATTTTCTAGGTTTTTTTATTGCTTTATTTTTTTATTTTATTAACTATTTTATGAATTAATGTAATAGCCCTAATAGTGGGAATAGTGAAATTATGTGTGTAGTTGCATTTTGATTTTAATTAAGTTGGCTAGTAAAATTAGGCTTCAATTAACTAATTATTTAAAATCAATGGAGGAAGTAGATTAATTTAGGTTGCTTAATAATAAAATAGGATTTTAGTAAGGATTAATTGAATTAGTTGTTTGATCTTTTGTTTAATCATTTTTGTGTTTTTATTTGTTTTTGGGCTTATTTGTGATTTTCATGTGTTTTGGGCCTTTAGCCCATTTTAGGCTTTATTTATTTAAGTTTACGTAATTCTTTTAACCCATCTCACTTAATAACTAATTAGGTTTAATTAATTAAAATATATTTTTAGGTCCATAATTAATTAGATTTTAGCTTAGAAATATCTGTAGGCCCATTTAGCTATTTAGACATAGGCTCACCTAATTTAAGTTAATTAATTTAGACTTAGCCCACTTAATTTAAGTTTTTATTCATAATTTGTAGATTTAAGATCACTATTTTAAGTAAAACATGTAGACTTAGGCCCATTAATTTAAATATTCCATAATTTGTAGATTTAAGCTCATATTTATAATTAAAATTAGTATACTTAGGTTCATTTAATTAAAATCAAAAGGAATTAGGTCTTTAGGTTCACTTATAATTTAAAATATGTAGACCTTAGCTCATTTATTTAAAATCCATGTAGATTATACTAACTTAGGGATTATGTGATTTATTGAATGCATTATTTACTTGTATATTTCATGACTAGTTGGACTTGAAGTTGATTGTTTTAGGGTTTATATGAAATTGCATCTAAATAGAGAATAACATAATAATTCATAAAGTATTTCTAAATGAACACAAGACAGAAAGAAGTTGGTATTCCGTATCCAGAATCTCGTGGTTGTGGTGCTAACTTTCTTTTAGGGAATCGATTACCACCTTTTCTATTTGTCCCAATTATTACCGTGGGTGGTGACTCCTTATCTCTATGCCATGTCTTTATGACAATGGTTAGTGTGTTCTCTAGAGCCCTAATCTTAAACAGTGTTGCAGTTGCTAAAATCTTGGATGTGCACTAAACCACGTCTTCTACAGTGGCAACTCCACTTGGGATAAGAGATGTTAATTCTACTTGTGTTCTTTAGAATTATTTTATTAGTTATTATTTTATTCTTCCATTCATTCTGCATGTCCCTATTAACTGATGGTGTTGGTTTATGATTCCATGATTCCATTAGCTTCATGGGGTTGTAGATTGGCTAACCATCACTCTTAGCCTTAACTCGGTCCAACAGAGATTATCGGGCTCATTTGATTAGAGCCTGTAACCCATGTCCTTAAGGGGGGTAGTCTTCTTTTGACTTTGCCCCTTCTGACCTTAGCCTATAACTTAAGTCCTAAAGGAGGGCATCTTTCTAAGGGAACCTTAACCTTCTTATTGGACCCTAACCATATATAATGGCCTAGTTATTCCCCCTAGGATATACCTAAATTGCTTATGAATGTTGCCATGAGGTATTTCTATCTATAAAGGCCAAAGCCTATACTTTAAAAGCCCATCAGGACTAATAAAGAGTGGGGTATGCTTTTATAACTAGAAATATTATTTATATGCTTTACTGCTTTGAGAGATTTGGCATGCACATTGGTCCCTAATATCCCCTGCTGATATTATGACCAAGACCAAGAATCCTAGTAAAAGAGACTCGCCATTTAATACGTGTGTAGGAGGAATAAGGTTGGAAGAATGTATGTACACCTAACTTGGTTTGTTACTTACTACTTGTTACATAGCACGTGCATCATGCATCTTGTGCATCATATTAAAAGGGTAGTAGACTGGTGAGCACTAAAAAAGATCCTTAGCAGACTAGAAAAGAGCCCCATTAATTTGCTCTATTTAGAAGCTACGCAACCTGAACAAACTAAAAGAATAGAACAATAAGAGGGAAGAAACTGGACCCTAGAAGATGTCAACGGAGCACTAATGGATGATATAAGAGTGATGATGCAAGATGAGTTAAGACAAGCTCTAGCGGGACTAATATAGCCACTTGCCACTATTATACCACCAGTTGCAGCTAACCCACCTACTGTGGGTTCACTACGTATTAATAAAGACATTATTAGGGAAATAAAGATGGATGATGTTGAGAGTTATATGATTGAAAAAGTGAAAAAAGAATCACTTCAGCAAGTTCAAGAGCTATAATCTACACAAATAAAGGCATTAAATAAGAGATGTCTAAGATGGAGGATGTGATGATGGGACAAGGCCTAGGATACCCGTTTAACTTTGATGATGTGATGCAATTTAGGGAGGATAGGCTACCTGACAAATTCAAGATGCCACTACTGTAGAAGTTCGATGGTACTACCGACTCGAGGATTTCACCTTAGTCAATACACAACTACTATGAGTACCACTAAGGCTCATTTGTCTGTGGTTACTAAGCTATTTGTACTATTGTTAGAGGGTATGGCTGTTAATTGGTATCATGGGCTGGAGAAGTCTATCTGAGTAGATTGGAGGGAGTTGTGCACTACTTTTCTAAAGCAATATGACTATAATACTAGGCTTGAGGTGTCCATACGAGATTTAAAACTAACCAAGCAGAAGCCCAATGAATCATTTTTAGATTTTCTAACTAGGTTCATGAATAAGGCGGGAATGATGGAGAATAAATTGACAGAGAGGGATCAAGTTAGGATGATAGTTCAAAATATGTCACCTAATATAGTAGAGAGGTTGCTAATGATGAACCCTAAGACATTTGTGGACATTTATGATGATGGGATACAGGTTAAAGAGAACGAAAGTGATAAAAAGAAGGCCACTAGGAACACTATAGTGAGAAATTACCCAACTGGGGGCATGCAGCAAGGAAATACTAACCGAGTCATAAGAGTTCATGCCATCCAACAACCTAGAAGATTCTCAATTTTCAATCAACCCTTATCCAAAGTCCTACACCATCTCATCCAAAAAGGCCTCTTTAGACCCTTGACCCCTTATAGACCACCAAACCCAAACCTCCCTACTTTTGATCAAAACAGTTATTGGAAGTTTCATGAAATTGTTGGCCATTCTACCAACTGTTGAATGCATCTTAAACATGAAATCAAAAACCTCATAGACTCTTGAAAGATCATAGACCCGAAATGTCAAGCCCGAATCCAAGCACCCCAAACAATCCTTTCCAAAATTACCAAAACATGCCACCCTTAACCACCATGATGATCAACTCAAGAGTAAGAAAATAAGAAGTGCTAATCTCTTTTGAGGATATAAGCCTTAAAACTACTAAGAAATCTCCTAATGCACCTAAAGGTATAGAAGAGGCAGAAGACTTGCTGGGTCAGCCCTCAGGCAAGTTCGATTACAAGGTGTTTTACTCTAAACCACCTTCTTTTGATTTATACATTGATATAATTGAGCCTACAGGATGGGGTGAGGAGTTCGATGATGAAAAGCTACTAGTCAAGAAGGAAAAATGCATGGTTGAGGTATGGAAAGAAGAGAAGAAAGATCGTACTATAGGTATGATTGATATTTGGTAGAGTTCTGATGAGGAAGGCATAAAAGGGTATAATGTATGGGTAGATAATCCCAAAGTCAGCCATGTTACCATAAGTGGGAAGGGTTATAAGTCAACAGAGAAAGCTATAAAGAGAGAAGAAGTTGTTGAAGGAGAATAATCAAATGAACATGGCAATGGCTTAATCCTTGAATAGCTCAAGAAAGCAAAGGCCAATATAAGCATTTATGAGCTTTTGATGCATTCAAGTAGCCACAAAAAAGCTTTGGTTAAGGCCGTGACTAAGATAAATATTGAAACTACAACAACCCCTAAAGTAATAGTGGCCAAGGTTACTGAGATAAAAGCATGGGGTCATTGCTTTCTCTTATGAGGATTTACCTATGGAAGGAAGGAACCATAATAAAGCACTATTCATCCCAACTGAACTAAGAGGGAAGAGGACCAATTATGTGATAATGGATGATGGATCCATCATTAATGTTTGCCCACTATAGATCCTACCTAATTTAGGAGTGAAGGTGGAGGATTTGGCAAAATCATACCTTGTAATAAGAGCTTATGATGATAGCACCAGAAGTGCAGAGGAAACATTTATGGCTTCTATGAAGAATGGACCTATAAAAGCAATGGTGGAATTCACTATGCTAGATATTCCTATCACTTATGCCTTTCTTTTGGGAAGACCTTGGTATCATGTTTTGGGAGGAGTGCCTTTGACTGTGCATCAAAAGATGAAATTCTTACTTAATGGGGAAGTGGTAACTTTAGATGCTAATATGGGCAAGTCTGTGTCCACAGTTATTGATAGTCAGAAATAGGTAGTCACTCCCCTAGGTTACTAGGTAGCCATGATTTCAGAGGGAGTCACAATGGATCCAAGGGTTATGAACATGGTCAAGAAGATGAACTACCGACTAGGACAAGGACTAGGGAAAAATGTGCAAGGAAGCCCAAAACTGCCAGATTTCAAAACACAAGATGACACAATAGTATTGGGCTATACTAGAGCTGGGTTTAGCAATAAAAGGGCAAGAAGAAGGTATTTCAATGAGAATGGCCTAAGGAATTTGGGACCCTTAAAAGGTAACTTTATCAAGTAAGGGAAGGAGAAGTTCTACTAGGGTGAAAAGGAGCCTGTCCAAGTAGACGGTGTGGATGTCCCTGGATTTGAGATTTTTAAGAAATAGATAGTTGAAAAGCTCATGCAAGTGAACAAATAAGAGGTGATGAAGATGGTTGCTGAAAAGATGAAAATTGGAGGTATTAAAGAACTACTTTGTTTGCCACCTAACAAAGAACCACCATAGAAATTATCTAGTATCATTAATAATATTTTTACTAATCTTTTTTTATGAAGAAACTGATGTAATAATTTCTGATTTGTTTGAGGATGAAAACTTTGTTTCCTTCATGGTCAATGATATAAATTTTGGTTTAGCTTACTTGTGTGATGTTGATTCTAATGGTCTTGTGCATTTTAATAATGATCATTCATGCATGTTTGACATTAATTCTATTCAATTAGATTCATTAAACATGGGAACAAATGAAAAACCAAAACACATTTCTATATCACATGACTTAACTCCTGAAGACAAAGAAAAACTTGAGAGAATATTAATAAAAAGAAAGGTAGTATTTGCTTGGTCCTACGATGATATGCCAGGGTTATGTAGGGGAATTATGAAGCACCACATTCTAATATACCCTAAAGCTAAACTTGTTAAGCAGAAACTTCGTAGGTTAAGGCTCGAGTGGATAGAAAAGATAAGGGAAGAAGTTGCTAAGCAAATGCAGGCTAATTTTCTATAAGTTATGGAATAACCTTAATGGTTGGAAAATATAGTACCAATTCCCAAGAAAGATGGAAAAGGTCGAATGTGTGTAGATTTCAAAGATCTGAATAAGGCATGTCCAAAGGATTATTTTCCTTTACCCCATATTGATGTGATTGCAGATAGTGCAACATCTAGTGCAATGTACTCTTTTATAGATGGGTTCTCAGGTTATAATCTGATAATGATGGCAATTATAGACAAGATCAAAACTACTTTCATTATGGAATGGGGAACATATTGCTATAAGGTGATGCTCTTCGGATTAAAGAACGTAGGAGCAACTTATGAAAGAGCAGCCATTGCCTTATTTCATGATATGATGCATAAGGAAGTGGAAGTTTATGTTGATGACATGATGGTTAAGTCTGAAACAAGAGAGGGACATTTTGTGGTTTGGATAAGTCCCTATCAAGAATAGAAAAATATAACCTAAGGTTTAATCCAAAGAAATGCATCTTTGGTGTAACTTTAGGAATGTTATTGGGACACATAGTCGGCAATAGGGGAATATAAGTCGATCCAGCCAAGATTAAAGCCATCTAGGAGATGCCAACACCAAGAACAAAGAAGGAAATATGAGGGTTTATTGAAAACTGGAGTACATCAGCAGGTTCATTTTGAGACTTACCATGGTTTGTGATCTGATCTTTAAGTTCTTGAGGAAGAATCAGCCCATGGAATGGAATGAAGAATACTAGAAAGCCTTTGATAAGATTAAGGAATACCTTTCTAACCCACCTGTATTGACACCACTAAGACAACGAAAGCCTTTAATCTTAAATTTAGCTTTGGAAGAAAAGGCAATGGGAGCAATGCTAGCATAAGAAAGGCCCAAAGGGGTGGAGTACACTATATATTATGTTAGTAAAAAGTTCCTACCATATGAAGAAAAGTATGATCTTGTAGAAAAGACATGTTTGATAATAACTAGGGCTACAAAGAAGTTAACGCATTATTTCTAGTCTTACAAAGTACAAGCTGTTTTAAGAATAGATCCTTTAAAATACATGTTCTAAGCACTAGCTTTGATTGGAAAGATGTCTAGATGGTTGGTACTTTTAACTAAGTTTCATATAGAATGTGTCACTTTAAAGGTCATCAAAGGTAGAGCTATAGTAGAGTTTCTAGCCTAGAATGCAGTCAAAGGAAATGAGCAGTGGAATCTAGAGTTTCTAGATAAGAACCTTGCAGTAATAGAACAATGATAATGGAAACTTTATTTTAATGGAGCAGTGAATAATAGAGGAGTAGGGCTACGGGCATTCTTGTCACACAAGAAGGAGAATCCATCCCAATGGCTAGGAAATTAGACTTCAAGGCTACAAATAATATGGGTGAGTACAAGGCATTTATCTATGGCAGCGAAGCAGCATTAACAGTTGGAGTTAAAGACCTATTGGTTTATGGAGATTCCATGTTAGTCAACAACCAGGCTAATGAAAAGTGGGAAGTAAAAGAAGAGAGATTGAAACCTTACATCAACTATTTGAGAAAACTAATAAGGAATTTCACTAAATTTCTCTTTATGCATTTACTAAAAAATGGAAATCTAATGGTGAATGCTTTGGCAACACTTTCTTCAATGTGGGTTAAATTGACGGGATCGATGATGAAACCTTAGTGATAATGAACATGAAAGCTCCATGTTATGGCAAAGAACATGTCATGAATATTTAGATAGGGCAAGAGGAAAAGCCATGATTTTATGACATATAGAGATTTATTGAGGAAAGAAGATATCCAGACAAAGCGACTGCCAAAGATAGATATGCTTTTTATGTTCTTGCGCATCATTATGTAAGTCATGATGGGATATTATACAGAAGGATGCTGAATGGAATACAGTTGAGATGCCTCAAGAAGGATAAAGCATAATAGATAATGAGAGAGATTCATGCAGAAGTTTATGGATCGGACATGAATAAGATAATTCTAGAAAATAAAATTATTCGGTAAGGGTACTATTGGATGAGTATGAAAAAGGACTATATCCGAATTGTGAGAGAATGCCATCAGTGTCAAATACATGGCAATCTCAATCACTTTCCCTTTAAAGTTATAAACAGTTTAACTTCTCCATCGCCCTTTGTAGTATGGGGAATAGATATAATAGGGGAAGTGAAACCAACTGCTTTAATGGGCACAAATATATAGTAGTTACAATTGACTACTTTTTGAGATGGATAAAAGTAGAATCCTTTAGCACCTTAAAAGCTAGATAGATGGAAAAGTTCATTGAGAAGAACCTTATTTGTAGGTATGGGATCCCACACCATGTTGTGACAGATAATGGAGTTCAATTTCAGGCAGAAACCGCTGAGTTATTACAAATATACAAGATCGAGCATCATAAGTCTTCACCTTATCGACCTCAGGCTAATGGTGCAATGGAAGTGACTAATAAGAATATAAAGAAGATTCTCTCTAAAATGGTGAAGACACATAAGGAACTGGTCTGAATACCTCCCTTTTGCTTTGTGGGGATGCAGAACTACAACACGTACTACTATAAGACAAACTATATTCTCATTAGTATATGGTTATGACGCAGTTCTACCCATAGAATAAATCCTTAAGAGTGGTTATGGAAGCAAAAATCCTTGAGAGTGAATGGATGCAAAAGAGGTTTGATCACCTTGTATCTTTGGATGAGAAAAGGATGGATGCTTTATTCAACACTCATAATTATAAAAGGAGAATAGCAAGAGCGTTCAATAAAAAGGTTAAGCCAAGAAAGTTAAAAGCTAGAGATATGGTACTAAAGCATGCAAGGGCAATGTTTTTTAACCAAATAGGAAAGTTCAAAATGAAATAAGAAGGACTTTATTTAGTCAAGAAAATCCTACCCAAGGGAATTGTAAATATATCAGATTTAGAAGGGAATGAATTCACTAAGCCAATCAACCTTGATCACCTTAAGAACTACTATCTTTGAAAAAAAGAAAAACAAGGTTTGCTGACTATAAAACCTAAAAAGAC
The DNA here is from genome assembly GCA_947683625.1 of Mallotus nudiflorus. Lineage (NCBI taxonomy): Eukaryota > Viridiplantae > Streptophyta > Magnoliopsida > Malpighiales > Euphorbiaceae > Mallotus > Mallotus nudiflorus. Next base: position 10,287,617 of record CANTUR010000009.1, read on the forward strand.
TAGTTAGGAAAAAGTTAGGACATTCCCACTATTCAGAAAACTCGTAAAGGGCTAATCATGTAGAAATTAGGGAAATAAAAAAGGGAGAAAAAATATGCAGTTAAAAAATCTAAAAGGACTAGCTAATAACAGGAATTGTGTCATGTGATGTAATAAATATACTCATTTTTTCTCTGGTTAATGAAATGAATTGAAAATATATTTTGGTTAAATATTGCATTTTCTATCTTTATTACAAGGCATAAAGACTTGAAGGAAAAATAAAACATGAGAAACTATACTTATGAGACCATTACTTTTGTTTTTGTTTCTTTTTTGACTCATTTAACAATATTTGAGTCCTTTTGTATTTAATAAGTTCTGGTGATTCTATAGATTGCATAATAACCCCAGTCTTGTAATTGTCATAAGTAGTCATGTTAGCATCCAGGCACATATTCCATCCTAAAGCTCTACGAGGCCACAAGTTCTTCACCTTGTCTAAAAAATATTGTCTCAAGAAGAAACCTTTGAAGTTAGTTATAGTAGCCACAATGAATTGAGGGTGACCATACTAACGGTAGAGGTGAGAGGAAGAAAGAAAGGTCAAAGAGTGTAATTTGGGAATAAGGACACAGTTGTCATACAAGTTGATGATCATGAATTTTAATCTCCACCAAGGAGAAATCCAAGTATTTTCAGTATCATTAATGCCTTTCATCTAATCAGTCCATTGATTTGTGGTGTGCTTATCCTTTTTCTTCAAAGGAGAAGATTGTAGATGATGAGGTTGATAAATCAAAGCATTAGAAGGAGCACCAAGCATATTCAATTTCTCTTATAACTAAATCTTAAAAAAATTAAGCTAAGCTAAAAACCTGAGAGGCAGCTGTAAGCACCCAATTTTGGGATGCAATTGTGCACAATTGTGATGTAAGTCCCTATGATGAAATTCATTCAAAAATTGAATTTGGTTGTCGATTTTCTAGGCTTTATGGAATAAATTGCAATGTTTTTAATGATTTAATTATAAATAAGTCAATTTTTCAAGGGTCTTTTGGTAATTAAAAGTTAAAAAATTTATAAAAATTTTTTTATTTAGAAAAGCAGACGCATTCAAAACAAACTTTTAAAAATCAAATCCTTATCAGTTTGTTTTGATAAAGAGATGAGTTTGTTCCTCCAAAGGAGGATGCCAGTACACAAAGACTCTACATTTAAAAGCAGAGTCTGCATGCATTACAAAAAATTTCGGAGGATTTTTTACTCACGAAGAGACAGAGAGAAACACACACATGTAGAGACTAAGAAACCTGACTGTGCAAAACAAAAAAAACCTTAAAATAAAAAATGCTATTGAGAACACCCTTTTTAGTCCAGAATCAATAGTCATTCAATTTCAATGATGATAATCCAATTTGACCGGCTAAAAAAGGACATTTGCATAGCATCAGTGTTCTTTTTCTATTCTTTTTCTAGTTCATTTGTTTTCTATTATTTTATTTTTGTGATTTTTTTTCCTTTTATTTTGTTATTGTTTTGATGATTTAATTTCACTACTAATGTAATTAATTTTGTGTTTTTTTATTTTTGATGTCTGCATGAGGATTGAGGAGGATACTGCCTATGTTTAGATTAACAAAAGGTCCATTGAATGCCATGGAAGAACATGTATTTTTTTCCAATATAACTTATGATTTCTTATCTTTATTTTGTATCTTGGAATCCTGTGTAGTTTTTTAATTCCTAGCTGTATAATTGTTAAATTTTAATTTTATATGTAGTAGCGCAAGTAGTGGGAATAGTAAAAGATTTAATTTTCTACACTTTAAAATTAATTAGTAAAACTAGGTTCACTGGGTAAAATTAATTAAAATTAATGGTGGCTTTAGTTAATTGGTTTGTATGTACTTAAATTAGGGTTTATATGTAATTAAATTAGGTTTTTTAGAAATCATAAATGAATGTGTTTTGATTTGTTTTTGTTATGTTTTTCATGTTTTGGGATTTTTTATATGTTTGGGCCCCAAGCCCATGTTTAGGTCTAACCCACTTAATAAATAGGTTTAAAAATGGTTTAGGGCTTTAAATAATTAAAATCAATTTAGGCCCATTAGGTTAATTAGATTTTAGGCCCATTTAGTTAATTAAAACATGTTTAGACTTAGCTCGGCCCATTTAAATTCATTTCTTTTAAAATAAATAGACCTAGGCACACATTTCACTTAAAATAAAACCAAGTTAGAGTTAGGCCCACTAGATGAACTTTTCTTTAAAATTAAATAGACTTAAGCCCATTTCTTAGACAGACTAAAATAAATAGATATAGGCTCATTAATTACTAAAAATGTAGGCCCACCTTTAATTTATCTCTCACTTGTAAATAAAATGTAAATCTAGCTAACTTTTTTATAAAATTAACATAGTCTAGACTTAAGGACAACGCAATCTTCAGTGCATTTTTTATGTGTAATTTTATTGACAAGATGCCTAGGGTTAGATGGATGTCAAATAGGGTTTACTAAAATTGCATGTAATTAGAGGATGAAATAATCATTTATAAAATTATTCTAAATGAACATGAGACTAAGAGAAGTTAGTATTCCATATCCATAAGCACCATTGATTTATGGTGCTAGCTTTCTTTTAAGGAATCGAGTACCACCTTTTCGATTTGTCCTAGTTATTACCTTTAGTGGTGACTCCTCATCTCCATACCATGTCTTTATGATAGTGGTTAGTGTGTTCTCTAAGGCCTTGGGCCTAAACAGTGTCGCGGTTGCTAAAATCTTGGACACGCACTAAACCCTACCGTTTACAATGACGACTCCACTATGGATAAGAGATACTGATTCTACTTATGTTCTTTAGAAATTTTTTATCAATTATTATTTCATTCTTGCATTCATTCTACATGTCCCTACTAAACCAATGGTGTTGGTTTATGATTCCATGATTCCACTAGCTTCATGGAGCTATAGATTGGTTAACCATCACTCTTAGCCTTAACTTAGTTCAAGAGAGATTACTGGGCTCATCTGACTAGAGTCTATAACCTAGTCCTTAAGGGGATAATCTTCTCTCAAGTTAGTAAAGGATGCTAGGCCCCTTTGACCTTGGCCTATAACTCAAAATCCATAATGGAGAGCATCTTACTAAGGGAACCTTAACTTTTCACCAGACCCGAACCACATATAATGGCCTAGTTACTTCCCCTAGTATATTTATTTAAAGCGCTTTTTTGTTTGAATTACCATGAGGTATTTTTATTTATAAAAGCCCAAACCTATACCTTTGAAGCTCATTCAGGCTAATAAGGATTAGGCTAGACCTTTATATTTAGAAATGTTGTTTCTATGGTTTTTATTTTAAATAGAGATTTGGCATGCGCATCGGCTCTTAATATCCCCTATTGATATGAAGGCCAAGACCAAAAATCCTAGGAAAAATATACTTGCAATTGAACACGTATTTGGGAGGAAGAAGGTTGGAAGGCTTATACTTGCATATTGCTTGTTGATTACTTCTTGATTCTTGCTACTTGCTAAGTGCTTGTCTGCTATTTGTTGCATAAACATATGCATCATGTATACATGCATACATACATTCCATGCATCATACTAATACCTTTTTTTTTAGCCATCATGGATTCATTTGGGCCTTCTTATGTCTGGGGATGAAGAAGTGGCAAATTGACCAAAGTTGATTTAAGTCCAAAGTCCATAGCTCAAGGCATTCTTTATAGAATGGAGAGATTAGAGGGGAGTCCAATCAATCGACGATTCCTATAAGCTGAACCAACTCAGACTGAATAGACTGAAATGGAACAACAACCATATATGTGGACCTTAGAGGACATTAAGGGAGCTTTGATGGGTGATATGAGAGCTATGATGCAAGATGAACTGAGATAGGCTTTGGTCGGACTAGTGCAACCTGTTGTTGGACAACCATCTGCTGCTGTTATTGAACAACCACATGCTGCTACTATTGAACAGCCATCTATTATAAGAGCTCCACATGTTACTGTATCTCCTCCACCTACTACTAATAATGCTGGGAAGCAACCTACTACTAGAATTGTGCTTGCTACTGATGTGAGATTGGAAGACATTAAAAACTACATGGTAGAAAAGGCAAAGAGAGAATCACTTGAATTGGTTCAAGACCTTGAGTCCAAGCAGATACAAGAACTGAGTTAGAAAATATCCATGATGGAAGAGCTGATTAGAGGATAAGGAATAGGATATTCTTTTGACTTTGATGATATGATGCAAATGGAGGGTGACAAGCTGCTTGACAAATTTGATGGGAGAGAAGATCCTAGAATTCACTTAAGTCAATACACAATAACTATGAGCACTACAAAAGCACCTCTAGCGGTAGTCACTAGGTTGTTTATGTTGTCCCTGGATGGAATGGCTGTGAACTGGTACCATGGGTTAGAAAAGTCTATTAGAGCCGACTAAAAAGAACTGTGTAATGCTTTTTTGAAATAATATGATTACAATACCATATTGAAGGTATCCATCAGGGATCTAGAGTTAACTAAACAGAAATCCAATGAGTCTTTTTCTAATTTCTTAACTCATTACATGAATAAAGCAGGGATGATGAAAAGCAAGCTTGCTGAGAAGGATCAAGTTAAAATGATAGTTCGTAATGTGTCACCTAATTTGGTTGAGAGGCTATAGATGATGAATCCCAAAACATTTATGGATTTGTATGATGATGGCTTACAAGCTTATGAAATTAAGAGTGAGAAAAAGAAAACTGCTAGAGGCACAGGAACCTAAAATTACTTAACTGGGGCATGCAATAAGGAAGTACTAGCCGAGCTGTTGAGGTGCGTGCAGTTTAGCCACCCAAGGGATTTTCTAACTTTAACCAGCCACTATCTAAAGTTTTAGAGAGGATAATCCAAAAAGGCCTACTCAGACCCCTGACCTTTTCCAAACCCCCAAATCTAAATGTCCCTGGCTATGACCCAAACAGTTACTGTAAGTTTCACTAAGTAGCTGGCCATTCCACAAATACTTGCATTAGCCTAAAACATGAAATTTAAAACCTGATTGACTTTGGAAAAATCACTGACCCTGAGAAATCCAATTCTAACCCAAACACGAAAAACAACCCTTTCCCAGACTATAGAAATGTTCCACCACTAGCCACTATGATGATCAACTCAGGAGTTAGTAAATAAGAAGTGCTACATTCCTTTGAGAATCTAAACCTTACAAACATTCAGAAATCTCTTGAGGCCCCTAAAAGAGTGGAGGATTTGCTAGGAGAACCTTTAAGAAAATTGGATTACAAAGTGTTCTATTCCAAGCCACCCTCTGCTAACATTCCTATTGATTCAATCACGCCCTTAGGATGGGATGATTAGTCTAAAGATGAGTTGGTAAAAGAAGAGCTTGAAATTTTTGAGCAGTTGCCAAGAGGAGTTGAAGATTTGTTAGGACAACCTTTGGGCAAGTTTGACAGTAGAGTATTCTATTCTAAACCTGCTTCTGCTAACATACCTATGGAAGAGATCGTACTGATAGGATGGGATGATGAGTTTGAATAAGATGAATTCTTAACCCTAGAACTGTCCCAAGAAGGGGTTGAAGAGCTGCTAAGCCAACATATAGACAAGTTGAGGGAGTTGAAAGGAAAAGAAACATGCATAGTGGATGTTTGGAAAAATGGGAAAAAGGAACAGATCCTTTGGGCTGTGGACATCTTGTATGATTCTAATGAAGAAAAACCCACTAGATTTTATGTATGGAGTGATAACCCAAATGTGAATCATGTTACTAGAAGTAGGAGGAATTATAGGACAGTAGAAAAGCAAAATGAAAGGGTTGTAGAAAGGGAAGAAATAGAAGATACAGAAGTAGAGGAAGGATAGAAAGAAGATTTGATCCTGGAACAACTCCAAAAGGGTAAAGCAAGTGTGAGCATCTGAGAATTACTTATGCATTTGGGTAGTCATAGAAGGGCTTTGGTTAAAGCTTTGTCAAATATAAGCATTAAAACGGCAGCTACGCCTGAGGCTATGGTAGCAAAGGTGACAGAAAAGAAACACGAGCTGATTTCATTTTCAAATGAGGACTTGCCTTTGGAGGGAAGAAACAATAATAAGGCATTATTTATCCCAGTTGAAATAAAAGCGAAGAGAACTAATTTTGTGATGGTAGATGATGGTTCAACTATAAATGTATGCCCACTAAAGATCCTGCCTACTCTAGGTCTAAAAGTAGTTGACTTAATGGTTTCAAACCTCATAATTAGAGCTTATGATGACAGTACCATGAATGTGGAAGGAACATTTCAGGCTTTGATCAAAACTGGGCCTGTAGAGTCGATTATTGAATTTAATGTGCTAGACATCCCTTTCACCTATGCCCTACTGTTGGGAAGGCTGTGGTTCCATGTCCTGGGAGGAGTACCTTCAACTATGCACTAGAAAATAAAATTCCCTCATGAACGAGATCTCGTGACAATAGAAGCTAGAACCAATGCAGCTGTAGCAACTATACTTGATAAATAGAAGCAAGTGTGTGTTTTGCCTGGTTTCTAAGTTGCTGGAATAGTTGATGGGACTGAAATGGATCCAAGAGTAGCAAAATTGATGGAGAGCATGAATTACCGACCTGGACAGGGGCTCAAAAAGAATGAATAAGGAAGTCATAGGCCTCCGATTATTAAGACCCAAGACCATATGAAGGGTTTGGGATATACTGAGGTAGTACCAGCTAGGGGAAGAGCAAAGAACAAGGAGAAAGAAAAAATAAATAAGCCCTTGGGATGAATTGGACCACTAATTAAGAATTTCATCAAGCTAGGGAAGGGTAAGTATTATCTAAGCACGAAAGAATTTCTTAACATGGCTGGAAAGGATGTCCCTAGGTTTGAGATCTTCAGGGAGCAGATTGTGGAAAAACTAGTAGCTAGCAACAAAGAGGAAGTCATGAAGCAAGTAATTGAAAGGATGAGTGATGATGCTGTTAAGGAGCTGCTGTGTCTACCACCTGAGGAGGAACCACCCTAGGACTTAACTACTATCTTTAGTGATAGTTTTGTTGATGTTTTTCATGAAGAAACTAATGTAATAATGTCATGTCTTTATGTGGATGAGGATGTTGTTTTTCCTGTGGTCAATGATATGAATGCTAGTTTTGCTTACTTGTGTGATGTGCATCCTGATAGTTATGTGCATTATAATTTTGATCAGTCACGTATCTTTGACATTAATTCAATTCGATATGATTCATTTAACATGGGCACAAATGATAATCCAAAGAACATTTCTATATCACATGATGTAACTCCTAAAGAAATGAAATATTTTGAGAGAATATTAACAAAAAGAAAGGTAGTATTTGCTTGTACTTATGAAGACATGCTAGGTTTGGATAGGGAAATAGCATAGCATCACATTCCAACTCATCCAGAAACCAAACCAGTTAAATAGAAATTGCGCATATTAAGAACATAATGGACATAAAAGTTAAGGGAGGAAATTGATAAGCAAATACAAGCTAACGTCCTAGAAGTAGTGGACTACCCTCAATGGCTAGCAAACATAGTACCTATTCCTAAGAAAGATGGCAAAGAATGGATGTGTGTAGATTTTACAGATATGAATAAAGCATGTGCAAAAGATGACTTCTTATTACCTCATATTGATGTAATACTACATAGCACCACAACAAGTTTGATGAATGTGAAAAATGCATGTTATTAAGTAGTTTTTGTTTTAGAAAAAATTCAATTTCAGTCAAGTTTATGTTTCGTTTATTCAGTTTTTATTTAGTTGAGTACTTACTGCATGTCTTGTGTGTTTAATTTTTTTTTTTACATATTAGTTGTTTTATTTTTGGTTGATTTTTATGTAATTAAGGAAGTCAAAGATTAGTAGAGGAAGGCTACATAGGAGTCGTGGGCACTTGAAGTAGACTCGACAGGCAATGGAGGTCAAATTGCGATAATGCTGAAAAAGGGATGTGCATGGCCGTGCGACCTGGTGATTGGAAAAATTTGGAGATGAATTTAATTGCTAACTCATGAGGGACAAGATGAAGATTTCGCATGGATATAACCCTAGGGCTTGTAATTAGGGCTTTATAAGAGGGTAGCCACCAGAAACAAAGGGATAAAAATAGATTATTATTCATCACTTAGCAGAGATATATATTTTTTGGGATATACATTATTTTTTTTAGAGAATTTTGAAAGAGCAGTTGGGAAGAACAAGGATTATTTTCTTGCTTATGTTAATTTGAAGATTGGAGAATAAGAATTAAAGAACATCAAACTTCCTATTGAACAGGGGGTTTCTTCTATTCAATTGTGTTTATTCATTCATAATTTTAATTTAATGATGATGTTTAGTTTCTTTTTTTTCTTTATCTATTACAATTGACATGAGTAGCTAAATTATTAGTTAGGGTTCTTATTGCAAATCAACCATGGGCTAATCACAATTAAACCTAAGCCATTAATCTAGATCATTTGGTTATTGTTGAACTTAATGTCTTCTTAGGATTGATCACCCTTTGATTGAATATACACAATAAAACTTGATCGAGAGATAGGTTGTATTGGATTTAAACAATAACCTGTTAGATGCTTTCTTAGTTGAGAAACACTTAAGTAACTAATATTGGATAAGGGTTGATGCTAAAACTGGGTTAACCGAACACTTAGTAGGTGAGAGCTTTAAATCTAAGAACATCAATGTACTTGGTTAATCATAGGGTTGTCTTAGGAGGAAAGCCTATGATTCTTGAGAAACCCTCAAATTAAATTAAGGTTAGGTATGGCTTAGTAGTTAATTTATCTTAAATAAAGGTTGAATTTGTAATAAGAACCCTAGCTCTCTAAAGTGATTGTTATCTCATTGTAATTTTTGCGTTTTGTTTTAGTTTAATTTTTAGTTTAATTAAAAATACACTTTTTCATTGTTTAAACAAATAAACACAACTAGTATCACTGTAATCAATTTGCAATCTTTGTGGGATCGATATTTAATTACTACTTGTATGAATCCGTATACTTGCGGAATACCATCAAGTTTTTGACGTCGTTGCTAGGGATTGCCAAATTGATATTGTTGAGAATTTTGTGTTGTTTGATTTAGATGTTATTTTTTTACTTTTGTTTTTGTTTTTTTTTTATTTTTACAGGAACGCTTCTTGTTGTATGCACATAATGCGTGGCATAAGCAGACAAGGAATTTGTTTGATACCACTTGATTTAGAAATTGAGAAAACTATTCATAGAAGGAGAAGACAGAATAGAGATAGGATGAACGGAGGGGAAGCACAAAATGGGCAAGATGGCCAAAATGGGCACGTTGCCCATAGAACTATGAGGGACTTTGTGAGTCCCAATGTCCAAGGTGACCAAACTCCGATTGTGAGGCCGACGGTTGCTACAAACAACTTTGAAATCAAACCCGCCATGATCCAAATGATTAAAAACTCACAATTTAGTGTCTCACCATATGAGGATCCAATTGGTCATATGACAAGATTTTTGGAGTATTGTTCGACTTTCAAGATGAATGGTGTATAGCCAGAAGCAATCAAGCTCATCCTTTTTCCATTTTCATTAATGGATAGAGCATAAAGATGGTTCACTAGCTTGGCACCTAACACCATAAACACATGGGAGGAGCTTTATACAACCTTTTTCAATAAGTACTTTCCACCAGCTAAAGTACTCAAAATTAGAAATGAAATCTACTCTTTCTATTAAAGAGATGATGAAAGTTTTTATAAGTGTTGGGATAGATTCAAGGATCTTCAGTGACAATGTCCACCACAGCTGATTCCTTCATGGGATTTGGCACAGTCTTTTTACAAGGGTGTCAATCCTGTAGTGAGAGCAAACATAGATGCATCAGCAGGAGGAACTATCATGTCTGAGACACCAGAAGATGCCTTGGAGATTTTTGAAGAAATGGCTAATACCCAAAGCCTCTGGTCCAGTGAGAGAGCTATTCCAAAGAAAGGGGGAGCAATTGAAGTTAATAGTTTGACACTATTGAATGCAAAGATGGATGCTTTGTGTAAAAGAATGGATAAAATGAATGTCAATGCCATATCTAACTTGTCTTCCTCTTGTGAATTGTGTCAAGGTAGTCATCCAACTATAGAGTGTCATATGATGCAAAGCTTGTCTATAGAGAATGTAAACTTTGTGAACAACTTTAAAGGACAACAGAACCAGGTGCATGGCAACACCTATAATCCAAGTTGGAGAAACCATCCTAATTTCTCTTAGAGCAATCAAGGGAACAACAAATGGAGGCCACAAGCACCACCTGGTTTTGTAGGGCATAAAGTGCAACACCAGCAATCAAATTACCACCAAGAAAAAACTTAATCTTCTAGGAGTTCTTTAGAGAGCAAGTTGGAGAAGTTCATGGATGTGATGTCCACAAAAATGAATCAACAAGATGAAGCTACAAAAAGGTTAGAAGGCAAATTTGAGCAAAAATGTATTAAGACACTCAGTTGATGTTCAAGAATCACTCTTCCTCTATTCATAATTTAGAGGTGCAAATGGGGTAGTTGGCAAATTCTTTGTCAATGAGGAATCAAGGCTCTTTGCCAAGCATCACTAAGAAGAATCCAAAAGAATAGTTGAAGGCGATCATCTTGAGAAGTGGAATAGAGATACAAATCCTAAAAGCAACAATAGAATATGAGCAGGAAAAGAATAAGGAAGAGGAGAAAGAGCAAGAGGATGAATGGGTAAAAGTGCAAACAGAGCAGAAGCTACAAGGGGATAACAGCAATAAGGAACGAGTAGTGGAGAAACCTACACCACCACTAGTGAAACCTTACAAACCTCCAGCTCCATATCCTCAAAGACTAAAGAAATAGGAGCATGATCAAAAATTTGCTAAATTTTTAGAGAGGTTTAAAGCACTTCACATCAACATGCCTATGGTGGAATGTCTTTCGCAAATGCCTAAGTATGCTAAATTTCTCAAGGAACTGATTTCCAATAAAAAGAAGTTACAAGAATGTGAGACCATCACACTCACAAAAGAGTGTAGCACTATCATCTCAAAGAAACTTCCCTTAAAAAGGAAGCATCTAGGGAGTCTCACTATTCCTTATTCTATGGGAAATTTAAATTTTCAAAGAGCTTTATATGATTATAGGGCTTCAATTAATCGTTTTCCTTTGTCTATTTATAGGAAATTGGGATTAGGAGAAGCAAAACCTACAAGCATTCGATTATAACTTGCAGATAGGACAGTGAAGGAACTAGAAGGGATAGTAGAGGATGTGTTAGTAAAGGCTGGAAAATTTATTTTTCCAGTGGATTTTATAGTCCTTAACTTTGAAGAAGACGAGGAGGTTCCACTAATTCTTGGTATGCCATTCCTTTACACGGCAAGAGCAATAATTGATGTCTATGATGGAACTCTTATATTAAGAGTGCGGGATGAGAGCTATAAGTTTAATATCTATCAAACTATGAAATATCCCTATGATGAGGATTTTTGCATGCGAGTTGAAGTCATTGATGAATGTGTAAATGAAGTCCAACGACGAAGGTTGGCATGGTCTTTAGAAGTTGAAAATATTGAGAAGTACTTACAGGTACAATCTTCTCAAGAAGAAGTGACTCTTAAATACCCATACCAACCACACATACGATTACCAAACACTGAACCCACACCACCCTCAATCATAAAACCACCAAATTTAGACTTGAAATCATTACCTCAATATTTAAGGTACACTTTTCTTGGTGATGACCAAACTTTACCTGTGATTATATCTTCTAAACTCAACAAGGAGCAAGAGGATTTATTAGTGAATATGCTAAAAAGAAAAATAAAGGCAATCGATTGGCAGATGAAGGTATTGTACTTGGACACAAGATTTCAACTTAAGGCATTCAGGTTGATAAAGCAAAGGTGGAGGCAATTGAGAAGCTGCAGTACCCCACAAATGTTAAAAGAGTTAGGAGTTTTCTTGGTCATGCAGGCTTCTATAGGTGATTTATCAAGGATTTCTCAAAAATATCAAAACCCCTTTATAAGTTACTTGAAAGAGATTCACCTTTTAATTTTACTGATGAATGCAAATTAGCTTTTGACAGGTTGAAATAAGCACTTGTTTCTGCTCCTGTAGTGATAGCACCAGATTGGAGTCTACCATTCGAGTTGATGTGTGACAACAGTGATCATGCAATAGTAGTCGTTCTTAGCCAAAGAAAAGAGAATAGGTTGCATGTAATCTACTATGCAAGCCAAACATTGACAGATACTCAGTTGAATTATGCTACTACAGAAAAGGAGATGCTAGCTGTAATATTTGCTTTTGAAAAGTTTAGATCATACCTCCTTGGATCTAAGGCAATTGTATACACAAATCATACAACATTGAAGTATTTAGTGAACAAAAAGGATTCAAAACCAAGGCTCATGAGATGGGTACTTCTGTTGTAAGAGTTTGATATTAAGATCAGAGATAAGAAAGGAGTTGAAAATGTAGTAGCTGATCATCTTTCAAGGTTGGAGTTGAAACATGAGGAAAGTGATAAGCAAGAACCTATCAAGGAGATGTTCCTTGACAAAATGCTTTTTACTATAGGATTTATGGGTGCTCCTTGGTTTGATGATATAGCAAATTTTTTGTCAGTGGGTGAAATTCCAAAAGAGTTCACTCCTCAACAAAAGAAAAAGTTGATTCATGATGCTAAGTTCTACATTTGGGATGAGCCATTCTTATGGAAAATATGCAATGATGGCATAGTGACGAGTTGTGTAACAAATGAGGAAGCAGGAGACATTTTACAACACTGTACTGGGAAGGTCAATGGTGGACATTATGGACCATAACGAACAACTACGAAGGTTCTTGAAATAGGATTCTATTAGCCGATAATGTTTCAAAATGCTAGAGACTTTGTAATGCAATGTGACGCTTGCCAAAGGAGTGGAAACATTTCAAAGAAGGATGAAATGCTCCAATCCGGAAATCTAGAGGTGGAAATTTTTTATGTTTGGGGCATTGATTTCATGGGACCATTTCTAGCATTATATGGTAACAAGTATATTCTTGTTTGTGTGGATTATGTTTCCAAGTGGGTGGAAGTTTAAGCATGCACAACCAATGAAGCAAGAATTGTTTGCAAGTTCTTAAAGAAGATATTCTCTCAATTTGGAATGCCTTGAGTCATCATAAGTGATGGGGGAACATACTTTTGCAATAGGAATATGGAAGCTTTATTAGCTCACTACGGTGTGAAGCACATAGTGGCTACACCCTATCACTCGCAAACCAGTGGCCAAGTTGAGGTGAGTAATAGGGAGTTAAAGAAGATTTTAGAGAGAACAGTAAGTAAGTCAAGGAAAGAATGGGCAAGGAAGCTTGATGATGCTTTATAGGCATATAGAACAGCTTACAAAACACCTCTTAGGATGTCTCCCTTCAGGGTGGTTTATGGCAAAGCATGTCATCTTCCTATTGAGCTTGAACATAAGGCCTACTAGGCAGTGAAAGCCTTGAATTTTGATTTGAGGAAGGCAGCTGAGAGAAGAATGTTACAGTTGAATGAACTTGAAGAAATAATGGAAGCTGCTTATGAAAATTCAAGGATTTATAAAGAACGTACTAAGAGATGGCATGATGCAAGAGTAAGAATCAAGGAGTTTAAGGAAGGTGATCAAGTTTTGTTGTTCAACTCATGGCTCAGATTATTTCCTGGAAAGTTGAAAAGTAGATGGATAGGACCATATACAATCACTCATTCATACCCTCATAGAGCTGTGGAATTGAGCAACACAAAAGGAGACACATTCAATGTGAATGGACAAAGGTTAAAGCTATACCATGGAAGTACATTTGAGGAATTCCATCAAGTTTCATACTTGAAGGAATTAACTGGATGATCAAGTTGATGGTTTAGCTTATGGACCATTAAAAGAGCGCTTCTTGGGGGCTTAACCAAGACTATATTCTATATTTTTTTTATTATTTGTATTTGTATTTTCTTTTTTTTCTTTCTTGTTGACTGGTTATTTCTTTTATGTTTTTACAAGTTTATTCTATTTTTGATAATTTTTTCTGGTGCATTTCAGGGAATGAAAGAAAAGTTGGAGCTCTAGAAGAGGTATTGTGAGTTAAATGTTTCGTGGAGTTTTGTTTTGAGTGACTTGTAATTTAAATTTATGATGCATTGATTGTCTATGTGTGTTGAAATTTTAATTCAGCGAAATTATGAAATATGCATATATAGGTCACACGGCTATGCGCATTTTGCACATGGCCGTGTGTCTTGCGTCGCCACTTTTGATCTATCAAGTCACACGGCTGTGCTTATTATGCATACAGCCGTGTGCCTTATGGCGCCAGAGCTCGACACACTGCTATGCGCATTTCGCACATGGCCATGTGATGAGACAGACCTAACTTTTAGAAAAGACGTAAAATTTTGTTTTAAGTGGTTTTTCCACTTCCCAACACTCCACACTTTCCCAAAACCCTAGGGACTCCACTTTTAACCACTTTTCCCACTTACTAAGCCCTAGAAAACCTAACCCTTGACCGCTTTTTCAATTTCCCTTTTAATTTAAATCAAATTCCCATCATCCCACCCCCTATATATAAACACTCACTTCCTCTCTACACAATTCATTCTCTACACCATTTCCTACACCAGTTTTTTTTTCTTTTCTTCTACATATTCTCTCAAATCTTCTTAAGGAAGTCCCATGGAAAAAGATCAAAGAAGAAAGAGCAAAGCAAGGAAGCAAACTAATCCTTTTAAAAGAACAAGACTTGGTGGAAATTCCAATAATCTGGGTGGTGCTGAAGAGGAACAAATGGTAAAACCTTTCCCCTCTCAAATTCAATTTAGGCATGGTGAGCATAGGAATAAGTTTCAAGCAATGATGAATAGGAAGATTATGCCAAATAGATATTTCAGTGCCATATCCTTGATTGAAATTGGGTTATTAGATGAGATTAACTTGTATGTTCATAGGATAGGGTGGACAGATTTTATTTTGATGCAGAATCCTTCTTATGCCATCCCCACTTGTGAATTTCTCTCTTCTTTTAAGTTTAATGATCATACCCTTGTGCTTACTTTTTGTTTGGGGAATGAGGAGCATACTCTAGGTTTATTTGAACTCAATGATGTATTTCATTTTCCCAAAAATCAAGATGCAATTGTTGCATATGATAGAAATGAGTTTTGGAGAGAATTAACCAGGGAAAGGGGAGTTTTCTATGAGGCTTGTTCCGCAAAAGAATCAAGGATTCGATTGCCCGCACTTAAATACCTTCATAGACTCATGGCACATTCTTTATTTCCCAGGAAAGAGGGTGATTCCGTGATTACCATCACTGAACTAAATATTTTATATTGTATGGTGAATGATAGAAAACTGGATGTCTGTCATGCTTTAGTTGGGAAATTAAGAGATGTTGCTACAAAAGCTACTGGGGCTATTAAAATGGGAGGACTAGTGACAGCTATAGCTAAGTATTTAAACTTTGACATTGAAAACATGCCTTTTGAAAAGGTCCCGGGTCATCATTTCATTGACACTGGTATGATGGAATCCATGGGCATGGTTAGAGTTGATCATACTGGGAGAGCTTTCCTTATCCTACCTACACCTATAGAACAAGCTAAAGAGGAAGAGGAAGATGTCTCTCTGAATAATGTGTTGGAAAGGTTGGATAGCTTGGAGTTGCAAATTGGAGTCATTGATTCCAAAGTAGGTGAGCTGAATTCTGAAGTGGTCAAAATGGGTCGTACTTCTAGGTAAATGAATCGAACATTATAGATGATTAACCATAACCTTAACGCCTATTTCAGCTCCCAGAATTTTATTCCGCTGCCATTCCCACATAATGAAGATATGGCAGCACAAGAGTACTCTTCTGAGGATGAAGGGGAGGAATGAAGATCTTGTTTGAAGTGTTTAGGTCTAGCTTGAACAATGTTTATTTTATGTGTTTTCAGTCATTTTAATTGTGATGTTTTATGGAACATTATGTGTTATGTTTCATGTTTTGAATTAAAGTATTTTTTTTCTTTTCTTTCCTTTTGTTAAGGATTTTTATTTTAGGAATGTTACTTTTTCTTATTTTTTCCATTCATTTTTTTCTAATTGTGTAATAAATATGGGAGGTTTGTCCTACCAATTATATTTAAAAAAAAACTCTATGCTTGCAGGTAGCACGACCATGTGCATTATGCACAGGACCGTGTGTGCAACATCGTTAACCAAGTAGCACAGCTATGCGCATAGTCGTGCGACATGATGCACCGACATAGTTGATTTCCTAATAAATTTTCCTGTTTTACACGTTGCAATGAGGACATTGCACAATTTGAGTGTGGGGGAGGAAATAAAATAAATAAATTTATTTTCCAAGCTTGTTAATTGTGATTTTATTTATTTTTATTTATTTCCTTATCCCATTGAAGTTTAGTTGACCTTAGTTTCCTAAGTAAGCTAAACTTCTTGAATTAATGAGAAAGTAACTTTTACTGAAATTTGAATGTTTTATTTCTTGTAATTTTTTTTATTTTGTTTTCTTATTTAAACTCTGCTGATTTTTATTTTTGTTCTTGTAAATTCCATTCATTTTTTTTGTTTCATTTTAGTACTAACATTGTTATGATGGCTAGAAAAAAGACACAATTTCATGGAAAGAGGCTTAGTGATGGCGAGAGCAAACCTAAAGACATGAGGGACAATTATGAAGCTTTCATTGCCATTTATTCTGAAGAAGAAGGGAAGAGATTCTGCTCCTTAGTCAAGAGAAATTTATGCAAGCTGAAATACTTTGATGATAAGGTACTGTTGAATATGGGTATTAAAGGAACCATAGATATGCTTTGTAATGAAAAGGGGTGGTTTTAATTGGCTACAGCCCAATATGATGTATTCTTTGAACTCATAATAGAATTTTACACTACATTTAAAATTTTAGATGCACCTCTAGGGATCTTATCATGTAGGTTTTTTGGGAAAGAATACTTATTTGACTATGAAATCATGTCTCAAATCTTTGGTTTTCCTCAAAGAGGTGTTTGTCAACCTCCTATGGATTATAATATGAGTAGTTTTTGGCATGAAATCACTGGAGGTGACAAAGTTTGTGAGGGTCAAATAATGACTAGTGGTTTGATCAAAGATCACTCATATTTAATCATGCATAAATTCATGGCACATACAATCTTTGGAAGAAAAGATAGTACTCCCTTATTAATTATTCATGTTGTGGTGCTTGAAGACTAACACAAAAGTATGTAGTACACACTTTATTTTGTGTTCTATGTGGAGGGTTGTTCAGGCTAGAAAGGTGTTGATCTCAATGGGGCATATTGTCACCGGATTGGCATTGTATTTTGCTCCATTTGAATTTCCAAGCATAAATTGGAGCCTTTAGAAGCCGAGTCCCTTGATGAAGATTACCTAGTGAGAGCTGAAATCATCACTGAATTCAATGAGTTTCATGATGTAATGGATAGAAGATGCTACATGATCCGTCAATTGGCAATGCAACATGGTGAAATACCTTTACCCCCTAATGTAGTTGAAAAAGGGGATAATGGGAGTGAAGCTTAATCAAGGAAGCGACGGAACAATGAAAAATGGAGTGATGACATCATGGAAAATATCAAAGAGCTGTTGGATATCTCTGACAATAGGATTGGGAATATGGTTATGGATTTCTCCAACCAGTTAGAGAAGTTTGAGAGGCGATGTGAATCCAAAGCTAAAAGGCTGCAACTTCAACTTGATGAAATCTTTCGCATCCTTCCTCAAAGAAAAAGTTCTAAAGTTATAAATGAAGCTACAAAGTGAATCATGGTCACACCATATGTTCCCCCTCTAGTTTCACCAGAATAAAGGGAGTATACTGTTCTTTAATTTTCTTTTATTTATTTGCTTTTCATGATTGTATGTTTATGTGTTTGTTTTACATTAAGAATTTACATGCTTTATTTTATTTTATTTTATTTTATTTTGTTTTACTATGTTTATGTGTTTGTGCCTTGCTCTTACACTTGAATTTTTGCAACATATATACCTTTAGACCCTTATTCATTAACCTTAGTTTTCTTGAAGAAATGCCTTAATCTTCCCTTAATGGATCATTTTAAATTTTAAAATTAGAAGTGCAACTTGTGGTTAAGAATTTTTACATTTTAATGAACATTATGTTAGAAATCAGTTATGGTATTTAGACATAAATACATGTGTTGTAAGCACAAGTCTAAATAGAGTAAATTTCAAAAATTTGCTCATCATAACCCTTCATAAAATGAAGAATTTCATTTACCCAGGATTCAAATTGCATTAAAATACACAACTAAATAAATTGAGCAATATACAAACAAATAATTAATTAATTATAAGTTTGTAAACTTACTTATTGTAGAGCTTAGTATTCCTTGTATTTAATTCCTTGAATCAAATGCTTAGCCCTCCAAATGTAAGGCCTCTAGTTTGAAACACCAAAGCCTTATCTATCACTTACTTGTGTTAATTAAACTTAGTAACTTGTACTAATTTAATTAAGAGCACAAGTATAGAGTATATGTTTAGTATATGTTGTGTTTATTTTTGGTTTATGATCTTATCATAACCAAAATCACTTAGTGAATTTTACTTGACTCTTTAAGCAAAAACTCACTTAAGCATTATCTTTCCTCTCTTATCACTTACCAAGTCTCTTTACTTGCCTTAGATATATCAAAGATATATGTGTAGTAATTTTCCATTATGGAAAAGTATGAATTAATTAATTAAGTGATTATTAAGTATGCCACCTTAGGTATACACCTAACCATCTAAATGATTAAAAATGACACCTTAGGCATACTTTAGAAATATCCACTTAATTACTATGACACCTTGCTTAATTCAATAATTAAGCTTGCCACCTACACATATTAATGTATAAATTTATATGTAAAGTATACATCAAATGTATTAATTTACATATTAAATTATACAAATACATAGATATGGACTTTAATTAATCTTAGGTCCAAAATAAATTTTGGCCTATGTCTAAACCAATTTGGACCATTAACATAAGTCCATAAATAAATAACAACATATATATATATATATATATATATATATATATATATATATATATATATATATATATATATATATATATATATATATATATATATATATATATATATATATATATATATATATATATATATATATATATATATATATATATATATATATATATATATATATTTATTAATATCAAATATTAATTAAATATTAATTAATAAATAATACTCTTATTTGAATTAGATTTCATGATATACTAGAATCATTGTTCAAAACATAAATCTAATTCTATTAATCTTGATTAATTGATTAAACTCTTTTAATCAATAATTAGATTAATACAATAGTGAATAAATAAAACTCTTTAAGGTGTGACTTACTAGGTTCATGTCTAAATGGCAATGAGAAAATATAATATTAACATTTAATATTATTTGAAACTCTTTTCAATTCTAAATGTGAAAATCCCAGTTATTCACATTTAGTTCTCATAAGCTATGAGTGACCCCTAGTATCGATATCACAGCTACCCAATTAGAAATGAATGCATATTATAATTCACACGAACCTGATCATAATTACCGTGCACTAAATTCCTTTCATTAAAGATCCCAATATAGCCTAGAGTCAAGGTATTATCAAACTCTAATAGCTTTATTATATGACCTCATCATAAGTTTTAATTCTTGATAAAATACAACAAATACTAGAACTCTTTATAGTACTGAAACTCTTTTTCAGACTGTGTTGTATTTATCCTGGCCAGGAATATATTCATCAAGAATAAACTTAGATAGCATAGGATCTATCCCGGTTCACACCAGGTAATGAATCCCATCTTGGTTAAACATTCATCCTTACATTTAACTAATTAGAGCCACCACATGCCATATACCCATGTGATGATTAACACAAGTATGTAAGCGGTAACAAACTCTAACCACCTAAATGTGGATGACTATGTCACCTCAAGTCAAAGGACTATATGCACCATTATAATCTAGATTGTGATTATTGATTATATGTGAATATCCTTACAATCACAATACTAATGTCATTATTCGATTAACCCATCCAATGAGTATCCACATGTCTTTTTTGATTACTCATATCAAGTAGCATGAGTTTCACTACCTCCTACTATTAGTTTCTCACACTAATCAAGATAAATAGACAGAGGTGATAGTCTAATTAATATTATCCAAATATTAATTAATTGACTACGAACAATTTATAGTAAATGTACTGAATAAATATGTAACTCATATTATCAACTCTTTGATAATAAATTTATTCAACATAATACTAAAGGATAAATACTCAAAAAAATAACATACTTATTTAAAAGAATATTTTATTACCACAGGGATTATATATAATGTCTAAATAATTACTAGAATGCCACTAGGGCATACCTTATACTAGCACATTAATGCTGATTAATATGTGAGAAAAGTATTTATGAGTAGGAATTTGAGGCTGCTTTAGAGTGGGTATAAATATTTTCTTTTAAAAAAAAAATCAATCAAGGAGCGAGATGGAGTGTAAAACGCACTCATTTGGAGCTTAAAATTGAAAAGAAAAATATTTTAAATGCTCATTGTACTCCAATGCTCTTTAAGAGTAAGAGTATCCAAAGGACCCTTTTTGGAGGTTTCCACATTGAGCAATACAAGAAAGGTGGGGGATGCTGAGATTAGGAAGATACTAATTGATGAGCTTCTTACCCCCTTTATTGTGGCATGAATCCTACTTGTTTTTATATTTATTAAGTCTCAATCGTTTGTTTTCATATTTTCACTTGAAAAGTATGCTCTTCACATGGTAATAATATATTCTTGACCTCAGTTGTTGTTTTACTTTTTGAGTTTATAAACTTTTTATTAAAGGGAGCTTATGGTAGTTAGTCAAGTTAAAGCTAGTTAATGAGTATGATTCTTTAGGTAGATATGTGTTTTCAGGTTTTGCTTGAGGATAAGAAAATATTCAAATGTGGGGGAATTTGATGAGTGTGAAAAATGCATGTTATTAAGTAGTTTTTGTTTTAGAAAAAATTCAATTTCAGTTAAGTTTATGTTTCATTTATTCAGTTTTTATTTAGTTGAGTACTTACTGCATGTCATGTGTGTTTAATTATTTTTTTTTTACATATTAGTTGGTTTATTTTTCATTGATTTTTCAGTAATTAGGGAAGTCGAAGAACAATAGAGGAAGGCTACATAGGAGCCGTGGGCACTTGAAGTAGGCTCGAAAGGCAATGGAGGTCAAATTGCGATAATGCTGAAAAAGGGATGTGCACGGCCGTGCGCAAAATGTACACGGCCATGCGACTTGGTGATTGGAAAAATTCAGAGGTGAATTTAATTGTTGACTCATGAGGGACAAGATGGAGATTTCGCATGGCTATAACCCTAGGGCTTGTAATTAGGGTTTTATAAAAGGGTAGCCACCAGAAACAAAGGGATAAAAAATAGATTATTATTCATCACTTCGGGGATATATATATTTTTTGGGATATAAATTTTTTTTTCATAGACTTTTGAAAGAGCACTTGGGAAGAATAAGGATTATTTTTCTTGCTTATGTTAGTTTGAAGATTGGAGAATAAGAATTAAAGAACATCAAACTTCCTATTGAACAGGGGGTTTCTTCTATTCATTTGTGTTTATTCATTTTTAATTTTAATTTAATGATGATGTTTAGTTTCTTTGATGTTTTTCTTTATCTCTTACAATTGACATGAATAGCTAAATTATTGGTTAGGGTTCTTATTGCAAATCAACCATGGGCTAATCACAATTAAACCTAAGCCATTAATATAGATCCTTTGGTTATTGTTGAACTTAATGTCTTCTTAGGATTGATCACCCTTTGATTGAATATACATAATAAAACTTGATCGAGAGATAGGTTGTATTGGATTTAAACAATAACCTGTTAGATGCTTTCTTAGTTGAGAAACACTTAAGCAACTAACATTGATTAAGGGTTAGTGCTTAAGCTGGGTTAACTGAACACTTAGTAGGTGAGAGCTTTAAATCTAAGAACGTCAATGTACTTGGTTAATCATAGGGTTGTCTTAGGTGGAAAGCCTATGATTCTTGAGAAACACTCAAATTTGATTAAGGTTAGGTATGGCTTAGTAGTTAATTTATTTTAAATAAATGTTGAACTTGTAATAAGAACCCCAATTCTCTAAAGTGATTGTTATCTCATTGTGATTTTTTTGTATTATTTTAGTTTAATTTTTAGTGTAATTAAAAATACCCTTTTTCATTGTTTAAACAAATAAACACAACGAGTATGACTGTAATCAATTTGCAATCTCTATGGGATTGATATTTAATTACTACTTGTACGAATTCGTATACTTGCGGAATACCATCAAATTTTTTAGGAAATAAAATAAATAAATAAATTTATTTATTTATTTTGCAAGCTTGTTAATTGTGATTTTATTTATTTTTATTTGTTTCCTTATCCCATTAAAGTTTAGTTGACCTTAGTTTCCTAAGTAAGCTAAACTTCCTGAACTAATGATGAAGCAATTTTTACTAAAATTGGAATGTTTTGTTTCTTGTAATTTTTTTTTATTTTGTTTTCTTATTTAAACTCTATTGATTTTTATTTTGTTCTTGTAAATTTCATTCTTTTTTTTTGTTTAGTACTAACATTGTTATGATGACTAGAAAAAAGACACAATTTCAAGGAAAGAGGCTTAATGATGGCGAGAGCAAACCTAAAGACATAAGGGACGATTATGAAGCTTTCTT
Source organism: Mallotus nudiflorus (assembly GCA_947683625.1). Lineage (NCBI taxonomy): Eukaryota > Viridiplantae > Streptophyta > Magnoliopsida > Malpighiales > Euphorbiaceae > Mallotus > Mallotus nudiflorus. Next base: position 10,310,456 of record CANTUR010000009.1, read on the forward strand.
TGCCATTTATTCTGAAGAATAAGGGAAGAGATTCTGCTCCTTAGTCAAGAGAAATTTCTACAAGCCTAAATACTTTGATGATAAAGTACTGTTGAATATGGGCATTAAAGGAACCATATATATGTTTTGCAATGAATTGGGGTGGTTTTAATTGGCTACAGCCCAATATGATGTATTCTTTGAACTCACAATAGAAGTTTACACTACATTTAAGATTTTAGATGCACCTCTAGGGATCTTTTCATATAGGTTTTTTGGGAAAGAATACTTATTTTACTATGAAATCATGTCTCAAATCTTTGGTTTTCCTCAAAGAGGTGTTTGTCAACCTCCTATAGATTTGGATTATAATATGAGTAGTTTTTGGCATGAAATCACTCGAGGTGATAAAGTTTGTGAGGGTAAAATAATGACTAGTGGTTTTATCAAAGTTCTCTCATAATTAATCATGCATAAATTCATGGCACATACAATCTTTGGAAGAAAAGATAGTACTAGGGTTTTCCCTAATGAACTATTCATGTTGCGGTGCTTGAAGACTAACATAAAAGTATGTAGTACATTCTTTGTTTTGTGTTCTATGTGGAGGGTTGTTCAGGTTAGAAAGGCGTTGATCTCAATGGGGCATATTGTCATCGGATTGGCATTGTATTTTGCTCCATTTGAATTTTCCAAGCATAAATTGGAGCCTTTAAAAGCTGAGTCCCTTGATGAAGATCACCTTGTGAGAGCTAAAATCATCACCGAATTCAATGAGTTTCATGATGTAATAGATAGAAGATGCTACATGATCCATCAATTGGCAGTGCAACATGGTGAAATACCTTTACCCCCCTAATGCAGTTGAAAAAGGGGATAATGGGAGTGAAGCTCAATCAAGGAAGCAACGGAACAATGAAAAATGGAGTGATGACATCATGGAAAACATCAAAGAGCTGCTGGATATCTCTGACAATAGGATTGGGAATATGGATATGGATTTGTCCAACTAGTTAGAGAAGTTCGAGAAGCAATGTGAATCCAAAGCTGAAAGGTTGCAACTTCAAATTGATGAAATCTTTCGCATCCTTCCTCAAAGCATAAGATATAAAGCTATAAATGAAGCTGCAAAGTGCATCGTGGTCACACCATATGTTCCCCCTCCAGTTTCACCAGAAGAAAGGGAGTATACTATTATTTAAATTTTTTTTATTTATTTACTTTTCATGATCGTATGCTTGTGTGTTTGTTTTACATTAAGAATTTACATGCTTTATTTTTATTCTATTTATTTATTTTTTTTTACTATGTGTATGTGTTTGTGCCTTGCTCTTACACTTGAATTTTTGCAGCATATATACCTTTAGAGCCTTATTCATTAACCTTAGTTTTCTTGAAGAAATGCCTTAATCTTCCCTTAATGGATCATTTTAAATTTTAAAATTAGAAGAGCAACTTGTGGTTAAGAATTTTTACATTTTAATGATCATTAATGCTTACTTTTCTATTGAACACGTGAATCTAGATGATTAATATTTGATAAAAGTATTTATGAGTAGGAATTTGACGCTGCTTTAGAGTGGGTATAAATATTATCTTTAAAAAAATTAATCAAGGAGCGAGACAGAGCGTAAAACGCAATCGTTTGGAGCTTAAAATTGAAAAGAAAAATATTTTAAATGCTCCTTCTACTCCAATGCTCTTTAAGAGTAAGAGTATCCAAAGGACCCTTTTTGGAGGTTTCCATACTGAGTAATACAAGAAAAGTCGGGGATTCTGAGATTGGGAAGATACTGATTGATGAGCTTCTTAGCCTCTTTATTGTGGCATGAATCCTACTTTTTTTTTATATTTCTTGAGTGTCAATCGTTTGTTTTCATATTTTCACTAGAAAAGTATGCTCTTCACACGATAATAATATATTCTTGACCTCAGTTGTTGTTTTACTTTTCAAGTTTATAAAATTTTTATTAAAGGGAGATTATGGTAGTTAGTCAAGTTAAATCTAGTTAATGAGAATGATTCTTTAGGTAGATATATGTTTTCAGGTTTTGCTTGAGGACAAGCAAATATTCAAGTGTGGGGGAATTTGATGAGTATGAAAAATGCATGTTATTAAGTAGTTTTTGTTTTAGAAAAAATTCAATTTGAGTTAAGTTTATGTTTCGTTTATTCAGTTTTTATTTAATTAAGTACTTACTGCAGGTCTTGTATGTTTAATTATTTTTTTTTACTTATTAGTTGGTTTATTTTTCATTGATTTTTCAGTAATTAGGGAAGTCGAAGAATAGTAGAGGAAGGCTACATAGGAGCCGTGGGCACTTAAAGTAGGCTCGAAAGGCAATGGAGGTCAAATTGCGATAATGCTGAAAAAGGGATGTGCGTGGCCGTGCACAAAATGTACACGGCTGTTCGACCTGGTGATAGGAAAAATTTGGAGGTCAATTTAATTGCTGACTCATGAGGGAAAAGATGGAGATTTCGCGTGGCTGTAACCCTAAGGCTTGTAATTAGGGTTTTATAAGAGGGTAGCCACCAGAAACAAAGGGATAAAAGATAGATTATTATTCATCACTTCGGGGATATATATATTTTTTGGGATATACATATTTTTTTAGAGAATTTTGAAAGAGCAGTTGGGAAGAATAAGGATTATTTTTCTAGCTTATGTTAGTTTGAAGATTGGAGAATAAGAATTAATGAACATCAAACTTCCTATTGAACAGGGGGTTTCTTCTATTCAATTGTGTTTATTCATTTTCAATTTTAATTTAATGGTGATGTTTAGTTTCTTTTATTTCTTTTCTTTATCTCTTACAATTGACATGAATAGCTAAATTATTGGTTAGGGTTCTTATTGCAAATCAACCATGGGCTAATCACAATTAAACCTAAGCCATTAATCTAGATCCTTTGGTTATTGTTGAACTTAATGTCTTCTTAGGATTGATCACCCTTTGATTGAATATACACATTAAAACCTGATCAAGAGATAGGTTGTAGTGGATTTAAATAATAACCTATTAAATGCATTCTTAGTTGAGAAACACTTAAGCAACTAATATTGATTAAGGGTTGGTGCTTAAATTAGGTTAACCGAACACTTAGTAGGTGAGAGCTTTAAATCTAAGAACGTCAATGTACTTGGTTAATCATAGGGTTGTCTTAGGAGGAAAGCTTATGATTCTTGAGAAACCCTCAAATTGGATTAAGGTTAGGTATGGCTTAGTAGTTAATTTATCTTAAATAAAGGTTGAATTTGTAATAAGAACCCTAGCTCTCTAAAGTAATTATTATCTCATTATGATTTTTGTGTTTTGTTTTACTTTAATTTTTAGTTTAATTAAAAATACCCTTTTTCGTTATTTAAACAAATAAACACAACTAGTATCACTGTAATCAATTTGCAATCTCTGTGGGATCAGTATTTAATTACTACTTGTACGAATCCATATACTTGCAGAATACCATTAAGTTTTTGGGGAAATAAAATAAATAAATAAATTTATTTATTTATTTTGCAAGCTTGTTAATTGTGATTTTATTTGTTTTTATTTATTTCCTTATCCCATTGAAGTTTAGTTGACCTTAGTTTCCTAAGTAAGCTAAACTTCCTGAATTAATGAGGAAGCAATTTTTATTAAAATTGGAATGTTTTGTTTCTTGTAATTTTTTTTAATTTTGTTTTGTTATTTAAACTCTATTGATTTTTATTTTTGTTCTTGTAAATTCCATTCATTTTTTTTATTTTAGTACTAACATTGTTATGATGGCTAGAAAAAAGACATAATTTCAAGGAAAGAGGCTTAGTGATGGCGAGAGCAAACCTAAAGACATAAGGGACGATTATGAAGCTTTCTTTGCCATTTATTCTGAAGAAGACAGGAAGAGAATATGCTCCTTAGTCAAGAGAAATTTCTACAAGCCTAAATACTTTGATGATAAGGTATTGTTGAATATGGTAATTAAAGGAACTAGAGATATGTTTTGCAATGAATTAGGGTGGTTTAAGTTGGCTACAGCCCAATATGATGTATTCTTTGAACTCACAATAGAATTTTACACTACATTTAAGCTTTTAGATGCACCTCTAGGGATCTTTTCATGTAGATTTTTTGGGAAAGAATACTTATTTGACTATGAAATCATGTCTTAAATCTTTGGTTTTCCTCAAAGAGGTGTTTGTCAACCTCCTATGGATTATAATATGAGTAGCTTTTGGTATGAAATCAGTGGACGTGATAATGTTTGTGAGGGTCAAATAATGACTCGTGGTTTGATCAAAGATCTCTCATATTTAATCATGCATAAATTCATGGTACATACAATCTTTGGAAGAAAAGATAGTACTAGGGTTTTCCCTTATGAACTATTCATGTTGTGGTGCTTGAAGACTAACACAAAAGTATGTAGTACATACTTTGTTTTGTGTTCTATGTGGAGGGTTGTTCAGGCTAGAAAGGCGTTGATCTCAATGGGGCATATTGTCACTGGATTGGCATTGTATTTTGCTCCATTTGAATTTTCTAAGCATAAATTGGAGCCTTTAGAAGCCAAGTCCCTTGATGAAGATTACCTAGTGAGAGCTGAAATCATCACTGAATTCAATGAGTTTCATGATATAACGGATAGAAGACGCTACATGATCCGTCAATTGGCAATGCAACATGGTGAAATACCTTTACCCCCTAATGCAGTTGAAAAAGGGGATAATGGGAGTGAAGCTCAATCAAGGAAGCGACGGAACAATGAAAAATGGAGTGATGACTATCTTTGCTTTCAACTTATCCTTAAAATCCTTAACATTAAACTCTACCATCTTGGTGTTTCTAGAAATACTAATCAGACAGCCGGTGTCAGACTGCTTCCAATTGGAAGACTACTGTGGATCTATATCTATAGTCATCGAGGATCAGAATTATGCTTGGCATGTATACATGGGATGCCATTTAAGAGCTTTTTTTTTTATGATACATGTAAATATGTTAATTTAAGAACTAAAAGTAACAAATTATCATATTTACATGTATCATATAAAAAAAGCTCTCAAATGGTATCTCCACCCTTATTTCTCCTACACATATATTCACTAGTGAGTTCTTTATCCTAGGATTGTTATTTTGTGTTTTAATTATCAGCAAGGGATAATAAAACTAATGGATGTAAGAGAACTCTTAGACAATATGAACAAGTTGTAATTTCCTAAAATAATTCCAATGTCCATTTTAATAGGCCTATAATGACATCAAAGGCCAACCTTGTCAATATCCATTTGAAATGGGCTAATAATAGGCATGAGAGGCCCATCTTGGCAAGGTTTGTTTATAATGGGCTTGGGCCTTATTCAAAGAATTACTATATGGCATCAAACATATGCATTTAGGAAAAATTCTTATGGAAATGACTAAGTCATTACAAGAGCTAAGTCTTTGGTAATAAGCTTTGATTCCTACAGCTATGTCCCTAACTTGTGTCTCCCCACTTCAGGGTCCGTGCGATGTGGATAAGTATATGCTATGAGTAACAATAATCAATTGCTCCATCATTATGTTTGAGTGAAATATAGGTAGCAAAGCAAAGACTATTGTCAGTTTATTTGGGACTTGGAGTGCATATTATGTGGAAACGTGTAGTGAATGACAAAATTTATAAAGGAAATAAGGAAACAATAAAAAATGATAAATTATGAAACACTTAGAATTAGTTTCTCTATCCCTAGTGGAGTCACCACTTTGAGCAATAGGGTTAGACGCCCGCCCAAGTGTTAGCATCCATGGTACTATTTGAGCTCAGGACCCACTATGAAATACAAGATGGGCTTAAGGCCTAAAGTGGAGATAGAGTCGCCACCTGAATAAAAGCTGAGACACACTGTACAATAACTGTATTCCATGGAGGCTCCTAAAGGCTGTCATTAGAGATTATGTTTGAAAATTGGGTATGGGCTTTTGGAATGCCCACCCAACCATAAAGTTAGCCTCCGTGTGTGCTTCGTATTTAAGTACCTTTGATTATTAAATTATTTCCTTATTTAAATGTGGATTGCACTTGTTTATAGTTTTATATTTTAGTATAAGTTTTCACATTAATCCCATTTCATAGTTATAACTCGTCATTCATTATAAATGAAACAAATAACAATAATACATTCCAAATGAATAGGGGAAAGGGAGTAAGGATTACAACATTTTTTTAATAAGAAAGTAAAATAAACAAAAAATAAACCATATATAAATAAAATAATATACTAAAAGAAAATTAATTAATTATACAAATAAAACTTCTCAAGAACTAATTAATGGAATAACTATTTGATAATTAAAATTAACAAATAATTTCTCTGCTCAAAACACATGTTAATGTTATGCCAATGTCATACCTCAAATTTGATTGTCCCTAAAAAGGTCCAATGATGAAACGAATCCCTAAGATGACTATAGTCTGCTTGTTGGAAACACTTCTAAAGTGTGCAACCTTAAAAACCTAACCAACCCCATTAGTGTGCAAAATTGATCACCGAGCCATTAAGTTAAGCTCTGACCTTGCAAAATACTAATTATCAAAACAATGAGAGGCTTATTTCGAGAGAACTCCTCTTAGAATGCTCAGCTTGTTAGGCTAATGTGGATATTGTTAGACTATGACCCAACTATCAAATCGATTTTGACAACATGGACTTCATAAACACATTTAGAAGGCTTCAAAACCTCTATAAGTGGTCCTAGAATAGTCTAACACAACCCGAGGATCAACACATATCGCTCAGAAGTGCATATAAATGCCTATAGGTGTCATTTCTAAAATCAAGGCAAATTTTGGCAAAATGAACTCTGGAAACATTTCTAGAAGGCCCAAAAATTCTAGGAACCAACCTCAAAATAGTTTGTGGAAAACCTAGGAAGTGTGTGTAAAGCATTGATGTGCATGTGGAGCACGCACATTGTGCACAACCACGTGCACTTGGCATGGCCATGCAAAAAAAATCACAATATACGCATGTCCATGCCCATACCACCCTATTCTACCCTTTTTTCAATATAAATAAACCTACTCACACCTTATTTCAGAGTAGGAGAGCAAGTGGAAACACACACACTCAAAAATTAGTCCAATTGAAGGCACTGTGAATCCCTTTCCATATAGTTTTTACTCCACAATTGCCTTTCTCTTAGGTTGTTAGATCCCTTTTCTACCAAACCAAGCATTATCTTTGTTAAAGCCCTCTTCAAAGGTATACAATTTAGCATCATTATGTTGTCATTTTGAACCTCTTGACAAGGAAAGCTTGATAATATCTCAAAACTAAAGCTTTAAAACCCATACAAGCTCAATCGAGTCTGAGGACCACACAATTATTTTAGCACATTTATTTTATTGGATTACATTTTATTTTATTCTCACCAACATTTAGGAATATTGTTGTGCTTGTGTGATGAGACTGGCAATCTTGCATGCTATGTGTGTTGGGTTTCATTATTCAAAAATGTACCCAAAATTAAACATATTAATCATAAACCTTAACCTGGATCCAAGTAATTCAATTAATTAATTAAAAACTAGGGTTTTCAAATCTTACCACAAATGCAAAAGAGATAAGATTTTTAGAAGGTTGAGAGGAAGTTCACTCCGGTGACACCTTACCTCTAGCTTTTTGATTTGGTTATTCATATCAAGACATCTCCAAAAGAATTTATCCTCTATAAGTGTACACATGAATAGCCCTTAATTAAAATGAAATTTTTGTGTGCTAGCACTTCTCGTAAATTCTCACAAATCAATAATGAAAAACACTATATGTTTTAATTTTTCTAAAGGAAGAAAAAAAATTTTAGTGGCTAATAAAAATGAGTTAGTGAAACCCTAGAAAATATAACATATTTATAGACCTCTAATTAGGATTTCACTTGCCAAAATAACCTTTTGGAAATTTCTCACTTATTATTATTTTGTTTAAATCATAAATAATATTCCATTTATTTAAGATAACCTTTACTATAAATAAATAAACAAATAAATAAAATATTTACTTAATTCCACAGAGCATATTTGTGCATGTCAAACCCATATTCGTTTTGGGTCTGTTCTAAGTGTATGACCCTGTAGGTTTACATGATGTTGGTAGTGGGCCTTAAATCTCTATTTAGGCCTATAAGTCATAAGTGGCCTTTAGTAAGACATTATGACTACCCAAGTTATGTGAAGTCAATAATCCGACATAACCTAATATATAATAAATATTATAATCTCTTTGTCACATGATATCTTAATTGAATATAAGGAATAGTTTCTGTCATCATTTTATAATTCAATCATATTATTTCTTGACTCTAAGTAGACTCAGAATGATAACTCTTCATCAATTCATATTAGCATGGCCATGTATTTTCCTTAGTCTATCTTATTAAGGGTCCTATAGATATCTTACTTAGATTAAAATGAGGGACAAATTCCTTCTCAATCACTCATATTTCTCACATTACTCATTTCATATCCAACAACAATATATTTAATTATCATGTTAAAGATAATGTTATATTATGTCAAAATACAAAATAGTTATATAGAAATCCATGATGATTTCAAGGTCAAAGGATTAAATCAATATTACTATAATAAGAATTACTTATGATACTTATATATGTAGTATTCTCATGATGGGCCAATCCAGTACATTATTTCCTAAATAAGTACCTATGAGTTGACTTAATATCTTATATTCATGATTAGTGAAACATAATGATCAATTAACATCATACTAGCCATAATACATTGTTATTACTAGGGATAATTTGAATAGAACTCATATTTAATCTAAGGGTTTTACTATTAGGTCAGATACTTGATGACTTTAGTAAGAATTGACTATTCAAGTAATTATCATAACATAAAATGATAATGAAAATTGCCTCTTTATTAAATTAAATGATTAAGTTAAAACATGGTCATACATGATTGACCTAGTGCATATCGCTAACAATGTGAATAAAATATGCTTTATTATTCTTATTTCATGTCATCATTCTATATCTTTTATTTATGAAATCATGAAATCACATAATAAATACCAATAATGTGAAAAGTCCATATCCCATAACAGAGTCATCATGCTCTTGGTCTAGGGATGACCTCATGCACCCTTTATATTATTGTCATACATAATTGTAGTAGAAATAATCACTACAAGCGTGCATGGTCATGCTATTATTCATGAAATCAAGTAAGTTGTGTGAATGGTCTTGTTAATCTTGTACATCACTCGTATCTAAATTAGATTTGCTTTTTCGTAATCTTTTTTTTATATGTATTTTATTAGAAAAGTGATGTAATAATTAATTTTTTAGCTTTATTATCTTCCACTATCTAATGTACTATGTGAATGCTATATAAACTCTCATTACTAAAACTAGGGTGGTAGCTATTCATTGAATATCATATAATGAGAAATAGTAAAATAGTAGGTGCGGTCTCCCGACCTTGAAAATCTTTGCTGAAACTAAGTGACCCAAAATTGTTCTTTTCTTTTCTCTATTTTCTAAAATCCAAGTGGTGACTCCACAAAATAAAAAATGTCTTATCCTCCTAAGACTAATCATTTGTCCCTATTTAGTAAAGCTACTATGTCCTTTAGATATGGAAAGACCCACACAATGTCCTTTGAAAACATACCACTATCCAAAAGTGTGAGAGGTCGCTCATAGTTCTGATTCCATTAGAAACTTCTAAGAAAAAGATATTAATTCAAAAATTACTATTTCTCATTATGCAACACTCAATTGTATAGACCCCCTCACAACTGTATTTTCACTACACATCACTGATGGGAATCTACAAGTATACAGGTCAAGTTAGTGAATAGGACGGTAAGTCCAACTATCGATCCCATAAGGAAAAGGATAATTACTAGTTCGCTTAATTTACTTGCTTGTCTAAATGAATCAATTTTTCTTTTTATTTATATTGTAAAATAATTCAAATTTAAAACTATATTAATGTTATGGTAAATGAGCAATGTAAAATATGCACTAGAGTTTCTCTTTTCACTTGGATTTGTATTAACTCAAAATTTAATTTATATAACATCTCTTATAGTCATGTTTAAGATGCTACTACTACAATTCTCATAAATCTCTCTCGAGCATCTATAAGGTGAGCTTGTTATTTCAAATATTGACTTGAATAAAGGGACTCTTGCCTTAAAAAACTCTAATCAATAGATCCATGAAAAACTTCAACTGTCAAGGTAAAAATGCAATAATAACTCTCAACTGGTATCTCTACTTAGATTAAGATTTAATAGTTTTTATTCTAGATCCCTAAGTGTAAATCTTCTCTTGATCTCAATACTCTTAGTGTAGGATGATTCAATAAAAATATTATAACTATAAGTATAAATCTCCTCTCAGTCTCAATATACTAGCTAAGGTGATTAAATCATTCATGAAGAATAAAAATAAAAACCAAAACATGACATGAACTGAGAATATATTTAAAAGAAATATGAGTTCAATACATCTCCAGGTTACTTAGATAACTCTAATACAAAATGAGATTAAGTTATCATGATTATATAGAGAACAAGAAAATAATAAGTATATACAGTTAACATAATTAGAATATAAGATAAGAAAAGATTGAACTCCTTGATTCTTATCAATGTAGCTCCTCATTGTTGATCTCTTTACTGTCTACTTGTAGTATGATGTAGATGAATGAGCTTTACTTCCTGTCTTCACAGTGTCTCTCTCTATTTCTCTTTGTTTTCCTCTATCTATTATTTTTTGCTCTCTAAGCTCATTAGCTGCTCCACAAGTTTAAGATGCTCTTATATCCTTAGAATTAGAATTGCATGTGATGCATGCATCCGAGTGGAAATTTCTTAAATGTACATGCAAAATTGGACTTGCACGACTATGTATATTCACATGAAGTTCTTTGCATGGCTATGTCATTGCCTTAAGGGAATTTGGCATGGTCGTGTTGCCTAGGGCACGGCCATGCCATTACCCTTCCTTATTTTGGCACGGCCATGTTAGTGATGGCAGGGCCGTGCCATTTGTTGCCTTGAATGTTGTACGGCCATGTTAATGCTTGTGTGGCCATGCCACTTTAGCCTTGAATATTTGCACGACCGTGTTGAGCCTTACACTGTCATGCTCGATCCATGCACACCCATGCTCCTTTCTTTGACTTTCTTGATTTTGACTCTCGCTAAGCACTACACACATGATATTTTAATTCCTACAACCAAAATGAAATTTCTGTGAGAATAATACAAAAATTAGATAGAAAATATAAAACTCTTAATTTATTTAATTAGTGCATGATTATAACTATATTTTATTTAAATATCCTAATATTTTCTAAATGCTAATTTTATTAATTATTATTTAGAAATTAGAGAATTATGCACCTAGAATGAAATGTTATTAAATTAAAATGAGTCTAAAAAGTCTAAATTTTAATAGTAAAATGCAATTATCGAATACCCCCACACTTGAATTTTTTCTTATCCTCAAGCAAGAAATTTATTATATCAATAAAATAAGCATAATAAAAAAATTAAGGCTAATTTAATCAATACAACAATGGGTTAATACATATATTATTCAGTAAAACTGAGTTAATAAACTGAGAAAAAGGCTGTGAATATTACCAAGTGAAGCATGACTCTCATCTAAATTATTCATAAGAATTGATGAACTAAAACTTATCAACTAAGAAGAGTCAAACATATTTAAATTATTAGTCAACATATTTAACATAATATAAATATAATAGAAAATGAAAGGTTAACAGACATAAAAGACTTTTTAATAATAAAAATGGAAGTACAAATATCACTTTTACTAACATGACATAGAATATGGCTTTCAGCAATAAAAGAACATACTAATATACAGACAATACTTAAAATAAAAACACACCATGTACAAACATTAATAACATTATTTTTCAAAATGAATCATACAAAAGCACATAAACGTGACACTGGTGGCATGAAACTAAAGCGCCATCATCCTCTACCTCATTGGAGGGAGTTGTTTGTGAATCGTCTAGGTAGGGAGGAGGCAGGAATCCTTGATGAGCAAAATAAGCATTGAGGTTATGGTTCATGTAGTTTACCACTCCTTCCATTCATATCATGTGAGTGCCAAAATGTTGCATCCATAAGACCAGTTCATCCATAGAGGGTAGAGGTGCACTTGATGAGGATGCACCAGAGGCATGTTAAGGCTGAGGTCCAAAAGTGTGAGGGAATAAGAATGGCCTATGTGATGGGATTTCATCATTCAAATGCAGCAAAAAAATTAAAATTTTATCACATTCCCAAACCTGGATTCATGTAATTTGACTAATTGATTAAATATAGGGTTTCAAGAATCTCACCAAAACATAGAAGAGGCAAGATTTTCTGAAAGGATGAGAGGAGGTTCACACCGGTGACGCCTGACCTCAAGCTTTTTGCTTTAGTTGTTTAGATCAAGACGTCTCCAAAATGATGTGTCCTCTATAGGTATCCACACGAACAGCCCTTCACAAAATGAATTGGAGTGTGTGCTAGCAACTTTCTTGGTTGTCTCACAAATCGAGAACAAAAGAAAACTCTATGTTTATTTTCTAAAAAGAGAGAAAGCCATTTTTGGAGGTAGGGAAAAAAACAAAACGGTATTAAACCCTAGAGAATATAACATATTTATAGACTCCAAATTAGGGTTTCACCTACCAATGACCTTTTGGTAATTTCCCATTTATTATGTTCTGATTTTGTTTTAAAAATAAATCAGAAATAATATCCTATTTGTTTATTTATTTAAAATAACATTTATCTTAAATAAATAAATAAAACACTTTAATTATTTATTTCCATAGAGTTTATTTTGGGCTTATTAAACCCATAATCATTTTAGGCTTGTTCTAAGTGTGTGACCCTGTAGGTTCACATAACATTGGCAGTGGGCCTAAATCTTTATTTAGGCCTACAAGTCATAAGTGGCCTCTAGCAAGACATTATGACTACCCAAGTCATGCGAAGTCAATAATCTGATGAAACCTAATTATAGTGAATTTTATCGTCCCTTTATCATATAATATCTTAATTGAACATAAGGCATAGAATGTCATCCTTATATAGTTCAATATTATGACTTGATTCCAAGTAGACTAAAAATGATAACTCTTTATTAATTCATTTCAGCATGGCCATGCATTTTCCTTCAGTCTATTTCATCAAGGGGCCCATAGATATCTTTCTCATATTAATGAGGGATAAATTCCTTTTGAATCACTCATATTCCTCACATAACTAATTTCATATCAAACAACATCCTATTTAATCATCTGGTTAAAGACAATGTTAGAATGTGTTAAAATAGAAAATAGCTATGTAGAAATCCATGATGATTTCAAGGTCAAAGGATAGAAATAAAATTACTGTGATGAGAAATACTAATGACAATAATCTATATAGTATTCTCATAGTGGGTCAATCCAGTACATGATCTCTCATGATATACCTACGAGTTGACTTAATATCTCATATCCATGATTAGTAAAACATAACCATCAGTCAATATCATACTAGCCTTAATACTTTAATATTTATATAATGAATAAATGGCTAAGGAAAATTAGAATAGAACTCTTACTTTAATCTAAGGGTTTACTATCAAGTCATATACTTAATGGACTTAGTAAGAATTAACCATTCATATAATTATCATAAAATCAAATGATAATGAAATACCTCTTTATTAATAAAATAAGAAAGTCAATACATAATCAAATGATTGACCTAGTGCATATCACTAACAATCTCCCACTTACATTAGGCCCAATCAACTTCGTATTGAATACCCATGGACCTAGTATGACTCTCATGTTTAGGCTATGCAAGAGGCTTAGTCAGTGGATCAGCGACATTATTATTTGTAGGTACTCTGCATATCTTGACATCTTCTCTCTCAATGATTTCTCGAATGAGATGATAATGCCTGAGTATGTGTTTAAATCTCTGATGTGATCTGGGCTCCTTAGCTTGGGCTATAGCTCCATTATTGTCATGATACAAGTTCACTGGATCTGATATACTAGGAACAACACCTAGTCCATTTATGAACTTCTTGATCCAAATTGTCTACTTAAATGCTTTTGAAGCAGCTATGTACTCAACTTCTGTTATAGAATCAGCAATAGTGTCTTGCTTGGAACTCCTCCAGCTCACTGCACCTCTATTCAAACAAAACACATATCTTGACTGTGATAAAAAATCATCCTTGTTAGTTTAGAAGCTGGCATCTGTTTAACCATTTATAACTAGCTCATCTTATTGACCACCATATAGTAGAAATGCATCCTTAGTTCTTCTCAAATACTTAAGGATATTTTTAACTGCTGTCCAGTGACTTTCACCTGGTGTCACTAGTATTTGCTCATTGTGCTTAAGGCATATGAAACGTCAAGTCAAGTACACAATATTGCATACATGATATATCCAATAGTAGAAGCATATGGAATGTTACTATTGCGGTCTCGCTCATCTTGTGTCATAGGACACTGAGTCTTGCTGAGACTAATGCCATGCGACATTGGCAAGAATCCTCTATTGGAATCCTACATAATAAACCTATTCAATACCTTATCAATATAAGTGCATTGACTTAGGCCAATAAGCCTCTTAGATCTATCTCTATAGATCTTGATGCCTAATATATAAGCAACTTCACCTAAGTATTTCATTAAGAAACAATTCCCTAACCATGATTTAACATTTTATAAAATACGGATATCATTTCCAATGAGTAGTATGTCATCCACATACAGCACTAAAAACACAATAGCACTCCCACTAACTTTCTTGTATACACAAGGTTCATCATCTTCTTTAATGAAGCCAAATTCTTTGACTGCTTCATCAAAATGAAGATTCTTACTCTGAGATGGTTGCTTCAATCCATAAATGGATCTTTGAAGCTTGCATGCCTTTCCAGAATTCTCAAGACTAACAAAAGCCTATGGCTATGTCATGTACACATCCTTAAGTAAATTTCCAGTAAGAAATGCTATTTTGATGTCTATTTGCCATATTTCATAATCATAGTATACAACTATGGCAAGGAGAATTTGAATAGATTTTACCATCCATTGGTGAAAAGGCTTCATCATAGTCTATACCATGTGTTTGTTTGAAACCTTTTGCAACCAGTCTTGCCTTAAAGGTATGCACATTGCCATCCATGTCGATTTTCTTTTTGAAAACCCATTTCCACCCAATAGTTTTTAAACCATCATTTGGGTCAATCAAGGCCCATACTTGATTATCATACATAGATTGCATTTCTAATATCATGGCTTGAAGCCATTTCTCAGAGTCAAAACTATTTATGGCCTCCTGATAAGATGTGGGCTCATTTTGATCCACAATTAACACATCATTATCACTAGTTATAAGAAATCCATATCTCTTGGGGATTTGACATGTCATACCATACCTCCTTAGGAGTTCTGGTACTTGTGCAGGCTCAACAACTACTTGTTGATTTAGTTGTGGTTCCATATAAGGTACTATACTATTTTGTGGGCCTTGAATTTCTTCAAGTTGCACTATGCTCCCACTAGTTCCTTTGGAAATAAACTCTCTCTACAAAAATATACCATTCTGAGACACAAACACTTTATTCTCATATGCATTGTAAAAGTAATATCCTTTAGTTTCTTTAGGATATCCTATAAAAAGGCATTTGTCAAATTTGGGTGCTAGTTTATCTAAGATTTGACGCGTCACAAAAGCATCACATCCCTAAATCTTAAGAAAAGACAAACTAGGAGTTTTTCCAGTCCATTTCTCTTATGGTGTATTTTCAACTACCTTTGATGGAACTATATTCAAAATGAATGTAGCAGTTTCTAAAGCATATCCCCAAAAAGAGATTGAAAGATTAGATTGACACATCATAGATTAAACCATATCCAATAGAGTCTAATTTATGCGTTTAGACACACCATTCCATTGTGGTGTACCTAGAGGAGTCAATTGTGAAACAATCCCATAATCTCTATAATGATCTATAAATTCTTGGTTTAAATATTCACCACCTCAATCAGATCTTAGTGTTTTAATAATTTTACCAAGTTGATTTTGTACTTCATTCTTGAAAATTTTGAAATTTTCAAAAGATTCAAATTTATGTTTCATTAGATAGAGATAACCATATCTACTAAAATCATCTATGAAAGTTATGAAGTACTGAAAACCTCCTCTAGTAGTTGAGCTTAATGGTCCACATACATCAGAATGTATTAGGCTCAATAAGTCATTAGCCCTCTCACTCTTTTCAGTAAAAGGTGTTTTAGTCATTTTTCCAAGTAAACAAGATTCACATGTATCAAATGATTCATGTGAATTTAAAATGAATTTAAAAGCCTATTTTGATGTAACTTTAAAATGTGTTTCTCATTTATATGGCCTAAACGACAATGCTAGAGATAGGTCAAGTTTAAATCATTAGATTTAGAATTCTTTGTATCTATGTTATAGATTGGCATTTCATTAGTGTCTTCAACATGTAAAACATAAAGTCCACTAGTGCATGGAGCATATCCATAGAAAATGTTATCCTGATAAATATTGCATTTATTATTCTTAATAATAAATTCAAACCCTTTAATGTCCAAACAAGAAATATAAATAATATTCATGCGCATAGTAGGTACATAATAACAATTTTCTAAAGATAAAATAAGTCCACTAGGCAAAGGTAACTCATAAGTTCCTACAGCTAAGGCAGCAACTCTTGCACCATTGCCAACTTGTAGATACACTTCACCTCTTGCCAATAATCTACTCCTTTTTAGACCCTGCACATTTGTACAAATGTGAGATCCTGATCCAGTATCTAATACCCAAGAATCAGAATAAGAAGTAAATAGATTTAATTCTATAACATGAATACCTAAAGAGGTAGTCTCACCACCCTTTTTCTTCTTCAGATCATCCAAATAGAGCATGCAATTTCTTTTCCAAAGGCCTGGCTCATTATAGAAAAAGCAAATTCCTTCCTTTGCTTTGGGTTCAGCCTTGGATTTGGGCTTAGGCTTTGGCTTGGGCTTCTAAAACCCTTTAAAGACCTTTCCTTTGCCCTTTCCAACCCTTTTCATCCCCTTTCCCTTATTGACCATGAGAACATCCTTAGTGTTACTCTTGATGTTCTTTTCAGCAATTTTCAGCATCCCATGCAACTCTGAAATAGTCTTCTCCATACTATGCATATTGTAATTCATAATGAAGCTATCATAAGCTTCAAGCAAAGATTGGAGAATAATATCCACAGATAGTTCTTGGACAATCTTGTGACCAAGCTTGTCCAAATGGTCAAGATGTCCCTCCATCTTGAGAACATGAGGACTGACAGAGCCGCCAGTAGTCAGCTTATAGGAAAGCAATGCCCTGATGGTATTGAACCTTTCAATTCTGGCTTATTTCCTTGAGATGGCCTATCATAGTATAAGCCTCCATTTCCTTCAGCTGCTTTTGTAGCTTAGACTCCATACATCCAAGCATAAGACAAGTGACATCAGTAGAATCATTGAGATGCTTATTATAAGCATCCCTTTGTGCTCTAGGAGCATTGGCAGCTAGTTCCTCAGGGATGGGTTAATCATGGATGCATTCCTTTCTCTCATGCCTAAGAAAAATTCTTAGGTTTCTATACCACTTAAGAAATGTAGTCCCATTGAGCTTATCCTTCTCAAGTATCGATCGTAGCGACATGGTAGATGTAGTGTTTGAAGTCATGTTCTATAACAAATATATGCAAAGTCCGTTTAGTATTTTATTAAATATGTATGAGGCATAATTAAAAACTCCCACTAATTTTACTTAAATCAATAGCCCTCTAAGTTAATTTTAAAAAATTTTAGTGGGCCAAGATCCATATTTCATTATACTCTAAGTGAGCTTTGGTTCATTGCCTAAAATATGGTTATTTAGGTAGAAAACTCTTATCAATTACATCTCATGTAACTCTTGGATGGTATAGGATTTAACATCACATGTCATGGCTAAAATCCCATCTAATGCCCTAGGTCCAAAACTATTTTTATAACCTAGTTAAGTCAAACCATATCAAACATTTGGATAGCACCATTATCCAACTTGCCTTCCTCGGATAAATTTATACACCCTGCTTTGGCAGGCCCATATATAATAATCTAAGGCTTGACAAGTTTTGAACTTATGGGAGGCATTATAATGACTTAATATTAAATGAGGGTTCATATTTATTTAATCTTATTTAGTTATTGTTATGTTGTATTGCATGGCAACATATGGCATCACATACATGGCATCACATGGCATTACATACATAACAACTAAAATAAATGTGACATAGCATGGTCCAAATCTAAGTTGATCTTCATAAGCCAATATAAAGATCAAAGGTCAAACCTAGGTAATATTACAATTACAAATTGAGCCTCTAACTTGGATCTCCATCTTCTACCATGGATCTCTTTATTTGGTTCCCACCTTGGATCTCCATCCTTGGCCTCCAACTTGAATTGCATCATGGGTCTTGATTTACATAAATTGTTTTAATTTATTCTACATTATTCTAATAAAATAAATACAATAAAACAAAAATGACTCGCAGGCCGTATTTAAAATTACAACCCATAAAAAAATTAAATCCAATCACATTGGTCTAAGGGCCACGCTATGCACCATGCATAAAACAATAAACATGTATAGCATAATAATATATTTAGTTAGAAAATCCAATTATTATGTTAAAAATAAAATAATGTGACAATTCTTTTTGGGTCAAGGAGTAGCGCCCTTAGTGGGGTTCCAACGGGTAGTGCCCCAAGTGGCAGTCCCATTGACAATCAATGAATTTTCATAATCATATTATTATAAAATCAACTTCTTCAAAAATAGAAAAAATGCTCAATTAAAATAGCCACCATGAAACCCTAATTCAAGGAAGTAACTAACCAAATTTCATAATCAAATTACTAAATTAGATGTTGCCTAAAACAACATCACTTTCTGTAAACAGCTTACAGTCTAAAAATTATGTTGAAAATATATCAATTTCTTTTTTCATAAAAACATTTCTGCTAGCAGCTGATTTTGATCATAATAAAAAATCACAATAAAAAGAGCAATAAACATATCAATTCGTATATTTGTACAAATTCAACTTTGCCTGTGCATCAGGTTGCATGGCCGTGTATAAAATGCGCATGGCCGTGCTACCTGATTGACGTCATATCACGCAGGGCCATGTCCCAAATGCACACGACTGTGCTACCTACTAGCATAGATTATACTTAATTCATTTTTCATGAAACAACATTTTTTATTCATAAAATCAAAAACTGCTTTTAGTTTAATCACATTAAACCATTACAAACATTAATCAAATTAATGTTTAATTCTATAATCAAATAGATTACTAAGAATTGTCACAAAATAAATCAAAACCCTTTTTAAATTGAATCATAAACACTAACATATATCACATATACACATAATCAATTAATCAAATTACAAGTGGCTTTGATACCGCTGTTGGGATTTCGTGATTCAAACGCAAGGGAAAAATTAAAATTTTATCATGTTCCCAAACCTGGATCTATTTAATTCAACTACTTGATTAACTCTAGGGTTTTAAGAATCTCACCAAAATGTAGAAGAGGCAAGATTTTCTAAAAGGATTAGAGGAGGTTCACACCGGTGACACCTTACCTTGAGCTTTTTTCTTTGGTTGTTCGGATCAAGATGTCTCCAAAAGGATGCATCCTCTATAGGTATCCATATGAATAGCCCTTCATAAAATGAATTAGAGTGTGTGCTAGCAACTTTTTTTATTGTCTCATAAATCAAGAATAAAAGAAAAACTCTATGCTTATTTTCTAAGAAGACAGAAAACCATTTTAGGAGGTAGGGAAAAACAATTGTATTAAACCCTAGAGAATATAACATATTTATAGACTCCAAATTAGGGTTTCACCTACCAATGACCTTTTGGTAATTTCCCATTTATTATACTCTAATTTTATTTTAAAAACAAATCAGAAATAATATCTTATTTATTTATTTATGTAAAATAACATTTATTTTAAATAAATAAACAAATAAATAAAACACTTTAATTATTTATTTCCATAGAGTTTATTTTGGGCTTATTAAACCCATAATCATTTTGGGCTTGTTCTAAGTATGTGACCCTGTAGGTTCACATCACATTGGCAGTAGGCCTAAATCTCTATTTAGGCCTACAAGTCATAAGTGGCCTCTAGCAAGACATTATGACTACCCAAGTCATGTGAAGTCAATAATCTGACATAACCTAATTACAGTGAATTTTATTGTCCCTTTATCAAATGATATCTTAATTGAACATAAGGCTTAGAATGTCATCCTTATATAGTTCAATATTATAACTTGATTCTAAGTAGACTGAAAATGATAACTCTTTTTCAATTCATTTCAGCATGGCCATGCATTTTTTTTCAGTCTATCTCATCAACAGGCCCATAGATATCTTTCTCCTATTACTGAGGGATAAATTCCTTTTGAATCACTCATATTCCTCATATAACTAATTTCATATCCAACAACATCCTATCTAATCGTATGGTTAAAGACAATGTTAGAATGTGTCAAAACATAAAATAGCTATGTAGAAATCCATGATGATTTCAAGGTCAAAGGACTAAAATGAATTTACTATGATAAGAAATACTTATGACAATAATCTACACCGTATTCTCACAGTGGGTCAATCAAGTACATGATCTCTGATCATATACCTATGAGTTGACTTAATATCTCATATTCATGATTAGTACAACATAACCATCAGTCAATATCATACTAGCCTTAATACTTTAATATTTATATAATGAATAAATGGCTAAGGATAATTAGAATAGAACTCATATTTTAATATAAGGGTTTTACTATCAAGTCACATACTTGATGGCCTAAATAAGAATTAACTATTCATATAATTATCATAAAATCAAATGATAATGAAATACCTCTTTATTAATAAAATAAGAAAGTCAATACATAATCAAATGATTGACCTAGTGCATATCACTAACAATCTCCCACTTGCACTAGGCCTAATCAACATCGTATCGAATACCCATGGACCTAGTATGATGTTCATGTTTAGGCTGTGGAAGAGGCTTAGTCAATGGATCAACAACATTATCATTTGTAGGTACTCTACATATCTTGATGTCTCCTCTCTCAATGATTTCTCAAATAAGATGATAACGCTTGAGTATGTGTTTGGATCTCTGATGTGATTTGGGCTCCTTAGCTTGGGCTATAGCTCCATTATTGTCACAATACAAGTTCACTGGATCTGATATACTAGGAACAACACCTAGTCTAGTTATGAACTTCTTGATCCAAATAGCCTCCTTAGCTACTTTTGAAGTAGCTATGTATTTAGCTTCTATTGTAGAATCAGCAATAGTGTCTTGCTTGGAACTCCTTTAGCTCACTGCACCTCCATTTAAACAAAACACATATCCTGACTGTGATAAAAAATCATGCTTGTCAGTTTGGAAGTTGGCATCTGTGTAACCATTTACAACTAGCTCATCTTCCTGACCACCATATAGTAAAAATGCATCCTTAGTTCTTCTCAAGTACTTAAGGATATTTTTAACTACTATCTAGTGAATTTCACCTGGGTCTGACTGATATATGCTCATTGTGCTTAAGGCATATGAAACATCAAGTCAAGTACACAACATTGCATACATGATAGATCCAATAGGAGAAGAATATGGAATCTTACTCATGGGCTCTCGCTCATCTTATGTCATAGGACACTGAGTCTTGCTGAGACTAATGCCATGTGACATTGGCAAGAATCCTCTCTTGGAATATTGCATAATAAACCTATTCAATACCTTATCAATATAAGTGCTTTGACTTAGGCCAATAATCCTCTTAGATCTATCTCTATAGATCTTGATGCCTAATATATAAGAAGCTTCACCTAAGTCTTTCATTGAGAAACAGTTCCCTAACCATGATTTAACATTTTGTAAAATAGGGATATCATTTCCAATGAGTAGTATGTCACCCACATACAACACTAAAAACACAATAGCACTCCCACTAACTTTCTTGTATACACAATGTTCATCATCATTTTTAATAAAGCCAAATTCTTTTACTGCTTCATCAAAATGAAGATTCCAACTCTGAGATTCTTACTTCAATCCATTAGTGGATCTTTAAAGCTTGCATACCTTTCCAAAATTCTCAGGACTAATAAAACCCTCTGGCTATGTCATGTACACATCCTCAAGTAAATTTCCATTAAGAAATGTTGTTTTGATGTCCATTTCCCAAATTTCATAATCATAGTATGTAGCTATGGCAAGGAGAATTTGAATAGATTTTAGCATAACCACTGGTGAAAAGGTTTCATTATAGTCTATACCATGTGTTTGCTTGAAACCTTTTGCAACCAGTCTTGCCTTAAAGGTATGCACATTGCCATCCATGTCAATTTTCCTTTTGAAAACCCATTTGCACCCAATAGTTTTTAAACCATCATTTGGGTCAATCAAGGTCCATACTTGATTATTATACATGGATTGCATTTCTGATCTCATGGCTTCAAGCCATTTCTCAGAGTTAGGACTATTTATGGCCTCTTGATGGGATGTGGGCTCATTTTGATCCACAATTAACACATCATTATCACTGGTTATGAGAAATCCATATCTCATAGGGATTTGACGTGTCCTGGCAGACCTTTTTGAGCCTTCTAGTACTTATGTAGGCTCAACAACTACTTGTTGATTCAGCTGCAGTTCCATATCAGGTACAATGCTATTTTGTGGGCCTTGAATTTATTCAAGTTGCACTGTGCTCCCACTGGTTCCTTTGGAAATAAACTCTCTTTCCAAGAATATACCATTCCTGGACATAAACACTTTTTTCTTAGATGCATTGTAGAAATAATATCCTTTAGTTTCATTATGATATCCCACAAAAAGGAATTTGTTAGATTTGGGTGCTAGTTTATCTGAGATTTAACGCTTCACAAAAGCATCACTTCCCTAAATCTTAAGAAAAGACAAACTGGGAGTTTTTCTAGTCCATTTCTCATTTGGTGTCTTTTCAACTGCCTTCGATGGAACTCTATTCAAAATGAATATAGCAGTTTCTAAAGCATATTGCCAAAAAGAGATTGGAAGATCAGATTGACTCATCATAGATCAAACCATATCCAATAGAGTTTGATTTATGTGTTCAGACACACTATTCCATTATGGTGTACCTGGAGGAGTCAATTGTGAAATAATCCCATAATCTCTAAGATGATCTATAAATTCTTGGTTTAAATATTCACCACCTCGATCAGATCTTAGTGTTTTAATATATTTACCAAGTTGATTTTGTACTTCATTCTTGAAAATTTTGAACTTTTTAAAAGATTCATATTTATGTTTTATTAGATAAAGATAACCATATCTACTGAAATCATCTGTGAAAGTTATGAAGTACTAAAAACCTCCTCTAGCAGTTGAGCTTAATAGTCCACATACATCAAAATGTATTAGGCCTAATAAGTCATTAGTCCTCTCACTCTATCCAGTAAAAGGTGTTTTAGTCATTTTTCCAAGTAAACAAGATTCACATGTATCAAATGATTCATAATCAAATGAATTTAAAAGCCTATTTTGGTGTAACTTTAAAATGCGTTTCTCATTTATATGGCCTAAACGACAATGCCAGAGATGGGTCGAGTTTAAATCATTAGATTTAGACTTCTTTGTATCTATGTTATAGATTGGCATTTCATTAGTGTCTTCAGCATGTAAAACATAAAGTCCACTAGTGCATGGAGCATATCCATAAAAAATGTTATCCTAATAAATATTGCATTTATTATTCCTAATAATAAATTCAAACCCTTTCTTGTCCAAACATGAAACAGAAATAATATTCCTACACATAGTAGGTACATAATAATAATTTTCTAAACATAAAACAAGTCCACTAGGCAAAGGTAACTTATAAGTTCCTACAGCCAAAGTAGCAACTCTTGCTCCATTGCCAACTTATAGGTACACTTGCTTTAACTTGGCCATTAGTCTGCAGATGGAATGGTGTGGAGACTTTGTGCTTTACATTATATATTACTAGGAGTATCTCGAAATGTCTATTATAAAAATGACTTCCTCTATCACTTATCATTATCCGGGAAGTCCCAAACCTTATGAAGATCTTTTTTTAGGAATTTACATACCACTCTAGCATCATTTATAATACAGGCTTGAGCCTTAACCCACTTTGGCATATTGTCAATATAGACAAAAATGTAGCGATTTCCCAAAGATGAGGGAAATGCTCCTATAAAAACTATACCCTATACATTAAAGAGTTCAACCTCTAGGATTCTAGCTTGTAGCATCTCCTCCTTCCTTAAAAGTCCTCCACTGTGTTAACATTTATCATAGTTCATAACAAAATTCATAGCATCTTTAAAAATAGAAGACCAGTATCATCGACTTTCAAGTATCTATGTTACTGTCTTGTTTGGTCCATAGTGTCCACCATAGGGAGAACAACGACACTGTTGCATCACATCATATATCTCTAAATCAGGAATGCACCTTCTTACTAAGCCGTCACTATATAACTTCCATATATAAGGGTCATCCTACACATAGCTCTTTATATCATGCATCAGCTTCTTCCTTTGTTGATATGAGAAATTTTTAAGAGGCTGCCCACATGATAGGAAATTAACCAGGTCTGTATGCCAGGGAATAAATGCAAGTGCAAATAATGTCTCATTTGGAAAGGTCGCCTTAATAGATGCTTCATTGTTATCCTCCTTTTCTAAGTAAGACAGATGATTAGCTAGCAAGTTTTTTAAACCCTTCTTGTCTTTGATCACCTTTTCAAACTCCTGAAGCAGAAGTACCCATTAAATCAATCTTGGCTTAGAATCTTTCTTGGATATTAGATATTTGATAGCTACATGATCTGTATACACTATCACTTTCGATCTTAGAAGATAAGACCAAAATTTATTAAAAGCAAACATAATAGCTAGCATCTCCTTCTCTATTGTGGCATAGTTGAGTGATGCTTCCAAAAGAGTTTTGCTTGCTTAATATATCATATGCAACCTTTTGTCTTTATGCTACCTAAGAATAGCTCAAATGGCTTGGTCACTAGCATTGCTCATTAGTTCAAATGGAAGACTCTAGTCTAGCGGTACAACAATATGTGCTTATGTGAGTTCCTTCTTTAACCTGTCAAATGTAGATTTACACTCATTAGTGAAATTAAAAAGGAAATCTTTTTCTAATAATTGAGAAAAAAGGTTTAGAAATTTTTAAAAAATCCTTGATTAAGCATCTATAAAAGCCGGCATGTCCAAGGAAACTTTTAACACCCTGCATATTAGTTAGGTAACTGAGATTCTCAACTATCTCTATTTGAGCTCGATCAACCTCTATTCCTTTTGCTGAAATGTTATGTCCCAATACTATTCCTTCATCCACCATAAAGTGGCATTTTTCCTAGTTGAGCACTACATTAGTTTCTTCATGTCTTGCCAGTACTTTCTCCAAATTATTAAGGTAGCCATCAAGTGAATCTCCAAACAATGAGAAGTCATCCCTAAAGACCTCTATGATATCCTCCACTAAATCATAAAAGATGGCTATCATGCAATATTGAAATGTGGCAGGGCCATTGTATAACCCAAAAGGCATTCTCCTATAGGCATATGTCCCACAAGGACAAGTGAATGTCCTAGTCCTCTAGAGCTATAGCAATCTGATTGTAGCCTAAATAACCATCAAGGAAGCAATAGAAAGTATGCCCTGTAATTCTTTTAAGCATCTGATCGATAAATGGCAAGGGAAAGTGATATTTTCTTGTGACATTATTGAGCTTTCTATAATCAATACACACCCTTCAGCTAATAACAACTCTTATTGGAATTAGCCCTCCTTTATCATTCTTCACTATAGTCATCCCTCCTTTCTTTGTTACACACTAAATAGGGCTTGCCCAACTAGAATCTGAGATTGGGTATATAATACCTACATCAAAAAGCTTCATAATCTCCTTTTTCATTACTTTCTGTATATTGGAATTCAATATCCTCTATCGTTCAATAATAGGTTTGCACCCATCTTCCATTAGTATTTTGTGCATGTATTAGGATGGGCTTATTCCTCTAATGTCAGAAATCTACCACCCAATGGCTTTCACACCTTTCCTTAGCATCTCAACAAGTAAAGTTTCTAGCTTAAAGGTGAGTTTGGAAATGATAATGACTGGTAGAGTTTTGTTTTCTTTTAGGGAGGTATATCTAAGGTGAGGTGGTAAAGGTTTTAATTCAAGTGATGGTGGTTAAATAATGGAAGGTTATATGGGTTGGATATTTAGAGTTAGTGGTGCATGCTTATGAGGATGGTCTGTTGGAGTAGGTTTATGTTCAAGAGTTTCTTTTGAGCTTTCCTCCACTTGTAGATGATCCTCAACTACTTGTAGCTGAGTATGGAGAACTTCATTCACACATTCATCTACTACCACTAAGCGCATACAGAAATCTCCATCATTAGGTTGTTTACTTGCCTTATATATATTGAAGACACATTTTTCTTTTCCTACTATGAATGTGAGAGTCCCTTCATGCACATCAATCATGGCTTTGGCAATATATAAGAATGGCATACCTAAGATCAAAGGCACTTCCTCATCTTCTTCAAAATATAGCATAACAAAATCAATAGGAAATATAAACTTGCCTGCTTTGACTAGCACATCCTTAACAATCCCTAGTGGTTTCTTCATGCCACGATATGCCAATTGAAGAATCATGTTCATGGTTTTTGCTTCCAAATTTAGTTTCTTGAAAATGGATAGGGGCATAAGGTTTATAGAGGCACTCGAATCATATAGTGCTTTTTGAAAGTACATACTCCCTATTTCATAAGGAATGGTTAGACTTCTAGGATGCCTAAGCCTGCTTGGAAGCTTATTAGAAATTAGAGCACTGCATTCCTTTGTCAAAGTTACCATCTCCAACCCTTCAAGCTTCTTTTTATTAGAGATCAAGTCTTTATAGAAATTTTTCATAATTTGGCGTCTGAACAATGGCCTCCATAAAAGGTATATTTACTTGGAAATTCTTAAGCATATCTAGGAATTTTGAAAATTGAGGATCAAGCTCTATTGCTTTCAACCTCTGTGGAAAGGGTATGGGTGGCTTATATACTCCTTATTTTCTCTCTTTGGTCCCCTTTGATTCTGCTATATTCTTCACGTCACTGGAATTTTCCTCAATAGTGTCCTTGCTTTGTTTGCATGAGCTGGACTCTACAGGTAGTTCCACTTGTTAACCACTTCTTAAAGCTATAGCTTTGATTTACTGCCTTGGATTTGTCTCAATGTTGCTTGGCAGATTTTCTTGATTTTGTGATGTTAGTCCATTTGCTATTTGGCCCATTTGCACTTCCAAATTGTTAATAGAAGAAGAGTGGTTCTTGAACATCAATTGAGTGTCTTTCTGAATGTGGTCCACCTTTACCTCTAGCTTTCGATTTGAATCCTCTTAAAGAGTCATCCTTTTATCTATCATCTCCATAAACTTGTATAGTTTGCATTCAAGAGATGAGTTTTGGCTTTATGGGGATAGTTAATGCATGTTTTGAAAAGTTAAGTTTCCAAAACCAGTTGGTGGTTGTCTATTCTGCCCTTGCTCCCCTTGACATAACTCATAGCTTAAAGTAGAAGTTGTTGAAAGAGCATTAACATTCATCTTCTTCAATTCATGGGCTAAAGTGTCTAGCTTGGTAGTGATTGTACTTAACCCATCAAGTCCCATAACACCCTATTTCTTTGTTATCATGGCATGCTCATTATTCCTTAGGTGTTGAGCTATAGCAATCTCCTCAAACAAATCGAGAATATCCTATAGAGTTTTATTCATGATAGAGCCTCCACAAACTGCATCAATATTGCACTTTACCATCAGATTAATGCCCTTAAAGAAAGTCTGCACCAAATCCTAAGTAGGAATTAAATGTGAAGGACATTGTCTCTGTAAGTCCTTGAATCATTCGTATGCTTTAAAAAGTGATCCATCATCTCTCTAGTTGGAAGAATTAATCTCACTTATGATTCTCATAGCTTTAGCAGGAGGAAAATATTTATTGAAGAAGATTGTGTACATCTCATTCCAAGTTCTAATGGAGTTTGGAGATAACCCAACAAATCACCAAGCTACCTTATTTATGAGAGAAAAAGGAAACAAAATAAGGTAGATAGCTTCTGATAGTACTCAATTCATCCACAGAGTTCCATAATACTCCATCAATCGATGCATATATGCAATGGGATCCTCTAAGGGTAGTCCATGAGACTGTGAACTTTGGATCATATGGATCATTCAAGGTTCAATCTCCAAGTTGTTTGTTGTAATCGCTGGAGGCATAATTGGATTATGTTCTTACTACATATTAGAGTTCAGACACTCTCTTATGGTTATGTTGGCCATCGGATTCTAGCACTAGTTGAGGAGGTGATTTATATTATTTTAATTTTTGATGTTGTCCACTCCTTCTCTTCTATCAATGGTGTCGTTAGGATTGTTTCCTTGATTGATGACTACTTGCTGCTCTCTTCCACTTATATGGAATGTTCTATTAATTTTAGGATCAAATGCTTCAAGCTCTTCATCAAGGCTTCGAGTTCTGTGCAGACACCCAATTTCTATGAAAAGAAAAGAAAAGTGAAACTAAAAATAAAATGAAAATGATGTTTAAATCAAATAGTATAAAGATACATTTAATATTACTCTCTTCCCTGGCAATAAAGCTAAAAACTTGATGGGAATCCATAAGTATATGGGTCAAGTTATAGAATAGGACTGTAAGCCCAAATATTGATCCCATAGAGAAGAGGATAATTACTAGTTCACTTAATTTACTTGCTTTTCTAAATAAATAAATTTTTTTTTATTTATACTGTAAAATAATTAAAATTTAAAACTAGATTAATGTTATGGTAAATGAGTAGTGTAAAATATGTACTAGAGTTTCTCTTTTCACCTGGATATATATTGACTCAAAATCTAATTTATATAATATCTCTCGTAGTCATGTTCAAGTTACTACCACTGCAATTCTCATAAATCTTTCTCGAGCATTTATAGGGTGAGCTTGTTATTTCAAATATTGAGTAGAATAAAGGACAATTGCCTCATGGAACTCTAATGAATATATCCGTAACAAACTTCAACTCTAAAGGTAAAAATGCAATATTAACTCTCAACAAGTATCTATACTCAGATTAAGATTTAACAATTTTTATTCTAAGTGTAAATCTCCTCTTGCTCTCAATACTCTTAGTGTAGGATGATTCAATATAAATATTATAATCATAAGTATAAATCTCCACTCGATCTTAATATAGTAGTTAAAATAATTCAATCATTCATGAAGAATAAAAATAAAAACCATAAAAATGACATGAACTGAGAATATATTTAAAAGAAATAGGAGTTTAATACATCTCCTGGTTACTCAGATAACTCTAGTATAAAATGAGAATAAGCTATCATGATTATATAGAGAAAAAAAACAATAAATAGATATAGCTAACATAATAAAAATATAAGGTAAGGAAATAGTGAACTCCCTAATTCTTATCAATGTAGCTCCCCGTTGATGCTGTCTACTTGTAGTCTGATGGAGATGAATGAGCTTTACTTCCCATCTTCTATGTGTTTTTCTCTATTTTCCTCTATCTATTATTTTCTACTCTCTAAGGTTGTTAGCTGCTTCAAGAGTTTAAGATGCTGTTATATCCTCATAATTAAGGTTACACGTGATGCATGCTTTCGAGAGGAAATTCCTTAAATGTACATGCAAAATTGGACTTGCATAGTCGTGTATATTTGCATGAAGTTCTTTGCACGGCCGTGTCATTGCCCTAAGGAAATTTATCATAGTCGTGTTGCCTAAGGCATGGCTGTGCCATTACCCTTCCTTATTTTGACATAGCTATGTTAGTGATGGCATGACCGTGCCATTTGTTACCTTGAATGTGGCATGGTCATGTTGATGCTTGCATGACCATGCCACTTTAGCTTTGAATATTTGTACAGCCATGTTGAGCCTTACATAGTCGTGCATGATCCATGCACACTCATGCTCCTTTCTTTGACTTTCTGGATTTTGACTCTTGCTCAACATTGCACACTTGATATTTTAATTCCTACAGCCAAAATAAAAATTTAGTGAGAATAATACAAAAATTAAACAAAAAATGCATGATTATATCTACATTTTATTTAATTAATGCATGTTTATATCTATGTTTTATTTAAATATCCTAATATTTTCTAAATGCTAATTTTATTAATTATTATGCAGAAATTAGAGAATTATGCACCTAAAATGAAATGTTCTTAAATAAAAAAGAGTCTAAATGTTAATAGTGAAATGCGATTATCAATCACACATGAACCACTTGTCCTTAAAAGCCTCAATAATACTAAATGACATTACTACCATGATTTCACTTAAGTCATGAGGTGATAAAGATATGGTATTATCACCTTTAGTCTTTACTCATGCATTCACCAAAATCATCTGACTATAGTTTGTAACCCAAGTCCTTAAGGGGGTGACCAAATTATGAAAAGAATGTTAGGCTCACTCACCAGAGTTCGTAACCCTAGTCAAATTGGGGCATTCTCACTATAGGAACCCTTAACCTTTCACCCTAGCTTAGCTCATGTAGATAAAACAATAGTAACATCCACTTGGATTCCACCAGGCTATGCATGCTATCCTTGTCCTAATGTTATCCATTTGACTTGATACTCATAAATGACATGACCCTTCTAGTGTTTATCATCGAACGATCTTATAATGTTAGTTTTCATATAAAATTTGAGCTTAAAACCATATGATTCTCATCTACTTCCTGTGAGCCAAAATCATGAGGAATGATAAGAATCATGTACCTCAGTGAAAAGTCTATGCAAATTAATAAATAATGACATCCCTTGATGATAGAACCTACGAGATGTCATCTATTTATCCTTATCATATCAAATGAATGGGTTAGGAACCTAACTAGATTGTGGACCTTTATGTCAAAAAAATATACAGTAAACTATTAAATGATACTTTTATGAATCCTAACAAACATATCGAATATCGATGTGAGGGCAAGAACTCGGACTCCCTTATATTAACCTTAGTCCTATACATATGGGCACATATAGGCTTTGGACATCATTTAAAGCCTAACAATTGACCCTCACATTGACATCGTGTGATTTTCTCAAGCACATTTGAGTATTGTTCCTTAGTTTGCCTTTTGGTTTTGACTAACATAAATTAAAGAAAAGCCTAGTTCTAAGAGTAAAACCATAGTCCCCTAATGACTATAGGTTCAAAACCCACCTTGGAAAGAGACTAAATGACCTCATGGAGAAATAAGGTTAGAAGCGAAAACTTGCTTATGATTTGTATGATATCTATGTAGGAAAACTAATAAACTTTAATCATGCATACATAAAATACATGTAGATAGCACATGCTAACCACTATTTCTTTCATAGGAATAATCATTTTTCATCATAGGATTATGCATCCACTCCATGCATAAATGCTCACCCTTTTCTTTTGCAAGCACACATCATACATCACTCATTTAGCTAACCCTAATAAATGTACAATAATATGATATTCAAACATGAGTGACCAAGAAGACACAACCTATCAGCAATTCAAAGATATACTAAAGAGGGGTTCCAAAAGTTGCTCATTGATGGCACCATAGCTGAAATCCTTCAAGCACAAATCAAAGCCAAAAGTGCCCGAGATGGGAATAGCACACCATTGAATGAAGCCTTTGCATATGTTCACAAGAGTTGCAAAAACTTAAGGTGGGCTTGGGGCCCAAAATGTGTTAAATATATACAAAAGTCCAAAAAACACAAAAGAAAGACAAAAATAATTAAATAAAATATCAAACAAATAATTGAAATTATTTTTTTCTAAAACCCCTAATTTGATTTCATGGAACCTAAAATTAATATATAGCCACCATTGATTTTATTAGGATTTACCAATTTGAACCTAATTTACAAATTAATTATAATAATGTAGAAAATTAAAGAATTTCACTATTTCCACTATTGGGGCTATTATAAAATCTATAAAAATTAATAAAAATTAAAATTAAAATTACAAACTTTAAGAAAATAAATTAAACAAATTCAAAACTTGAAATAAATAAATTAGATAGAAGAAATTTAAAAATATATAAAAATTGGGATCTTGATTCTTTGTTTTCATTTATGGATTCTCCATGGGTTTTCCTTAGTCCCATCATGTGTTCATCGTTACATAAACATGAAACATAAAGAATAAAAAAAGAAAAAAAATTAGAATGAATTAAAATAATCAAAGCAAAGGAAATTAAATGCGCCTTAACCACCTCTCACTTGTTAGATCCTACAAGGATGAACAAATGTGAGATCTTGCACTGGTATCCAATACCCATACATTATATGAGCTCTATTTCTTAAAGAAAGTTTCACCTTCTCCTTGTTTGCCCTTTCCTTTTATCCTGAGAGACTCAAGGAACTTTGGATAATTCCTCTTCTAATGTCCTTTACCTTAGCAATAGAAACACTTTCCCTTACCTTGCTTTTCCTTCAC
The DNA here is from genome assembly GCA_947683625.1 of Mallotus nudiflorus. Lineage (NCBI taxonomy): Eukaryota > Viridiplantae > Streptophyta > Magnoliopsida > Malpighiales > Euphorbiaceae > Mallotus > Mallotus nudiflorus. The sequence goes on from CANTUR010000009.1 coordinate 10,343,189, forward strand.
AATGGTCTTGCCCTTATTCTTGGCTATGCCACCTATAGGCTTAACAACACTTGTCTTGGCTTTCTTTTTCTTATTGTCTTTCTTCTTAGCCCCACTATAAGTGGCAATAAGTACAACCACTTTCCCTTTTCTCCTTTAGAAAGCCTTTTAGGCCATTATGAGCATATTTAAAAGCTCCACAAGAGTGCACTCCATCTTGTTCATATGGAAGTTAGCAATGGTTTACCTAAAAGATTCAGGAAGGGATTAAAGGATCAAGTCCACCTAGAGGTTGAAGTCCATTGTGAAGTCTAGACTCTCTAGCTCTTCCATTTATCTAATCATGAAGTTCACATGGGTTCTCACTTCCTCTCCCTCCTTTATTATATCATGGAAAAGCTACTTAGATATCTCATATCTAAGCGTTCTACTTTTCTCACCAAAAAACTCCTGTAGGTGAAGTAGGATTTCCTTTGCATTAGTGTACTTCTCATGTTGCTGATGGATTTTGGTGCTTATAAAAGCCCATATAATGCAACATGCTTGCATATCATCATCCTTCCATTCTATCAAGAGTGATTTGCTCCTCTTAGGAAGCATTCTTGGGAAGTGGTTTGAGTGGGCTTTATTCTAATACATAAAGTATCTTTTTAGAAGCTAAAATAACCTTTTCCATTCTTTAGTTAATCAATAAAATTAATGGCCCCATGAGTCTATGTTGCTAGAGATGATCACGAGTGGGTTTGATGATCTCATATTATTAAGTTTTTGCAAAAGGTAACAAGATTAATTAGTTATATGATATTGTTATTTTGTAATTTGATTTGGTCCTTAATCATAATGAATTCCCACTAACTTGGCAAATCCTTCACTTCCAAAGTAGGAAATAGAAATCCCTTATTGGATGGATTTCTAATGGTTAATAGAATTCTTAATGGGCCAATAATATTCCCCATGTACATATTGCCATTCATGGAATAATAGTTCTCATTAAGTGGATAACTCTTTTCCATTATATCTCATATGAGGTTCCATCAATCTACCCCATAATGTTACGGGCGTCAGGTACACATTGCCATTCTTGGCCTTTAAAATTAGTTAGGTCCATACCATTGGATCATTGACATGTATGGATTTGAACACTATAACCCTTAGGTACTCCTATTTGCCATTCTTGGCCCATAGTGTATCAATACACCCATAACATCTCATGCTTAACAATAACACTACGTGAATCTCTTGGGCCTTATGTACACCCCTATATGTCCATAGCTAGTATACACAAGCCTAAAACCATGTAAGTTATTGCTCCAATGGAGAGCCTATACCTAAAATTAATTTTGAAGATTTTTAGGTGTTTAATTATTAAGGTAGCACTTTGCACATTAGCCCATTTCAATTGTATATATCTCATACATACATGGCATGGCATCTATTCATATATACATATCACATAGGCATATAGCACATTACAATATATATATCATGTATTTACATAGAACACAAAAATGGATGCACAAATAAGAAGTCATCATGGGTCTATCTTAAGCTTATTCTAACTCTTAGAATATATTACAAATAGGCCTAGCCCAATAAAAGCCTTCAAGTTAAAAACTCCTTTGTCACCATCTCCATGGGACGTGAGCCATGCCAATAGAGGTTGAATGGTCCACCATCTTAAACACTTCAAGTCCAAATTACAAGTCTTGTAATTTACATTTAATCCTTTGCATACCAAGGAAAATATTACATCCTAAATATATGTAATCAACATTTAATTACATAAGAATAATAATAATAGTAAAATTAATTATTATTACAAACTATAGGATGTAAAGTAAGCCCATGATCATTCCTTGCATGTATGAGAAAAAAATATTTAATAAAATACAACTCTTGCATATTATCATATATTTGCAAAAACAAATAAACAAAAAAATATATATGTTGTCTATGCCAAATTTGAATAGTATAGTGAATAGTGTTTTTTAAAGAGTACATGAAGAGTGTTTTAGAGTAATAACATGAACAATACTTTTGACAGCATTTTTCAAATAGTACTATAAATAGTATTTTGCATTTTAAGCATCTTTAGTCATAACTCTTCCAACTAATAATAAGCATAATCATAACTTTTATAATTATTATAACATTTAGTATGTAAATTATGTGATTTTGGCTCTTAAACCACTTGAAGGAATAATTATAGACACTAAAATATGAGTGGAAGCATATAAAACCAATTAGGATAAATTTCAAAAATTCTTCCTAGTGTGTAGCCCTTGTATGAAAGCAAGCATTCCAAGACCATAAAGATCACAACATATTGAATTCGCAAAACTAATAAATTGCATGCTTAATAGAAAACATAAATGAAAGATTTATAAAAAAACCAAAAATACAAAGCATGGCAAGAGACCTACATCTAGAGTTTAGTAACACTTACAAACTCCAAATGTTGGTAGGATGCCCAATAAGCTTTAGGAAATGGTTGATGCAAATTTATAAGCTCCTAGCACCCTAAGAGTGAAGCCTCTAGCTTGAAACACATAAGTGGCACCAAAATGACTCTAAGCTTTTAAAGGATCTCTACCTATAGGCTCCTCCTTAGTGGTGAACAATAAGCTTGCTAGAGCTCCTCTCCTTGATTAGATGATATAGGATTTCTTACCTCCTTTGGATTTAGCCTTTACTTACACAAATCTTGTACAAAGGATTATGACAATGGACTTCTGAAGAAACACAATTCTTGTATTTCTCATTCACATACTCATAACCCTTAGAAGAAAGATGAAAAGAAGACTCAACTTTTATTTTCTCTTTTAGTGTTTTATCTTCAATGTAAGTAGTAATTCAAATGTTAAGTGTATAAAGAAACTCCACCAACTTAGTGTATATATGTAAGAGACTAATTTGCATGTGTAAAGATTCTCCACTAACTAAAGTTTGAGCGTAGGATAAGAAATCTTATGCATGAGCTTACTTTTTCACTTTAAGTGTAAAATAAGCTATCACATGCATATAGAGATTGACCACTAACTTCAGGTGCATGCTTATGACAAATCTCCATATTGTCAACCATGCAATCATATTATAGGTACAACTATGCTTAGGTGGTTGCCATGAAAACATCATCATCATATGGTCATGCTTATGTGTCACCTCCTTTAGTGAGAGGGGTTTAGGATTTTTAACTATTAAATTAGTCTATTTGTACAACATCCACTAATTAGTTTTATGGGCTTTATTTAACACTTAAAGAAGGTCCATATTAATAATATGCCTAATTTTCCAAGCCCATGCATTATCCATTAAGCTATTTATACGCATCCCATCTCATGGTCCATTTCAAAAGTAGTATTATTGGAAAATATTAATTTGGTCCTTAAATTTAATATCACATATTAAATTAAGTCTAAATTAATATTTAATAGTCCTAACCTTTGAATTAGGTTTAGGATATGCTACATCCCTGCACAAGCAAAAATCCAATTCAATTAATTTTATTAATTAATTAAATACTTCAATTAATAATCAATTTAATAAATATCATTATAAGTGCTACTCTTGTGTATGTGACTTACTAGGTTTAAGTCCAAATGGCAATGGAAATAAATAATTTTAACTCTTAATATTATTTGAAACTTTTTCCATGCTCAATATGAAAATTCCAATTAATCACATTTAGTTTCTATAAGTTGTGAGTGACCCCCAACATAGATGTCACAACTACCTAATTGGAAATAAATGCTATCTGTAGATTCACAAGAACCATAGAATATAATTATTGTGCATTCAATGCCCCTTCATTTCAAGATCCTTATATTAGATAGAGTTATGATCAATTAAATTCTAATTGCATCAATCATATGACCTCATCTTTAGTTTAATTATTAATGAAACATGACTTCTACTTGAAACACTTTCTAGCACCGAAACACTTTTTGGGTAAGTCAAGTTTGACCTAGGCATGTACTTATTCATAGAGAACAACTTATATAGCATATGATCTTATCCTGGTTCACTATAGGTAATGAATTCCATCTTGACCAATCACTCATCCTTATATAGAACTGACTAGAGCCACTACACGCCATATACCCATACGTGGCTAGCACAGGTATATAAGCAATCACAAAATGTTATCCACCCTATGTGGATAACTGTTCCAGCTCAGGTTGAAGAACCATATGCACCATTATGTTCATGATAGTGATTATTGACTAAAGTGAATTTCCACATAATCACTTATCTTATGTCACTGTTTGATCCACCCATCACATGAGTATCCACATGTCTATTCTGATATCTCATATTAAGTAGTATGAGACTCACTATCTCCCACTATCAATATCATATACTGATTAAGGAAAATAGACAGAGGTGATAGTCTATGGATTAATACGACCCATTTATTATTCCAATGACCATGAACATTTTATAGCATATGTACTAAATAAATTTTTCACTCATGTTATCAACACTTGATAATAAACTCATTTAACATTATGATAAAGGGTAAACACTCAAATAAATAAATACTTTATCTAAATGAATATTATATTACCATAGGGATAAAAGTACAATGTCATTTATATTATAAAAAATGGCACTAGGGCACATCTATACTAATAGATCCTTCACCAGAGTGCATTTTTACTATTTGCCAATAATCAAATCTAGAATTTCAAATTTTGAAGAAGAAATAGTGCAATATCATGATCAATTCCTAATTAATGATATGATTGCCTTGACTCATGAAAATTATCATATTCCTCTATTTCAAATCGAAATTTACTCGATTAATTACTCTAAACCTATAAAGCTCATAGCCTTGATTGATATTAGAGCCAAAATAACCATCCTTAACCTAATAGCTCTTTCAAATAAGTATGGGATAAACCATTATGACTATTTTCATGCTACTAATGAATAAATGTGTTAGTATAGATGTGCCCTAGTGCCATTTCTTGTAATATAAATGACATTGTACTTTTATTCCTATGGCAATATAATATTCATTTAGATAAAGTGTTTATTTATTTAAGTGTTTACCCTTTAACATAATGTTAAATGAGTTTATTATCAAGTGTTGATAATATGAATGACAAATTTATTTAGTACATGTGTTGTAAAATATTCACAGTCATTGGATTAATAAATGGGTCATATTAATCCATAGACTATCACCTCTATCTATTTTCCTTAGTCGGTGTGCAATATCATTAGTGGGAAGTAGTGAGTCTCATGCTACTTGATATGAGATATCAGAATAGGCATGTGGAAACTCATGTGATAGGTGGATTAAACAGTGACATAAGATAAATGATTGCATGGAAATTCACTTTAGTTGATAATCACTATATTGGAAATAATGGTCCATATGGTCTTTTCATCTGAGGTGACATGGTCATCAATATATGGTTTATTAGAGATTATTATCACTTACATACTTGTGCTAGCCATGTATGGGTATATGGCGTGTGGTGGCTCTAGGCAGTGCTATGTAGGGATGAGTGATCAACCAAGAAGGAATTCATTGCATGAAGTGAACCGGGATAAGATTGTATGCTATCTATGTTATTCTTAATGAATGAGTACATGGCCAGGTTAAACTTAACTTCCTCAAAAAGAGTTTTGGTGCTAGAAAGTGTTTTTAGTAGAAGTCATGTTTTATAGAGAATAGAACTAAATATGAGGTCATATCATTGAGACAATTAGAGTTTGACTGACGATGACTCTAACCAATGCTAGGATCTTAAAATGAAGGGACATTTAGTGCACGATAATTATGTTCTATGGTTCTTATGATTCTACGGATAACATTCATTTCCAATTGGGTAGTCGTGACATCTATCTTAGGGGTCACTCAAGACTTATGGAAATAAAATGTGATAAATTGGGATTTTCACATTTAGTTTAAAAAGAGTTTCTAATAATAATAAGAGTTAATTTAATTTATTTCCATTACCATTTGGACTTGAACCTAGTAAGTCACACACATAAGAGTAGCACCGACAATGATATTTATTAATTTAACTATTAATTAAAGTGTTTAATTAATTTAATTAATTAATTGAATTAGATTTTCAATTGTGCGAGGATCTAGCATATTCCAAAATCTAAATCAAAGGTTAGGAGTATGAAATATTAATTTGGACTTAATTTAATATGTGATATTAAGTTTAAAGATCAAATTGATATATGACACCAATATTAGTTTAGATATGGACTATGAGATGGGCCATGTGTATATAGTTTAATGGATGATGCATGGGCTTGGACAATTAGGTGTATTACTAATATGGGCCTTCTTTAAGAGTTAAATAAAGACCATAACACTAATTAGTGGATGTTTAAGATATAGGCTTATTTAAGAGTTAAATAAGCCTAAAGCCCACCTGCTAAAGGAGGTGCCACATAAGCATGACCATATGATGATCATGCTTGCATGGTGGTCGCCTAAGCATAGCTTTATATGCAATGTGATTCCATGGTTGAAAACATGGAGATGTGTCATAATCATGCACCTTATGTTAGTGGTCAATCTCTATATGCATGAGTTAGCTTATTTTACACTCAAAGTGAAAAAGTAAGCACATACATGAGATTGCTTATCCTACACTCAAGATTGAGTTAGTGGAGAATCTCTACACATGAAAATTAGTCTCTTACATACATACACCAATTTAGTGGTCAATCTCTACATGCATGAGTTAGCTTATTTTACACTCAAAGTGGAAAAGTAAGCACATGCATGAAATTACTTATCCTACACTCAAGCTTGAGTTAGTGGAGAATTTCTACATATGCAAATTAGTCTTTTATATACACACACCATTTTAGTGGATATTCTCTACACTTAAAACTTGACTTACCACTTACATTAGAGAAAAAAACTAAGAGAAAAAATAAGAGTTGAGTCTTATTTTTTATCTTTGTTCTAAGTGTTGTGAGTGTGTGAGTAAGAGATACAAGAATTATGTTTCTTCATAAGTCTATTGTCATCATCCTGTGTACAATAGTTGTGTAAGAGAAGTCCTACATCATCCAAGCAAGGAAAGGAACTCTAGCAAGTTTTTGAGTCACTATTAAGAAGGAGCTTATGGGTGGAGGTCCATCAAAGCTTGGAGTCATTTTAGTGCTACTTGTGTTTTTCAAGCTAGAGGCTTTACACTTGGGGAGCCAGGAGCTTGTAGATTTGCATAAACCATGTCCTAAAACCTATTGAGCATTCTACCAACATTTCGAGTTTGTAAGTGTTTCTAAACCCTTGATATAGGTCTTTCGCCATGCTTTATGTTTTGGGTGTTTTGTGATTCTTTCATTTATGTAGTCTATTAAGCATGCAAGTAATTAATTATGTAAGTTCAATGTGTTGTGATCATGGTCATTTTCGGAATACTTGCCTTCATGCTAGGATTACACACTAGGAAAAAGTTTTAAAATTTATCCTAACTGGTTTCATGCTCACACCACTCTTTTGCTCATATTTTGGTGTCTATAATTGATTCCTTCAAGTGGTATTAAAGCTAAAAGCACATAATTTGCATGTTAATTATTATAATAATTATAAGAATTGTGTTTTATTATATATTTACATATTTTATTGTTCACATACTATTCATTTTTTGCGTAGACAACATATGTTATTTTTTATTTTTCTTATTTGTTTGATTTTGCAAATAAACGATAATATATGCAAGAATTGTATTTTATTAAATTTTTGCTTGTCATACATGCAAGGAATGATTATGGGCTTAGTTTACATCCTATAGTTTGTATTAATAATTAATTTTATTATCATTATTTTCAATATGCAATTAAATGTTAATTACATAGATTTAGGATGTAAATTTTTGCCTTGGTATGCCAAGGATTCAATGTAAATTACAAGAGTTGTAATTTGGACTTGAAGTGCTTAAGATTGTGGCCCATTTAACCTTCTGTGGTATGGATCAAGGCCCATGGAGATGGTGACAAATGAGTTCACGACTTGAAGGCTTTTTTTGGGCTAGGCCAATTTGTAACATATTCTAAGAGTTAGAATAGGCTTTAGAAAGGCCCATGATCACTCCTTATTTGTACATCCATTTTGCATGTTCTATGTATATATGTTATATATATATATATATATATATATATATATATATATATATATATATATATATATATATTGTAACATGTTATATGCATATATGATATATGTATATGAATAGATGTTATGCCATGTATGTATGAGATATATACAATTGAAATTGGCTAATGTGCAAAGTGAGACCTTAATAATTAAAAACCTAAAAATCTTCGAAGTTAAATTTAGTCTAGGCCCTCTATTGGAGCAATAACTTACATTGTTTTAGGCTTGTGTACATTGGCTATAGACACATAGGGGTGTATATAAGGCCTAAGATATTCATGTAGTGTTATTATTAAGCGTGAGATGTTGTGGGTGTATGGATACACTATATACCAAGAATGGAAAATAGGAGTACCTAAGGTTTGTAGTGTTCAAATCGATAATGCCACTAATCCAATGGTATGGACCTAACTAATGTTAAAGGCCAAGAATGGCAATGTGTACCTGAGGCTTATAACATTAGGAGTTGGATTGATGGAACCTCATATGAGATGTGATGGACAATAGTTGTCCACTTAATGCCAACTATTATTCCAAGAATGGCAATGTGTACCTAAGGAATATTAGTGGCCCATTAATAATTTCATCATCCAATAGAAATCCATCCAATAAGGGATTTCCATTTCCTACTTTGGAAGTGTAGGATTCGCCAAGTTAGCAGGAGGCCATTGTGATTAAAGACCAATTCAAATGGTAAAATAATAATGTCATATAACTAAATATTCTTGTTACCATTCAAAAAAACTTGATAATATAAGATCATAAAACCCACTCGCGATTATACTTGACCAACATAGGCACACAGGCCCTAATTTCATAGATTGGCTAAGGAATCTAAAAGTTATTTTAGCTTCTGAAAAGATACTTTATGTATTATCACAAAGCCCTCCCAAACCACTTGCCTAAAATGCTTCATAAGAGGAGCAAACCACTCTTAATAAATGGAAGGATGATGATATGCAAGAACATTGCATCATGTGGGCTTCCATGAGCACCAAAATCTATCGGCAACATGAGAAGTACACTAGTTCAAAGGAATTCCTACTTTACCTACAAGAGTTATTTGGTGAGCAAAGTACGAGCGCTAGATATGATATATCTAAGCAGCATTTTTGTGCTAAGATGAGGGTGGGAGAGGAAGTGGGAGCACCATGTGAACTCCATGATTAGATTAATAGAGGAGCTAAAAAGTCTAGACTTCATAATGGACTTCCATCTCCAAGTGGATTTGATCCTTCAATCCCTTCCTGAATATTTAAGGAAACCATTGCCAACTTCCATATCAATAAGATAGAGTGCACTCTTGTAGAGCTTTTGAACATGCTCATGACAGCCCAAAAAGCTATCCAAAAGAGCAAAGGGAAAGAGGTTGCACTTATTGCCACTTCTAATAGGACAATGAGGAAAGGCAATAAGAAAAAGAGAGGCAAAACAAGTGTTGTCAAGCCCATGGGTGGCATAGCCAAGAATAAGGGCAAGGCCATTGTGAGGGAAGAAAAGCTAAGGGAAAGTGTTTCCATTACCAAGATGAAGGACATTGGAAGAGGAATTGTCCTAAGTTCCTTTAGTCTCTTAAGACGAAAGGAAAGGGAAAAGAAGGAGAAGGTGAGACTTTCTTTACTCTATTAGCTTCTAAATGTTCTAAGAGCTAATCTAATGCATGGGTATTGGATATCGATGCAAGTTCTCACATTTTTTTATCCTTCAATGATCTAGCAAATAAGAGGAGGTTGAGGCCCAATGAAGTGACCCTAAAGCTAGGAAATGGAGCAAGTATTGCAGCCAAGGCTATAGGATCAACTTCAATTGATTTCTATAATCATATTTTGTTAGTGGGATGATGTATTGTATGTGCCTAATGCCTATAAAAACATTGTTTCTATTTATAGTTTAACTAGAAAGGGCTATGATTTCCTCTTTTGTAAAGATGTATGTAATATTCACTTTGGAAATGAATTGGTTAGCATGGGTTATTTAATACATGGTTTATATTATGTTAATAACATGTATAATAAAAATGAGCCTCAAACTAATATGAGTGATGCGAATGCAATGCTAATTGAAAATGCCTCTAACTCCAAAGATCTGTGGCACTTGAGATTATGTCACATTATGGATATAAGATCATAAAGTTAGAAAGGATGGGAATCTTGAATAATCTTGAATCCACATCTGACCCAACTTGTGAGGCTTGTCTTTAAGGCAAGATGACTAGATCACCATTTATTGGACAAATGGCAAGAGCCAAAGATGTGTTTGATATTATACATAGTGATGTATGTGAACCATTTAGTGTAATGGCTATAGGTGGTTTATACTACTTTATAACCTTTATAGATGATCTATCAAGGCATGGGCATTTATTTTTTATAACGAACAAAAGTGAATCCTTTAAAAAGTTTAAGGAGTTCAAAGCCTTAATAGAAAACCAAACTGAGAATAGTATTAAGACTTTAAGATCATATCGAGGAGGTGAATACTTGAGTACCAAGTTCATTGAGTTCCTTAAAGAACATAGCATTATATCATAACTCACACCTCCTAGAACACCTCAATTAAATGGTGTGTCCGAGAGATAAAATTGTATTTTATTGGATATGGTACGTTCTATGATGAGCTACACTGATCCCCCTATATCACTTTAGGGTTTTGCACTCCAAACAGCCTCCAACATCCTTAATCGAGTTCCATCCAAGTCCATTTCTACCACACCATATGGGATATGGAATGGTAGGGCACCAAGTCTTAAACATGTTAAGATTTGGGGGTGCCCAGCTTTTATTAAAAAGCTAAAATCAGATAAGTTGGATGCAAAATCAATTAAAGGAAGGTTTTTTGGATATCCTAAAGATAGCGTAGGATATTGCTTTTATCTTCATGCTGAACAAGTTGTTATTGTAAGTAGAGATGCTATATTCCTTGAAAAAAAAGTTTCTTAAAGAAGGTGGTAGAGGAAGGAAGACAATGTTAGATGAGGAATCACTTAAAGAAGCCCAAAAAAGTGATCAAATGGACATTGATTAACCCAAAGAGCCTATTCCAATTGAGAATGTCATCACACTAACTCCTAAAAGGTCTTGTAAGGTGTCTTATCCTCCAGAGAGATACATTTTTCTTCATAATGTGCAAGAGTTATATGTTCATGAAGAGAGCATTCATGATGATGATCCTATTACATATAAAGAAGTTTTATGTGATAAAGATTCTTCAAGATGGCTTAAGACGATGAGAACTGAAATGGATTCCATGTATGCAAACCAAGTCTAGACACTTGGTGATCCTCTTTAGGGTCTTATACCTATTGGGTGTAAATGGATCTTCAAGAGAAAGATTGGTGTAGATGGGAAGGTAGAGACCTATAAAGCTAGGCTTATAGAGAAAGGGTTTTGCCAAAGGCAAGGGGTTAACTATGAGGAGACCTTCTCACCAGTACCCATGCGCTTAAATCCATTCAGATTCTTCTTACGATAGCTGCATACTATGATTATGAGGTTTGGAAAAAAGATGTCAAGACCGCCTTCCTTAATTGCCATGTTGAGGAAGACATTTTCATAAAGCAACCCATGGGTTTTGAATCTAAAGAAAGCTCAAGAGTGTGCAAGCTTAATAGTTTAATATATGATCTACAACAAGCTTCAAGGAGTTAGAATCATTAATTCGATTAGGCTATATCTATTCTTATAGTTTTATTAAGAATGAGGATGAGCCATGTGTTTATAAGAATGTTAGTGGGAGTTATCTCACTTTCCTAGTCTTATATGTGGATGATATTCGTCTAATTAGTAATAATGTTAGTATGATGACCTCTATGAAAGTATGGCTATCTAAAACCTTTTTTTATGATAGACTTAGGGAAGGCTACCTATATTCTCAAGATTTAAGTCTATAGAGATAGATAAAAGAGAATGATAGGTTTATCCTAAAGTCTTTATTTGGAAAAAATGTTGAAGAGGATCAACATCATTGATTCTAAGAGGGGATTGTTACCTTTTAGGCATGGTATCCACCTATCCAAGGAGATGTCGCCCAAGACACTCAAGGACATGGCAAAAATGGCCAAGGTTCCTTATGCTTCAACTATAGGAAGCCTAATGTATGCTATGTTATATACTATGACAAACATTGCTTATGATGTTAGTATGACTAGCAGGTTTCAATCCAACCTAAGCTTGGAGCATTGGGTGGTAGTAAAGGCTATTATTAAGTACATGAGAAGGACTAGGAATTTAGTCTTGACTTATGGAGGAAGTGACTTACAGCTTACAGGTTTCATAGACTCTGATTTTTAGTCAGATGTGGACATAGAAATCCATCTCCATGTGTCTTCACTAGTAATGGAGGTGTAATGAGTGGAAGAGTTCCAAGAAAAGTATCACTATTAATTCTACTATATAGGCTGAGTACATAGCCGCATCAGATGCTACTAAGGAAGTTATTTGTATTTTAAAGTTCGTCACTAAAATAGGAGTTGTTCCTACCATTAAGTCAATAGTTCCTTTCTTCTGCGACAATAATGGAGCCATCGCTTTGGCAAAGGAACCGAGGTCTCACCAGAAATCCAAATATATAGAAAGGCACTATCATATTATTAAAGAACTTATTAGAAAGACTAAAGTGCTCATGAAAAAGGTTGCTTCAACCGATAATGTGGCTGATATATTGACTAAGGTGCTCACTCAACTATAGTTAGACCATCATCTTGAGAAGATGGGCCTTAGATATTATTGTGAATGGCACTAGTACAAGTGGGAGATTGTTAGTATAAATATGCCCTAGTGCCATTTCCTATAATATAATGTATTGTACTTTTATCCATATGGCAATACAATATTCATTTAGATAAAGTGTTTGTATATTTGAGTGCTTACCCTTTAACATAATGTTAACTGAGTTTATTATCAAGTGTTAATAATATAAAAGACAAATTCATTTAGTAAATATGTTTTAAAATATTCATAGTAATTGGATTAATAAATTGGTCATATTAATTAGTAGACTATCACCTGTATCTATTTTCTTTAATCAGTATATGATATCATTAGTGGGAGGTAGTGAGTCTCATGCGACTTGATATGAGATATCAGAATAAATATATTGATACTCATGTTATGGGTGGATTGAATAGTGATGAAAGATAAGTAATTGCATGGAAATTCACTTTAGTAAAAAATCATTATCTTGAACATAATGGTGCTTATGGTCCTTTGACCTAAGGCGACATGGTCATCCATATATGGTTTATTAGAGTTTATTATCGCTTATATACATGTACTAGGCATGTATGGGTATATGGTGTGTGGTGGCTCTAGTTAGTTCTATATAGGGATGAGTGATCGGCCAAGATGGAATTCATTACCTTGAGTGAACCGAGATAAGATCCTAAGTTATCTAAGTTGTTCTCGATGAATGAGTACCTGGCTAGGACAAACTTGACTTCCTCAAAATGATTTTTAGCGCTAGAAAGTGTTTCTAAAAGAAGTCATGTTTTATTAAGAATTGATATAAAGATGAGGTCATATGATTAAGGCAATTGTAGTTTCACTAACCATGACTTTAGCCGATGTCAAGATCTTGAAATGAAAGGACATTGAGTGCATAATAATTATGCTCAATGGTTCTTATGAATCTACAGACAGCATGTTAGTATAAGGTATGCCCTAGTGACATTCTTGTAATTATTTAGACATTGTATATAATCCCTGTGGCAATAAAATATTCTTTTAAATAAATATGTTATTTTTTGAGTATTTATCCTTTAGTATTATGTTGAATAAATTTATTATCAAAGAACTGATAATATGAGTTATAAATTTATTCAGTACATTTACTATAAATAGTTCATAGTTAATTAATTAATATTTGGATAACAATAATTAGACTATCACCTTTGTCTATTTTCCTTGATTATTGTGAAAAATTAATATTGAGAGGTAGTGAATCTCATGCTACTTAATATGAGTGATCAGAATAGACATGTGGATACTCATTGGATGGGTTAATCGAACAATGACATTAGTATTATGATTGAAAGGATATTCATATATAATCAACAATCACAATCTAGATTATAATGGTGCATATAGTACTTTGACTTGAGATGGCATAGTCATCCACATTGAGGTGGTTAGAGTTTGTTACTGCTTATATACTTGTGTTAATCATCACATGGGTTTATGGTGTGTGGTGGCTCTAATTAGTTAAATGTAGGGATGAATGTTTAACCAACATGGGAATCATTACCTGGTGTGAACAGGGATATATCCTATGCTATCTAAGTTTATTCTTGATGAATAAATTCCTGGCCAGGATAAATACAACATAGTTTGAAAAAGAGTTTTCGTACTAGAAAGAGTTCTAGTATTTGTTGTATTTTATCAAGAATTAAAACTTAAGATGAGGTCATATAATAAAGCTATTAGAGTTTGACAATACCTTGACTCTGGGCTATATTGGGATCTTTAATGAAAGGAATTTAGTGCACAGTAGTTATGATTAGGTTCATGTGAGTCATAATATTCTTTCATTTCTAATTGGGTAGCTATGATATCGGTACTAGGGGTCACTCACACCTTATGTGAACTAAATGTGAATAATTAGGATTTTCATATTTAGAATTGAAAAGTGTTTCAAATAATATTAAATGTTAATATTATATTTTTTCATTGCCATTTAGACATGAACCTAGCAAGTCACACCTAATAGAGTTTTATTTATTTACTATAGTATTAATCTAATTATTGATGAAAATAGTTTAATCAATTCATCAAGAATAATAGAATTAGATTTATGTTTTGAATAATGATTCTAGTATATCAGGAAATGTAATTCAAATAAGAGTATTATTTATTAATTAATATTTAATTAATATTGGATATTAATTAATATATATTAAATTAATAAATATATATATGTTGTTATTTATTTATGGACTTATATTAATAGTCCAAATTGGTTTGGACATAGGCCAAAATTTATTTTGGACCAAAGATTAATTAAAGTCCATATCTATGTATATGTATAATTTAATATGAAAAATAATACATTTGATGTATACTTTACATACAAATTTATACATTAATATGTGTAGGTGGCAAGCTTAATTATTAAATTAAGCAAGGTGGCATATTAATTAAGTGGATATTTTTAAAGTATGCCTAAGGTGTCATTTTTAACCATTTTGATGGTTAGGTGTATACCTAAGGTGGTATACTTAATAATCACTTAATTAATTAATACATACTTTTCCTTAATGGAAAATTACTACACATATATCTTTTGATATATGTAGGGCAAGTCAAGTGACTTGGTAAGAGAAGGAAGAGGTAAAATAATGCTTAAGTGATTTTTCGCTTAAAGAATTAAGAAAAATCACTAAGTAATTTGGGTTATGATAAGATCATAAATCAAAAATAAACGCAACATATACTAAACATAAACATATACTTGTGCTCTTAATTAAATTAGTACTAGTTACTAAGTTTAATTAACACAAGTAAGTGATAGATAAGGCTTTGGTGTTTCAAACTAGAGGCTTTACATTTGGAGGGCTAAGCATTTGATTCAAAGTATTGAACAAAAGGAATACTAAGCTCTACAACAAGTTTACAAACTTATAATTAAGTAATTATTTATTTGTATGTTGGTTAATTTATTTACTTATGTATTTTAATGCAATTTGAATCTTGTGCAAATGAAATTCTTCATTTTATGAAGGGTTATGATGAGAAAATTTTTAAAATTTACTCTATTTAGACTTGTGTTTAAAACACATGTATTTATGTCTAAATACCATAATCGATTTCTAACAGTGGTATCAGAGCCCCTTTTTGCATTTTATACATTCTAAATAAATTGTTTAATTACAAATGTTGTGATTAAAATATGTTCGTTGCAAGTTTTATGGCTAAAATATGCTAAAAAATGTATTTTGTACGTTATAGTACTAGTGTGAATGGTGGTACTATAGCAGTAAATAGTGGTACTATAGCATACATTTTTTTTTATGTTTGTAAAATTATTATAACATGCAAAATTTGCATTTAGTAATTTTTGCATGCCATACTTGCAAGTAGTGATCATGGATAAGGTTTTACATTCTAGTATTGTAAGAATTAATTTTATTATTGTTTATGTAATTAAATGTTAATTACATAGTATTAGGATGTATTAATAACCTTGGCATGTCAAGGATTATTTGTTTGTTGCAAAAGTTGCAATAAGGAGACTTGAAGGAGTTCAAGGAGCAAATCCATGGAGATGGTGATAAGGATATTCATACTTGAAGTATTCATGGACAATAATAATTTTTGTAATTTATTTTAGTATTAAAATAGGTATAAAAATTAGTCAATGATCACTTCTTATTTGTGCATCCATATTTGCATCTTTTATGCACATATAAGATATGTATGTTTTATATGCTTTTATACATATCTGTATGTATAATTGGATGTCGTACAATTTATGTATTTGATATGTATAAATTGGTTTATGTGCAAAGTGAGACCCAAAAATCTTCTAAATAAATTTAAGTCTAAGCTCTCCATTGGAGCAATAAATTGTATAATTTTGGATTATGTATATCGGCTATAGACATATAGGGGTATATATAAATCCAAAAGATTTGTACAATGTTATTGTTAAGCATAGTGATGTTTTGAGTGTATAAATATACTACATGCCAAGAATGGCAAATAGGCAAACCTGAGGCATGTAGTATTCAAATTTATACATTTCACAGTGCCAAAGGTATGGACTTAATTAATGCCAAGGACCAAGAATGGCAATGGGTACTTAAGGTCCGTAACATTAAGAGCTTCATTGATGAAATATCACATAAGATGTGATGACAGGAAAATGTCACTTATAAATTTTAATATTTCAAGAATGGCAAAGGGTACCTGAGGAATATTATAATTTATTAAGAACTTCATCACCCACTAGAAATCCATCCAACAAGGGATTTCTATTTCCTACTTTGAAGAATAGGATCTGCCAAATTAGTGGGAAATCATTAAGATTACAAACCAAATTTAATGATTTTTTATACAATGTCATTTAAACTAACTAATTTTGTTACCTTTACAGATAATTTGATAATATGAAATCATTAAACAAACTCTTCGTCATACTAGACCAACATAGGCTCATGGGCCTAAACTTTATAGATTGGCTAAGGAATCTAAAAGAAGTTTTGTCTTCCGAAGAAATACTATATGTATTAGAACAACCACTACTTGGTTCACTTCCCACGAATGCTTCTCAAGAGGAGCAAGACACTCTTAAAATTTAGAAAAAGCATGATTTGTCAGCACGTTACATTATGTGGGCTTCTATGAGTACCGATATCCATCGGCAACATGAGAAGTACAATAGTGCAAATGAAATCCCACTTCACCTTAAAGAGCTATTTGGTGAACAGAGTAGGACCGCTAGATATGACATATCAAAGCGGTTATTTCGTGCTAAAATGAAAGAAAGTGAGGATGTGGCAATCCATGTGAACTCAATGATAAGATCAATTGAGGAACTAGAATGTCTAGATTTTTCAATGGACTTCCATTTCCAAATGGATTTGATCCTACAATCACTTCTTGAATCATTTGGGTAGACCATTGCAAATTTTCATATAAATAAAATAGAGTATACACTTGCTAATTTATTGAACATGCTTGTAACAGCCCAAAAGGCAATACAAGGCAGCAAGGGGAAGGAGACTATTCTTATTGCTTCTTCTAGTAAGACTATAAAGAAGAGTTATAAGAAAAAGAAAGGCAAGACAAATGTTGTCAAGCCTACAGGTAGAATAGCTAAATCTAAAGGCAAGGGACAGGTGAGGGAAGACCCAAACAAGGGTAATTGTTACTATTGTGAAGGTAAAGGACATTGGAAAAGAAATTGTCCTAAGTTCCTTAAGTCTTTACAGACTAAAGGAAAGGATAGTTTTGGAGAAGGTATGTTTTTCTCTAATTTTTCTAAATGTTCTAATGGTTCATCAAATGCATGGGTATTGGATACCGGTGCTACTTCTCACATTTGTTTATCTTTACAGGATCTAGCAAATAAGAGAAAGTTGAAGCCTAGTGAAGTAACCTTAAAGCTTGGAAATAGTGCAAATGTTGCAGCTAAAGCTATAGGGTCAAATTCAATAGATCTTTGTAATCATATTTTATTATTAGATGATGTATTATATGTACCTAATGCTTATAGAAACATATTCTATATTCCTAGTTTGACTATAAAAGGTTATGAATTTTTATTCAAAAGAGATGTATGTAATATTTACTTTGGAAGTAATATTATTGGCTTGGGTTATTTAATACATGGTTTATATTATATTGATAATAATTCCAATAATAATAAGCTTCAATTTATGAGTAATAAATAAGCAATGCTAATTGAAAATACTTCTAATTCTTAACATCTATGGCACTTAAGATTATGTCACATTACTAAAGATAGGATCACTAAGTTAGAAAAGATGGGAATCTTGAGTAATCTTGAATCCGCATCTAATCCAACTTGTGAAGCTTGTCTTTAGGGCAAGATGACTAGATTACCATTTGTAGGACAAATGGCAAGAGCCACTGATATATTAGAATTCATACATAGTGATGTATGTGGGCCATTTTTTGAAATGGCTAGAGGTGGTTTTTACTACTTTATAACCTTTATAGATGATCTATCAAGATATGGGTATTTATTTCTTATAAAGAATAAATTTGAATCTTTTGAAAAGTCCAAAGAATTCAAAGCCCAAGTAGAAAACCAAACTAGGAAAAATATTAAAACTCTAAGATCAGATCAAAGAGGTGAATACTTGAGTACCAAGTTTATTGAGTTCCTAAAGGAACATGGCATTGTATCTCAACTCATGCCACCTGGAACACCTCAATTAAATGGAGTTTCTAAAAGGAAAAATCATACTTTATTGGATATTGTACGATCAATGATGAGTTATATGGATCTTCCTATTTTTCTTTAGGATCATGCACTCCAAACTACCTGTTATATCCTTAATCATATTCCATCCAAATCCATTTCTACTACACCATATCAGATGTGGCATGGTAGAACACCAAGTCTTAAACATGTTAAGATTTAGGGATGTCCAGCTTTTATCAAAAAATTAAAGTTGGATAAGTTGGATGTGAAATCGATAAAAGGAAGGTTTGTTGGATATCCTAAAGATAGTTTTGGATATTACTTTTATCTTCCTATTGAACAAATAGATTTTGTAAGCACATATGCCATTTTGTTTAGAAAGAATTTCTAAAGGAAGGTGGCATAGGAAAGAAGATAATATTAGATGAAGAGTCATATAAAGAAACAGAACAAACTGATCAAATGAATATTGATCAACCCGAGGAGCCTATTCCAATTGAAAATATCATCACACCAACTCCTAGAAAATCTAGTAGGGCATCTCATCCTCCAGAGAGATATGGCCTTCTACATGATATGCAAAAGTTGCATGCTTATGAAGATAGTCTTCATATAGATGATCTTACCACATATGAAGAAGCTTTATCTGATAAAGATTCTTCTAAATGGATTGATGCTATAAGAACCAAAATGGATTCCATGTATACAAATGATGTTTGGACACTTGTTGATCCTTTAGAAGGTATTGTACCTATTGGATGCAAATGGATCTTTAAGAGAAAGACCGGTGCAGATGGAAAGGTTAACACCTTTAAAGCTAGGCTTGTAGTAAAAGGGTTTCGCCAAAGAGAAGGGATCGATTATGAAGAGACCTTTTCTCCATTAGCCATGCTTAAATCTATTTGAATTCTTTTAGCTATAGCCACACACTAGGATTATGAGGTTTGGCAAATGGATGTCAAGACTGCATTCCTTAATGGTTATCTTGAGGAAGAAATTTTCATGGAGCAACCTAAGGGTTTTGAATCCAAGGAAAACTCTAAAGTGTGTAAGCTTAATAGATCAATCTATGGCTTAAAGCAAGCTTCTAGGAGTTGGAATCATCATTTCGATGAGGCTATTTGTTCTTATGATTTCATAAAGAATCAAGATAAGCCTTGTGTTTACAAGAAGGTTAGTCGGAGTCAAATCACTTTCCTAGTCTTGTATGTGGATGATATTTTATTAATTGGAAATGATATAGGAATGATGACTTCTGTAAAAGTTTAATTATCTAAAACTTTCTCTATGAAAGACTTAGGGGAGGCAACTTATATTCTCGGGATTCGACTCTATAGGGATAGATCAAAGAGAATGATAAGTTTATCCCAAAGTCGTTACTTGGAAAAGATATTGAAGAGGTTCAATATGCTTGAATCCAAAAGAGGATTGTTACCATTTAGGCATAGTGTTCATTTATCCAAGGGTATGTCTCCCAAGACATCCGAGGAAATGGAAAAAAATGGCTAAAGTTCCTTAAGCTTCAGCAATAGGAAGCTTAATGTATGCTATGTTGTGTACTAGGCCTGACATTGTCTATACTGTTAGTATGACTAGCTAGTTTTAATCCAATCCAGGTTTAGAACACTGGATAGTTGTTAAATCAATCTTTAAGTACTTAAGAAGAACTAAAGATTTGATCTTAACTTATGGAGAAGGTGATTTACAGATTAATGGCTTTACAGATTCTGATTTTCAATCAGACATGGATGATAGAAAGTCTATATTCGAGTTTATTTTCATCTTTAATGGCAGTGTAGTGAGCTGGAAAAGTTCCAAACAAAGTATCACTGCTGATTCCACTATATAAGCCGAGTACATAGCTGCATTAGATGCTACTAAAGAAGTTGTTTGGATTAGGAAGTTCATAATAAAACTACAAGTTATTCCTTCCATTGAGTTTCCAATTTCTCTCTATTGTGACAACAATGGAGCCATAGCATTGGCAAAGGAACCGAGGTCTCACTAGAAATCCAAACATATAAAAAGGCACTTTCATATTATTCGAGAACTTATTAGCAAGGGCAATGTGGTCATCCAAAAGGTAGCTTCAACTAACAATGTTGCTGATCCACTGACTAAAGTGCTCACATAACTACAGTTAGACTGTCTTCTTGAAAAGATGGGTCTTAAATATTGTAGTAAATGGCACTAGTGCAAGTGGGAGATTGTTAGTATAAGCTATGCCCTAGTGGCATTCTTTTAATTATTTAAACATTTTATATAATCCCTGTGGCAATAAAATATTCTTTTAAATAAATATGTTATTTTTTTAGTATTTATCCTTTAGTATTATGTTGAATAAAGTTATTATCAAAGAGAAGATAATATAAGTTACAAATTTATTCAGTATATTTACTATAAATTGTTCGCAATCAATTAATTAATATTTGCATAATATTAATTAGACTATTACCTCTGCCTATTTTCCTTGATTAGTGTGAGAAACTAATAATGGGAGGTAGTGAATCTCATGCTACTTGATATGAGTGATCAGAATAGACATGTGGATACTCATTGGATGGGTTAATCAAATAGTGACATTAGTATTGTGATTGCAAGGATATTCACATATAATCAACAATCACAATCTAGATTATAATTATGCATATAGTCCTTTGACTTGAGGTGGCATAGTCATCCACATTTAGGTAGTTAGAGTTTTTTACTGCTTACATACTTATGTTAATCATCACACGGGTATATGGCATGTGGTGGCTCTAATTAGTTAAATGTAAGGATGAATGTTTAACCAATATGGGATTCATTACCTAGTGTGAACCAGGATAGATCCTATGCTATCTAAGTTTATTCTTGATGAATAAATTCCTGGCGATAATAAATACAACACAGTCTGAAAAGAGTTTCAGTACTAGAAAGAGTTCTAGTATTTGTTGTATTTTATCAAGAATTAAAACTTAAGATGAAGTCATATAATAAAGCTATTAGAGTTTGATAATACCTTGACTCTAGGCTATATTGGGATCTTTAATGAAAGGAATTTAGTGCACGGTAATTATGATCAAGTTCGTGTGAATCATAATATGCATTCATTTCTAATTGGGTAGCTGTGATATCGATACTAGGGGTCACTCATAGCTTATGAGAACTAAATGTGAATAATTGGGATTTTCACATTTAGAATTGAAAAGACTTTCAAATAATATTAAATGTTAATATTATATTTTCTCATTGCCATTTAAACATGAACCTAGTAAGTCACACCTAATAGAGTTTTATTTATTCACTATAGTATTAATCTAATTATTGATTAAAAGAGCTTAGTCAATTAAGCAAGACTAATATAATTAGATTTATGTTTTGAACAATGATTCCAATATATCATGAAATCTAACTCAAATAAGAGTATTATTTATTAATTAATATTGGATATTAATTAATATTTATTAAATTAATAAATATATATATGTTGTTATTTATTTATGGACTTATATTAATGGTGGAAATTGGTTTAGACATAGGCCAAAATTTATTTTGGACCAAAGATTAATTAAAGTCCATATCTATGTATATGTATAATTTAATATGTAAAATAATACATTTGATGTATACTTTACATATAAATTTATACATTAATATGTGTAGGTGGCAAGCTTAATTATTGAATTAAGCGAGGTGGCATATTAATTAAATGGATATTTTTAAAGTATGCCTATGGTGTCATTTTTAATTATTTGGATGGTTAGGTGTATACCTAAGGTGGCATACTTAATAATCACTTAATTAATTAATGCATACTTTTCCTTAGTGGAAAATTACTACACATATATCTTTTGATATATGTAAGGCAAGTCAAGAGACTTGGTAAGAGAAGGAAGAGGCAAAATAATGCTTAAGTGAGTTTTTGCTTAAAGAGTTAAGAAAAATCACTAGGTAATTTGGGTTATGATAAGGTCATAAACCAAAAATAAACACAACATATAATAAACATATACTCTATACTTGTGCTCTTAATTAAATTAGTACAAGTTATTGAGTTTAATTAACACAAGTAAGTAATAGATAAGCCTTACATTTGAAGGGCTAAGCATTTGATTCAAAGTATTTAGCAAAAGGAATACTAAGCTCTACAACAAGTAAGTTTACAAACTTATAATTAATTAATTATTTGTTTGTATATTGCTTAATTTATTTAGTTATGTATTTCAATGAAATTTGAATCCTGGGCAAATGAAATTCTTCATTTTATGAAGGGTTATGATAAGTAAATTTTTGAAATTTACTCTATTTAGACTTGTGTTTACAACACATGTATTTATGTCTAAATACCATAACCGATTTCTAACATAAAATTCATTTCCAATTAGGTAGTCGTGACATATATGTTGGGGGTCACTAATGACTTATGAAAACTAAATGTGATTAGTTAGGATTTTCACATTTAGCTAGAAAAGATTGTCCAATAATATTAGGAGTTAATATTATTTATTTCCATTGCCATTTGGACTTGAACCTAGTAATTCATACACATGAGAGTAGCATTGATAATGATATTTATTAATTTCATTATTAATTAAAGTGTTTAATGAATTAATTTAATTAATTAAATTCTATTTTTGCTTGTGCGAGGATCTAGCATATCCCGAAATCTAATTCAATGGTTAGGACTATTAAATATTAATTTGGACATAATTTAATATGTGATATTAAGTTTAAGGACCAAATTGATATATGCCACCAATATTAGTTTGGATATGGACTATGAGATGGGCCATGTATATGTAGTTTAATGGATGATGCATGAGCTTGGACAATTAGGTGTATTATTGTTATGGGCCTTCTTTAAGTGTTAAATAAAGCCCATAAGACTAATTAGTGGATGTTGTAGAGATAGGCTCATTTAAGAGGTAAATAAGCCTAAAGCCCACTTACTAAAGGAGGTGCCATATAAGCATGACAATGTGATGATCATGCTTGCATGGCAGCCACCTAAGCATGGCTTTACATGCAATGTGATTGCATGGTTGACAACATGGAGATGTGTCATAAGCATTCACCTTAAGTTAGTGGTCAATCTCTACATGCATGAGTTAGCTTATTTTACACTCAAAGTGAAAAAGTAAGCACATGCATGAGATTGCTTATCCTATACTCAAGATTGAGTTAGTGGAGGATCTTTATACATGCAACTTAGTGTCTTACCTGCGTACACCAAGTTACTGGTTAATCTTTACATGCATGCATTAGCTTATTTTACACTTAAAGTGAAAAAGTAAGCACATGCATGAGATTACATATCCTATACTCAAGCTTGAGTTATTGGAGAATATCTACACATGCAAATTAGTCTCTTACATACACACACTATGTTAGTGGATATTCTATACAGTTAACACTTGACTTACCACATACATTGGGGAAAAAAAACTAAGAGAAAAAATAAAAGTTGAGTCTTCTTCTTCATCTTTCATCTAAGTGTTATGAGAGTGTGAGTAAAAAATACAAGAGTTTTGTTTCTTCATAACTCCAATGTCATTGTCCTTTGTACAACAATTATGCAAGAGAAGTCCTACATCATCCAAGCAAGGAAAGGAACTCTAGCAAGCTTTCAAATCACTATTAAGGAGGAGCTTGTGGGTAGAGGTCCATCAAAACTTGGAGTTATTTTGGTGCTACATATGTGTTTCAAGCTAGAGGTTTCACACTTGGGGAGTGAGGAGCTTGTAGATTTGCATTAACCATTTCCTAAAGCCTATCGAGCATTCTACCAACATTTGGAGTTTGTAAGTTTTACTAAACTCTATATATAGGTCTCTTGCCATGCTTTATGTTTTTGTTGTTTTGTGATTCTTTGATTTATATTATCTATTAAGCATGGAAGTAATTAGTTGTGTAAATTCGATATGTTATGATCTTGGTGGTTTTTAGAATAAATTTTAAAATATATCCTAACTGGTTTCTTGCTCACACCATGCTTCCTTTTATATTCTGGTGTGTGTAATCAATTCCTTTAAAATGTTTCAGACTACCTTGAAAACTAGATAGCCTGTGAAAATTCAATTCTTTCTAAGATGTTATGTTTAGACTCATGTTCTTGGTTCACCTATACTTGGCAAAGATATTGTTCTTTGATTTGATGTTTATTGGAAAATGAAAGATCTAAAAACTTTTCCAAATGGACTCACCTTTAAGAAATATTTTAGATGTTTCACCATATAGCCCTCTGTCCTTTTCATAGACAAAACAATTACAACCCTTAACCTTTAACCCTTTCATGAGTTCTCGATAAAGAAATGGAGTACACAATCTCATATGGATTTTGCAAAGAAATTATCATTTCCTTTATGAAAAATCAAAATTTCTACATTTGGTAGTCCTTCAAGGAAAATGAAGATGTGAATCCTATTAAGGCCACTCATCCAAGAATGACTCCCACAGGCCTACAAATTACAATTAAGGAATGTAAGCAGTTATATGAACAAAGTCTGATTGTGTCAATAAAATTAGAATGGGCATGTCAAGCCTTCTATATGAATAAATGATCAAAATAAATTTGAAGAAAAAAGAGATTGGTTATTCTATATCAGCTTTTAAATTTTAGTTTAAAGGTCAATAAATTTCCTTTACATTATTCGCCATATGGGCGGGAGCAAATTTTTTTTCAAAATTTATCTTAAAAGTGGGATTCTATCAACTTGTAATTAAAGAAGAAGATAGATATAAAACCATGTTTTGCATTCCAAATGATTATTATCATTGGACTGTATTACCATTCGGTTTTAAACTGGTCCTATCTCTATATCAAGAGGAGATGATCACAACATATGAGCCTCTCTTGTACAATACTCTGGTTTACATTGATGACATTCTTCTTTTCTCACTAAAAATTGAATCACATGAGATATTGCTTAAATAGTTTGGTGATCTTACAATCAAATATTGTGTTATGCTATCACCCACATAAAAGCACATAGGCAAAAAAGAAATTGAATTTCTAGGAATGCAATTCGAAGAAGGAAAATATCACCATCATCCTTAAGTTGTAGAAGAATTGCAAAACTTTCCTAATGAAAACTCATCTGCCAAAAAAATTAGACAATTTCTTAGATACTTAATTATCTCAAGGATTTTACTCCTCACTTGGCAAAGAAGACATCACCCTTAAGGGCCTTACTAAAGAAAATCCTCCACCTTCGTTAGTAATAAAAACTGGAGCCATTACTCTATTAAAATTTAATATAAAGATGCTTTCATATCTGCAAATTCCATCAGAGGTAAAAAGAATTATTTAAACAGATGCCATTGATCAATTTTGGGGAGCAATTCTCCTTAAAGAAGATAACAAGAATAAGCGAAGAATTCATGCTCATGATAGTGGTAAGTTCATAAATGGAGAATGCCATTAGCACTCAACTTTTGAGGAAGTCCTTCTAGTCAAATGCGGAATTAAGAAATTTGAATTTCGCTTAGTGGGACATTATTTCAAAGTTATTATAGACTATTCTTCTTTTCCAAAGATGCTCAAGTTCAAAGCAAAAACTCTCACTCATCCTTAACTTTTAAGATGGAAAGAATGGGTTAGTAAATAAAACTTTGAAGTTGAACACATCAAAAAAGAAGACAACCTTATCCTACTTAGTAGACCATCTAACTCTTGTAATAAACCATTTCAATTAAAGGTTTTACCTTTAATCTACATGTTCCTATCCATCACTAATTTCCTTAAAAAATGAATTCTTCCTAACATATCCCAAAATATTTCCATAAACCTACTCAACCAAAAAGCCACCCAATAACTTTTTTAGCTCCAATCTTATCTGATTAGAAATTATGGTCTATTTTTTTAAAAGACTTATGTTTCATCTAGAATATCCCTTCACTTGCATCTTTAGTTTCCTAGATCAAAATCATGAAAAAGAATTCTATTAGCCACTAGAATTACTAACCCTATTATGGTATCTCTATCATCTGTATTGGATTCCTTTTAATTTATAGACATTAAAGCTTGGAAGATATGTTTGCATGCTTAAAGAAAGTCAAAGATCAAATCCTCATCTTTTGAATTTCATTAAATGGTTCTATAATTTATCAAGATGGAAATCATGGCTAATAAATGAAGCCTACACTCAACAAGTTTCATTAGCCATTGAATGTAATACAATTATTATCTTTGTAATACCACAGTCCCTTGTTTCAATATCTATGAATCGTACAAGCACCTAATGATTCATCACATTATGTTTGATATGGATAACCTATCACCTTTATCAGAATTTCAAAGATTTATGTTTCAAAAGAATGGGATCATTCCAAAAGAGCTACGACTAAAAATATATAAAGACGCACCATAGGAGACTTATCCATTAGAGTATGGACAAAAGCAATTGGAAGACAAAAGATTTTGGGGAGAGATACACTATGTTAAAGCCAGCTCACCAAGACTCACTGAAGAATCATTTTAAGATGACCCATAAAGACCTTTAGCAAGATACTCATAAGATCTTGACTCAAAAAGTAGTTACAGTGGAGATTATAGCAACCTATCACCAAGTCATGAGCCTATAATAAAGTAGTCTACTTTTTCAAAAGTAGTTGTATCATTGTACCTATGTGATTTGTCAGTGGTTATCCTATCATGACCACTTTTTCTTTTTTCGTTTCTTTTATTTTGTGGCCCTAATTAATTTTTAATCAAGCTTATCCTTTGCAACTAATGCTTCTCATCACTATAAAAAGGAGGTTTCTTATTTGTGTTTGAGGCAAAGATCCCCCAATAGACATTACCTTTGATAAATAATACCATGAGTTTCTAAAAACCTTTGTTTTTCTTCTCTAATGGCATACTAATAATGACTATCTCTACTATTTTGTAATTATTAAAGAGTATGCTCTGTACTTGCCTCTAATGGGAATCAGGTACATTAGAAATATAATAATACATGATCCAGGTTACCAACTCTATTAGGATTACGTTAGATGAACTATAAAAAGGGACATGCTATCTAGCTGGAAATTGGTTGTTGTGATTATAAGTACAGCTTTGGCTTGTCCATGATATAGTTCATTTAATTATTATCTTAATAGAGCTTTGGAAAATTGCTATTAGAGCCTAATGTTGTTATAAAGAGAAAATGTTATTATTAAGAACCTCGATGAGAAGAGGAATCTTTGTAAGCTATGTATGAATCCTTTAGCCTTTTAACACCCTCAATTATCTATGACTATAAATATGTACCTACTAAATCCACTTATGTAACTTTATTGCCTCCAGTTAGCCACACCACTACCAAAAAATCTAACTACTTGAGTTTACTTATCTTCTAGAAGATCAAAAGATAGAAGAATCAAAAGCCCCTCTGCTTAATCCTTATAATTCTTTTTCCAAAACTCTATCTAACAAAAAACAAACCTTCAAAACCCTTGTAAAAATACCATACATTTCCATTAAAGAATATGTTCAAGCCTCTAGCATTAATCAACACCAAATCCTTGCTTCTTAAAAAAAGTAATTTGTAACTTCATAAATTCCCCTAGAATTTCTCGAAACTTGGTTAAGCTAAGGGTACACCCATATCCATTTTGGTGTTATAAGGTTGGGACTCACATATCATGGTAGACCTGGACTACCTATTTTTATTAAAGTTGCACTTCTTGACTCTATGTATAAGCTTTGATTGGGATAGTTGAAACCTCTATGAATGTTAGGTCAGTATTCATTACCTT
This sequence comes from Mallotus nudiflorus, assembly GCA_947683625.1. NCBI lineage: Eukaryota > Viridiplantae > Streptophyta > Magnoliopsida > Malpighiales > Euphorbiaceae > Mallotus > Mallotus nudiflorus. The sequence goes on from CANTUR010000009.1 coordinate 10,371,915, forward strand.
TTTCCCAAATAACAATATAGCCTTGTTATGCCCACATGCCTTATCAGCTTTGAAAGTCCAAATCTAATTTTTTGGTATTGAGCAAACAACTACTACAAAAGCAGCAAACCATCACTATCAAATCATCTACTTATTACAAAACCATGCCATAAATTTGGCTTTACCATCTAACTGAAATGATGCCCCTTTTATAAAAAGCTTATTCCCATAATTATCTAACTTATATCCACTTTCCAAAATAAATTTATAGGGATGAGTTATTAACCTTATTCCTAGAAAATTGGATTATAAATTATAAGAAATCTCATGAAGGAGTTGAGTCAATTCAATGTTTGAATCCAATGTTTGTCAAAAAACCTGATGGAACTGTTGAAAAAAATTTTAGAAAAAGACAGGAAGTCCATATAGTGTTAAACACTTAATTCATGATTTCTTCTTATTAAATAAAGAAAAAGTTCTTGTAACCCATTTTGATGATATTGGAGGACCAACTAATGCTTTTAAGTGTGATGGTCATTGTTACTTTGATTATTGTGATTGTGACGATCGTTGTTTCTCTGATTATAAGGTAAAGAAAAAAAAAAGAAAAGATCTACCAAGAAGTGTAATGAGAAAGTATTCAAAAAAAAGTTAGATGATGATCTAATGGTGAGTACTTTAAGACAACCCTTAACAAAGTATTATTTTCTTATATCGCACTCTCCCCTTGCCTGATACAAAGCCTTAAACACTAAAAGACTACCACCAAAAGCCTACAAACGTAAGACACCTCCATCTTCACCAAAAAATAAACCAACACTCTTACCTTATTACAAACAAGCTCTAAAATGGGTAAAGTAAAAAAAACCCATTATCTTTAATTTTAGCCTCACAAATTTTGATACCTTTACCTTAAATTTTCATGTTTCAACCTTTAGACATTCCACCTTTAAACACTGAGATTAATGCTCAAAAAACCATATAACCTTATGTCCTAAACTTTAATATTTTCAATGCTAATGGAAGACCTAGAAGCGCTATACCTGCAGAAGTAATCCTGAATTGGTAGACATAGAATGCTTGTGCCTAAAATCAAAAACTAAAGAAAATCAAAGAAAAATTTATAATGTTGCAGAACATATTTAATTAACTCATAATAGACTCTTTATCTTTCAATGATGAATGGGAGCTATTCATCTAAAATTAACAGGATAAATTGAGTCAAAACATAAGGAATTGATGTAGATTGTCAGCAATATAGGCACGATTACAAGCATTCAAATGAAAGAAGTTGAAATTCAAAAGTTAAAAGCTCATATCACTCAACTTGAAAAATATTTGAGTATTAAAAGGGATACTTCAAAAGCTGCTCTAAAACTATTTTCTCTATATCTAATGGGATTATTGTATAACCATTTTCCATTGCCAAGCCTGTCAACCTACATGACCTCTAGCTTTCCAATCCATCCTTTATTTCTTAAAGTTTCTTTTGGGGATTCAAAAAACAAAAACCCTTTAGAACTAACTCCTAAAATAAACCAGTAAAGACTATTAAAAAGAAAGGAAAGATAGTATAATTCCCTCAGCCAGAAATACCCAATAATCCACCCAAAGAAAAAATGTAGCTTTCCTTCTCATTTATTGAATCAATTGAAGTAGATAAACCATCACAAATGATGATGATGTTAGTGATATACACTAGGTCAATCATGTATGACCATGTTTTGACTTTATCATTTTATTTAATAAAAAGGCATTTTTCATTATTATTTTGTGTCAAGATAATTACTTGAATAGTCAATTCTCACTAAGGTCATCAAGTATGTGACTTGATAGTAAAACCCTTAGATTAAGTATGAGTTCTATTCAAATTATCCATAGTCATAACAATATGTTATGGCTAGTATGATGTTGATTGATGATTATGTTTTAATAATCATGAATATGAGATATTAAGTCATCTTATAGGTACATATTTGGGAAATAATGTACTGGATTGACCCATCATGAGAATACTACATAGATAATTGTTATAAGAATTCTCATAATAATAATATTAATTTAGTCCTTTAACCTTGAAATCATCATGGATTTCTACATTACTATTATATATTTTGACACAATCTAACATTATCTTTAACAGGATGATTAAATAGGTTGTTATTAGATATGAAATGAGTTATATGAGGATGTGAGTGATTGAGAAGGAATTTGTCCCTCTTTTAATTTGAGTAAGATATCTATAGGCCCTTTGATAAAATAGACTAAGGAAAATCCATGGCCATGCTAAACTAAATTGATAAATAATTATCATTCTTAGTCTACTTAGAGTCAAGTAATAATATGATTGAATTATATAAGGATGATAGAAACTATGCCTTTTATTCAATTAAGATATAATGTGACAAAGACATTACAATATTTATTATAAATTAGGTTATATCAGATTTTTGACTTCACATGACTTGGATAGTCATAATGTCTTGCTAGAGGCCACTTATGACTTGTAGGTCTAAATAGAGATTTAAGGCCCACTACCAAGGTCATGTGAACCTATAGGGTCACACACTTAGAACAGGCCTAAAAATGAATATAATATTGAGAAGCCCAAATATGCTTTGTGGAAATAAATAAATAGTTTATTTATTTATGATAAAGGTTATCTAAAATAAATGGAATATTATTTCAGATTTAATTTTAAATAAAATTAAAATAATAATAATTGATAAATTACCAAAAGGTTGTTTTGGTAAGTGAAACCCTAATTAGAGGTCTATAAATATGTTATATTCTCTAGGGTTTCAGTAACTCAATCATTAGCCACCACTTATAATTCATTTTTCCCCTTTTAGAAAAACAAAAACACAGAGTTTTCATTTTAATTAAGGCCTATTCGTGTCGACACTTATGGAGGACATATTCTTTTGGAGACGTCCTGATTTGAATTATCAAAATCAAAAGCTCGAGGCAAGGTGTCACTGGAGTGAACCTCCTCTCTACCTTCCAACAGTCTTGCCTCTTCTGTGCTTATGGTAAGATTTGAAAACCCTAGTTTCAAATCAATTAATCAAATTACTTGGATCTAGGTTAGGGTTTGTTATTAAAAGTTTAAATTTCTGTTGCATTTTTGAATTGTGAATCCCAATAGTTGTATTAGAGCCACTTGTAATTTGGTTAATTTGATTATATATATATATATATATATATATTGAGTGATTCATTTTTTAAAAAGGAGTTTTCAAAAATTTTATCCAAATAGTTTTGTTTTTGTGACGTCCTCTTAAATCTATATGAAAACAATAATAAACATTAATTTAATTAATGTTTATAATTATTTAATATGATTAAACAATAATCAGAATTTTGATTTTTTGGTTTAAGTATTATGTTTTTATGAAAAACTGAACATGTATACATATTTTTGTCAAAGGGCAACAAGTTTAAAAGTCAAATAGATCATGCAAATTAAATTGTTTAAGTGTTAAGCATAATAAATTTTTTTGGAACAAATTAATTATTCTAAAATATGATTTATGAATAAATTAGGGTTTATGGTGGTAGCTGTTTAACTGTTAAACATAAAGGAAAATGATATGTTTTGAACAAATCAATAAGACAAGGGCATTGCCCCCTTGACCCCCACCCGCTAACCAGCTAACGGAACTACCACCAGGGGTGCTGCCCCTTGACCTCGAATGGATTTGTCACATAATTCATTTTTCATCATAATAATTAAATTAATGTGTGATTTGATTTATTATGCTATATATGTTTATTATTAAATGCATGGTGCATAGCATGACCCTTAAACCAATGTGATTGGATTTTGTCATTTTATTTTATTGGGCTGTAATTTTTAAATACGACATGTGAGTCATTTTATTTATTATAATTATTTTATTTTATTAGATAGTAATACAATAGTTTTAATTACAACATGTAATGTAAATTAAGATCCTATATGCAAATTCAAGTTAGAGGCCCGTGATGGGGATCATAAGTCGGAGCCTAAGGACGAGGTCCATGGTAGAAGATGGAGATCCAAAATTAAAGGCTCAATTTGTATTTGTAATATCACCTAGGTTTGACCTTTGATCTTCATATTGGCTTATGAAGATCAACTTAGTTATGGGCCATGCTATGTCACGTTTATCTTATTATGTTAATATGTTATGCATGTGATGCCATGAGATGCCATGTATAGATGCAATATAACAATAACTACATAACATAAAAACTATATAAACCCTTATCTAATATTAAGTCATTCAAATGCCTCCCATTAATCAACACTTATCAAGATTTGGATTGCTATATATATGTTATGCCAAAGTATTGTATATAAAGCCATCTAAATAAGATAAGATGGATAATGGTGATATCCATATATTTGAATTGGTTAGACTTAACTAGGTTATCAAAATGGCTTTGGCCCTAGGGAATTTGATAGGATATGCCATTATATGTGATATCCTATAATTATCCAAGAATCACATGAGATGTAATTGGTAAATTGTTATCTACCTAAATAGCCACACTTTAAGCGATAAGCTAAAGCTTACGTGAAGTAGGGTGAAATATGGATCTTAGCCCACTAAGAAATTTTAATTGTTGAAATTATTTTGATGGTTTTATGATTTGTGAAAATTTAGTGGGAGTTTTCTTATGCCTCTTTCATAATCAAACTGAATGTACTCTATATATATCTGTAGTAGATAATGACATCAAACACTGCACCTACCATGTCACTACGATCGATCCTTGAGAAGGATAAGCTAAATGGAACTAACTTTCTTGACTGGTACAAAAACCTATGAATTATTCTTAGGAAAGAAAGAAAGGAATATATCCTTGATCAACCCATCATAGAGGAACCAGCTGTTAATGCTTCTAAAGCACAAAAGGATGCTTATGGTAAGCATCATAATGATTTAGTTGATGTCACTTATCTTATGCTTGGATGCATGGAGTCTGAGCTTCAAAAGCAACTGATGGAAATGGAGGCTTATACTATGATAGGCCATCTCAAGGAAATGTTTTGAGAGAAAGCTAGAATTGAAAAGAAATTGCAAGCTATATATGAATGATCTGAACAAGAATAATGATACTGCCTCTTCAGGTATTCATGTTATAGAAATTAATTTATCTACTTCTGATTCTTGGGTATTAGATACTAGATCAAGATCTCACATTTGCATTAATGTGCATGGTCTAAAAAGGAGTAGATCATTGGGTAAAGGCGAAGTGGACCTACGAGTTGGCAATGGAGCAAGAGTTGCTACTTTCGCTATAAGGACTTATGAGTTAACTTTGCATAGTGGACTTGTTTTAAATTTAGAAAATCATTATTATGTGCCTACTATGTATAGGAATATTATTTCTATTTCTTGTTTGGACAATAAAGGATTTGAATTTATTATTAGGAATAATAAATGTAATATTTATCATAATAACATTTTCTATGGATTTGCTCCATGTACTAGTGGTCTTTATGTTCTAAATATTAAAGACACTAATGAAAAGTCAATCCATAACATTGATACAATGAAGTTTAAATCTAATAATTTAAACACCATATATCTCTGACATTGTCATTTAGGCCACATAAATGAGAAATTCATTTCAAAGCCTCACCAAAATGGGCTTTTGAATTCATTTGATTATGAATCATTTGAAACATGTGAATCTTGTTTACTAGGAAAAATGACTAAAATAGCTCTTACTAGAAAAGGTGAGAGAGCTAATGATTTATTGGGCCTTCCATATTCAGATGTATGTGGGCAATTAAACTTAATTGTTAAAGGAGGTTTCTAGTACTTCATCTCTTTCATAGATGATTTCAGTATATATGGCTATGTCTATCTGATTAAACATAAATCTAAATCTTTTGAAAAGTTTAAAGTTTTCAAGAATGAAGTACAAAACCAACTTGGTAAAAATATTAAAACACTAAGATCTGATTAAGGTGGTGAATATTTAAGCCAAGAATTTGTAGATCATCTGAGAGATTGTGGGATTATTTCATAATTAACTCCTCCAGGTACACCACAATTAAATGGTGTTTTTGAATGGAGAAATCAAATTTTATTGGATATGGTTCGATCAATGATGAGTCAATCTAATCTTTCAATCTCTTTTTAGGGATATGATTTAGAAACTGTTGCATTCATTTTGAATATAGTTTTAACAAAGGCAGTTGAAAAAGCACCATATGAGATGTGGACTAGAAAACCTCTCAATTTTCCTTTTCTTAAGATTTAGGGATGTGATGCTTATGTGAAGCATTAAATCTTAGATAAACTACCACCCAAATCTGATAAATGCCTTTTTATAGGGTATCCTAAAGAAACTAAAGGATATTATTTTTACAATGCTTCCAAGAATAAAATGTTTATTACTTGAAATGGTGTTTTTTTGGAAAGAGAATTTATTTCCAAATGATGTAGTGGGAGCATAGTCTAACTTGAAGAAATTCAAGACTCATAAAATAGCATTGTACCAAGTATGGAATAACAGCTAGATCAACAAATAACTGTTGGATTTGCACAAGTACCAGAAGGCCCAAAGAGGTCTGGTAGGACATATCAAATCCTAATGAGAAATGGATTTCTCATTACTAATGATAATGATTTGTTGATTGTCGATCAAAGTGAGCCCATATCCTATCAAGAGGCCATAAATAGTCCTGACTCTAAGAAATGGCTAGAAGCAAAAAAACTAGAAATGCAATCCATGTATGATAATCAAGTTTGGACCTTGATTGGCCTAACTAATGGCTTAAAAACTATTGGATGCAAATGGGTTTTTTAAAAGAAAAAAAACATGGATGGTAATGTGCATACCTTTAATCCAAGACTGGTTGTAAAGGGTTTCAAATAAACACATGGTATAGACTATAATGAAACCTTTTCATCAATTGCTATGTTGAAATCTATTTGAATTCTCCTTGCTATAGTTGCATACTATGATTATGAGATATGGCAAATGGATGTCAAAATAGTGTTTCTTAATGGAAACCTACTTGAGGATGTGTACATGACACATCCAGATGGTTTTATCAACCCTGAGAATTCTGGAAAGGTATGCAAGCTTCAAAAGTCCATTTATGGATTGGAGCAAGCATCTCGAAGTTGGAATCTTCATTTTGATGAAGCAGTGAAAGAGTTTGGCTTCATTAAGAATGAAGATGAACCTTATGTTTACAAGAAGGTTAATGGGAGTGCAATTTTGTGTTTAGTACTGTATGTTAATGACATACTACTCATTGGAAATGATATCCCAATTTTACAAAATATTAAATCATGGCTAGGGAATTGTTTTTCAATGAAAGACTTAGGTGACACCACTTATATATTAGGCATCAAGATCTATAGAGATAGATCTAAAAGGCTTATTGGCCTAAGTTAGTGCATTTACATTGATAAGGTATTGAACAGGTTTAGCATGCAAGATTCTAAGAGAGGGTTCTTACCAATGTCACATGGAATTAGTCTCAGCAAGACTCAGTGTCCTATGACACAAGATGAGCGAGATCGTATGAGTAAGATTCCATATGCTTTTGCTATTATATCTATCATGTATGCAATATTGTGTACTCAACCTAATATTTCATATGCCTTAAGCACAACAAGCAGATACTAGTCAGACCTAAGTGAAAGTCACTGGATAGTAGTTAAAAATATCCTTAAGTACTTGAGAAGAACTTAGGATACATTGTTACTATATGGTGGTAAGGATGATGATCTAGTTGTAAATAGTTATACGGATGTCAGCTTCTAAACTGACAAGGATGATTTTCAATCATAGTTAGGTTATGTGTTTTGTTTGAATAGAGGTGCATTAAGTTGGAGTATTTCCAAGCAAGAAATTGTTGTTGATTCTACAACAGAAGCTGAGTATATAGCTGCCTCAAAAGTAGCTAAGGAGGCTATTTGGATCAAGAAGTTCATAATTGGACTAGGTGTTGTTCCTAGTATATCAGATCCAGTGAACTTATATTATGATAATAATGGAACTATAGCTCAAGCTAAAGAACCCAAATCACATTAAAGATCCAAACACATACTCAAGTGTTATCATCTCATTCGAGAAATCATTGAGAGAGGAGACGTGAAGATTTGCAAAGTACCTATAAATAATAATGTTGTCGATCCACTGACTAAGCCTCTTCCATAACCTAAGCATGAGAGTCATACTAGGTCCATGGGTATTAGTTTTAATATAGATTGGGCCTAGTGCAAGCAGGAGATTATTAGTGATATGCACTAGGTTAATCATGTATGACCATGTTTTGACTTTATCATTTTATTTAATAAAAAGGCATTTTCATTATCATTTTGTGCTATGATAATTACTTCAATAATCAATTCTCACTAAGGTCATCAAGTATGTGACTTTATAGTAAAACCCTTAGATTAAATATGAGTTCTATTCAAATTATCCTTAGTCATAATAATATGTTATGGCCAGTATGATGTTAATTGATTATTATATTTCACTGATCATGAAAATGAGATATTAAGTCAACTCATAGGTACTTATTTGGGAAATAATATACTGGATTGGCCCATCACGAGAATACTACATAGATAATTGTCATAAGTAATTCTCATAATTATAATGTTGATTTAGTCCTTTGACCTTAAAATCATCATAGATTTCTACATAACTATTATATATTTTGACACAATCTAACATTGTCTTTAACAGGATGATTAAATAGATTGTTGTTAGATATAAAATGAGTTATATAAGGAATGTGACTGATTGACAAGGAATTTGTCTCTTATTTAATCTGAGTAAGATATCTATGGGCCCCTTCATAAGATAGACTAAGGAAAATTCATGGCCATGCTAAAGTGAATTAATAAAGAGTTATCATTCTCAACCTACTTATAGTTAAGAAATAATATGATTGAATTATATAAAGATTACAGAAATGATGACTTATATTCAATCAAGATATCATGTGACAAAGGGATTACAATATTTATTATAAATTAGGTTATTTTGGATTATTGACTTCACATAACTTAGGTAGTTATAATGTCTTGCTAGAGGCCACTTATGACTTGTAGGCCTAAATAGAGATTTAAGGCCCACTACCAATGTCATGTGAACCTATAAGGTCACACACTTGGAACAGGCCCAAAAATGGATATGGGTTTGAGAAACCCAAATATGCTATGTGGAAATAAATAAATAGTTTACTTATTTGTTATTTTAAGGTAAAGGTTATCTTAAATAAATAGAACATTATTTATGATTTAATTTTAAATAAAATTAGAATAATAATAATTGAGAAATTGCTAAAAGGTTGTTTTAGTAAGTGAAACCCTAATTAGATGTCTACAAATATGTTATATTCTCTATTGTTTCATTAACTCAATCATTAACCACCACTTGCAATTCATTTTTCTCCTCTTAAAAAAACAAAAACACAAAGTGTTTTGTTCTTGATTTGTGAGAAATCAAGAGAAGTGCCAACACATGAAGTTTTCATTTTAATTAAGGGTTGTTAATGTGGACGCTTGTGGAGGATAGATTCTTTTGGAGACGTCTTGATTTGAACTACCAAAATCAAAAGCTCAAGGTAAGGTGTCATTGGAGTGAACCTCCTCTCTACCTTCTAATAGTCTTGCCTCTTCTCCATTTATGGTAAGATTTGAAAACCCTATTTTTAAATCAATTAATCAAATTACTTGGATCCGGGTTAGGGTTTATGATTAAAAGTTTTAATTTTTGCTGCATTTTTGAATCACGAATCCCAACAGGTGAATCCTCTTTCTTTATTTTTGGAGAAATGTGCTATTAATACAATACCTAGCTTTAAAATTTATTTCATTATAGAAGAAGATTCAATGACTGAAAGTGACTCTAACTCCATAAAGTTAGACTATGAAATTCATTTCTAGTTGATGGCTAATACTAAAACCTCAAGGACCAAAGATCCTTATGTTGAAGAAGTAAGAGATCCCACAAAAGAAACAAGTGATTCTGAAATATAACCTCATGCTCAACCTCAACAACAAGACTCCCAAAAGTCTACTACTTGTGGATGCTACTTTACTCTAGATGATATTCCTCCCACTTAATTTAGGAATAGATTCTTAGAGTTTAGAGCTTGTATTAATAGTCAAATGCTTCTTCCTATAGCTAAGCTAAGAAATGTAATCAAAACATTTCTAGCAATGATAATGGGAAAATTGGCAAAATGGTTTGCTTCACTCAACATTTATGCCAAAACATAGCTAGCAAATGCTACATTATTAGCTAAAGAATTTCTAGGACTTTTTCTTTATAAGTTTCTAGGAAAATGAAATGATGATCTTGAAGTTGCCAAAAAATCACTCTATCATATGAAGTTTTATTCTTCAAAAAAGAAAGATTTGGATATGCATTTTTTAAATATGTCCATAAAGTTTTATCTTTTAGAAAAAACAGCCAATCCAAACTTGAAGCAAGTATTTATGGCCTATATTTTAGAGAATCATGATGCAAAGATGTTTTCAATTCTCTAGCAATCAGACAAGAAAGTTGGAGATGTTCCTTTAGGTCATTTGTACCAAATAATGTTTTAAGCCCATACACAGTTATATGATTAAAGAAAAGTGATCAAGATGTATTTGGGCAGTAAAAAGAATCCTTTAGGAAAGTTATCATGTGTCTGACCAAACCTGCAAATCAAATGCAAAAGTGTATCTATTTAGGTAAGAAAAAGCACCATTCATTCAAGCTAAAAGGAAAAAGAAATAAATGAAGACCTAAAAAATGGAAGTATTACATGTAGAGAAAGTTCTACGGAAAGTAGAAGATGAAAAATTGTTACATTTGTGGAAAATAAAAGAAATTTTGTAAAGAATTATTTTTCGAAACCAAAAATGGCAAAAAAGATGATTTAACAAATCCAGCAAATTACAGCAATTTATCTTGATATTGCAGATCTAGAGTCTCTCTTTTTAGAGGAAGAAGATCCTTCACTATAGTGCATTTTTGTTGTTTCTCATGAATTATATTCAGAATCTAAAGAATTTAAAGAAGAAACATTGTAATATCATGATTAATTCTTTATTAATGATATGATTTCCTTGAAAAATGAAAACTATCTTATTCCACTATTCTTAATCCAAATTTACATAACTAATTACTCTAGGCCCATAAAGCTCAAAGCCTTGATCGATACTGAAGCCAAAACAACCATCCTTAACCTAGCAACTCTTCTAAAGAAGTTTTAGAAATACCATTTTGAATATTTTCATATTACTAATGGAGAAATTTTTGAGACTACCTTGAAAACCATATAGCCTATAAAAATTTAATTCTTTCCAGGATGTTATGTTTGGACTCATGTTCTTGGTTCACCCTTACTTGACAAAAATGTAGTTCTTTGATTTGATGTCTATTGGAAAATGAAAGATCTAAGAATTTTTCTAAATAGACTCATCTTCAAGAAATATTTTAGTCATTTCACCACACAGTCCTCTATCCTTTTTATAGACAAAATAATTGCAACCCTTAACCATTAACCCATTTATGAGTTCCTGATAAAGAAATGTAGTGAACAATCTCACATGAAATTTGCAAAGAAATGTTCATTTCCTTTATAGAAAAATCTAGATTTCTACATTTTATTGCCCTTCAAGCAAGATGAAGATGTGAATCCTACAAAGGTTGTTTATCCAGGTATGACTCCCACAAACCTAAAACTTGCAATTGATGAATGTAAACAGTTACAAGAACAAACTCTGATTGTGCTAATAAAATCAAAATGGGCATGTCAAGCCTTCTATGTGAATAAATGACCATAACAAATTTAAGGAAAAAAGAGATTGATTATTGATTATCAACCTTTAAATTTGTTTTTAAGGGATGATAAATTTCCTTTACAAAAGATTTCTTCATTATTCACCTTTTTGGCAGGAGCAAAAAGTTTTTCAAAATTTTACTTAAAGATATGATTCTAGCAACATGGAATTAAAGATGAAGACAGATATAAAATTGGGTTATGCATTCCAAACCATCATTATCATTAGAATGTATTACCATTCAGTTTGAAAGTGGCCCCTTCTATGTTTTAGAAGGCAATAATCAAAATATATGAGCCTTTATTACATAGCGATCTAGTTTACATTGATAACATTCTTCTTTTCATAAAAAACATTAAAGCACATAAGAAATTGCTCAAACAGTTTACTAATCTTATAATCAAATATGGAGTTATGCTATCACTCGTAAATATGCATATAGGAAAAGAATAAATTAAATTTCTGGGAATGCTATTCAAAGAATGAAAATATCACCCTAGTCCTTATGTTGCAGAAGAATTGAAAAAATTTTTAGATAAAAAATTGTCTGTCAAACTAATTAGACAATGTCTTGGGATACTTAATTTTCTCAAGGATTTTATTCCTCACTTGACAAAGACCACATCACCCTTAAAGGCCTTACTAAAGAAGAATCCTTCACCTTGGTCAATAATACAAACTAACGCCATTGTTCAATTAAAAGCTGATACAAAGATGATTTAAAATCTCCAAATTCCATCTTAAGGAAAAAGAACTATTTAAATAAATGCCAATTATCAATTTTGGGGAGCAATTCTCCTTAAAGAAGATAACAAAATAAAGAAAAGAATTTGCACTCATGCTATTGGAAAGTTCACAAATGGAGAATGCCATTAGCACTTAACCTTTAAGGAAGTCCTTGTAGTCAAATATGGAATAAAGAAATTTGAATTCCATTTAGTGGTACATCATTTCAAAGTTATTATGGATTGTTCATCTTTTGTAAAGATGCATAAGTTCAAAGGAAATATTCTCCCTCATCCTTAACTTCCAGGATGGAAATAATGGTTCAGTAAATACAACTTAAAGTTGAGCACATCAAAGGAGAAGACAACCTTATCCCTAATCTCCTGAGTAGACCATCTACCTCTTACAATAAACCCTTTCAATCAAAGGTTTTTCCTTTAATCTACATGTTCCAAATCATTATAAATTCCCTTGAAAAAGGAATTCCTCCTAACCTATCTCTAAACATTTCCATAAACCTACTGAACTAAAAAGCCACCCAAAAAATTTTTTAGCTCTAATTTTATCTCATTAGAAATTATGGTCTAGATTTTTATGAAAGACTTGTGTTTTATCTAGACTATCCCATCACCCGCATCTTCAGTTTCTTAAATCAAAACCCTGAAAAATAATTTTATTGGCCATAAGAATTACTAACTTTATTACGGTATCTCTGTCATCTGTATTACATTGCTTTTAATTTAAATCCATTAAAGCTTGCAAGATATATATGAATGCTTGAAGATGGTTAAAGATCAAATCCTCATTTTTGTCTTTCATGAAATGGTTCCATAATTTGTCAAGATTGAAATAATGGCTAATAAATGAGGCCTAAACTCAACAGGTTTCACCAGCCATTAAATGTCATACAATTATTATCTTCTATAGATCATTATCAAAGATAAGAGATATATTTACCATAGTCCCCTATTTCAATATCTATGGATTATATAGTCACTCAATGATTCATCACCTTGTATATGATATGGATGACCTGTCACCTTAGCGAGAATTTTAAAGACATATGTTTCAAAAGAATGGAATCATTACTAAGGCGATATGGCCAAAGATATCTAAAGACACACCATTAGTCTACATATAGTAGATTATGCAATTATAAAGAGGAAGGAAAAGGCTACATATCAAAAGTAATAATAGTTGAAAATAAGAGTTACAAGATGAGACTAAATTTATATAATGTTTTTAAGTGAAATGTGCATGTTTCAGTTTCTGATTGTAAAATCTATAGCATGTTCCACTTTATTTATATCACAATGATCCACTTATGGGTATTTTTGTTACAGATTATGCCAAAAAATGGAACACAATTGTCTGTTATACGTCCTATTAGAAAGGATTGAAGATTGACATGCTAGCTTATAAAACTATCAAGAATAGTCTGCTACTATATGTTGGTTATAGCAAATCCCACATTATTTTATTATAAGGAAATGGGAGAGCTCTTTGGTTATAAAAGACTCCTCCACCCCTTTGGTTTATTCATCCCATATCCTAAATATCTCCTATAGATATCCTAAAGATATTCAAAAATTGCCTTCTTCTATATTTAGGCAATTTTATTCTTTTTCTCTCTTTTGTAATATTTTCTTAAATTAGTGAAATATTATTTTGGTAGTGTTTGAGGACATAAGCATAATTGAATTAACCTAATTAAATTTTGATGTTCTATTTTATGTCTATTTAATAGCTATTACTAGGCATAGTTGTCACGAATTATTGTGCTATTAAATTACTTGTCTTGGTGAAATTCTGTTTAGGAGGTTGGTATTTAATTGGACCATTCTATCACACTTTCCTGGGAATCTACCTTGGGGTGATTTTTTAGTATAATTGTTTACACTTTAGTCACCTAAGCAATAGTTCTCAAGGTGAATTTGTTATTATGGATGGAAATTAACATGAATTCTACAATAATTGGTATTAGAGCTCTTGGTTTATTTTAGTATGCTATGTGGTTGTGACTTAAGCTGATATTCCATATCATAAAAAATATCCTTAGGCTAGTTGGCATTATGTATCAATAGCTATTAAATAGAATTTACAACAAAAATGACAGACAATATAAAATTACCCACATCAATGTCGATAACATCATCATTTTTAATTTTGGCAACAAATGCTATAACAAATTCTAGATTTATAGTGGAGATTTTTGTTGGCATCGGTCATTTAGGCATATAGCAAAGTGAGATTCTAGATGCTCTCTTTTAGTAGGGTCTATACATTACCATTGAAAAAGAGTAACCATATGGTACTGAGGACAAAGAATGGAAGGCGATTAGTTAATTAGCATATGGTACCATTCGATCATGCATTTCTAAAGAGCATATGTATTAATTTTATAAAAAAACTTATGCAAGTAAATTATGAAGGAACTAGAGGAGAAATTCTTGAAGAAAAATAATTAGAACAAGCTCTTCATGAAAAAGAGATTGGTTCACCTCAATTATGTTTTAGATACAACTATGAATGA
The DNA here is from genome assembly GCA_947683625.1 of Mallotus nudiflorus. Lineage (NCBI taxonomy): Eukaryota > Viridiplantae > Streptophyta > Magnoliopsida > Malpighiales > Euphorbiaceae > Mallotus > Mallotus nudiflorus. The sequence continues at coordinate 10,386,957 of CANTUR010000009.1, forward strand.
TCATATTACTTGCTTTAATCATCTGGTAATTGATATGATGAATATGGACTTGAATTTTAAAGATGAAGATTTGGTTCTGAAGTTAGTGGGATCACTTCTTGATGAGTTTGAATATCTTGAAACTAGTCTACTTTATGGGAAGGTTATTGTGTCTCTCAATAAAGTAACGGTTGCCTTGTATAATTATGAATTAAGAAAGAAAGAAAAGCATGTAAACACAAGTGTAGAAGTAGAATTTCTAGTAGTTAGAGGCCATTTGTAAAGTCAGAATAAAGGAAGGAGATGGAGATTAAAGTCAAAGTCCAAACTGAGCAAAGATCAATGTGCCATTTATTCATAAAAAGGGCATTAGAAGAAAGATTATCCCAAGCTAAAGGACGAAGGTAAACCTAAAAAGAGAATGTTGTCTCAAATTCAAATGCAGTTGAGTGTGTTGTTACATATTCGGACCTTTCAATTGCTTCTACACCACCAACCAATTACTCTAGTTAATAATTACTAGATTCAAATTTTAGCCACTATATGACCCCCTATCAAGAATGGTTCTTTGATTTTAAAGAACTAAAACGTGGAATACTATATTGGTTTTACAATAAATTTTTATAAGTTTATTTAATTATTATTAATTTACTTTCATTTAGCATAATTTTATTTAATTTTCATTTTAAAGAATGCATTTTCATGTTTGTTTAATAATTAAGTGTATTATAGTATCTAATTAAATTATTTGTTGTAGTTTTATGAATTGAAGCTAGTGTACAACCATGTCTAGAACTGTGTTTACACAAGTTGCATACATAGGATAACACCTGACTGTGTGCTCATCAAGAATCTTGTATGCTTCATCACATGACTAGGCAAGAAGGTGTGCACTGGCATGATTAAGGCCAAGCTCGATGAAGAAACTATGCACACCCCACCACACAGCCATATGTTAGGTCATGAACAAATTTGGAATAGTACACACCTATATGCATGGCCATGTGTTAAGGCATGCACACAAAATTAATGTACATGCCTTAGTGCACACTATTGTGCATGGCCATGCGCTAGGGTGTGTGCTCATGAAAAATTTTCCTTTTTCATTATAGATTACATAATTATAAGATTTTACAATTGGAAGATAACATAAGGAGATTATTATATAATTGGAAGTTCTGAGGCCAATAGATGGCTATAAAGAAAGAGGACTGATTCATCAATTCAAAGGGGAAAATTCATTAAATTAATCATTATACATTTAATTCATCAATTGGAGATATCATTTACTAGGGAAAAAGCAGAAATTCAAACCAACTATGTTCAATAGAATTATTTTTGTACTTAGATTATCTTTGATTCTGATTATTTCTATAATGTGTAACTAATTTACTCAAGGTTTGAATTCATGCAGCTAGACTACTGCTTGTTTGGATTTTTATGTTTTAATTCAATAAGGTAATAGTCAGTCAATTTTTTAGGTTGCTTTTATACATTCTTGTATTTAATTTTAGGCCTGATTAAATGCATGCTTTTGGGTAGATTAGTAGACAACCAAAGTTGTATGATATATTAGCTCATACACTTGTGAAACTTAAGAACATCGTCACGAAAGTAAATGAATCCTTCGGGGAGTATTAAATTACTAAGGAACTTAATGAGTCTTAATTAATTTACTTGACAATGAAAATGGTACTAATTAGTTTTGAGATACTTGAATCATCTCGATAGAGACTGTGAGTAAATTGAGTAATTTACCCTTAACTGTATTAACAAGTTGAATTAAGATTAATAACTGTCTAATAAAGTGAATCAAGGCTCTATCTTTTGATTATTGAATTTTTATTTTAGTTTTAGAATTTATCTTTTTTAGTTAATATAGTTTTTTATTTCAATTAAATCTATTTTATTAGCTTCTGGAGATAAAATTATGGCTAGTATATGGAGATAAAATTATGGCTAGTACTTGGTACTAATCTCCTTATAGGAATGAACTCGATACTCAAACTTTACTACTTTTTGTGAACTACACTCTTACAAAATTTTCCTAATATGTTTTTGGCACCATTGCTGGGGAGATAAGCAATAACAATATTAGTGCACTTTTTATTTTTGCTAAACTAAAATTTTATTTTTATTTTATTTAATTTTCTTACTTTTTCTTTTTAGGTATTTGAATATTGTTTATGCAGACAATATTAAAACATCTTGAACTAAAAAAAGTAAGCCTAGAAATTAAAAAGACTTATAAAAAGAACAAGAAGGAGAAATGAGAAACAAACAAAAGAATGGCTCACCAAGCAGCAAGAGCTTTAGAAGAATATGGGGTTCCAAGTCTTACAGGAAGCCAAAACTATATTATGAAGCCGATTATCGAAGCCAACACCTTCAAAATCAAACCTGCATATATCTAAATGGTTTCATAATATTAGTTCAGTGGACTACGAATAGAGGACCTAAAGGCACATCTAGCCTCTTTCTTAAACATCTGTGACACTTTTAAGATTAATGGAGTGAGCACAAATGTTATTTGCCTCAAACTATTTCCATTCTCATTGCGAGACAAGGCAAAGTTATGGTTAAGATCATTAGCTCTAAATTCCATCACCTCATGGGATACACTTTCTAAAGCTTTTCTCACTAAGTATTATCTACCATGAAAGACTACCAAATATTGCCAATACCTTGTTGGATTTAAGCAATAGCCCAGTGAATCTCTCTATGATGCTTGAGAGAAATTTAAAGATTTGCAAAGACATTGCCTGCACCATGGCATTACAGAGTGCTTACTCATGCAGACTTTCTACCAAGGATTTTCTAAATCTTTGTAAATCACTATAGATGCTATTGCACAGGGCTCTTTTATAAGTAAGACACCAGATGATGCATATCCACATTTAGAGAATATGGCATCCAATAATTATCAATGGCATGGAGAGCGAATTCAACCTAGGAATGTAGTAGGATTGTATGAGGTTGATAGTTTGAGCATGGTAAATGCTAAGTTGGATTCCCTCATAAAATAATTATAAAAGCTTAATTTTTTAGGTTATCCATCACACATGCTATATTTTGAAGTATGTGGAGGAGAACATTCTAATGTAGAGTGTCAACAAGGTAACATTTTCTATAAAGGTTATTCCATTGAGCAATTAAATACTTTGACTGATTTTAATGGCATACCTCAAGGGAATCCATACTCTAACACATACAACCCTAGATGGAGGAACCACCCAAATTTCTAATTTCTAATGGTAAAATCAAGGGGGAACTTAAACTCAAATGCAAATCAAGGTTTCAAAGCACAACCACTGGGTTTTCAGTAAATGAATTCCTATCTTTAACCTGAACCCAAGTCAAACTTTAAGATAATGATGGAGAATATCATCCAATCACAAAATAAGGTAAATCAGACTATTCAAGAGAGTCTAAAGCTGTATGAGGAATATTTCAAGTAAATTAATGTAAGGTTGGAATAGTTGGCCATGCACAATAAGATGTTAGAACATCAAATAGTATCACAAGCAAGCTCTTCCAATTTTTGATAGATGGGAAAATTTCCTAGTCAACCTGAGAACCTAAGATCTTGTGAATGCAATAACTTTAGGAAGTGGGAAGCAATTGCCTAAGTTGAGCACAAGATTAAATAATTATAAACTGAGCCAGATCAACTACTAAAAAAAGGAGAGAAGCAAAAGAGACACAGACACCTTGTTTACCTTTCCCTCAAAGGATTGGGTAATGGAGAACTTGACAAGAAATTTCAAAAGGTTCTAAAAGTGTTCAAATAGTTAGATATCACCATTCCCTTCATGGAGGCAATCACCCAAATTCCAAAATATGCCAAATGCCTCAAAGACATCGTCACTAATAAGAGGAAGTAGGATGATTAAGAGACTATACTAATTAATTAAGAGTGCAGTGTTATGATCAGAAATAAGCTCCCTCAAAACTTATAGATCTAGGGAGTATCTCTATACCTTGTATTATTTAAAAATTAGCTATTAGTAAAGCTCTTTTTGATTTAAGAGCTGGTATGAGTTTGATGCCTCTTTCTTTGTGTAGGAAATTATGCATAAGAGATCCTAAGCCTACCAATATTTCACCATAGCTTATAGATAGATCTTTTATATATCTCATGGGTATATTATAGGATATTCTAGTAAAAGTGGGGCATTTATGATTTTATGATTATTAAAATGGAAAAAGATTCTCATATCCCTATTATCTCAGGATGCCCTTTCTTAGCTACATCTGGAGCTATTATTGACATAAAGAGAGGAAAATAACACTCAAAGTTAGGGACGAGAAGGTTGAGTTCGATGTGTTCCAAATGGCATAACAATCCCTGTTAATGAATTTTTATTTTTGGGTGGATGTAGTTAATGTTTATGGTAAAGATGTTGTTCCACAAGTTCCCAATGAACTACTTAAAACCTTCCTCATTCATGATACCAAAGGGGTCAAAGCAACCAAGAAAGTTAAGAACAAAAAAGGGCATCTAAAGAAAGTTATTAAACAGTGGCAAGCTAAAAGTGTTGTGAAAGATATGAATTTTCATCATTTTTCATCTTCTTTTCGAGTGCTAAGTAAGCGATCTCAAGTGGGAAAGGATTATTCTTTAATCAATCCTCCCTAATGATCACTTAAGACCTCAGTCGAGCTAATAACTTTAAACGAGCACTAAATGGAGTGTAACCCATTCTTTTATTTATTTATTTACTTTCTTTAACTTTTTTGTTTTACATTTTGTTTTTCTTTTAAATCTTTAATGTTTTTGAGTTTTTACAGGGCAACTTTATACAAAGAAAGAGAACTCTTTTTATAATAGAAAACTTCAGGGGTTGTATGATTTAAAACATATCCATATCAATGGATATGTCCAATTCCCTATTTCAGTTTGATCGTGTACTTTGTCCTTGTTCAGGGAAGTTGTCCTTCTTTTTGTTATTTCCTTTATCTTTTCTTTATGTCATTGCAGATAATGACTTGTCCAGGTGTGGGGGAGTGTACATATATTTTGTTTACATTACATCATGTCTCATGTCTACATATTTGCATTTAGTACACACACTAAATTTCTATAATTTATCACTGTGATCGTTTGCATTTAGTACACACACTAATTTTTTGTAATTTATCATTGTGATGAGCAGAGTGCATCAAATGTGACTTCAATGTACATGTTTCATAATTTTTTATTAATGTTTGATTTCTAAATTTTAAAGCGAGGTTAATAATTTAAGATTAAAGACTTTTAAAATTCTAATGAACCTAATGCTTACTTACTTTTGAATAACTAAATCTGAAAATTGATAGTACAGAAAATTGCTTGTAAGTGATTGTAAGCACCAAATTTCGGGATGATAAAGTATGGATGCGACAGAGGACTCCACTAATGAAAAAATCATAAATATGTCTTCAATACTTCAAGTTTGAAACATCAAGAGTCTGAATGCATTTTCCTTAAGAAAGTGTTTAATGGTTTTTTTTAAGGACTTAATTGTTATACTTTTTAAGACCTAATTGAAAATTTTATATTCTTTTAGGGGTATTTTTGCAATTAAATGTTAAAAAATTCCTTTAAAAATTATTGTTGATTGAAAATAAAGATTTCCAATTGGAAATTTATATAATTTTTCACTGTGATTGTTTGCATTTAGTACACACACTAAATTTTTGTAATTTATCATTGTAATGAGCAGAGTGCATCAAATGTGATTTCAATGTACATGTTTCATAATTTTTTATTAATGTTTGATTTCTAAATTTTAAAGTAAGGTTGATAATTTAAGATTAATGACTTTTAAAATTCTAATGAACCTAATGCTTACTTACTTTTGAATAACTAAATCTGAAAATTAATAGTATAGAAAATTGCTTGTAAGTGATTGTAAGCACCAAATTTCAGGATGATAAAGTATGGATGTGACAAAGGACTCCACTAATGGAAAAATCATAAATAGGTCTTCAATACTTCAAGTTTGAAACTTCAAGAGTCCAAATGCATTTCCTTTAAGAAAGAGTTTAATGGTTTTTTTAAGGACTTAATTGTAATACTTTTTAAGACCTAATTGAAAATTTTTTATTCTTTTAGAGGTATTTTTACAATTGAATGTTAAAAAATTCCTTTAAAAATTATTGTTGATAGAAAATAAAGATTTCCAATTGGAAATCTACAATTTCGATCAAAATTATAGAATTTTGACAAAAAATCTATAATTCTGATCAGAATTATATTATTCTAATTGGGTCCCTCACTATTTTTTCAATTTTTAATTTATAAAAATATTTTTTCTGAATTTTGATTGGTCAAATAATATTTATCTGAATTTACAAAAAATTAAAGTCCTTTTAAAATCAAAACTCTAAGAAAAACAAGTTATAATAGTATACATTTTAGCTATAGTTATTTTTTTTTTTCATTTACAAAGCACAACTAAGGCTCTTTTGAGGAAGCAGGCTACTTTTTGGTTTTTTAAAATTGCTGCTACTTCTTTCAGAAGGACTACCTATAGACACATAGTTCGATAAGCCCATGATAGGGGATGAACTATGGACTCTCAGTTTAATCAGCTCAAAATAAAGCCCAATAATGAAAATCTAAGCAAAATGAGCTCAATAGTGCAAAGCCTAATTTTTTCTCTTATTGGGTCAAAAGCCCATTAAAAGCCCAAGCCCAAAAACTATATATATATTATTTATTATTAAAAAAGTAAAAGTAAAAAAACAAGTCAATGTCAAGGAAATGGTTCACACAATTACAACATGTAACCACATGCACTAGTTTTTAGGTGGCAAACAAAAAAAGAAAGAAAAAAGAAAAGGAGGGGCCAAAGAGTAAAAGGACAAGACTAAAAAAAAAGAAAAAATTAGACAGAGTGCAAGCTTAATAAAAGAGACAAGAAGAGCAAGGAAGAAAAGCAGAGGGAATGAAAGGAGGAACCTAGAAAAAAACAATTATTAAGAAAAAAGAAAGAGAAATAAAGAAAAAAGGAGCTATAAAAACATAGGAAAAACACAAAGACAAAAGAGCATTGTGGAGACTCATTTTGCAAAACATGGAGCAATTTTGAGAGCAAACTATTTCAAAATAGTAAGTATAATTATTAATCTTTTGTTATTATTTTGTTAGTATATGATTTTATAAAATTTTGAACATAAACTGTCTCTGTAGCGAAGAAGAAGATGAATAATGTCACTTGACACTATTCATACTATTCATCAAAATTGTTCTGTATCTCCGAATTATTTTATGTTTTAGTCATTTTAAACAAAAGGATAAGAGGAAATTGTCTGTATATTTGCTTTTATTTATTTAGTCTAATGAATAAAATTTTATGTGATTAAAGTTATTCACTGTTCAATACTATTCATCAAAAAATTTTCGTAGCTCCAAAATATATTCTGTTTTAGTCATTTTGAATAAAAGTATGAGTGGAACTTGATCATATATTTGATTTTTATTTATTTGATTTAATGATTAAAATTTTATATGATTAAGTTATTTTTTACAGTTTCTATTAAAAACTTTGTATTAGTTTTGGCCAATTGTTGTTTGAAATGTGGAAAATCACTGTTCATTGAATCCAACCCATGTAAACAATAATACTCCTAAGGTGACCGGACTGAAAACTGAATTGGTACTATTTGATTCGGTTTGGTTCTATCCAAATCGGTCTGATTTGGCTCGATTTAATTTTTCACATTTTTAAAAATTATCATAATTTCTAAATTTAATTTTTAAATATATTTTTTCTTGATTTTTTCCTTTTTTTTTTGTTCAATTATATTATGTTAGCCTTTTTTAGGATTTTGTACTCAAAAAATTGGTTAAATAAATTAATCAAAATTATATATATATATTTTATTTTGAAGTATACTTGATTTTGATTTCTTATAAAATTTAAGTGTGCATGTTTATCATTTTAATTTGCTTTATCATATTAATGTGATTAATTAATTATTAAATCTATATTAATTTTGAATCTTATATATTTATCCTTTTATAATTTGTCTTTTTTATGTGTTTTTTATATTTCTGTATTATTTGTGCAATCATTTTTTTTATGTTGCTTAATTAAATATCTATATCTTTATTATCTTTATTATATTTACTTGGTTTATAAATTAACATTATGGTTTCCTTTTATAGGATTTTATATATATTTGTCGAGTCTAATATTTTTGTTATTTACAGGAATTATTTGGTGATTTTTAATCATCAAATAGTTATTCTATTAATTAGTTCTTGAGATGTTTTATTTGTAAAATTAATTAGTTTATTTTTTGTTTAGGTATGGTTTATTTTCTATTTATTTTACATTTTTTTGAATCAAGAATTGTAACGCCCAATCCTTTCCCTCATTCATTTTGAATGTATGGTGGTAAATTATTATTATTTATTTTATTTGTAATGTATGTTGGGTTATAAGCATGAAGTGGGACTAATGTGCAAATTGAGACTAAAATATAAAAGTGGAAAATATTGCACTTTGCATATAAATAAGGGAATAATTAAATAATTAAAGGTAATAAAATACAAAACACAAACAGAGGCCAACCGCAAGGTTAGGTGGGAATTTCAAAAGCCCATACCTAGTTTTTGTACTCGATCTCTGATGATAACTTCTAGGAACCTCCATTTCCATTTTCGGCCTCATGCCCACTTTGTAGTTTCTAGTAAGCCCTGAGCTCACACGGTGTTGTAGTTGCCAACACTTGGGCGCGCGATTAGCCATGTTGCCTATAATGGAGACTTCACTAGGGATAGAGAAATTGATTCCAGACATTTTGTGTTTTATCATTTTTAATTATTTTCTTATTTCTTTTTGCATTTTCTATATTCATAACACTTTTTTCACACAATGTGCACTCAGTCCTGAATAACCCGATAATAATCTTTGTTTTGCTACTTGTATTTCACTTAAACCTAGTGGTGGAATATTTGGTTACTGTCACTTATAGCACATACTTATTCCACGTTGCACAAATCCTTGAGCGGGAAGATGTAATAGAAGTATATCGCTGTGGGAGCAAAAACTTATGACTTGAGACTCAACTCATATAATATCTTAGCAATTTCCATTAGAATTTTTCCCAAATGCATGTTTTTTTTGCCATATGGTAATTCTTTAAATATGCCCCAAGCTCATTATAAATAAACCTTGCCAAGATGGGCCTCTCATGTCTATTTTAGTCCATTGCAAATGGATCTTAGGAAGGTGGGCCTGTGATATCATTCTTGTCCTATTAAAATGGACTTTGGAATTATTTGAAGAAATTAATACTTACTTGTACTGTCCTAAGAGTTATCCTACATCTGTCGATTTTATTATCCCCTGCTAATAATTAAAAACCAAAACAACAATCCTAGGATAAGCAACTCACCGATGAATACATGTGTGGGAGAAATAAGGGTGGAGATACCATTCAAGACCCTTTTGTTTATTTCTTTGATACATGTAAATATCGTATATATTGATTTCTTTTTTTTGTAAACTTGCATCTCATGCACACATGAAATTCATTTTGATTTAAAAAAAAAAAAGCATTTTTGTAGTTGTAAGTCTTATCTTGTTTGTAAGTATATCAAGGGAATTTGGTCCACTGGTATCAAAGATTTAATTGAAAAATTGTGACCACTTAACAAGGGAGCAAAATGAGAGGACCCTTTTTCTTTGATGTTGAAGCTTTAAAAAAAACTATTGAAAGAAATCAGTGATGACATATGATAAATGGTTAGGGACATGTTTGCTAAGATGATGGGAAAGATACATGCAGATGGAGAAGACTTTAAAATTAGAACTATTGTTGGCAAGCCATTGAAAGAAAAATTTGAAGCACCGGTAGATCCAACAGAATTCGAATGGATGAAGGACATGACAAAGCATATGCATTAATTGCAAGCTGCACTGAAGAAACATGAGCTCAATCCTAACCTTGTTGACTTGGATCTAGATTTAGAGGTGGAAGAATCATTACCCCCAAAATAAAATTTTTTCAATATGAAAAAAATACTCTAGCATTAATGATGTTCATTTGCACCTGAAGTAGTATGTCACTTACATAAAGGCCACTGAGTTGTCTAAGGCTCAAATTATCAAACAGTTTCCATTGTCTTTAGAAAGAGCTACTATTAAGTACTCTAGATGTACATGTCCAATAACATTAAAGTGAGTTGTGCTTAAACTTCATTAAGCAGTATTGGCTGAATTCATAATTTGAAGTCTCTCTCTAAGAGCTACAAAATACAACTCAAGGATTAGAGGAACCTTTCATAAGCTTCTTAGATAGATGGAGAGGAAAGCTAGCCTAGATGAAGAACAAACCACCAGAATCTTATTAGTTGGTAATAGTCATAAAAGCCTGCGTTCCACCGCTGGTTAACCAATTGAAGGACATAAGCATAAGGGAGTTCAAAGAGTTGTACAATTTTGGAGTACAAGTTGAGGCTGACTTGAATTTGGACATTCATGAGTTATTGTTTGTCTAACTCAAAATCATGTTTTGCTGCACCATTTTGTCTTTAGTGCTAATGAATGTTTGATTGTCTAATTTACATAAGTATGAATTTGTTATAACTGTGCATGCAATCTTATGATTGAATGAGAGAGAAAAAATAAAAAATGAAAACAACATCAAATTAAAGGACAAAAATTGTCAAACTCCACTTTTATACTCCTTTTGGCACTTTCAACCTCAATTTCTTTCTTGAGAACAGGAAAATAAGATAAAAAAAATAAAAATGAAAAAGAAAAAAAGAAAAGAAAAAAGAAAACTAAAAAAGAAAAAAGAGAAAAAGAAGAAAAGAAAAGAAAAATGAATGGAAATAAAAGAAAGGAAAATCTTTATTGTGTCACCAACATCTAAAAAGTCGATTCTAGGCAATTTATTGAAAGTCCTTATTCTGAAATAAAATTTCCTACCAGTTGTGAGATGAAAAAAAGTTGGTCAAAAACCTCGAAACGGTTGATCAATAATAAACATAACATGGCATGCCTAATTATAATAGAGGAGTAATCATGTGAAGATAAACATGACCAATATATTGTTAGCACGTGAATTGTCAAACATGGACTCATTAGTTTTACAGTAATTAATAGCATGAGTGACATTAATGTTTGATGACCAGCAATATGAGTAGTCAGTAGCTAAAGTGACAATATGAACACTGAGCATAACAAAAGTGTTCGACCATCAAAATGAATTTGAAACCACACAGCTAGGTTTGAAAACTCCTAGAAAATGAGTGGCTTAGGTAAAAGAGGGAATATAAATGAAAGACCCAGCTAGGTTTGAAAACTTCCAGAAAAGGAGCATCCTAGGTAAAATAGAGAATAGAAAATGAAATTGGTTACATGTTCATCTTGAGAAGAGAATTTAATTCTATTTTGTGGTGCAAGAGTATGAGAGACTATCAACTCCTCAACTATGGGCAATTTTTAAGATAAGTTGAGCTTCATCATAAGTAGCAGAGTTCTTTGACAAGTTTAGAAATTAAGGGGCAAATAGAGTATTTTTCCTCACATCGACGGTCGAGCATAATCACCTTATATCAGCGAAGCTGGGGGCATCTGCCATCCTTATCCCAATTTGATCATAAGAGGATCTTAAATTCTACTCCATTTAAATGCATTGATCTCAATAGGCTTAAATCTAGAATCATTGATATAACAAAGGTCAGTACCTGATATTAATTATAAATTGTAGAAGCATTTGGCTATTGCTTACTATTTTGATCAATCCATGCATATACGAAATTATTTTTTTACACAAAAATAAAAAATAAAAAAAATCATTTTCAAACCTCATGCTTGCATTAGAATAGTATGTCTTCCATAAGTATTCCACACAATACACGAGCATGTGTTGTTAAACCACTTCTGAGAGTTTTTGAAAAAATCATGACCATGCATACATTGATTTTAAACTATTTTCTAGATGTTTTCCAAAAATGAGCTAGATCAAGTTCTTGAGATGTAGTTTCCTTGTTTGATTTTGCCTGATGCCTCTAAGGCTATATGATTTGTTTTGATTTATTTGATTTGTTTAATTTTGCTTGACTCTCGTGTGGCTATATGACTTGTCATAATTTTATCAGCTTGATGCCCTAGAATCTATATGCCATTTTTTATTTAATCTTACTTTATGCATGTTTTTCTTTATTTATTGATTTTACTTGATGCCCCATAGGCTATATGGTATTCATTGTTGTTGTTTTTGCCTGCCTCTTGGATGGCTATATGACTTTTCTTTATGGTTCTATGAGGCTACATGGCTTATTTTGAATTGATCTCTGCTTGACACCCCGCAGGCTATATGGCACCTCTTGTTTATCTTTGTTTGATATATGTTTTATTTGTTATTGATTTTTCCTTATGCCTGTGTGACTATATGGCCTATTGTGATTTTATTTGCATGACACCTCAGAGGTTATATGGAATTTTCTGTTTAATCTTATTTTATGCATGCTTTTATTTATTTATTGATTTTATATGATGCCCCTAAGACTCTATGGTATTATTCTCGGCTGATGCCTATATGGCTATACGACTCATGTTGCTGTTTCTACCTACCACCCTTGAGGCTATATAGCATGTTTGGATTATTTTGCTTGATGCCCCTGAGGCTATATTAGCTTGTTTTAATTATTCTGCTTGATCCCTAGTAAGGCTATATGACTTATTTTGATTTACTTAGTTTATTTAATTTTGTTTGATGCCTATGAGGCTACATGGCTTGTTTTGTGTAATTTGCATGATGTACCAAAGGCTATATGGTGCCTTCTATTTAATCTTATTTATGCATGTTTTATTTCATATTGTCTTGCCAAATGCCCCAAGGGCTATATGGCTTGTTTCCTGCCTAACACCTTAAGGGTAATATGGCTTTTCTTCTTATTTCTAGCCTGACACCCCATGGACTATATGGCTTGTTTCCCGCTTAATGCCCCAAGGGCTATATGGCTTTTCTTATGTTATTTTCCCACCTAACGTTCCAAGGACCATATGGCTTTTCTTATGTCAATTTTTCACTTAACGCATACATGGCTATATGGCTTCTTGTGTTGTTTCTCTGCCTCAAACCTTAGAGGCTATATGGCTTCCTTGTTGTGTTCTCACCTAACACCTGCATGGCTATATGGCTTCTATTATTATTCTCTTCTCTTGTCTAATTTGCATTCATAATTCAATCGGCCCATAGTAGGGGGCAAACCATAGACACCTAGTTTGATTAGCTCGTAGCTTAGGGCAAGCTATGGATTTTCTCTGATCAAAACATTAGCGATAAAGTAGTGTTTAGTTGGGTTTAAATCCCTAAAGTGCATAAAAGAAGAAGCATCTGGTAGGGTTTGAATTCCCAAAGTATGTGAGAAAAAGTTTCTCATCGGGTTTGAATTCCTGGAGTGCGCGAGAGGAAGCATCTGGTCGGGTTTGAATTCCTGAAGTGCACAAAGAAGAAGTATCTGGTTAGGTTTGAATTCTCAAAGTGTGTAAGATAGAAGCATCTGGTCTATTTTGAATTCCCAAAGTGCACGAGAAAGAAGTATCTGGTTAGGTTTGAATTCCCAAAGTGCGTAAGAAATAAGAAGCATCTAGTCGGGTTTGAATGCCTGAAGTACACATCTCAGGAGAAGTCTAGTCGAGTTTGAATCCCTAAAGTGCATTTTCCTTTACTAAGTGACTCTCGAGCCAAGAAAACCCAAGTTTCATAATAAATTTATAATGAGTAGCTGATTGAGTTAGCTTAACTCGAGGATCATGACTACGTTTCTCTTCTATCCCTACTGAGTGAAGATTGTGCCATGCTCAAGATTCATGCCAAATTTATAATGAGTGGCTGATTGGGAAAGAAAATTTTGAGGATCATGGTCATGTTTTCATCTATCCTTTACTAAGTGAAGATTGGACCATGCTCAAGATTCATGCCAAATTTATAATGAGTAGTTGATCGAGTTAGCTTAACTTGAAGATCACAGCTAGATTTCTCTTCTATCCTTATTGAGTAAAGATTGGGCCATGCTTGAGAACCATGACAAATTTATAATGAGTGGTTGATCGGGCTAGGAAAACTTAAGGATCATGATCGTGGTTTCATCTATTTCTACTAAGTAAATCTCAGGCCAGGAAAACCTGAGTTTTACATAAACTTTATATTATGTAACTGATCGAGTTAGCTTAACTGGAGGATCACGACTATGTTTCTCTTCTATCCCTACTAAGTGAGGATTGGGCCATGCTAGAGATTGACAATAAATTTATACTGAGTAGCTGATCGAGTTAGCTTAACCTAAGGATCACGGCTATATTTCTCTTCTATCTCTACTGAGTGAAGATTGGGCCATGCTCGAGATTCATGCAAAATTTATAATGAATGGCTAATCTAGCCAGGAAAACCCAAAGATCATGATCATATTTTCATCTGTCCTTTACTGAGTGAAGATTGGGTAATGCTTGAGATTCACGCCAAATTTATAATGAGTAGTTGATCGAGTTACCTTAACTCGAGGATCACGACCACATTTCTCTTTTATCCTTACTAAGTGAAGATTGGGCAATGCTCAAGAATCATAATAAATTTATAATGAGCGGTTGATCAGGTTAGGAAAACCAAAGGATCACTGTTAGGTTTTCATCTATTTCTACTGAGTAAATCTCGGGCCAGGAAAACCTGAGTTTTATGTAAAATGTATAATGAGTAACTGATTGAGTTAGCTTAATTTGAGGATCATGGCTACGTTTCTCTTTTATCCCTATTGAGTGAAGATTGGGCCACGCTTAAGATTTATGACAAATTTATAATAAGTGGCTGATCTGGTTAGAAAAACTTAAGGATCACAGTCACTTTTTCATTTCTTTTACTGAGTGACTTCTTAAGCTATGAAGACTTAAGATTCATGATAAATTTATAATGAGTAGTTGATTGAATTATCTTAACCCGAGGATCATGACTATGTTTATCTTCTATCTCTACTGAGTGAAGATTGGGCCATACTCGAGATTATGAAAATTTTATAATGAGTGGCTAATCGGGCCAAGAAAACTCGAGGAACACAATCACGTTACAAGTTGAAAAATTCACCTCTTTAGTGAACCTCAGAGGTCAGGTACGTCATTCATTTCCTTTATTTTCCTTTGTTGTGTATGTGATTTTTCAAAAAATTATCATTGTATGCATTTTATTTTTTTTTCAATAAAGGGGAAAACTATAGACACCAAGTTGGATAGGCCTATGATAGGGATGAATTGTGGATGCTCAGTTTGACCTACCTAAAACAAGGCCTAATGATGAAAATTAAAAAAAAAATGAGCTCAATAGTGCAAAGGCCAATTTTTTCTCTTATTGAGTTAAAAGCCCATTAGAAGCCTAAGCCCAAGCCCTAAAAAAAGTACAAGTAAAAGTACAAGTAAAAAAAAGGAGTCAATGTCAAGGAAACGGTGCACACAATTATAGATTATAACCATGTGCACTGGTTTTTAGGTGACTAACAAAAAAAAAGGAGGGCTTGGAGAGTAAAAGGATGAGACTAAAAAAAAGACAAAGAGCAAGCTAAAAAAAGGAGAGCAAGAAAGGAGAGCATAGGGAATAAAGGAAGTTGGAGAGAAAAAATTACATAGGAAAAAAACAGAAAGAAAGAAAAAAGAGAGAGTTGTAAAAACATAGAAAAACCACAAAGACAAAGAGCAATATGCAGACTAATTTATAGAATTTGGAAGCAATTCCGAGGGCAAACTATTTTGAAATAGTAAGTATAATTTTTAGTCTTTTACTATTATTTTATTAATCTGTGAGTTTATAAATCTTTGAACATAAACTATCTCTGTAAATTGTCTTTGTGGCGAAGAAGATGATGAATAGTATCACTTGACACTATTCATACTATTCATCAAAATTGTTATGTATCTCCAAATTATTTTTTGTTTTAGTCATTTTGAATAGAAGGATGAGAGGAACTTGCCTGTATATTTGTTTTTCATTTATTTGGTCTAATGAATAAAATTTTACGTGATTAAAGTTAACTGTTCAAATTTTTATATAAGTTACTCACTATTCATTACTATTCATCAAAATTTTTTTGTAGCTCTAAATTATTTTCTATTTTAGTCATTTTGAACAAAAGGACAAGAGGAACTTGATTGTACATTTGATTTTTATTTATTTGATTTAATGATTAAAATTTTACGTCATTAAGTTATTTTGTATAGTTACTGTTAAAAATTTTGTATTAGTTTTGGCTATTTATTGTTTGACACATGCAAAATCAATGTTCATCGAATCAAACCCAGTGAACGGTAGTACTATTAAGGAGACCAGACTAAAAACTGAATTGATACTATTCATTTCAGCATGGTTTGGTCCAAATCGATCTGATTTGTCTCGGTTTGAATTTTCACGTTTTTATAAATTTTTATAATTTTTCAATTTAATTTTTTTATATATTTTTGATGATTTTTCCTATTTTTTAGTTTGATTCTATTATATTAGAATTTTTTGGGATTTTATACTCAAAAAATCAGTTAAATAAATTAATCAAAATTTTATATTTTTTTATTTTACAGTATATTTGATTTTGATTTCTTTTAAAATTTAAGTGTGCATGTTTATCATTTTAATTTGCTTTATGATATTAATGTGATTATTTAATTATTAGATGTATATTAATTTTGAATCTTATATATTTATCCTTATATAATTTGTGTTTTTTTATGTGTTTTCTATATTTTTGTATTTTTTGTACAATCATTTTATTATTTTGCTGAATTAAATATTTAAATATTATTATCTTTGTTGTATTTATTTGGTTTATAAATTAACTTTATGATTTCCTTTTGTAGGTTTTATATATATATATTTGTGGAGACAAATATTTTTATTATTTATAGGAATTATTTGGTGGTTTTTAATCATCAAATAGTTATTCTATTAATTAGTTCTTGAGAGATTTTATTTGTAAAAGTAATTAGTTTATTTTTTTGTTTATGTATGTTGTACTTTTTGTTTATTTTACATTTTTTTGAATCAAGCATTATAATCCCTAATCATTTCCCTCATTCATTTGGAATTTATCATTGTAAATTATTAT
Organism: Mallotus nudiflorus; assembly: GCA_947683625.1. Lineage (NCBI taxonomy): Eukaryota > Viridiplantae > Streptophyta > Magnoliopsida > Malpighiales > Euphorbiaceae > Mallotus > Mallotus nudiflorus. Next base: position 10,404,022 of record CANTUR010000009.1, read on the forward strand.
TGTTTGTTTTATTTATAATGTATGTTGGGTTATAAGCACGAAATAGGATTAATATGCAAATTTATACTAAAATCTAAAAGTGGAAAAGATTGTGATTTGCATGTAAATAAGGAAATAATTAAATAATTAAAGGTAATAAAATACAAAACACAAATGAAGGCCAACTGCAAGGTTAGGCAGACATTTCAAAAGCCCATACCCAGTTTTCGAACCCAATATCTGATAATGGCTTCTGGGAACCTCTGTGGAATCCAATTACTGTATAGTGTGTCCCGACTTTTATCTAAGTGGTGACTCCATCTCCATTTTGGACCCCAAGCCCACATTGTATTTCCTAGTGGGCCATGAGCTCACATAGTGTCGTGGTCGCCAACACTTGGGCACGCAATTAGCCCTACCGCCTTCACTTCCTCTTCTTCTTATTTTTTAAATACAATCTTTAACAAAATTTTTGAAAGAAGCAAGGGACTTTCAACAAAAAAAAAAGGAAATATTAAAGATCTATTTAACAAAATAATGGTGATCTATACCACTCTAAGGAACTAATTAATACTGCATTCATTCAATCATTCCTTTTTCTACCCTTTTATTTTATTTTTATTTGATTATTTAGTTTGATTTTGATTTTATTTAATTTTAAATTTTATTTTATTAAAGCTCTAATCATTGTTTATTTTTGTGTTTATGATCTTGAAGGGAATTAGAAGATGACATGACTTGGACAATCAAATTCATGAAGATCCATGAGATGCCATGGATTGAATTTTGTAGTTGAATATAGTCTAGGTTTTTCTTTATGCTTTTTTATTATTATTTTTGTTGGTTGTTTTACTAATTTATGTTTAATTTTTTTTGTTATATTAATTTTTTTAGATTATTGTAATAACTCAAATAGTGGGAATAATGAAATCCTACATATAGTTTGTGCTTATTTTGATTAATTAAGTAGTAAAAATTAGGGTTTCAATTGGGTAATTAATTAAAATCAATGGAGGAAGTAGATGAATTTAAGTTGCATGTTAATGAAAATTAGGTTTTTTTAGAAGGAATAAATTAATTGTTTGTTTGATATTTTATTTGATTGTTTTGGTATTTTTCTTATATTTTTGGGCTTATTTATTTATTTTTATGTGTTTTAGGACTCAAGGTCATGTTAGGCTTGAACTCATTTATTTAATTTTAAGTTTAGGTAATTCTTTTTAGCCCATTTCATTTAATAATAAATTTAGGTCTATATTTTATTTAATTAAAATGTATCATTAGGCCTATAATTAATTAGAAATGATATTAGAAATAATTTAGGCACATATAGTAAATTAGACATAAGCACACCTAATTTAATTTAATTACTTTAGACCTAGCCCAGTTATTTTAAGATTTTTCATAATTTAATTTAAGCCTTTTTTTATAATATGTTATGATCATTGTTTAATTAAAATATGTAAAATTAGGCCCATTAATTTAAATACTCTATAATTTGTAGATTTATGCCCATTTTTATAATTAAAAGAAATAAACTTAGGTTCATTTAATTAAAATTAAAAGGAATTAGGCCCTTTTGCGTTTTAAGCTCACTTGTAAATTAAAAGATGTAGATTTAGCTCATTTATTTAAAATTAATGTATATTAGACTAACTTAGGGATTATGGATTTAAAATGAATGCATTGTTTACTTGTATTTTTCATGACTAGTTTGCCTTGAAGTTAATTGCTAAAATAAGGGTTTATATGAAGTACATGTCAATAGAGGATAAAATAGCAATTCATAAAGTAATTCTTAATGAACACAAGATTGAAAGAAGTCGGTATTCCATCTCCATAATCTCTTAGTTGTGATGCTAGCTTTCTTTTAAAGAATTGAGTACCACCATTTTTTAATTGTCCCAATTATTACTATACATCGCAACTCCTTATATCCATGCCATGTGTTTGTGACAATGGTTAGTGTGTTCTCTTAAGCCCTGAGCTCAAATAGTGTTGCAGTTACTAAAATATTGGACACGCACTAAACCCCATCGTTTACATTGGTGACTCTACCAAGGATAAGAGATATTAATTCTACTTATGTTCTTTATAGTTATTTTATCAATTATTATTTTATTCTTTCATTCATTCTGAATGTCCCTATTAACCGATGGCATTGGTTTATGATTCCATGATTCCACTAGCTTTATGGAGTTGTAGATTGGCTAACCATCACTCTTAGCCTTAACTCGGTCCAAGAGGGATTATTAGGCTCATCTGACTAGAGCCTCTAACCCAATTCCTTAAGGGGGATAGTCTTCTCTCAAGTTAGTAAAGGATGTCAGGCCGCTCTAACCTTGGCCTGTAACTCAAGTCTTAAATGAGGGCATCTTGCTAAGGGAACTTTAACTTTTACCAGAGCCTGACCATATATAATGGCTTAGTTATTTACCCTGGGATCTACCCAAATTGCTTATGAATGTTACCATGAGGTATTTTTATCTATAAAGGCCCAAGTCTATACTTTAGAAGCCTGTTTGGGTTAATAAAGATTGGGCTAATCTTTTATACCTGGAAATATTGTTTTTATGTTTTGCTACTTTGAGTGACTTGGCATGCACATCGGTTCTTGATATCCCCTGTTGATATTAAGGCTAAGACCAAAAATCCTAGGAAAAGAGACTCACCATTTAATACATGTGTGAGAGGAATAAGATTGGAAGGATGTATGTACACCTAACTTGACTTGTTACTTACTACTTATTGCATAGCATATGTATCATTCATACATGCATACTTGCATTTCATGCATTATACTAACATTTTATTTTTCATTCATCATAGATTCATCTAGGTCTTCCTATGTTTGGAGTTAAAAAGGTGGCAGACTAGTGTGAACCGATTCAAGTGCGTAATCAATTATGAAAGAGATCCTTAGCATACTGGAAAGGAGTCCTATCAATCCACTCGACCTAGAAGCTACACAACCTAAATAAGCCAAAGAAATAGAATAAAAAGAGGGAGGATATTGGACCCTAGAGGATGTCAAAGGAGCATTGATGGATGACATGAGAGCGATGATGCAAGATGAGTGAAGAAAAGCTTTAGCTAGACTAATACGACCACCTATTGCGACTGCATCTCCTATTATGGCCAATCCACCTGCTGTGGGTGCACCACTCTATAATAATAATAATAATGCAACTAGGCACATATCTACTATGTAAATGAAGTTATAAGATGTTAAAAGTTGTATGGTTGAAAAGGTGAAAAAGGAATCACTTGAGCAAGTTCAAGAGCTGGAATCCAAGTAGATGAAAGCACTGACTCAAAAGATGTTTAAGATAAAGGAGTTAATAAGAAGATAATGTTAGTGATATGCACTAGGTCAATCATTTGATTATGTATTGACTTTCTTATTTTATTAATAAAGATGTATTTCATTATCATTTGATTTTATGATAATTATATGAATAGTTAATTCTTACTAAGGCCATCAAGTGTGTGAGATGATAGTAAAACCCTTAGATTAAAATAAGAGTTCTACTCTAATTATCTCTAGCCATTTATTCATTATATAAATATTAAAGTATTAATGCTAGTATGATGTTGACTGATGGTTATGTTTTACTAATCATGAATATGAGATATTAAGTCAACTCATAGGTACATGATGAGAGATCATGTACTAGATTGACCCACAATGAGAATACTGCATAGAATATTGTCATAAGTATTTCTCATCACAGTAATTTTATTTTGGTCCTTTGACCTTAAAATCATCATGGATTTCTACATAGCTATTTTATGCTTTGACACATTCTAACATTATCTTTAACTAAACAATTAAATAGGATGTTGTTGGATATGAAATTAGTTATACGAGGAATGTGAGTGATTTAGAAGGAATTTATCCCTCATTAATATGAGAAAGATATCTATGGGCCCCTTAATGAGATAGACTAAAGGAAAATGCATGGCCATGTTGATATGAATTGATAAAGAGTTATCATTTTCAGTCTACTTAGAATTAAGTTAGAATATTGAACTATATAAGGATGACATTCTATGCCTTATGTTCAATTAAGATATCATGTGATAAAGGGATGATAAAATTCACTGTAATTAGGTTATGTCGGATTATTGACTTCACATGACTTGGGTAGTCATAATGTCTTGCTAGAGGCCATAATTTAGGCCTACTGCCAATGTTATGTGAACCTACAGGGTCACACACTTAGAATAAGCCCAAAATGACTATGGGTTTAATAAGCCTAAAATAAATTATATGGAAATAAATAATTAAAGTGTTTTATTTATTTATTTATTTATTTAAGATAAATGTTATTTTAAATAAATAAATAAATAAGATATTATTTTTGATTTGTTTTTAAAACAAAAACAGAATATAATAGGAAATTATCAAAAGGTCATTGGTAGGTGAAACCCTAATTTGGAGTCTATAAATATGTTATATTCTCTAGGGTTTAAAAAGTGTTATTTTTCTTTGCCTCCAAAATAATTTTCTCTCTTTTTAGAAAACAAACATAGAGTTTTTGTTTTATTCTTGATTTGTGAGACAATCAAGAAGGTTGCTAGCACACACTCTAATTCGTTTTGTGAAGGGTTGTTCGTGTGGATACCTATAGAGGGCGCATCCTTTTGGAGATTTCTAGATCCGAAAAACCAAAGCAAAAAGCTCGAGGTAAGGTGTCACCGGTGTGAACCTCCTCTCATCCTTCCAAAAAATCTTGCCTTTTCTATGTCTTGGTGAGATTCTTGAAACCCTATATTTAATCAAGTAGTCGAATTACATGGATCCGGGTTTGGGAACGTGATAAATTTTAATTTTTCCACTGCATTTGTATCATGAAACCCCAACAGATAAGGCATTGGATACTCATTTGACTTTGATGATGTGTTGCAATTTAAAGAGAATAAGCTGCCTAATAATTTTAAGATGTCACAGCTACAGAAGTTTGATGGTATCAGAGACCTAAGGATTTACCATAGTCAGTAAAAACTACTATGAGCACCACTAAGGCTCCTTTGTCAATAGTTATCAAATTTTTTGTATAATCCTTGAAGGGTATGGATGTTAATTGGTATCATAGGTTAGAAAAGCCAATTCAAACAAATTGGAGAGAATTATGCACTACTTTTCTGAAGCAATATGACTATAATACCATGCTCGAAGTGCCTATCAAGGATCTAGAATTTACTAAGCAGAAGCCTAGTGAATCATTCTCAAGTTTTTTTATCATGTTCATGAATAAGGTAGGATTAATAAAGAATAAGCTATCTAAAAGGATCATGTTAGGATGATAGTCCAAAACATGTCACCAAATTTGGTTCAGAAGTTGTAAATAATGAATCCTAAAACATTTAGATCTTTATAATGATGGTTTGCAAGCTAAAAAGATGGAGAATGAAAAGAATAAAAACACTAAAGCTACTAAAATAAGGAACTACCCAATTAGGGGCACACAGTAAGGAAGCACTAGTAGAGCTACATAAGTACATGATGTATAAACACCAAGGAGATTATCTAATTTCAACCAACCCTTGTCCAAAGTCCTAGACTACCTGATGCAAAAGGGCTTGCTCAAACCTCTCACCTTTTTCAAACCGCAAAACCCAAATGTCCCTAGCTATAACCCAAAAAGTCATTGCAAATTCCACTAAGTAGTTGGACATCCCATAGATACTTGTGCCCACCTTAAACGTTAAATAAAAAACCTTATAGACTCTAAAAAATCACAGACCCTAAAAGCCCAAACACCAGAAATAATCCTTTCCCAAACTACCGTAACATTCCACCCCTAACCACCATAACGATTAATTCATGAGTAAGTGAGGAAGAAGTGCTAAAATCCTTTAAGGACCTAAACCTTAAAACTAATGAGAAATCTCCTAATGACCCTAAAGATATGGAAAGAGTTGAAGATTTGATGGGTTAGCCCTTATGCAAGTTTGACTACAAGGCATTTTATACTAAACCACCTTCTATTAACATACCCATAGAGTCGATTATGCCTACATGATGGGGTGATGAGTTTGATGATGAGAAGCTACTAAACAAGGAAGAAACATGCATAGTTAGGAAGAAAGCAAAACCACTACAGGAGATTTTTGTCAAAGAAAGACATAGGAAATCTTACCTCCGTGCAGAGGAACCTATCAATATTCTCAGTATGGATGTTCCTAAGAATGAGAGCTATAAAAAATAGATTATTGAGAACTTAGTACAAGACAACCAATATGATCAAATGCAAGAATAGTTGTTACGTCAGCCACCTGAAGAACAACCACCATAAAACTCAGCATCCTTAGCATCTACAACAGGAATTGAATTCTCTTATTGTCTTATTTGAATAAAATTTTAGTTTCTTTAGAACTTTTTTTATTTTAGTGATCGATGATATGAATTCTATAACATACATCCTTATGGTATTATACATTATGATATTGATCGCATCTACATGTTTGACATAAATTCAATTCAATTAGATTCATTCAGCATGGGCACAAATGTAAATTCAAAGAACATTCGTATATCACATGATGTAACTTTAGAAGATAGGAAATTTAAGGAAAAATAAAAAGAATAATAAAAAAGAAAGAACAAAGAGAGAGAAAAAGAAAAAAGAACAATAAGTAAAAAATTAGATAGAAAAATGTAGGACTAATTGATAATAGGATTTGTATCATGTGATGTAATGAATGTTCTTATTTTTCCCTAATGAATGAATAAAATTGAATTTGAAATTTTGTTCAAATATCATATATTCGTCTTTGTCATACTACATAAGTATTTGAATGGAAAGACAATATATAATGAAAGCTAAATCAAAACTGTAGGATCACTATTTTAGTTATGTTTTTTTTACTTTACCATCCTTCTATCATTTTGTTTTTGTAAATCTAGTATCCCCTTATGCATTGGGAAATCAAGTGGGTCAGTAACTTGCATTACAACCTATGCCTTGTAAATATTATCAATCATTGCATCAGCATTCTGCTTAAGAGTTCTTCAAAGAGCAAGTACAATTGATTTCATTATCAAGAAATCACTTCAATCAATTCACCCACTCCTTTACATCTTCTATACATGAGATTACAACTAACCAAGTTGGTAAGTCAAAGGATTAACAACAGTAGTGAACAAACTGAGTTTTTGGCATATATGGAAAAGAACATCAAAATAGCATTAATGGATTCAGAATGAAACTTGGGGTAGACATGTAACCCTGGGGGCAAGTTAGGGATAAAATAGTCAATTCAAAGATCAAAGATGGAATATTAAAGTATAAGAATACTGAGGGCAAAAAGAATTAAACTGTAACCAACAACCAATAGCTCACTAATGCAACATAGCCTGGTAATTTATTAGACAATTGTATTAGAAGCCCTGACATCAAAAGTACCAACAACACAGCATTCAATGCTTAAATATGCAAGCTGCTAAATAAAGTACCTCATTTTCACACTCCATAACTTTATTCAAAACATCAGACCTATTAGGATCATGCATGTCATACATAACATGCATACACTTGCATACATTTGTTATGAAATACTTGTTTTGCATAATAAAGTTGTGGGGCTTAGACAAGACTATACAAAAACTATGCTACTAACATTCAAAATTAGTGCTATAAAAGTACAAGAAAGTAGTCAGAGTATTCACATGTGAAGCATCTAAAGGAATGAAAATAAGAGGAGTGACACTATCAAGAGACCTCATCTTGGCAACCTTAAAAGCTCCTCGGATTCAACATCCATCTATAGTATCATTAGAGATATCTCTCCACAATAGTTTGACCAGTGTAGGGAATGGAATATGGTGATAATAAGGTCCAACATATAGCGATACATGCGCTTGGCCCTAAAATGGGAAGAATGCACTCAAAACTTGAGACGAATGCACTTTGAAAACTTCTTTAATTATGAAATAAAAACATCTAACTCCTAAATCTGATTTTTAAAGGAGATGTTGGGAAGAGGAATGAAGCCCTCAACCATAGCATCAATGGAACAAAGCCATAACTTCAATAGTGAAGTATCATGACCTTTATGATCAAAGACATTATCATCACAATCAAAAAGGAAGAATGCAAAACAATAACATTGAATTTTGACAAAATCTCTTCACGTGCAAATAGACCATACTAACTTATGGTATTTTGTATAAGGAAAAACAAAAGAGAATGAGGAAGGAGAAGAGAAGTAGCACAACAATAAGAACGAGCAAGATTGCAAATGCTAATCATTCATTAGAGTGTTCCTGTGCGATAAACACCTTGACAATTACCAAAAGGAAGTAGCATAACTCTATCTTCTTTGATTTTGTAATAAAATAAATCCTCAATAAGAAAATAAAAAATTGAAAGAAAATGTATCCACTGCACGAGATCATGTGCAAAAACTTATTTCATGACCTTTGATTTTAGTGGCTTTCTTTTATTAACCTCGCATAATTCAAAGGTCTTGTTGATAGTTCTATGCTAAGAGTTTTTAAACTCTAATCAATCTACGAGGGGAAGAATATATAAAGAAAAAATATGTGGACTTGTAGTATAAATTAGTTAAATTTTAAAGTACCTTTTCAGTCTTTTGAATGATAAATATGCATACAATCTACTATAATGTTTAGAAATGAGTATGAGTACAAAATCACTTGACGGTATCCATGTTGAGTGATACGAGAAAGGTAGGGGAATATTAAAAGGATAATTGAAATAAGAGCAAGCATAATGTACTTCAATGCTTAGAAATGAGTAAGAGTATCAATGTGAACCTCTGGTTGTATTCATGCTAAGTAATACAAGAAAAGTGGGGGAATACTAAAAGAGGGCCATGCTAAAAAAATAGCTCTAGAAGAAAGGTAGGGGAATGCAAAAAGAGGGCCATGGTAAAAAAAAGCTATATCTATTCTAATGCTCTATAAAAGTATAAGTATCCAAAGTTTATTTTCCAACAATATCCACACTAAGTAATATGAGAAAGGTGGGTGAACACTTGGATAAGGAAGAAAAGCACCAAAATAACTCAAAAATTGTTTTAATACTTAGAACTCGATCTTTTTATCTCCATTTTCATAAGTTTTGTTTAGCAGATCCTCCCTAAATTTAGGTATGAAAGTCAGTTCTTCACTTGGTAAAAAATATGCTCTTAGCATAAGATGATTAACGATACCTCTGACCTTTGCAAATGGCAAAATAAATGATAGTCATCAAGATCAAAAGTAGTGAGATTCATTAAGTGCATGCTAGCTCATGATAACATGATGACTTTTATCATAAATCTAATAAAAAAAACTCCTTTTATAATAATTATCATGCTAAAGCTAACTTTAATAAGTCTCCAGGAATAACAAGTCCAGAAGAAGATAAACCCAACATGTGCAATCAGCACTAGTGCTATCAAGTCAATCAAAGTTAGTTGTAACAAAGGTCGTTAATCAATCAGTAAAATACAAGGACAATCAACACAAATTCCAATTAGTTACCATAATCAATTAACATAAAATCTTGAAATCCTTGTCAGTAAGAAGTTTCAATATAGTGTCTGCATTTTGCATATACTACACTTCATCTTAGTTACATGCTACACAGTAGCCATAACAAAATTCTTATATTCACCTTATTATATGCTACATAATAGCTATGACATAGTTTTCAAATTCACTTTGCTAGACACTACATGGTAGTTATAGCATAGTATCAAATTATGACTTGCTAGACACTACACAGTAGTTATATTATATTTAATATCTTTTGCTAGACATTCCATGGGAATTATATCACATTTCAAATCTATGCTAGGTGCTCCACATGACATATAGTATATTTGTTTTTAGTTATACACTACATAGTAGTTATAGCATATTTTCACTAGACATTCCATAAGAAATATAGCAAAACTTTCTGTCATAGTTACTAAACGTTCCATAGGAACTATAGTATAATCTGCTAGACACTACATAGTAGTTATAGCATATTTTCACTAGACGTCCCATAGGGAATATGGTGAAAATCATGATCACTAGACATCCCATAGGGAATATAGTGCAAATCATTATCACTAGGCGTCCCACAAGGAATATAGTGAAAATCACAATCGTTAGACGTCCCATAGGGAGTATAATGAAAATCACGACCACTAGACGTCCATAGGGAATATAGTGAAAGTCATAATCACTAGATGTCCCATAGGGAATATAGTGAAAATCACAAACACTAGATGTCCTACGGGTAATATAGTGAAAATCATGATCACTAGACGTCCCACAAGGAATATATTGAAAATTACAACCACTAGATGTCCTATAGGGAATATAGTGCAAATAATAATTAAATTTGTACTATACGACTGAGTGTAGTGTATTTTTAATCAAGACTATACGTCGGAGTATAATCAACATTGTATGACCGAGTGCAATGTATTCTTCTAATCAACACTATACGACCGAGTGTAGTGTATTTTCAATCAAAACTACACATCTGAGTATAGTCAATATTGTACGACTGAGTGTAATATATCCTTCAATCTGCACTATATGATCGAGTGTAGTGTATATTCAATCAAGACTATATGTCTAAGTATAGTCAACATTGTACAACCAAGTACAATGTATTCTTCCAATCAACACTATACGATCGAGTGTAGTGTATTTTCAATCAAGATTATACATCCAAGTATTGGCAACATTGTATGAGCGAGTACAATGTATCTTTCAATCTACACTATACGACTGAGTGTAGTGTATTTTCAATCAAGACTATACATCCAAGTATAGTCAACATTGTATGACCAAGTACAATGTATTTTTGTAATTAACACTACATGACTGAGTGTAATGTATTTTCAATCGAGACTATACATCCGAGTATAGTCAATATTGTACAATCAGGTATAATGTATTTTTCTAATCAAAACTATACAACAGAGTGTAGTGTACTTAAAAATCATATTATATGTCCGGTTATAGTTAACATTGTATAACTTAGTACAATGTATTTTTCTAATCAACACTATATGATCGAGTGTAGTGTATTTTTATTTGAGACTATACATTTAAGTATAGTCAACATTGTATGACCAAGTACAATGTGTCCTTCAATCAAGACTATATGACATAGAGTAGTCAACATCATACGACCGAGTATAGTGTATCCCTTTTAATTTGCATTATAATACCGAGTATAGTCAACATTATACGATCAAGTATGATGTATCTTTTTAATTCATACTATATGTTTGAGTATAGTCAACCTTGTACAATTGAGTATAATGTATCCTTTCTAATCTTTACTATATGACTGAGTATAGTCAGGGTCATACGATCGAGTGTGATGTATCTTTTCAATTCATACTACACATCTATGTATAGTCAACATTATACGATCGAGTATAATATGCCTCTTTAAATCAATGTTATATGTCCAAGTATAGCATTTCCTCAAGTATGTTGTTACATGGTAACACAAGTATTTATCATGAACTGACAATTACCTACTAGCAAAAGCCATAAGGAGAACATGTAAGTTCCCAAACTTTTGTTCTTAAGAAATTGTGTGCTTATTTGCTTTGCCACAATTTATCAAGCAAACAATGACAAAAAGGGGCAACTATAAGCACCCAATTTTGAGGTGATAAAGTGTGGATGCGATACAGGACTCCAATGATAATAATATCATAAATAGGTCATCAATACTTGAAGTTTCAAACCTCAAGAGTCCAAATGCATTTTTAAAGAAACGGTTTAATGGTTTTTTATGGACTTAATTGTAATACTTTTTAAGACCTAATTGGAAATTTTAAATTCTTTTAGGCGGTCTTTTTATAATTAAATGTTAATTAGAAATAAAGTATTTTGACCAGAAATTTACTATTCCAATTAGAATTCTACAATTCCAATCAGAATTATACTATTCTGAATAGGTCCCACACTATATTTTTAATTTTTTTAACTTTTGAAAATATTTTTCCTAAATTTTGATTGGCTAAAAATTTTCTAAAACAATGTTTATCTAAATTTTCAGGGAATTAAAGTCCTTTTAAAATCAAAACATTAAGAAAAGCAAGTCACAGTAGGGTGCATTTTAGCTAGGGTTTTTTTCCTTTAAAAGCATAAATAAGGCTCTTTTGTGTGGGACTTCTTCGGTTTTTTCTTTTTTGGGGGCTACTTTTTAGTTTTTTAGAACTTCTGCTACTTCTTTAGGAAGGATAACCTCTTCTTCTTCTTTTTTTGAATACATTCTTTTACAAAACATTTGAAAGAAGCAAGGGACTTTTGAGAAGAAAACAATAAATATTAAAGATCTAATTAACAAAATAACAATGATCTATATCACTCAGAGGAGCTAATCAATACTACATCCTTTCAAACATTCCTTCTTCTACCCTTTTGTTTTATTTTTATTTTTATTTTATTTTATTTTATTTTTAATTTTATTTTATTTAAGCTATAATCATTATTTATTTTTGTGTTTATCATTATGGAGGGAATTACAAGATGAGATTAGTTAGAGAACCAAATCCATGATGATCCATGGGATGCCATGGGTTGAATTTTGTAGTTGAATATAGTATAGGTTTTTTATTTTTTTTATTATTTTGTTAGTTGTTTTATTTATTTTTATTTAGTTTTTATGTTATATTATTTTTTAGATTATTATAATAACACCAATAGTGGGAATAATGAAATCCTATGTGTGGTTGTGTGTTTATTTTGATTAATTGAATAGTAAAATTAGGGTTTCAATTGGGTAATTAATTAAAATCAATGGAGGAAATATATTAATTTAAGTTGCATGTCAATGAAAATTATGGTATTTAGAAGGAATAAGTTAAATTAATTGTTAGATATTTTATTCATTTATTTTTATTATTTTTATTATTTTTGGGCTTATTTGCTTATATTTATGTGTTTTAAGCCCACATTAGGCTTAGATCACTAGAATAGCATTGAGGGATTCAAAATGAAACTGGGGGCAAAATGTAACTCTAGAGGCAAGTTGGGGATAGAACAATTAATTAGTATTGAAAAAAGTGAAGATAGAATATTGAAGTATAAGAGCTAGTATAAGAGATCTCAAGGCAGAAATAAGTAAACTATAAGTATACAGATACTTCATTTATCATACAGTAAAAGTAGTAGCAAAATAGAAAAGTTCAACAGTGCTTTGATCAATCACAAGCTCCAATGTAAAGCCATGGACCCCACTTAGTAGCATGGTCATCATGTCGATGAGCTATATCAAAAGCTCTGACATTAGAAGTACTAACAGCGAAGCATTTAATGCTCAAACTTATAAGCTGTTGATAAAGCAGCTCATTCTTACACTCTAAGATTAGCAACATAGTTCTGTTCCAAAAAAAAGACCTATTCAAATCATGCATATCATATATAACATGTATACACTTGCATATATTCATTATGAAATACTTACTTTATAAAATAAATTCATTGAGCCCAGACAAGATTGTACAAATACTCTGCTACTAACATTTAAAATTAGTATTGTAAAAGTGCAAGAAAGTAGCCAGAGTATTCACATGTGAAGCATCTGAAGGAGTGAAAACAATAGGAGTGACATTATCAAGAGATCTCTTCTCAGCAACCTCAAGAGCTCCTCATATTCAACATCCATCTGGAGCATCATTAGAAATATCTCTCCATAATAGTTTGACAATTATAGGGTATAGAATATGGTAATGAAAGGGTCTAACATACCAGTGATACATGAACTCGACCCTAAAAAGGAAATAATGCACTCTAAAGACTTCTTTGATTATGAAATAAAAACCTCTAACTCCCAAATCTTTTCTTTTACAATAACTAACAAGAAAAGGAATGAGGCCCTTTACTATAGCATTAATGAAATGGCAGAAAGACAAATTCAGCCTAAAGTCACAACCTCAATGGCAGAATATCATGACCTTGTGATTAGAGACATCATCATTATCAAAAGGGAAAATAAAAGTGAATGAAGAAGAGAAAATGAGTTGATACATCAATAAGAATTAGCAAGATAGCAAATGCCAATCGCTCATCAAAATCTCACCCTTTATTATAAACACCTTGATAAATACCAAAGAGAAGTAGTATAATTATATCTCCTTTGATTCTATAATAAAATAAATCCTCAATAAGAAAATTCATAAATTAAAAGGAAATTCATCTACTTTACGAGATCATGTGTGAAAAGCTTCTCATTACCTTTGAACTTAGTGGCTTTCTTTTATTAGCCTTGTAGAATTTAGATGTTTAGTTAACAACTCTATGTTAAGAGTTTTTAAACTCTAATCAATCTAATGCTTGCTTTGCACCCAAATGAGGGGAAGAATATGCAAAGATAAAATTTATGGACTTACAGTATAAATTGCTTGAATTTCAAAGTATTATCTTAATCTTTTAAATGTCAAATGTGCATATAATCTACTCCAATGCTCAGAAATGAGTATGAGTACAAAATCCATTGACGTTATCCACGCTGAGTAATATGAGAAAGGTGGGAAAATACTAAGAGGAGAATCAAAATAAGAGCAAACATGATTTACTCCAATGCTCAAAAAATGAGTAAGGGTATCAACATGAAACTTATAGCAGTATCCACACTGAGTAATATAGGAAAAGTGAGGAATACAAAAGAGGACCATGTCAAAAGATACTTTATTTACTCCAATGCTCTAGAAAGAGTATGAGTATCCAAAGGACCTTTTCAACGGTATCCACACTAAGTAATATTAGAAAGGCAAGGGAATACTTGGATAAGGAAAGAAAGCATAAAAATAACTCAAAGACTTTTTTAATACTCAGAATTTGATCTATTTATGCTCAATTTCCATAGGTTTTGTTTAGTAAATTCTCTATGAAATTAGGTGTGCAAGTAAGCTCTTCACTTAGTAAAAGATATGCTCTCAGCATAAGATGGTTAACGATGCATCAGACCTTTGCAAATGGAAAATAAATGACATTGATGGAAATCAAAATTAATGAGATTCATTAAGTACATGCTATCTCATGAAAAGTAATGAATTTTCTTATAAATTTTCAAAATTATAATGTACTTTTATACATTCATCATGTCAAAAATAACTTCAACAAGTCTGTAGGAATTACAAATCTAAAAGGAGGTGCACCCGGCTTGAAGAGTTAGTTAACATAGTAAAATGGAAATTGGTCAGCAAAGAAATTCTAATCAATCAATACAGTAAGCAATGAAAGATTGCTATTAATTTACAAGTAATTATAGATTGCAGAATCAATAGTGAGCAATGAAAGGGTTACAGCTAATCGCGAGCAGTTATGGACTGTAGCATTATAAAGGTGAGCAATGAAAGGGTTACAGCTAATCATAAGCAGTTATGGACTACAACATTATAAAGGTGAGCAATTATGGATTAAAACATTATAAAGGCAAGCAATGGAAGGGTTATAGCTAATCATGAATAGTTATGGACTACAACATTATAAAAGGAAAATCACAGTTAATATTGTACGACCGAGTATAATGTATTCTAATCAACACTATACAACTGAGTGTAGTGTATTTTCAATCAAAACTATACATCCCAGTATAATCAATATTGTACAATCGAGTACAATGTGTTCTTCCTATTAACACTATATGCATAAGTGCAATGTATTTTCAAACAAGACTATACATCTGAGTATAGTTAACATTGTATGACTGAGTATAATGTATCCTTTAATAAAGACTATACGACCGAGTGTAGCCTACATTATATGATCGAGTGTGATGTATCCTTCAGTTCATACTATACATTTGAGTATAGTCAACATTGTATGACTGAGTGCAATGTATCCTTCAAGTAAGACTATACGATTGAGTATAATTGACATTATATGACTGAGTATGATGTATCCTTTCAATTCAAACTATACATCCGAGTATAGTCAACATTGTACAACCAAGTACAATGTATCCTTCAATTAAGTTTCTTAACCAAGTATAGTCAACATCATATGACCAAATGTGATGTATCATTTCAATTTATATTATACATTTAAATATAGTCAACATTGTATGACCAAGAATAATGTATACTTCAATTAAGATTATACAATCGAGTATAGTCAACATCATATAACTGAGAATAATGTATGATTGAGAATAATGTATCCTTCAATTAAGATTATACAACTGAGTATAGTCAGCATCATACAACCGAGTGTGATGTATCCTTTTAATTCATACTATACGTCTGAGTATAGTCAACAATTTATGACAGAGTACAATGTATCCTTTAATCAAGACTATATGACTGAATATAGTTAACATCATACGACTGAGTGTGATATATCCTTTCTAGTCATACCATACATCTGAGTCTAGTCAACATTGTATGACCAAGTATAATGTATCCTTCAATTTAGATTTTACAACTAAGTATAGTCAGCATTATACAACCGAGTGTGATGTATCCTTTTAATTTATACTATACATCCGAGTATAGTCAACATTGTACTATCGAGTACAATGTGTCCTTTAATCAATATTATACGACCGAGTATAGTCAATATTATATTATTGAGTATGATGTATCCCTTTCACTCAATACTACACATCGGAGTATAGTCAACATCATACGATCAAGTATGATGTGTCCTGATAAATCAATGTTGTACGTCCGAGTATAGCGAGCTGATGATTATTCATAAGCAAAGCCTCAGGTGCATAAGTAAGTATCCTACGTTCAAATTAGAAATTGATTACTAATTTGCTTTACCATAATTTGTCAAGCAAACAGTGACAAAGGTGGTAACTTTAAACTCCCAATTTCAAGATGATAAATTGTGGATGAAACAAAGGACTCTAATGATGAAAATATCATAAATAGATCTTCAATACTTGAAGTTTGAAACCTTAAGAGTCTGAATGCATTTTTTTAAGAAACGGTTTAATGGTTTTTTTAAGGACTT
Source organism: Mallotus nudiflorus (assembly GCA_947683625.1). Taxonomy (NCBI): domain Eukaryota; kingdom Viridiplantae; phylum Streptophyta; class Magnoliopsida; order Malpighiales; family Euphorbiaceae; genus Mallotus; species Mallotus nudiflorus. The sequence continues at coordinate 10,420,940 of CANTUR010000009.1, forward strand.
AATTATAATACTTTTTAAGACCTAATTAAAAATTTTAAATTCTTTTAGCGATCTTTTGGTAATTAAATTCCTTTAAAAATGTATTGCTAATCAAAAATAAAGATTTCTGATAGAAAATCTATAATTCCAATCATAATTCTAAAGTTTTTACTGGAATTCTACAATTCCGATCAAAATTATAGAGTTTCGATCAGAATTCTACAATTTTGATCGAAATTGTACTATTTCATTCGAGTCCACACTATTTCTTCAATTTTTTTAATTTCTGCAAATATTTTTTTGAATTTTGATTAGTCAAATAATATTTTTTAAAATTTTTAGGAAATTAAAGTCCTTTTAAAATCAAAAGTCTGAGAAAAGCAAGTCATAGTAGGACCTGTTTTAGCTAGGTTTTTTTCCTTTAAAAAGCATAGCTAAGGCTGTTTTGAGGAGGGGGCTTCTTTTTGTTTTTTTAAAACTTTTGCTACTTATTGGGAAGGATGACCTCTTCTTCTTCTTTTTTGAATATAGTCAGACTATATTTTTTTAAAGGAGTAGGGGACTTTTGAGAAGAAAACAGCAAATATTAAAGATCTATTTAATAAAATAATGGTGATCTATACCACTTTGAGGAGCTAATCAAAATTTCGTTCATTCAATCATCCTTTCTTCTACCCTTTTCTTTTATTTGTATTTGATTATTTAGTTTTATTTGATTTCATTTAATTTTAATTTTAATTTTATTTAAGCTCTAATCATTATTTATTTTTGTGTTTATAATCATGGAGGGAATTATAAGATTAGATGAGTTGGAGAATCAAATACATAAAGATCCACCGGATGCCCTAGATTGAATTTTGTAGTTGAATATAGTCTATGTTTTTTTATTAATATTTTGTTGGTTGTTTTACTTATTTTTATTTAATTTTTTTATTTTTTGTTATATTAAATTTTGTTAGATTATTGTAATAACCCCAATAGTGGAAATAATGAAATCCTATGTATGGTTGTGTGTTTATTTTGATTAACTGAGTAGAAAAAATTAGGGTTTCAATTGCGTAATTAATTAAAATCAATGGAGAAAGTAGATTAATTTAAGTTGCATGTTAATGAAAATTAGGGTTTTTTAAAAGGAATAAATTAATTGATTGTTTAATCTTTTATTTGACTGTTTTGATATTTTCTTACGTTTTTGGGCGTATTTATTTTTTTATGTGTTTTAGGCCTCAAGATCATGTTAGGCTTTAACTCATTTATTTAATTTTAAGTCAAGGTAATTCTTTTTAGTCCATCTTTTAATTAGCCCATTTCATTTAATAATAAATTTAGGTCTAGATTTAATTTAACTAAAATGCATTATTAGGCCTATAATTAATTATAAATTATGTTAGAAATAATTAGGCCCATTTAGTAAATTAAACATATGCCCACATAATTTAGTCTAATTAATTTAGACCTAGCTTATTTAATTTAAGCCTTTTTTTTCACAATTTGTAGATTTAAGATCACCTTTTAATTAGAATATGCAAAATTAGGTCCATTAATTTAAATACTCCATAATTTATAGATTTAGGCCCATTTTTAGAATTAAAAGAAATAGACCTAAGTTCATTTAATTAAAATTAAAAGAAATTAGGCTTTTTGTGTGTTAAGCTCATTTGTAAATTAAAATATGTAGATTTAGCTCATTTAATTAAAATCAATGTAGATTAGACTAACTTAGGGGTTATGGATTTGAAATGAATGCATTGTTTACTTGTATTTTTCATGACTAGTTTTCCTTGAAGTTAATTGCTAAAATAAGGGTTTATATGAAATTGCATGTAAGTAGATAATAAAATAGTAATTCATAAAGTAATTTTAAATGAACACAAAATTGAAAGAAGTTGGTATTCCATATCTAGAGTCTCCTAGTTGTAGTGCTAGCTTTCTTTTAAAGAATCAAATACCACCATTTTCGATTTGTCCTATTTATTATCTAGGGTGGCGACTTCTTATGTCCACACCATGTCTTTGTGATAGTGGTTAGTGCGTTCTCTACATCCCTAAGCTCAAACAGTGTCACAGTTGCTAAAATCTTGGATACATGATAAACCCCACCATCTAAAGTGATACTTAGATGTTATCTTTTATTCCAACCTTGACACAATCACATAACCTGATAGCATTTATAAAAAAAACAACTCTCTTCAGAGTAGTGTATAGATTTTATATTTTTATGCTATGAAATCTACTCCAATGATCTAATCTAAGTATAATTATCCAAAGGACTCATTTGATAATGTCCATGCTTAGTAATATTAGAACGGTGGGGGATTACTGAAAGTAAGAAGAATAAAGAGATTCAAGCGAGATGGAGCATAAAATGAACTCACTAATAAAATAAAATAAAAATTGCTATCTTTTATATGATGGAATGAAGCGGTGGCTTGAGGTTGTAGAAAATAGTATCATTTATTTTCATTTTTCTCGATTACCAATTTGCATTTTTTTTGTCAACAGCTAAGTTTTCTCTTCACTTGGTAAAACTTACATCTTTAATGTTGAATTATTAGTCTAATTTTAATTTATAAGCTTTGTATTAACTTAAGATTGTGACAGATGGACATTTAAAAGTCTATCAATGTGTTAAGTTCATTGTATCGATAAGTGTTGTTATCCATTTTGCTTAAGGACAAGCAAAGGTTTAGTGTGTGGGAATTTGTTATATGTCATTTATACATATAATTTTAAGAGCATTTTTATTGGTTATATAATATATTTTTATAAGTTTATTTAATTATTATTAATTTTACTTGCATTTAGCATAATTTTATTTAATTTGCATTTTAAAGAATACATTTGCATGTTTGTTTAATAATTAAGTGCATTATAGTATTTCATTAAATTATTTGTTGCAATTTTATGAACTGAAGTTAGTGCATAATTATGTTTGGAATCATGTCTGCACAAATTGTGTACACAAGCTAACACATGACTGTATGCTCATCAAGAATCCTTCATGCTTCATCACATGACTATGTAAGAAGATGTGCCCTGACATTACTAAAGCCAAGCATGATAAAGAAACTATGCACACCCCACCACACGGCCATGTATCAGGCTGTGCACAAATTTAGAATAGTACACACCCATGAACTAGGGTGTGCACACAAAATTAATGTACATGCCCTAGTGCACACCCGTGTGCATGTACATGAGCTAGGGTGTGCACACAAAATTGATGTAAATGCCCTAGTGCACACCCATGTGCATGACCATGCACTAGGGTGTGCACATAAAATTAAAATACACGCTTTAGTGCACACTCTTGTGCATGGCCATGCGCTAAGGTGTATGCTTATAAAACATTTTCCTTTTTCATTATGGATTACAAAATTACAAAATTTCAAAAATAGAAGATTATAGAAGGAGAATATTCTAGAATTGGAAGTTTTGGGGACAAGAGATGGCTATAAAAAGAGGACTAATTCATCAATTCAAATGGGAAAAATTCATTGAATTAATAATCATTCATTCAATTCATAAATTGAAGATATTATTAAGTAGAGGAAGAAGTAGAGATTCAAACCAACTATGTTTAAAAGAATTATTCTCATGCTTAGATTATCTTTGATTCTAATTATTTCCATCATGTGTAACTAATTTACTTAGGGTTTGGATTCCTATAGCTAGACTACTGCTTGTTTGGATTTTTATGTTTTAATTCAATAAGTTAATATTCAGTCAATTTCATAGGTTTCTTTTATATATTCTTGTATTTGATTTTAGGCCTGATTAAATGTATGCTTTTGGGTAGATTAATAGACAACAAAAGTTGCATGATCTATTAGCTCAAATACCTATATAACTTAGGAAACTCAATCACAAAAGTAGACGAATCCATTAAGGAGTATTAAGTTACTAAAGAACTTAATGAGTCTTAATTAATTTAGTTGATCATGAAAATAGGTGGTAATTAGTTTTAACATGCTTGAATGATTTCGAATGAGAATTTAAGTAAATTTAGTAATTTACCCTTAATTGTATTAACAAGTTAAATTAAGATTAAATCCTGTAATTCAAGTAAGTGTATAGTGAAGCAAATCCAAGCTCTATCTTTTGATTATTGAATTTTTATTTTAGATTTAGAATTTATCTTTATTAGTTAAATAGTTTTCTATTTCAATTAAATTTATTTTGTTACCTTGTTGAGATAAAATTACGGCTAGTACTTGATATCAATCTCCTCACAGGAAAGATACTCGATACTCCTTTACTACTTGTTATGAACTGTGCACTTATAGAAATTGCCTAACACATAACAAATAATGTCCCTCTTGTCACACATGGGATTGGTTTAATTTTCTTGAGAAATAGAGATGGATCAACCTGAAGCTTAACAGGTGTTCATTATATACCAGATTTAATGAAGAATCTCATCTCTGTGGGAATCTTAGAGTCAAAAGGTTCAAAGTAAGGGCAAAATATTGGATAATAAGAATCATTTATTGTGTACTTATAATAATGAAGGGAATTTAAAAAAGACATAATATGTATTACTTTTTAGGTATTACAATTATTAGGACAACATCAGTGGCAGCTTCTACTGATGATCAGGAGTTAGAAGCAATAGGTTATGGCATATGTGCTTAGGGCACGTTGGAGAAAAATCCTTGAAATTTCTTATAGATCAAGGATCATTAAAAGGAGCATCAGCTTGCAAATTGGATTTTTATGAGCATTGCATTAAAGGGAAGAAGACAATGGTGAAATTTGGAATAGCTATCCATGATACTGAGGGTATTTAAGATTATGTGTCATTCAAATATATGGGGGCCTTTTAAAATGACTTTATTGGGAGGAAAACATTATTATGTCATCTTTGTTAATGATTTTTCCTAAAGAGTTTAGGTGTATATAATGATGACGAAGGATGAGGTTTTAAGAATTTTCCTTAAATGGAAAAATAAAGAGGAGACTCAAATAGGCAGAAAAATCAAATGTCTTTATACAAACAATGGTGGAGAGTTAAAAAATGATTCATTTTTGAAAGTTTGTGAAGTTAAAGGTATTGTTAGACACTTCACTATTAGAAATGCACAACAATAAAATGGGGTGGTAGAGTGAATGAACTGGACATTACTCGAGAAGGTTCAGTGTATGTTGTCTACTATTGGGTTAGGCAAAGAATTTTGGGCTGAGGTTGTAGTATATGCTTATTACCTTATTAACCATTTACCATTGACTGCTATTGGTGGTAACATGCCATTAGAGAAATGGTTTAGAAAACCTACTATATATTATTATTGCTTACATGTGTTTAGTTCTACTGTATATTACCATATAAAGTAGTTAAAGTTAGATCCAAGAACAAAGAAGGCAATCTTTATACGCATCACACCTAGCATGAAAGGCTATCGTCTTTGATGAATCTACCATGCTAAGAACAGTGACTTCAGAAATTATGAAGTAGAAAGATGGTACTCCCAAATAGGTAGAGTTTGATGGTAAAAGAATTGTCCCAACCAATGAAGAAACTAACAATGACTCTCTTATGGTAAAAGAAAAGTTAAATGAAGAAGAGGTTCAAACACAAAAACCTCCACAACAACATGAATTAGTTACATTAAGGAAGGGAAAGAGGATCATTAGACAATCTACTCGATATGCTAATATGGTCGCTTTTGTATGACTAATTACAATTGATGATATTCCTACCATTTATAAGTAAGAGTCCAAAGTTCATAATAGGATAAATTAAGGATCACCATGAATGAAGAAATGCAATCCCTTTGAAAGAATCAGACATAGAAACTGGCTAGTCTTTCGAAGGGAGAGAACGCAATTTGGTGTAAATGGGTATATGCAAAGAAAAATGGATTGCCTGACAAGGATAATGTTCTTTATAAAGCAAGATTAGTGGCTAAAGGCTACGCTCAGATGGAGGGAGTTAATTATAATAAATTATTTTCCTTAGTTGTAAAGCATTCCTCCATTAGAATTTGTTGGCTTTGGTAGCATAGTTGGATTTGGAACTAGTTCAAATGGATGTAAAAACTGCATTTTTACATGGAGACTTAGATAGAGAAATCTACATAATTCAGCTAGATGGATTCAAAGCTGTTAAAAAAGAGAAGATGGTATGCAAATTGGAAAACTTGTTATATGGATTGAAGTAATCTTTAAGGTAGTGGTATAAGCGTTTTAACAAGTTTATGATAGGGCAAAAGTACACAAGAAGCAAATGTGATAATTGTGTTTATTTGTGAAAGCTACAAGACATATCCTTTATATATCTTCTTCTTTATGTTGATAACTTCTAAGAGTTAGCCAAAACTTAAGAAATTAAAAACCCAATTGAACAGGGAGTTTGAGATGACGGATCTTGGTGAAGCAAGGCAGATTCTCAGTATGGAAATATCAAGAGATGGGAAATTAGGGAGGCTTTATTTGTCTTAGAATGAATATCTAATGAAGGTACTAAAATGTTTTATCATAAATGAGCAGTCAAAACCAGTTAGTACACCACTTGCTTTTAATTTCAAACTTAATGCAATCATGTCACTAAAGAAACATACAAAATGAGAATACATGTCAAAAGTACCATATGCAAGTGATATTGGTAGCTTTATGTATGCAATGGTATGCACAAGGCTTGATATTTCATAGGCAGTTGGGGTTGTGAGTAGGTACATGCATAATTCTAGAAAGGAGCATTGGCAAGTTGTGAAATGGATTCTATGGTATATTCTGAACACCGTAAATGTTCGTTTAGCATTTCAGCAGGATGTAGTTGGGTATTATGATTCTAACTATACTAGTGATTTAGAAAAGTGTTGATCAACTACAGGTTATGTATGTACTTTTACGAAGGCACTAGTCAATTGGAAGTCCACCTTATCATCAATAGTTGCTTTGTCTACTATAGAGGCAGAGTATATGGTAATTACAGAGGCTATAAAGGATGAAATTTAGCTTCAAGGGTCAGTTGGTGAATGGGGAATGGAGTATAAGAACATCAAATTGCATTGTGATAGTCAGAGTACTATTGCTTTAGCAAAGAACCAAGCTTATCTCAAGGATGAAGCATATTGATGTTTGATAACACTTTTTATGGGAGATCTTTGAAGAAGGTAGAATCAAAATATAGAAGATTTAAATTATTGCAAATCCTACTAATATGATGACAAAAGTGGTAACTATGGTCAAGTTTAAATATTGGTTAGACATGATCAATATTGTTAAAAATTAAAAGTTAGCATTTGTAAACACTATTGAAGATTGGATTTATGAGATAAATATATGGAATTTTCTAAGGTGGACATTTGTTGGTTTTGGAAAATCCCATATTGTTTTATTGTAAGGAAATGGGAGAGCTATTTGATTATAAAAGACTCCTCCACCCCTTTGGTTTATTCATCTCATATCCCAAATATTTGCCAACGATATCCCAAAAATATTTAAAAATTTTCTTCTTTTATATTTAGATAATTTTATTATTTCTCTCTCTTTTATAATATTTCCTCAAATTAGTGAAATATTATTTTGGTAGTGTCCGAGGATATAGGCATAATTGGCTAAACCTCATTGAATTTTGGTGTCCTCTTTCATGTCTATTTAATAGCTATTGTCGAGTATAGTTGTTGTGAATTATTTTGCTATTAAATTACTTTACTTAGTAAAATTCTATCTATGAGGTTGGTATTTAAGTGGACCATTGTGTCCCACCACACCTTTCCAAGGAATCTATTGTGGGGTATTTTTTTAGTACGATTGTTTACATTCTAGTCACTTAAGCAATAGTTCTCAAGGAGAATTTATTATTATCAATAGAAATTAACCTGAATTCCATATTACTATCTATAGTTGCTATATGATCAGAATGAATTTGTTCCAACATTAAAGCATATCATAGTATAAAACCTGTCTAGTTTCTGCCAATGTAATTCACTATTAAAATATAACCATTAACATGAGAAATCTCTATAAGAACATTCATGTAGTTTTGGATAATGAAATCATCTTTAAGGAAAGTAAAATTATTCAGAGGGATTACTTGAAATTTTATGGTGATAGGATAGCAACAATCATCAATAAAAGATATGTGGGCTTGGTATTATCAAAACTTTGCTGAAGAAGGACAAAATTGGGGATCGAAAATTAAATGGAGCCATTTTCTTGATACACATTTGAACTTCACAAGTGGTTTTGTGGGTACTTACTACTCAGAATCCTAATTGCTTTTAAAATATGTTAAATTTTAGCCACCCTTCCATAGTAGACAACATTTTCTTCATCAATTTCAGCTCATCTGCAATTTTGTTTTTGAAAAAACAAAGAGAACCATAAGGAAATAGTATTATTTAAGAGAACAAATTTGAAAAATCCTAATATAAAATATATAAAATCACTTATTTTTGAAAGGTTCGAGCCTCATTCTGATTATAGAACAAATGAACCAATACCATAACATTTTATGGTTGATGGCTTATGGTGTGTCAACATATATTTAACCATGGATATAAGTTATCAATTTACTTTCTTCTATTGATTTTTTTGTTTTTTAATAATGGTGGTGTTACATTTCATTAGAATTACCACAAACCATGACCGATGAAATCTTTTGATTCAGTTGATCTACAATAGAATGAGTCTCAGAACCAAATCATAGGTCTAACCAATCATGGTATTGTGTATGGAATAGTATTAAAAGAGAGAAGAAGAAGGATAGTATGAAAAATATCTACAAGAAGCTATTTTAGTTAATGACTTTGCATGTATTTATAGGCAGAAAATATGATGATCTAATATCTTCTTGCTTGATTTTCTTAATTTTCTATAAATACAATGTTTTAATATATTTTTAACTTACAAAATAATAAGTTAATTTCATTGAAATTAAATGAGTGAGATAAAATCTAAATTAATGAAAAATTTAAAAGTAAAGTGGTATAAATTACACGTTCACCTACTTTAAGAAGTAATGCCAAATCCACTCTCGCCTAATTTAGAACTCTTTTCTTAATTAATTTGGATAATAGTCAATAGATTGGTTGTGTCGTAAATGTAAATTGGCAGTTCATATCATAAAATATATGTTAAATGACAAAAACAAGCCTTATTACCTATGGACTATAGAGTGAACTAAATGGATGTTATGCCCTATGGCTGTTAGGATTTGGATACTACACATTCATGCATTCCACTATTGTCATTTGTAATTTTCTAAATGGAAAAATGCTATAAAATTGTCATATATATATATTATTACTTTATCATCATAAACATCAATCTCTTTTTTCTGTAAAACAAATCAACATAAGAGTTGTACATTATTTGATACTGTAATTGTTAGTTTTAATAATTTTTTAGTGCAATTAATAGTTTTGAATTACATTTACTTAATCATATTAATACACATCAAAATATGTAATATGTTTAAAACTAATCCAGTAATCCTTAATATTAATACTAATTTTTATTATAAATATACAATTTTTTTTATAATTACTAATTTTTAACTATATTTACTTAACATTATTAATAATATACATTAGAATTATATAATAATACTAAAATTATATAATTTTATTAATACTAGTTTTATTAAATTTAATAACATCAAAATCATATTATTGACCTTAGCAAGTTATCAATCTTGATTTTGATCTTAACAAACTTAATTTTGAACTAATGTGTTTGCTTCAAGTGTGTATAAGTTTGGAGAAATTTGGAAGTCAAAATAATAATGAATTATAGAAGAAAATTTATTTTGAAAATTCATCACAAGTACTATCTTGATCGAACTCATCATAGGGACTAAATTGCACAAAAAGTTATAATTTGTGTTATAGTCTTAATCGAGAGCAAAGAAGTCTTGAATGAGACTCAGGAAGAGTAAAAATTCATTAAAAGGACAGTATTAATCCTGACCTTATATGTCGATCGGGACATTGCTCGGGACATTGTAGTCACGATCGGGACCATGTATCCCGATTAGGATCAAGGCATTTTTTAAAAGCAACAGCTCATAATAGCTACTTGATGCTAGTCCTTATCGGAATGAATGATATCCCAATCGAGACCTATCAAAATACAGCTTAAAATAAAAAATTTCATTCAAATGGACTTTATTTTTGTTAGGAACAAAATTATTGCTTCCAATATCTATAATTGGATTACTCAAGTATAAATATGACCTCTTAAGATTGCGTTTAAAAAAAAGAAAATTTATTTACTCATTCTATACTTTCAAGCATTTAATTAACATCTCTTAACTCTTTAAAAATTCATTTTATCATTGTATACTCATGTAAAAGTTAGTGAGTGTTAGAGTAAATATTATTATTCTACTATTTTTTAGGATTAGAAAATAGGAAGTGAGATTCTATTCTAAAGGAATTGGTTTAAGTGTTTAGCCATTAAAACACTTTGGAATTCAATTTTAGTGTGAGCCTTGAAAACATTTCTAAATTGGTTTTGGAGTAAGCATAGAAAACTCAAGTTGTAAGGTTGTAAGAGTAAGCCATAAAACTCTTGTGTAATCTTAATCATGTGAATATGATTGTGGGTGATTAAAAATCCTAACTTAGGGACAAGTTAAGTGGAGATATAGGATTGTGTTGAATCCAAACTCCTTAAATCATTGTGTTCTTCATTCTTCCTTCTTAACATTTGTTTTAATTCTTATTTAAATATTTTAATTTCTTATTTTTTATAGTCCTATTCACCCCCCCTTCTAGGACTCTTTCAATTGGTATCAAAGCTTGAATTCTAGGAACTTCATTGCTAGAATACAATATCATAGGGAGTGAATCACAAAACATTTATTCACTTAGACCATTTTTTAATGGTAGTGACTATCCTCATTAGAAGTTTAAAATGGAGTTATACCATGATTATGATTCCATCAAACTTTTGGTCATTATCCTAAAAGCTTAGGAACCTCCTACAATTATCATTGATGGTATGGTAACTACTCTTGCAAGAAATAAATAAAGCATTAATCAAAATGAAGACAATCATAAAAATCAAAAGACTATAATTACTTTAGTCTCTTCTATGAAGAGAGGAGAAGGAGGACAACTTCAACATTGTATGTCAGCCAAGTCAATGTAGGAGACCTTAGAAAATCATTATAAAGGAAACATACAAATTAGAAGCAAGAAGGTTTAATTTCACATGTATGAATATGAACTCTTCAAAATGAAGCCTCAAGAGTCAATCACAGAGATGAAAAATTGACTCAATGCTCTTCTCAACCCTCAAGAAGCTTAGTAAAAATTTCACTAAGGAAGAAGTAAACAACAACATTCTAAGAATCCTACCTAAGAAGGATTGAGAATCTTGAGTCACTTCAATTGAGGAAGCTTAAGACCTCTCTACCATCTCAACCGATGTGCTCATTGGTAATCTCTTAACACATGAGCTCACAATTGAGCAAAGAGGTGAAGAGAAGAAGAGAAAGAAGAAAAGAAAAAGAGCATAACACTTAAAGCTCTTTAAAAAGATAGTGAAGAGGAAAGCATTAAAGATTCTAATGATGAAGATGGTTATATTACCATGCTCACTAGGAACTTCAAGAAGTTTTTGAAAAAGAAAAATTGGTTAATAATAAGAAATTTCAATAAGAAGTACAAAGGAAAAGGCAAGAAGAAAACTAAAGAGATTGCTTACTATGAATGCAAGAAACTGAGACATATTAAAAGTGAGCATACCTTAAACTCAAATTCAAGAAAAAAGGAGAAAAAGGTAAGAAGAAAGATTTCAAAGCTACTTGGGATGATTCCTTCGAATCTGAAGAGGAAGATGAATAACAAAAAGTGGCCAATCTTTACTTCATGGCTCTTGAAAATGAAAATGAGGTACCATCTACTTCTTATTCTTCCTTTGATGATTATGATGATTATTGTGATGATGATGATATTTATGAGAGATCTATTATGAGCAAATTATTAGTTAAATAAAAAAACTTACTAAGAAAAATTTTTACAGACATAAGCTATCTAGCTTAACTAATAAATTTGATAGCTTAAAAATTGATTTTACTAAACTTATTGAATTAAATTAAAAACTTGTTAGTGATGCTAAATCTTTTAATTCCTTAGAAGATCAACTTAAGAAAGAAAATAATTAAAATCATGACCTTTCTAATGAGGTCTTAGAATTAATAGATTCCATTGCTAAATTCAAGAGAGGAAAAGAAACTTTGGATAGTCTTCATGATTCTCAAAAATTTCATGCAGAAACCCATGGAATTGGATATAAAAATGGAATGCCTTCCCTCATATGATTCCAATCCTTCTACCTCCAAACCAAATGAGAATCAAGCTTTCAAAGCTAAAAGATCTCATGTGTTAAATAATAAGGGAAAGTCTCATAAGACTCACCCCTCATCAAGACAAAAAGGTAAGGCTAAAACTAGAGCACCTTAACCCAAGCATGCTTATATGTACACTAGACATAATGACATCAGGCATGCTACATAACATAATGCACATAAACATGTTGCATAAATCTATCAAAATTCACATTATGATTGTCAATGTATGTCTAACACCATGACTTAAAATAATAGGAGACACACACCACCACAATACAAAAGGCATATTTCACACACTAAGAAAGAATATAATCCTAGGAGAAATAAATTTAAAAATGTCATATGTTCATATTATATGATCAAAGGACATACCATCAATGTGTGCTTCTATAGAAGACTACACATGAATTTACTTCCTTCAAATTATCTTGAAACTAACCAACCTAAATTAAGAAAGGTTTAGGTGGTTCAAAAGAACACTTACATTATTTTATTTAGGTGTGCTTGAATCCACATAAACAAAAAGAAAGTTTTATCTCAATAGTGGATGTTCAAGGCATATAATGGGAGACAAGTAGCATTTCAACAAGCTTGATGCTAAAGATGGAGGACAAGTTACATTTAGAGACGATGCAAAAGAAAAAAATTATTTGAATTAGAGAAATAGGTAATCCTCAATCCTTATCTATACATCATATGTTGTTTTGTTGATGGTCTTAAACATAATTTACTTAGTATAACTCAATTATGTGACATAGGAAATAAGGTAATTTTCTATCCTAGAAATTGCTTTGTTGGTAGTCTAAATGAAAACAAAGTTATTTTTAATGGTGAAAGAGTAGACAATGTTTATGTCATTGATTTGAATAAAATTAATAACAAAGACATCAAATGATTAATGTATATTTCCCATAACATATGGACATGACATAGATGGTTTGAACATGAAAATTTTGAGCTTTTGAATGATCTTTGTAAACATGAACTTATGACTGGTTTACCTCCGCTTAAATTCACTAAGGTCAAACCTTGTGATGCTTATTAAAAAGAAAAATAATCCAAGTCCTCATTTAGGCTAAAAAATATAGTGTATACTTCTAGACCACTTGAACTTATACATATGGATTTATTTGGACAAACTATAGTTGTTAGTCTTGATGGAATGCACTATGCATACATATTGGTTGATGATTACTCTAGATTCACTTAGGTGTGTTTTCTTGCTCATAAGAATGATGAATTTAAAGCTTTTAAAATTTTGCTAAAAGAGTTCAAAAAGAGAAAGGATTTTGTATTTCATCCAATATAAGTGATCGTGGAACTGAATTTGAAAATGAATTTTTCAAAATCTTTTATAATTAAAATGGTATTTTACATACATTCTCTTCTCCTAGAACTCCTCAACAAAAGGGGCAATTGAAAGAAAAAATAAAACCCTTGTGGAAATGGCTAGAACAATGCTTCATGAGAATAATTTACCTCTTTACTTTTAGGCGGAAGTCATTAACCTTATTACATTTCAAATCGAGTTTTCAAAATACCAATTTTAAATAAAACTTCTTATGAGTTATGGAATCATAGAAAACTCAAAATTTCATATCTAAGAGTATTTGGATGCAAGTGCTTTATATTGAACACTAAGGATAATCTTGGGAAATGTGATTCGAAAGTTGATGAAGGAATTTTCTTAGGCTATTCAATTTCTAGTAAAGGATATAGAGTCTTTAATAAGAGAACTCTAATAGTTAAGGAGTCAATGCATGTTGTATTTGGTGAATCAAACTCACTTGATCGTAAAAGGGATGTTTGTAGTATTGATGATCTTATAGGTGAAACTGAGATTGTGAAAACTCAAGAAACAAATGCTAGTAAGTCTTTGGAACTTGAAGGTCCAAGTAAGGAGGATTTTGAGGAGACATCTCAACCTACCTTAAAGGATGCACTTTTAAAGGATTGGCAATTTAAGAAAGCTCATCCTCAAGACCTTATTATAGGTGACACTACAAAAGGGGTAACTACTAAATCTAAATTAAATTCTAATGTAAATTTAGCCTTTATTTATCAAATTAAGCAAAAAAATGTTGATGATGCATTGAGTGATGAATTTTGGGTCCATGCTAGGTAAGAAGAGTTAAATCAATTTAAGAGAAATAAGGTTTGGACCTTAGCTCCTAGACCAAAACATCAGTCTATTATAGTCACCAAATGGGTGTTTAGAAATAAGATGAATGAATAAGGTGTCATAACTAGGAATAAAGCTAGACTAGTAGCTAAAGGTTATAATTAAGAGGAAGGAATTGATTATGATAAAACCTTTGTCCCGTTGTAAGGTTGGAAGCTATTAGAATGCTACTTGAATTTGCATCGTTCATGGATTTTAAACTTTATCAAATGCATGTTAAAAGTGCATTTCTAAATGGTTTTGTTGAAGAGAAGGTATATGTTGAGCAACCTCTAGGTTTTAAAAGTTTTTATTTTCCAAATCATATGTTTAAACTTTTAAAAAAATTATATGGATTGAAACAATCTCCAAGAGATTGGTATGAAAGATTGAGAACTTTTTACTATAAGTGCATTTCTAAATGGTTTTATTAAAGAGGAGGTATATGTTCAGCATCCTCTGGGTTTTAAAAGTTTTGATTTTCTAAATCATATGTTTAAACTTTTAAAAGCATTATATAGATTAAAACAATCTCCAAGAGCTTAGTATGAAAGATTGAGTAACTTTTGACTATAGAAAGATTTCTCTAAAGGAAAGGTTGACACAACTCTTTTTATATGGTGATGTTTTATTTTTGGGGCTACTAACCATTACTTGTGTGAGGAATTCTCCAAATTAATGCAAGGAGAATTTGAAATAAGTATGATTGGAGAACTCAAATTCTTTCTCCAATTACTAATCAAGCAATGCAAAGATGGGATTTTCATTAATCAAACAAAATACATAAGAGACATTCTCAAGAAGTTTGGAATTGATGGAACTAAAGCAAGCAAAACTCCAATGAGCACCATAACCAAACTAAACAAAGATGAGATTAGCAAACCAATTAATGAAAAGTAATTTAGAGGTATGATCAAATCCTTTCTTTATTTAACTACTAATAGACCTGATATTATGTTTGCTACTTGCTTATGTGCTAGA
Source organism: Mallotus nudiflorus (assembly GCA_947683625.1). Classification (NCBI taxonomy): domain Eukaryota; kingdom Viridiplantae; phylum Streptophyta; class Magnoliopsida; order Malpighiales; family Euphorbiaceae; genus Mallotus; species Mallotus nudiflorus. Next base: position 10,436,365 of record CANTUR010000009.1, read on the forward strand.
TTTCAATCAAGTCCTAGAGAGTCTCACTTGAATACTATTAAAAGAATTTTATAATATCATTGTGGTATAATGCATTTAGGACTTTAGTATCCTAGAACTTCTTCCTTTAAATTTATTAGTTATTCAAATACAAACTTTGCCAGCAGTTTACTAGATAGAAAAAGCACTTTCGAAACTTATCAATTTTTAGGACAATGTTTAGTTTCTTGGTTAAGTAAGAAACAAGTTTTGATTGCCTTGTCCATTGTTGAAGCTGAATATATTGTAGTAAGTCTTTCTTATTCACAAGTCTTATGGCAAAAATAATAATTGAGGGTCCATGGTATAAAACTTTATCACATTCCTATCAAATGTGACAATACAAGTGCTATTAACCTTAGTAAGAATCCCATTCAACATTCTAGAACCAAACATATAGACATTCAACATTATTTTCTACATGGTCATGTTCACTTTAGTGATATCTCACTTGATTTTGTCAATACAAATAATCAACTTGTGATATTTTCACCAAACCTCTCAATAAAGAGAGATTGAACTTCATTAAAAATGAACTTGGCATGATTGATGGGTCTAGTTTATCATGATTTTAATAGATCTATAAATGTCTTCTTTGTTTATTTTTGGTATATAATACATGGACATTTTTTAAATTTTTTCGTTTTCCAAAATTAATAATTAATTTGTGAAATTTTCATTAAAATTAATTATTTTATTTTTTAGCAAAATAAATCCTTCCTTAAATGAGTCTATTTCATTTACTCATTTATTTCTTTCAAAAATCCTCAATTAATTCTAATAAATACACATTAATTTTGCAAGGACATAATTGTAAGACATTTTGGACCTAACTGTAAACTTTTTAAAAACTTTTCAATTCTTTGTTTTTACACAGAACTGATCCCAAACAGATATCCTGATTGGGACATCGCTCGGAAGATTATGTCTTGATTAGAATATAGCTCCCGACAAAATTAAGAATTAAAAATTTTTCACCTTTTTTACTCTCCAATGAAATTCAGGAATGAATGTTTAGGTTCATATTTAGTTAAAAATTCAAATTCTACACTATTTCTAACCTTAATCTTTTGCCTATAAATACCACTCTATTCCTAATTGATTTTTCATCTCAAATCAAGTCTTTTCTTTCTCTACACATTCTACAATTAGGATAAACCTAAGAGAACTCATTTTCCTTTTACTTGTTCTTCTTAAGAAATTAAGAAGGGGATGTCTCTATTCCAAAAAAGTGCATTCATTCCTTCAAGCTGCATGAATGAAACTACTCTCAAGGCTATTGGATGCTTTGATGAAGTCCAAGATCTTCTCCTCAAAGGTGGGATTTTTTATTTTTCCTTTTCACCTTTTCCTTCTTACCCCTCATTCATCATTAAGTTTCTTTCATTTTTTACTCTTTGATGCACCAAGTTTGATGATGATAATCCTTATTTCTCAATGAGATTTAGATTGGGTGGGAGATATCACTTCATGACCTATTAAGAGTTTGGCACTTTGTTTGGCTTTTCTCAAGTGAGAAATATTCAAGTTAACCCTCATTGGCTTGCCTCCTTCTGTTGGGATCAAATCAAAGTTCCAAATGCACCTCAATTCACTGGTGGACACACCAAAGCCTCCTTCATAAAATCTAAAGCACTTTGGTATGTTCATCACTTCATCACTTATTCCATTAATGGTAGAGCTCTTTCTAATAAAGCACTTTCTCTTGATGGCCTTTTTATTCTTTATAGTCTTCATCACAATAAGAATATTGCTTTTAGAAGATTTTTACAATAGAGAATTTAGCTAATTAGCAATACTCACACAGGAACAATTTATATTAATGGAATTGTCATGAAATTAGCTAAATTTTACAATATTAATCTTGACTCTCTACCCTCTACCAAACCTTTATTTCTTGATGTTTCCTTTATTCAAAATTTCAAATAATTCACTTTTATTAATGAAGTTTGGTGGAAACATGATGTTGGAGCAAGTGAAAATATTAAAGCTATGTTTTAAAAAATAGAAGAGCAAAAAGGTCAAAGGGAAGAAGAATAAGAGCCTTAACCTTAAGTTGCACCTTTAAGAAAAAGAACAATAAGTAAACGTACATCAAGTCAATGTGATCAAGCTCAAGAGGATGAACCTTCTTGGTTTGGCCAAATTTTTTAGTGTATGTCCCTCATGTAATCTAACTTCAATTCATGCTTTGATGAATTTGAATCAAATTTTAATGTGTATTTCAATCAAATTGATGATAACATTGCCCATCTTCAACATAATGTTCATCACATGTTGAGCAACAAGGCTACACATGCACTTATCCTCCTACGCCTTTCCCTCCTTAAGAATTGATTTTATTTGTATTTTTCATTTGTTTTATTTTCAATTTATGTTTTGTTTATTTTTCATATATGAGCCTCTAGCTGTTAGTTTACTTTTAGGCTTATTCTATCCTTTTTTTTTCGTTATTTATTTTCAGTATCTTATCTTTGTACTATATCTTTTTCTTAATGAAATTTTTTCTTTTTTTTAATTGAAAGTGTTTATTTGAGTTTATTCTTTTTTATTTTTGACAAATGGGGAGAAATATTTTAGCTTAATATTATGCTTAACTTATTAATTATATTATTATGCTTTTATAAATTATTATACACATTTTGTTTATTTTATTGCACGATCTGGGGAAATGCCCTACCTGTCCGTATTAGAAACATATCAATGGTGCTATATAATAGGGTTCCTAATGGACTCTACCACAAGTCTGATAAGTGCTAACTACTGATCCCGAACTGCTATAACTAGAACTCTGACCACTACTGCTATTAAAAGCTCCTGATCAAATCTCATTGCCTTATAATCTCTACTATGACCAAGTCTCCTACTACCATGGTATCTCAGTTGCCGCCTTTGACTCTGCTATACTAAGCCTCTTTGCTGACTACTAGAATCAATTTGGAAAGTCGAGTATGGAGTGCTTTGGAATCCTTTTAATTGTAGGCCTCCCACATCTAATAAAAAATGGCATAGCTCCCTGCCTAACTAATCCCAGCTCTATCTCCTTGACTAACTCAATCATAGACTCAAGAGTAAGGCCTATAGTAGGCATCCAATGAATGTAGATCCCAGTCCTATCACATATATAGTAATGGCAAAATACTGATCTCATATCAGATCCTCTATAAATTGACTAAGTTAGAGAAACTCTCTGGTGTAGTCCTCAATAGATCTATCTCCTCTGGTGATGCTAGTTATTCGAAGCCTGTAGCTCATCCTAGTGGCTATAGATAAAATATCCTTATAATTTTCTCTCAAAGCAAAACCCAAGTCATCATCATTATATGCAGTTGTATCACCTGAATGAACCAATCCAAGGTTGGTCCCTCTACATATAGCTTAATAATCATAATCCTCTAGTACTTAGTGTGAGCAGTTTGAGTCCTCATCTCAATAACGTGCATAAAATCTAGAGCGTTTGAAGTCCCATCGAATGCCATACAGCCAACTCTGGCATAGAACAACACTAACTCAGGGTCAGACATACCCTACTAATAGAGAAGCTGCATCTGTGGAACATCTGGAGGTATAGTAGCTTCCTGATACTCCTGCTCTATAGGTTCCTCATCCTGTAGCTCTTACTATCGACAGTGACCTACCGCTCCTCAAGGTCTAGCTTTACCTCAGCCTCTGCGCTTAACTGGCAGCTCTAAAGGTAAAACCTTATCCTTAAAGGACTCATCATCCTCAGCCTCAACGACCGGCAGAGTGACACATGCTCATCTCCTCATTCTGAAAAGACACAAGTAATGAAATTTTAAATAAACAAACAACTTAATGATTACGCAAAAAACTAAATCAAGAAAAACTTATCGAAGACATAATCAAACCTAATTTACTACAGTAGTTAAAAGAAAACATGACTCTGATAGCCTAGGTCCACAACACTAATAACCTAGCTCTGATGTCAACTTTGTCATGACCTAAACTGGGGAGTCATGACCGATGCTAAGGAACATGAATTCTTTCAAATTTGAAACCCGTAGTAAGCCTTAAAAATAAAAAAACATGCAATAAATAAATAAATATATGTCAAAATTAAAACTTTAATCAATATAAAAATAAATCTTTATTTCATACATAAAAAAATACTCATACAAGATTCAAAGATAACTCTCTACTAAAAACAACCAACTACTACTATAACACTACTACTGCAGTTTCTAGAATACAACAAGAGTTCAGATAATAAATTTACATAATCTAGCAAGAGCTGAAGAAGACCGGTGAAGAGGTTTAATATTGAGGTCCGAAGAAGAAGACCCTCTTGAAAATAATGATTGAGAGGGGTCAGACCTCACTGAGTGAATTATTATAATATATGTACACGCACCTCCTAATGTAATAGGCAATCAATCATCAGTATTTAATACATCCATTTTTTTAATAACAATAATAAATACATGAAATTTTATTTTTGGTTGGAGGATTAGAGCAAAACCCTTAATAGTTTGCAACCTCAATCACAAAAATCAATAGTCGACTGGTTTATCCAAAACTCCAAGTATTCATTTATCCAACTCAAGGTAGTAGACTAGTCTTGAATACAATAGGTCAATCGAGGATCTACAATCTCACTATAGACATGACTGGCCTCGAGTACACTAGGTCAACCGAGGATCCACAGCCATCCTTTCCAATAACCAACATTTTGATAAATAAATATCAGATTTTTAACCTAATTTTGCCATATTGTCACATATATATACCAAAAATATACTAAGAATATTCCAAATATATATGTCATATATATACCAAAATATACCATAAGAATACCAAAAATATACCAAATACCACATATATACATCGCATATATAACAAAATATACCAAAAATATACTAAATCATTTAATAAAATAATTCATGTTTAAATACATAATGAAAACATGGATGCTCATAATCATGTATCCTATATGCAATGCATATATAGAATAAGAACTCACTGGTATGTGCTTCTCTAGATAGACTCGAGGCCTGGTCCGATAAACCTCAATCTCGGTGCAACTATAGAAAATAAATAATAATATATCATAATAAATCTCTAACTTTACACATCTCGAATTACTAAAGAAAGACTCAATTTACAACACTACTCAATTAAAAATCAAAACTCATGATCGACCCAACTATCATGCTTTATGAGAATTCTATCGAAAATTTGGCAGAGTTTCCTCTATAAAACTAATGTCTCTCTACTAAAAGTAGAGTTGATCATACAAGCAAACAAACTTCTATAATCATAAATGCTTAACGCCTCAGGTTGACACCCTAAACTACACAATTTTCCAACTGATGATCACAATTCACAATAATCAAATATTTAATAATAATATATTAAAATTCATTAAAATTCATAAATATCAGTAATAAACCACAACACAATTTATTTAATTAACAAAAATATTATATATAATATTTTCACATATACTAAATAAAATTTCAAATAAATTATATAATATTAATAAAAATCCATTTTTCACATACTTAAAGTCAAATATTAAAAATTATAAATAAATTATCTAAATTGTTTAAATATGTGTTAAAAATAGTTCATAATCCATTTAATCACAAAAATAATAAATAAAACTATTATTTGAATATATTTTTGGAAATTATTATTAATTAGTTAAAAATAGTAAACAATTTGTAAAAATTATTTTAATACCATTGATTTTTCCAAAATTATTTAAAACATATAATTTAACAATAATTTCAATAAAAATACATAATTGACCCATAAATCCAAGAATCACATAATATTAAATATTTTCCAAAAAATACTTAAAATTAATAAAAATTATTTTTTCACTTCTAAAATTAATAATTTAAATTAACTATACTAATTAACATAATTTTCCATAATTAACATATAAAACACTAATTAATAAAAATTCATTTTAATTAACAAAAACACAATAAATACACATAATTCTAATAAATTCAAAAAAATAAAATAAAAATATATTTGAAAAGTTTAAGATATATATATCAACATTTCTAAAAGAAATAATCAAGAAATATTCAAACTCAAGCTAAAAAAATAAAAATAAAAACCCTACATAGTATAAACTAAAACTTATAGAAAACTTACAATTTGGATGTCATAAAGTTGAAACTAGTTGATAATCGAGAAATACGCAATGACAAGAGTTGAACAAGCCCGAAAGCTCGAGTTAGAACCACCGGAATCACGTCGACAACATTGTAGCAACACTTGCCTTCAAGCAAAATTCGGCGACTCAAGGGCTTCGGGTAGTGATGGGAAGTTGAGGGGAGGAAGGTGACATGCATGGGTGGTGCTGGTGTTGGTTGGTGAAGCTCGAACAGTGGCTGAGTGGCACTGCAATGGTAGGAGCAAGAGAGGAAAAGAAGAAGGAAAAAAAAATAAAAGAAATTAAGAAAGAGGGAGACAGATTGACTGAAAAAAAATAAAGTGCTAATATATATATATTGTATATAAAGTGCTAATATATATATATATATATATATATATATATATATATATATATATATATATATATATATATATATTGTATTATTATTATTATTATCATTACTAATATTATTGTTATTATTATGAGTATTATTATTTTATGTATGTATTGTGATGTATTATATGTATGTATATATATATGTTAATAACAACAACAATAATAATAACTTCTAAATAAATCTTTTACTTAACAAAATATTTAAAATAAATAAATAAATAATATTCACAAATAATTATAATATATAAAAAATTTAAAATATTATTAACACTCCAAATTCCAAAATAATTTTGAATAAATTAAAATATTGGGTCATTACACTTGGGGATAAGTTAGGTGGAAATGTAAAATTGTTATTCAATCCAAACTCCTTAAATCATCGTGTTATTCATTCTTACTTCTCAATAGTTTTTCAATTCTTGCGAAAAATTCTTTTAATTTCTTGCTATTATTCTATTGTTCTATTCAGCCCCTCTAGAACACTTTCAATTTCATTTATTCATTCATTAAAAAACAGTACATTTGATATTTGACCATAAATATAGCCAAAGTAACCATTACTAGCTACTAATTCAGCAACAAATCACACCTGATGCAAAAAGACAAATGAAAAACTGTGACAAACAAATAAATTCTAGAAGTTGAGCATGGGCATAATTATATTCTCCATAGTTCGTGGGCTGACATTGGTACAGAGAATGTTCAGTTCTGGATCTTGACATTTTACTTCTATCAGAGGTGACTTCGTTACCCAAGATTATTTGAATGTTTCTGTAGCCAATATATCTCAGTCCTGCAACAGTTTGCCACATTGCCGTAGTTATGGATTTCTTCATTACCTGTGTAATCCCACCTACTGGACAATTCAAGAGGCTGGATTTTCCTGATAATAAATGGCATTGTGTTTGTTCGGTGTTTGATCATCAGAAATCACCACATTAAAGATCATTTGTTTTTATGATTCCTGGGATGTTCCTGAAGATGATTCAGTTATTACTCCTCCGAAATTTGTATATATTTCTGTGAAATTGATGGTTGGACTTCCATATAGCACTATGTAGCACAAATACAAACATTGAGATCTTTCCTCCATCCCCAAGGCCACCTTATATAGGATCAACTTGTATTTGTGAATGGATATTTTTCAATGGTGAAATTCATTAGTCGAAACCAGACTGCTTTTACATTCGTCTGCTTGTTGAACCATGACTTTGAACAAAATAATGAGATTGCGTGTGGGTATGTTCTTCAACGCCTTTGGGGTGTCGCAGGGGCATTTACTTGGTATATCTCAATATATTGACTGCCTTGGAATAGAATATGATATTGTGGAGATAGCAGTAGAATATTCTGGATGGTCTGTGAGCTACCGTGTCAACTTTCCATCCATGTTGACAGGATGTCCAACAGGTGAGTTTCCACTTTTAAGTGCACAAGATTAGAGAGTTGTGATATCAATTTACGATAGTCCAATGGCTTATAATCTTTCAGATGGAACACTCTACAGACTTTGTGATCCGGAACTGAAACATGCAAATGGTGCTTACAAGCCTTTCAGAACTTAGAGAGCATTATATGTATTTGATGTCATTTAGTTTGTATTGGTATTGTATTGTAACTTTTATTTTAAGCTATTATTACATTTGATATTATAGCCTTTTGTTTCTCTTCATCTATTACCTTCAGTCTCCATCATTACATCCTCATCCGGGCATCTGGAGCCTGCAGGAGCTAACAAAAGCATAATTCTTACAAGAATGAATGGTCTCAATGGCGAAGGAGAATGACGGATCCATTGTTAAGCATAATCCATAATGACAGCTTCTTGTTTAAAGCATATTATTAAAGAACTTTTCTGTCATACTGATTCCTGTTTGATGCATATAGGTTTGTTGGAATTTAGAATCCATTTCCATTGAAGTTCTGTAACTTAATGAATAAGCCTGGAATCATTGCTATATTTTCTTTTCTAACTTATTTTTCTGAGAAATGTAAGATAAGGGTTGGTTTGGCTAATTAGCTGACTGTAGAAAGAGAATTGTGACATTTTGAAGTCTTCTTTAATTATTGATTAGCTAGTATTATAGGCAGCACGTAGATATGTCATACAAGAAAACTTCAATTCTGAATTAGATGAAAAATGTTAGCATGTGAAAATAAAAGGATTAAGCAATCATATTTAATACATTGATGGTATGAGGAATATTAATTACTGTTTTTGTTTTGTTCAGGAAAAATTTCAGATGGACATAACACCATAACAATGCGTGCTAAATACTGGTGCTGTGTGCGTAATTAGTAGTACGCCACACAAAAGTTTGATATGATCTTTCCATGATCATCACAAAAATAAAGGGACATCAATATTATGTCTAGAATGGACTGAAGTTTGATATGATCTTTCCATGATGATCACCAAAAATAAAGGGACGTTAATATTATGTCTAAGACTAGATTTGGATTCTGTCGGCATTGAGATTCTGCCAATCCTTTTTCAGGTCTTGAAGTAGTGTTGGTCGAGTTTGTATCTGCACTTGCACAAAGAAGGAAACTTAGATGAAACAGAATGAAGAATACAAATAAATAGAAAAGAAAAAACTTACCAATGACCGAATATCTTTATATAAGGTGTCACAGTGATGTAGGGTGTTGGCCTAGTTCGTCCAGGGCCACAGACCATGAACCTTAAAATAATTTAGGAGTGGTTCATTTTTTCTACAATCAGAACCATGCTCGGAACAATATCCTTGGCCCCAAGTCTCGACCAGCCAAACGTGGTGGTCTGGTTGGAGTGGTTTTGGAAGACATAACAAGAAGTACAGTATGAAGAACATTGTCTTTAGCTTGAAGTTCTTTTACAAAATGAATTTGTGTGGTGGAAGAACTAATTGAGGCTCTTATACAAAATGAATTTTTGTGTTGGAAGAAGTAATTGAGACATATATTTATAGGCAAAAAAAGATGTTTTGCTTGATTTTTTTTAGGAAAGAAGAAGTCTCTTTGCATGCATACACCCCACACTTCACCCCACACTTGCATGATTCACCTATTTCTCACATGCTCTTCTATCTTTCTTTAATCAGTTAAGGGGCACTTGAACCTTTGAAAATGATGGCATTTAATCAATGTAGTAAAAAAATATTTCATTATTAAGGTGCCCAGCACAAGATAAAAATATTCTTCTTCGCCGCAAAATATATGTAAAAAAATTCTAATTCTGATGCAATAAAAGTAAAAAAGAAAACTTTTCATGCATTAATTGATGAAAAATAAATGACATCCTTAAGTATAGTCATAATTATTAGGATGCATTTGAATTAGCTTTAAAAAGATAAAATGTAATAATTACAGATATATTTTGAATAACAATTACAAGGGTAAAAGAAAAAAAAATTATAGTTGATTAAATTTATTATTAAATATTTAAAAATAATAAAAAAAATAAATAATCAAATAAAATTTAAAAAAATTATGTAATTATTTAAATAATATATTCATAAACATTTTAAAATGTAACATAAATATTATAATATTTTCTTCTTAAAAAAACAAAAAATGTCTAAACCATAGCATATATTTTATATATAAGACAGAACCAATAGCACAAGTTCATATTTTTCTTCTTGATCAAATAATCAAATCAGGTTCTTGAAGTACTGATAGAACTTACAAGGACCATCCAACAAAATTAATTCTATAAATAACGTAGAAAGTTAAAACTAAATAAACAAGAGACCACAATTTTACTATGCACATGACATTGAGTCGCCGAGTTCAACAAGAAAAGGAAAAAAATAGATTTTTAAAAAATTACCCCTAGTTCTAGTGAACTATTCAAAATACATAAGACCTTAAAACGACACGGTAATAAACAGAACAGAACAAGGAATAGAACAAGATACAAATTTCAGCATGAACCCAATTTGATAACTCACAAAACGAACCAACACACACAACGAAAAAAATGGCATGAAATCAATCAATAGTAATGAATAAGAAAATTTCAGACCTTTATATTCCTAGCAATTCTCAATATCTTGATAGTACCAAATTGGGAAAAGTAGGCTGTACCATAACGCAAAATTAATCAGCAATTAAGCAAATTGCCTAATGAATATATAAAAGAAAAAAATTAAAATCAAAATTAGCCAAAAAAAAAAAAAAATACCCCGCATCTCTTTCTCATATCCTACCAATATACAACACAGTTGCTTTATTAATAAAAACAAAATTGAAAATAAAAATGTATTAATTGCATGTTCACCCACTTCAAGAAGTGATGTCAAATCCACCCCACCTAATTTAAAAATATTTCTTTTGATACACTTCAATTAACACTTAAAATTTTGCCATATAAATTAAAAATTTTATTTAATAGATATAATTATAAATATAAATAATAAAAATTATAAATTATAATTACTCTAATCAAATAAAATATAAGTAAACTTTAAAAAATGGAAAAAGGATTTTTTTAATTAATTTGGATAATAGTCAGTAAATTGGTTGTCATAAATGCAAATCGGCTGTTCATATCATATAAAGTACATGTTAAATATGACTTATTACCTGTGGACTGTGGAGTGAATTAAATGCATGCTGTGCCCTATGGCAGTTAGGATATGGAGATTACACATTCATTCATTCCACTATTGTCATTTGTAATTTTCTCAATGGAAAAAAGCTATAAAATTAGCATATGTATTACTACTTTATCATCATATGCATCAATCTCTTTTTCTGTAAAACAAATCAACATAAGAGTTGTACGTTATTTGAGACTCTGATGTTAGTTCGTAATATCGTTGGTTATACCGATGGGAAAATTTTGAGAACATATCAGACTAGCTTCTATGAAGTATGCATTGGTAGAAATCAAAATTCTGGGATAGATTCTTTTGAAGCAATAATGTAACATCAAATCCTTCGCACAGACAAACAACTACATAAACAAAACCCATAAAAGTTAACTGCTAGTCTAGTACTCCCACTAAAAGATATGACGCACCAAACTATCAGTGCATATAGCTACTTTAAGAGTTCTTTAAAATTAAATGTTTGGCAACTCACAAAAGAAGCATCTTCATTTCATTATTCTATTTCGACATGTGAGAATTACGCTTTTTTGTTTTCTCCTGCATCTTGTGTAAGGAGACTCCAGATGCATGAAACCAAATATAGAGGGTGTTAACGGTGGAGATTGAAGATAACAGATAAAGAGGAACAAATTTGAGTTATTTATCAAATTAATGTAACAATAGATGAAAATAAGAGCTACACTGGCAAACCAAATAGATGAGATCAAATACAAATAAGGTTCTCGAAGTACTGATAGAACTTCCAAGGACCATACAAAAATTTTAATTCCGGATCAAAAAGTTCGTAGTGACTTCCATCAGAAAGATTATAAGCTATTGGACCATAATCGATTGGTATCACAAGTATCCACTATTGTGCATTTTTATCACAGATGATGCTAAACAATGGAGCCTCGTTTGCCTGTTTGATGGAAGTGTTGGAAACCAGAGGTTGTATTTTAGTTTTTGGGATGGTGAGAAGTATAATAAATGGGAGAAGAGAATATTTGAAAGAAAAATAATTGTTTTGTCTTTAATTCATTTTTTTACAATCACTATGCATACGTATTTATACTATTACAGTATGCCATAATAAGTTACAAACTTTTTGACAATTACATATATATCGTAAACTTAAAATAATTTTTGTTTTTTTTTAATCATAATTTAGTACATATTAAATATAGAAATGTTAGTTATTTTATCTAGAAAAAGTCCCATTTCTCAATATTCCTCCTTGAGACTTTTGTTGGAAATACTGAGGTTCATCCTTAAGAACTCGAATCTTAATTTTGGAAGAGCTTTAGTAAAAATGTTAGCTAATTGAAATTTTGTGGGATAATGAACCAGCTTGACTTCCTTCTCTTGTTTGGCATCTCTGATTACATGAAATTTTATCTTCATGTGTTTTGTTTTGCTATGACAAATGGATTTTTTACTATAGTGATGGTTGACTTATTGTCCACTAGGACTTCAGTGGGTTCAAATTGCATGTACCCCTTATCAGCAAGTATTTTACTTAACCATATAGCTTGATTAACTACCATAGATGCTGCAATATATTCTACTTCAATGGTTGACTGAGCAACAACTTCTTGCTTCTTAGAGATCCATGAGAAGACTCCAAAACCAAGAGTAAAAGTATAGCCAAAGGTACTCTTCATATTATCAATAGAACCTCCCCAATCACTGTTAGAATAAGCGACCAGCTTTGGGTTTGAACATGGTTTGAAAAAGACTCCATAATCTGAAGTTCCCCCTTAGGTATCTCAGGATTCTCTTAGCTATTCTCATGTGAATTTCACTGGTTTCATTCATAAACCTTGAAAGTAGACTTGCCACATACATTAAAGCAAGTCTAGTAGCCGTGATGTACAATAAACTACCAACAAGACTCATGTAGTACCTTGGATCAACCTTCTTTTGACCATCAAATTTGGATAGCTTTTCATTCACTACAAGTGGAGTTGCCACTGGCTTGTAGTATTGCATTTTGAACTTCTTTAAAATGTCTTCTGCATACTTGGTTTGTGAAATAAATATTCCATCCTATGATTAATAAATCTCCATGCAAAGAAAATAATTCATCAACCCTAAATCTGTCATCTCAAAATTCTTATTCATCTCATTCTTGAAGGTCATGATCATTTCTGGATTATTACCAGTTACAAGTAAATCATCAACATAAAGTGAAACAAGTAGAATGTCTGACTTACCATGCCTTTGATGTAAAGTGTATGCTCATTCTTGCTCCTCCTGAAGCCTTAATCACATAAATGAGAATCAATTTTACTGTACCAAGCTCTAGGAGCTTGTTTCAGCCCGTACAAGGCCTTCTTAAGATGATAAACCTGATGTTGTCTTCCTTTCATAACAAACCCTTCTGGTTACTCAGCATATATCTCCTCCTCAAGGTCACCATTGAGGAATGCAGACTAGACATCAAATTGATAAATTTTCCAATTATTTTGATCCTTCAATGCCATTAAAGTTCTAATAGTATCAAGCCTTGCAACAGGGGCAAGGGTATCACCATAATTGATTCCAACTTGTTGAGAATATCCTTTGACCACTAGTCTCAACTTTTGTTTATTGATTGACCCATTTGGATTTAGCTTGGTTTTAAAGACCCATTTTACAACAATCACTTTTCTGTTCTTCAGTCTATCAACTAACTCCCAAGTGTGATTTTTTTCGATCATATTGATTTCATTCAACAGGGCTTCTTGCCACTCCTTAGCCTTAAAAGCTTCAGTATAACTATTTGGCTCATGAATTGCAAAGTGACAAGATTCAGACATCTCTGGATCTAAATGGATGATTGGACAATCTTGATAGATGTCAGTCAATAGTCTTTTACCTATTTGACCTGTAGTAATCTCATCAGACGATGGCTTATGAACTTCATTTGGAGAATTTACTAATGTGATCAAAGTAAACCCACCATCATCATCTTCATAATTATCTTGAACATCTCTTAAATGCTTTTCAAATTAAGGAACTAGAATAATACTTCTTTCAATCTTCTGTTCATCCCAATTCCACATTGCATTCTCATCAAATTCCACATCTCGACTGATTAGAATGCCTTCAGTGCTAAGATTGAAAATTCTATAGCCTTTTGATTGAGAGTTATAACCAAGAAAAATTCCCTTCTCTGATTTATCATTAAGTTTGCCCCTCTTTTGAGATGGGACATGTATATAGCAAATTGAGCCAAACACCCTAAAATGCTTAGTTGTTGGTTTAATTCCACTCCAACCTTCAAATGGGGTTTTCTGCTACACAGCTTTAGTGGGAAGCCTATTTAATAAGTATACAGCAGTGTTCACAGCTTCTACCTATAATTTTTTAGGTATTTTCTTCTCTTGCCATTTCCATAATAGTTATATTCTTTCTTTCAGAAACTCCATTCTATTGAGGTGTATACCCAATTATGAGTTGATGTTCAACACCTGCAGCATCATAAAACTTGTTAAATTCTGAGGAAATATATTCCTTTCCCCTATTAGATTGAATTCTCTTCAACTAGCAGCCACTTTGTGCCTCCACAAGAGCTTTAAATTTTTTGAAGATATGGAACACATTCGATCTATCTTTCATGAAATACACCCATGTTATTCAAGTGAAATCATCAATGAATAATATGAAATATTTGTTCTCATTGAGGGATAAAGTCCTCTGGGGCCCACAAATATCAGTGTGCATAAGTTCAAGTCTCTCCTTTACTCTCCACGTACTTTCTGTTGGAAAAGGCTTTCTGTGTTGCTTACCAAGTTGGCAGGCTTCACACAAACTATCAACACCATTAACTAAAGGAAGATTTCGAATGATATCTCTTTGGTGGACAAGTTTGAGAGCACCTATATTGTAGTGCCCATATCTCTTATGCCATAACCATGTCTCGTCACTTTGGACTTTGTTAACCTCTTCAATAGAGTCATTCCATTTCAGGGAAAAACTCTTATTTTGCATTTTGACATGAGCAATCTCCCTCTTTTCTCGATCAAATATAGTTCAATAATCACCTCAAAATTGACAGAATATTTATGCTTGATCATTTAAGGAACACTTAATAAATTTTCATTGAGCTTAGGGACCAAAAGAACATCTTTTATGAGCTTAACACCTTTTTTTTGTCGATTTGTATCGTCCCTTTGCCTTAGGATTCTACTACTGCACCATTTCCCATTCAAATAGGAATCTTCACAGAAGTGTCAAGATTAATGAAGAATTCTTGATCATAGGTCATATGACTTATACATCCACTGTCAATAAGCCATCTTTTATTGCCTTTGCTAGAGCTTGCATCTTGACAAGCATAGAATAAGTGATCTTCATCATTGCCTTCAGTGAAATTCACATGTTGTTCTTGATTATTCTATTGGCCATATTTTGTTCTACAGTCTTCTCGAAGTGGCCAAACTTCCTACAAAATCTGCATTGGGGCTTGCCTTTAAACCAACAATCCTTTTCTGGATTATTAGGTTTACCACAAGTGCCACATGGAGGAAATTTTCTTTTATGGGATGCATTTCCCAAAAAGCCATTACATGCTCAAACATTCTTTCTTTTTTTCTTAAAATATTTATCTCTGTCTTTACTGCCTTTCTGCTTTGACGGCTTTGATTGATGCCTTATTTGGAAGGCACCTTCTGTTAAGCCTTCTACCCTCCTACTGAATTTTGCCTCATGTGCAAGCAAGGAGCCAAACAACTTTGTAACATTGAGGTTGCTCAAGTCTCTAGTTTCTTTGATGATTGAGAAAATTATGTCAAAATGTTTTGTTAGGCTAAGAAGCACTTTCTAAACTATTCTTTGATCAAGAATAGTATCACCATAAATTTTCATTTGATTTACTACTTCCATGACTTTAGAAGAGTAATCTTTCACACTCTCACCATCCTTCATCATGAGATTCTCAAATTCTCTTCTCAAATTATTTAGTTTAATGAGTCTCACTTGTGTAGTTCCTTGGAATTCTTGTTGGAGTATGGCCCATCCTTCTTTTACTGTTGAAACTCTAATAATTCTTGGTGAAATGGATTCAACAAGAGCATTATGGATGTGAGCCAATGCTTTAGCATCTTTGATCTCATTCTCTTTTAGCACCCTTAATTGAGCTTCTGTGTATTGCTTCTCTTCTTTTCTTGGCTCAAAGCCATTTTCTACAATCTCCCATAAATCATTTGCTTTAAAAAAAGAGTTTTATTTTAATAGCCCAATAATCATAGTTTTCTCCTGTGTAAATTAGAGGTGTGGCTAAGGAGATAGTAGATGATGTTGAAGTCATATTTATTTTTTATTATAGTTTTTGGCCCTTAAGATCTTGAAGAGCTCTAATACCACTTATTGGAAACCAGAGGTTGTATTTTAGTTTTTGGGATGGTGAGAAATAATAATAAATAGGAGAAGAGAATATTTGAAAGAAAGATAATTATTTTATCTTTAATTCATTTTTTTACAATCATGATACATACTTATTTATACTATTACAGTATGCTATAATAAGTAATAAACTTTTTTAGACAATTACATATATATATCATAAACTTAAAATAATTTCTATTTTTTTTATCATAATTTAGTACATATTAAATATAGAAATGTTAGTTATTTTATCTAGAAAAAGTCTCATTTCTCAATTGGAAGACAGGTTGAAATGGTACCTCACTACCCATCCTGAATAGCCTGCTACTACCTCAACAATAGCAAATTCCCCTTCAATATGATCATAATATTGAGCTATAGTAAGTAAATGACCCTGAGACTCACTAAAGTAGTGGAAGAACATGCCCTCGGGAAAACTCTTTTTTTTTAAAGTCATGGTTTGAACATCAAAGCAAAGGAGAGTGAAAACCTGTGTCTGACAATGTAATTCACCATTAACATATGCCCATTCAAAAAATAAGTCGAGTCCTAAAGAATTAGAGCCTAAATACAATTCAATATTTGTATTACAGAGTGCTCTATGGGAAGTCGAAGCATTAATTTGCAAGGAATAGATACAAATTTTTGGAGAATAATATAAAGATTCCTTATGACAATTCCAGACATAAGAAAAGAAGATTACTTTATAATGCGATGATATTTTGGGATCAAACGCCAAACGGACACACCTCCAATTATTATCAGGAATTCCCAATCTCTTACACTGTGCAGTGATGGGATTTAACACATAATGAAAATATCCACCAATCTTCTCATCTGGTATAGTAGCAAACCATTGCAGGACTATGATATATTAGCTTCAGGAACATTCAAATAATCTTGGGCAACAATGTCACTTCTGACAAAACTAAAATTAGGAAATTTCAAGAATAAAAGAAATGTTTGTCAACGAGAGTGGGCAAATTATCATAACTTTGTAGAAATTGAAAATGAGAAATACAAAATTGGGGTTCAGAAATCAAACGGAGCCATTGTTTCAATGCACATTTGAACTTCACTAATGGTTTTGCGGGTGGTTGGATTAGAATTTCTTTTAAAAGATCTTCAATTTTCGGCTACCTTTGCTGCAGTAGACTTAATTCTATTCTTAGATTATAGCTCAATTATGTTTTTCTTTTTTATTATATATATAAATGTACCGGGGAGAAGGAGACTAGAGGAGCATGGTTAAAATTATAAAAAGTCTTTACTAATTATTATATAACAAATTAAATAAATTAATCATTTATTAATACAAATAAATTAAATTAATTAATAGTAATTCTCATTTAATTGAAAAATATATTTTCTATTTTAATTAGGTTAGGTTCCACTTTATTTGTTATAAAACTTAAATTAATTAAAATGTAATTCTCATTAAATTGAAAATATTAATTTGGTTATTTTTTTTATCTTATCTCTAATAAAATTTTAAATTAATTAAAATGTCAATTATAATTTATTTAATATAAATTAAATTGGATAATGTACTTTATAAGTCCTACTAAATCAAAATAATTAATTATGAAAATATTAATGCCAAAAATATTCTAAAAACAATTGGTGTGTAATTGTTCAAATAAAAAATTAGGATTTTTTAAAAAATATACCAAAAACCAAAAAATATTAGGAATAAGGTTTTATTTGGCCCTTGAACTTTTTGTTAAAGTTCAATTTGGCTCAAAATGACCTTTTTTGACATCAGTATGAAACTTGCACTAAATGTGTCATTTAAATCCATTTTTTCACAATTTAAGGAGTGTGAACACATGTACATTTGAAGGTACGTCCACAATAAAAAAAATTAAATTATCAATATAATTAAGCCTAATTAACTTATTAATACTGGAAAACATGTGTGCCAAATGGCTTTCTCCTTTCACCAGACAAAATGTTGTCATTCATCTTCTCCTTCAAAATCAAAAACTAAGAAACAAGATGATGATGGTCATTGTGAGCACCCATCCTATTTCCATCTTCCTATATCCACCTTTCATCTGCATGCCTATGCCCATCCTAATAAACCTAAACAAAACCTTAAAACAACCCTACCGTTGCCCAACCTAAACCCCTTCCCTCTCAATTCACCTTGGTCTTGATTTTCGCTCGATTTTCCTGAGTCTACATCTTCTTTACCTAATTTTTCCTTAATACGCACCATAACCCTTCTCTCTCGCCTTGGTTTGGGCTGCCCTCCCTCTCGATTTGCCTTTTCGCCTCTACTATACTCCTCTATTACAAACTCAAGCACTCACTCCTCTCTTGCCACACCATAGCCATATTAGCATCACTTATGTTGTGACAAAAAAGAAGGAAATGGGTGCATTTTCATTATCTTGCAAACTAATATTATAAAGTAATTCTTTTCTTCTCAATTTAGAGCAGAAACTACTAACCAAAGAAAATAAATTAAAAAAAAATTACACAAAAGGTGGTGCAGTTGAGTGTGAGTGTGAGTGTGCTTGATAAGAGAAGTTTTTAGGTATTAGCATTGGCATTAGAAAGGGTGGTTGATTTGGAGGTGGTTTTGGTGGCAAAGGAGGTGCTAGTAGAGGTAAGAGGTTTTTTTTAGGCTTATTGTGTTATTTATTGAATTCTTGATCATCCAATCTCCTCTAAACTAAAAAATTTCATGCCCAATCCATTCTTAATAGCTTCACCAACATTGGCCTCCTAGGTGCTAGGCTTTTAGGTAATTATATTCTTTTTGATATTTTCATAGACTGTGCCCTGGAATTGGATGATCAAAGGGTTTAATAAAATGGGTTAGTTTGATTTTGCCTTATGGTGTTTGTAGGTAGTTCATTGATTACGTTGTATGTAGAGAATGGATGTATAGAAGATGCACAACATTTATTAGATGAAATGCCTCATAAAGATTGTGTTTTATGGAATGTTTTGCTTAGTGGTTTTGTCAAATTTAAGGACTTTAATAATGATATAAAGGTGTTTAAGGACACAAGAAATTACAAAATTAAGCCCAATTCAACCACATTTGCTTATGTTCTTTCTATTTGTGCTTCTAATGTGATGTTTCAATTTAGCAATCAACTTCATGGTCTTGTGATTAGTTATGGCTTTTTGTTTTATCCCCTAGTTGCAAAAACACTTGTGGCTACATATTCTAAATTTGGGAAGTTGTCTGTTGCCGTTAAACTTTTTAGTGCAATGCCTAATACTATTGTGGTTACTTGGAATGGGATGATAAAAATGAGTTTATGTGTGAAGCTTTACTTTTGTTTACTAAAATGAGGTTAAACAATTCATTTCTTTTTATTTTGTAATTAGAATGTGTGCTACACGTGCCTTGAATTGTGAGAAATTGGGTTTAAATAACACATTAAGTGTAAGTTTTTTGCCAAACT
Source organism: Mallotus nudiflorus (assembly GCA_947683625.1). Taxonomy (NCBI): domain Eukaryota; kingdom Viridiplantae; phylum Streptophyta; class Magnoliopsida; order Malpighiales; family Euphorbiaceae; genus Mallotus; species Mallotus nudiflorus. The sequence continues at coordinate 10,456,284 of CANTUR010000009.1, forward strand.
GAACGAAAAACGTCATTTTGGGCCAAATTGAATTTTTTAAAAAGTTCAAAGGCTAAATCAAACCTTAATCCAAAATATTATCAAAAGCCACATTGACCAAAAATATTTTCAAAACAACCCTATTTTTGTTCTTTCAAATATGGAGCACTTTCCTTTCCTCCCTTATTTCCTAGGGTATTGTCTTCTTTTTTTTAATCAATGTTTTTATATTAATATTATTTTCTACTGTCTTCTTTTTTTTCTCAATATTTTTTTTCTAAACAATTTCTTCTATTTTAAGTTACTGCCTTTTTTTGCATTATTTTTTTCTCACCATTTTTTTCTACTGTCTTCATCTTTTTTTCTCAATTTTTTTACTCAACTTCTTTTTATTCTCTTCATCTTTTTTCTCAATGTTTTTACTTATACTAATAAAAGTAATATGCATATTTCTGTCTCTTTATCATTGTTTGCTTCTCTTTTTTAGCAACCATTACTAAGAATCATTAAAAACCTATTACGTTACAGTTATAAAAAATCAACTGGTCCATTTACAAGTGATGATAATCATCACTTTATCTCATAATAATCTATAACTAATATCACCACTCAAACCATATATCAGCACAATCATGGGTACTTGTTGCTACCCATTAAAGTACTATTATTCAATTTCCTTACTTTACTGATTCATTTACATCAGTCCAGCATGAGGGTCACCCTAATTTGACATGCTTCCTCTAGTGCCTAGCTTTAGCCCTTCATTAGTTGTGCTCATGGTAATTATCAGTGCTTTCTTTTTAATGGGTTTTTTCTCCATTTATATTCGCTAGTGAACTCACCAGAAATATAGCCAAAGAAGTGACTTCAATCAAAAAATAACTTTATTCATTAAAAACAACATTAAAAAAATAAAAAACAACCGCTTGGTTTCTAGTGTATTTGTAACATAAAAATACAAAAAATAACAAAAACCAACCACTAGATTATTATTGTATTTGTAAATAAAAAAACAAAAGAAAAATAATAAAATAATAAAAAGCAAGCACTAGATTGTTGGTGTATTTATAACATCAAAATAATTTATTGACTATTTGAATGATCAAACTCCTAATTTTGGACTTTGAAAAACAAATTTTAATTTTAATGATTTCATTTAAGTGTGTAGGAAGTTTATCGATTACAAAGTATAAGATCTCAATATTTAAAAATGTTAAAATACTTCTTAAAAGAGTATTTAACATGCATTTTATGAAGTACATGTACCAATGAAAGTGCCTAAATTAATTAATGTAAAAGAAGTAAGAAAAAGCAATTTTTGGACTTACAAGTGTCTCCCCACGAGCGTCTCATGAGGCGGTCATGAGCTGTCCCCTTTGGATGCCCTTTTTAAGTCATTTCAGGCATTTTGGATAGTGCCACTCATGAGCAACACTCACGATCAAGAGTAGCTTGTAAGGGCAGTCCAGAGAACTCAAAATAGGAAAACACAAGCAAATTTCAAATTCCAATGGTCCTCAAATTGACCCTCACGAGCCTGGACATTGCCCTCATGACCGTGAGCAGCATTTTAACTATAAAAATTTAAAAAACACTAAAGGATGTTTGGAAGACTTTAGAGACAAAATCAATGACTCCAACATCCTATTTTTGAGTTGTTTATCTATATAAACTACTACTAGAGCTCAATTAAAGTTAAGACACTTTTTTATTCATTAAATCTCTCATACTTTCAATTTATTCATTCATAGTTTCATTAACTCTTGTGAGAGTTGATGATGTGTTAAAGATAGAATTTCTACTTTAGTTAAGTCTTCGGATAGATTAGAAGGGGAGTGAAATTTATTTCTAAAGGAATTGGAATAAGTGATTAGCCATTAAAATACTTAGGAATTGGTTTAAAAGTAAGCCTAGAAACCCTTGATTATAAGGTTGCCTTAAACTCTTATGTAATCTCATTCTTATGAAAAGGATTATATGAGATTGAAAATTTTAACTTAGGGATAAGTTAGGTGAAGACGTAGGATTAGTGAGAATTCTAACTTCTTAAATTATTGTGTTCATCATTTTTAATTTTCTAAAATCCTCATTAGCCTTATTCACCCCCTCTAAGGCACTTTCAATTGGTATCAGAGCTTGGATTCTAGGAACTTAATTACTAGAATATAAGATCATAGGGAGTGAACTTTAAAATTTTTCTTCACTTAGACCATTCTTTGATGGTAGTGACTATCCTCATTGGAAGTTCAAAATGGAGCTATATCTAGATTGTGATTCTATTAGACTTTGGGAAGTTGTTCTTAAAGGTTGGCAACTACTAAAAATTATCATAGATGGTGCACAAACTACTCTTTCAAAAAGTAATTAGAGTAATGAGCAAAAGGAAAAAAACTACAAAAATAAGAAAGCTATCACTCTACTCTCTTCCATGATAAGAGAAGGATGAGGCAAGCTTTAATATTGCATTTCGACCAAAGAAATATGGGAGACCTTGGAGAACTATTACAAAGGCAATGTACAAGTCAGAAGCAAAAAGGTTTGTGTGAATATGAACTATTTAAAATGAAGCCTCAAGAATGAATGATGGAGATGACAAACCATCTCAATGCTCTCCTCATAACCTTTATGAAATTTGTAAAACATTTCTTCAAGGAAGAGGTGAATAATAAGATTTTAAGAATCCTACCTAAGAAGGATTGAGAATCTTAAGTCACTTCAATTGATGAAGCTCAAGACCTCTCTACCCTCTCAACCGATGTGCTTATTGGCAAGCTCTTCACACATAAGCTCACAATTAAGCAAAGAGGTGAAGAGCAAGAAGAGAAGGAAGAGAATAAAAAAAGCATAACATGGGTGATTTCACAAGAAGAAAGTGAAGATGAAAATATTGAAGATTCTAGTGATGAAAATAGTGATATTTTCATGCTCACTAAGAACATCAAGAAATTTTGAGAAAGGAAATTTTCTCAATAACAAGATACTTTAATAAGAAGTATGAAGAGGAAAGTAAGAAGAAAACTAAAGAAGTTACTTGCTATGAATGCAAGAAACTAGGTCACATACAAAGTGAGTGCCCTAAACTCAAATTCAAGACCAAAGGAGAAAAGGAGAAAATAAAGGCCTTCAAAGCTACTTGGGATGACTCCTCTGAATCTAAAAAGGAAAAGGAACAATAAGAAATGGCCAACCTTTGCTTCATGGCTCTTGAAAATAAACATGAGGTACCATCTATTTCTTATTCGTCCTTTGATGATTATGATGATTATTGTTATGATGATGCTGATGAGAGTTTTAATATGAGAAACTTATTAGTTAAATACAAAAGCTTGCTTTCTAAAAAGAAGCTTTACAAGCATGAACTATATAGCTTAACCAAGGAATTTAATAGGTTAAAAAATAATTTTGCTAACCTTGTTAAATCAAATTAAAAACTTATTAGTGGTGCAAAATCTTCTAATTCCTTAGAAAATCAACTCAAGAAAGCAAGAGATAAAAATCAAAAGCTTTCTAAGGAGGTCTAAGAATTAAAGAATTCCATTACTAAATTTAATGGAGGAAAAGAATCTTTGGATATTCTTTTTGATTCTTAAAAATTTCACGGAGATACCCATGGAATTGGATATAAAAATGGAATGCCTTCATCATCATCATCACATATTAAGTTTGTTAAAGCCTCACATGATTCCACTCCTTCTACCTCCAAACTAAATGAGACTCAAGCTTTCAAAGATGAAAATTCTCATATGTCAAATGACAAAGGAAAGTTGTATAAGACCTAACCTCCATTAGTACAAAGAGGTAAGATACATGTTTGAAGACCATAACCTAAATATGCTTATATGTACACTAGAGACAATACTCCTAAACAGATTGCATAAACCTATCAAAATACATATTGTCATTGTCAATGCATGTCTCAGACTATGGCTCAAAATAATTTTATGAGGCATACAAAATCACAATATATAAGGTATGCTTCATATATTAGGAAATCATATCCTAATAGAACAAATAAATTTGCCAATATTGAATGTTTTTATTTCATGACCAAAGGTCACTCTAGCAATGTATGCTTCTATAAAAAAAACTACATTTATAATTGCTACCTTCATATTATTTTGAAACTAACAAACCTAGACCAATTAAGGTTTAGGTTCAAAAGAATGTTTAAATTATATTGTGTAAGTGTGCTTGAAGTCCACAAAAGCAAAGAGTAAATGGTATCTTAATAGTGGATGTTTAAGACACATGATGGGAGATAAGGAACAATTCAACAAGCTTAATGCTAAAGATCGAGGACATGTCACATTCAACGACAATGCTAAAGGAAGAATTATGGGCATTGGAGAAATCAGTAATCCTTAATCCTAATCTATACATCATTTGTTGCTTGTTAATGATCTTAAGCATAATTTACTTAGTATAAGTCAATTATGTGACATGGGAAATAAAGTAACTTTTGAAATTACTTTGTTAGTAGTCTTAATGAAGATAAAGTAATTTTTAGTAATGAAAGAATGAACAATGTTTGTGTTCTTGATTTGAATTAAATTGATAACAAAGATATAAAATGCTTAATGTCTATTCCTCTTGACATATGGACATCGCATTAAAGGTTAGGACATGCAAATTTTGAGCTATTGAATGATATTTTGTAAACATGAACGTGTGATTGGTTTACCCAAGCTTGAATTCTTTAAGGATAAACCTTTTGATGCTTGTCAAAAGGGAAAACAATCCAAGTCTTCATTTAAGCTCAAGAATGTAATGTCAACCTCTGGGCCACTTGAACTTATACATATGGATTTGTTTAGACTAACTAGAGTTACTAGTCTCAATGTTATGCCCTATGCTTATGTATGTTGGGAACTATGATGCAAACGCAGCGGAAAAATTAAAATTTTATCACGTTTCCAAGCCTGGATCCATGTAATTCGACTAATTGATTAAATCTAGGGTTTTTAAAAATCTTACCAAAACGCAGAAGAGGCAAGATTCTCTAGAAGGATGAGAGGAGGTTCACACCAGTGACACCTTACCTCGAGCTTTTTGGCTTGGTTGTTCAGATCAAAACGTCTCCAAAAGGATGCGTCCTCTATAGGTATCCACATGAATAGCCCTTCACAAAACGAATTTGAGTGTGTGTGCTAGCAACCTCCTTGACTGTCTCACAAATCAAGAACAAAAGGAAAAACTCTGTCTTTATTTTATAAGAGGAAAGAAAATGAATTTTGAGGCAAAAACAAGTGTCTGAAACCCTAGAGAATATAACATATTTATAGACTCCAAGTTAGGGTTTCACTTACCAATGACCTTTTGGTAATTTTCCATTTATTATATTCTGATTTTGTTTAAAAAAATCAAAATAATATCTTATTTATTTATTTAAAATAACATTTATCTTAAATAAATAAACAAATAAATAAATAAATAAAACACTTTAATTATTTATTTCCATAGAGTTTATTTTGGGCTTATTAAACCCATATCCGTTTTGGGCTTGTTCTAAGTGTGTGACCCTGTAGGTTCACATAACATTGGCAGTGGGCCTAAATCTCTATTTAGGCCTACAAGTCATAAGTGGCCTCTAGCAAGACATTATGACTACCCAAGTCATGTGAAGTCAATAATCCAACATAACCTAATTACAGTGAATTTTATTATCCCTTTATCACATGATATCTTAATTGAACATAAGGCATAGAATGTCATCCTTATATAGTTCAATATTATGACTTGATTCCAAGTAGAATGAAAATGATAACTCTTTATCAATTCATTTCAGCATGGCCATGCATTTTCATTCAGTCTATCTCATCAAGGGGCCTTTAGATATCTTTCTCATATTAATGAGGGATAAATTCCTTTTAAATCACTCACATTCCTCACATGACTAATTTTATATCCAACAATATTCTTCTAATCATCCAGTTAAAGACAATGTTAGAATGTGTCAAAACATAAAATAGCTATGTAGAAATCCATGATGATTTCAAGGTCAAAGGACCGAAATAAAATTACTGTGATAAGAAATACTTATGATAATAATCTATGTAGTATTCTCATAGTGGGTCAATCCAGTACATGATCTCTCATCATGTACCTATGAGTTGACTTAATATCTCATATTTATGATTAGTAAAACATAACCATCAGTCAACATCATACTAGCCTTAATACTTTAATATTCATATAATGAATAAATGGCTAGGGATAATTAGAATAGAACTCTTATTTTAATCTCAGGGTTTTACTATCAAGTCACATACTTGATGGCCTTAGTAAGAATTAACCATTCATGTAATTATCATAAAATCAAATGATAATATAATACCTCTTTATTAATAAAATAAGAAAGTTAATACATAATCACAAATGATTGACCTAGTGCATATCACTAACAATGTATTGGTTGATTATTACTCTAGACATAATTAGTTATGTTTTCTTGCTCATAAGAATAATGCATTTAAAGCTTTTGAAATTTTTTCAAAAAGAGTTCAAAAAGAAAAAGGATTTTTTTATTTCATCCATTAGAAGTAATTATATAATCGAACTTGAAAACGAATTCTTTAAAACCTTTTGTAATGAAAATTTTATTTCATATACGTTTTCGTCTCCTAGGACTCCTCAACAAAATGGGGTAGTTCAAAGGAACAATAGAACTCTAGTGGAAATGCCTACAATAATGCTTCATGAGTATAATTTACCACTATACTTTTAGGTATAAGCATTAACACATCTTGTTATATTTCAAATAGAGTTTTCAAAAGACCAATTTTAAATAAAACTTCTTATAAGCTATGGAACAAGAGAAAACCCAAAATATTATATCTAAGATTATTTGGATGCGAGTGCTTTATATTAAAAAATAAGGATAATCTTAGGAAATCTGACTCTAAAGCCGATGAAGAAATTTTCCTAGGCTATGCCACCTCTAGTAAAGCATATAGAGTCTTTAATAAAAGAACTCAGTAGTTGAAGAGTCAATGCATGTTGTATTTAATAAATCAAAGTCACTAGATCCTAGAAAGGATATTTATAGTGTTGATGATTATGTAGATGAACATGTGGATGTGAACACTCAAGAAGAATATGGTAGCAAACCTTTAGAGCTAAAAGATCCTACAAAGAAGGATGATGAGGAGATACCTTAACCTACTTTAAAGAATGATCTTCCAAAGGATTAACAATTCAAAAAAGCTCATCTTCAATATCTCATTATAAGTGACACCACAAAAGGGGTAACTACTAGATCTAAACTTATATCGATTATTAATATATCCTTCATTTCTCAAATTGAAGCTAAAAATGTTGGTAATGCATTGAGTGAATTATTTTAAGTCTTTGATATACAAGAAGAGCTAAATCAATTTGTGAGAAATAAGGTTTAGACCTTGGTTCCTAAACCTAAACATCATCCTATTATAGGCACTAATTGGCTGTGTAGAAATAAGATGAATGAACAAGATGTCATAACTAGTAATAAAGCTAGACAAGTAACTAATGGTTATAATTAAGAGGAAGGCATTAATTATGATAAAACCTTTGCCCCCGTTGCAAGGTTAGAAGCTATTAGAATGATACTTGCATTTACGTCATTCATAGATTTCAAACTTTATCAAATGGATATTAAAAGTGTATTTTTAAATGGTTTTATTGAAGAGGAGGTGTATGTTGAATAACCTCCAAGTTTTTATAGTTTTGATTTTCCTAATCATATGCTTAAACTTTCAAAAGCATTATATGGATTGAAACAAGCTCCAAGAGCTTAGTATGAAAGATTGAGTTATTTTCTTTTAGAAAAAGGTTTTTCTAAAGGAAAAGTTAACACAGCTCTTTTCATAAAGAAATCCAAGCATGATTTATTAATTGTTTAAATTTATGTTGATGATATTATTTTTGATGCTACTAACCGTTGCTTTTGTGAAAAATTTTCTCAGTTAATGCAAAGAGAATTTGAAATGACTATGATAGGTAAGCTCAAATTCTTCCTTAGACTTCAAATCAAGCAATGCAAAGATGGGACTTTCATCAATCAAACTAAATATGCTAGGAATATCTTAAGAAATATAGTACAAATGGAGCTAAGTCAAGCAAGACTCCTATAAGCACCACCACAAAACTCAACAAAGATGAGAATGGTAAACTTATTAATCAAAAGTGTTTTAAAGGTATGATTAGATCCCCTCTTTATTTAATTATCGGTAGACCAGATATTATGTTTTCTACATGCTTGTGTGTTAGGTTTTAATCTAGTCCTACGGAGTCTCATTTGAATGTTATTAAAAGGATTTTCAAATATCATTGTGGAACAATGCATTTAGGAATTTGGTATCCTATGAGTTCATCCTTTGACTTAATTAGTTATTCAAATGCAAACTTTGTTGGTAGTTTATCAAATAGAAAAAGTACTTCCGAAACTTGTCAAATTTTAGGTAATTGTTTAGTTTCTTAATTTAGCAAGAAATAAGTTTTAGTGCCTTGTCCACCATTAAAGCAAAATATGTGGTGGCCAGTTGTTGTTGCTTACAAGAGTTATGGCAAAACAATAACTTAAGGACTATGGCATTGAACTTGATAACATTCCTATTAAATGTGATAAGACAAGTGCTATAAACCTTAGCAATAATCTCATTCAGTGTATAGAACTAAGCATATTGATACTATACATCATTTTTTGTTTGATCATGTGTAAAATGGTTCATTTCTTGTTTGATCATGTGTAAAATGGTGATTTTTTCTTGATTTTGTTAATACAAATCATTAATTAGCAGACATCTTTACAAACCTCTATATGAAGAAAGATTGAATTTTATTAAGCATGAGCTTGGTATGATAGATGGTTTAAGCTTGTCTTGATAACTTATTAATTTATTAATTGATGGTTGGATTTTTCATTAAAATTCATGATTTTCATAAATTTCACGTGCAATCATGCTTTTAACTTCTTTTTTACTCTTTGTTTATTCTTCGTATTTAATACCATTTCATAAAATTCATGCACAAACATTTTCTTTTCATTTATTTATAATTTTAGTTTACTTTTAATTTTTAATACTTTTATACTTTTGTTCATTATTACATTTTAAGATAAATTATTTTGGCATTTATGATCTTTATCATGTATAAATTTACTTCAAATAATTGCTATTTAATAATTAATTATTGAATTTTATTGAATTCATTGATGATTTAAATAAGCAAATTTTTTTCATAAACATCACTTGATTTATTGTATTTTCCATTTGCATGATTTAGTTTTTAGTATAATTTTTTAGGTTAAGTATGGAAATGTATCATGTGGTTTAATAGTTTTATATTTAAGGGCCTGTGGTATTTTTTTTTTTTTTTTTGCACTTAATTGACATATGATTAATAGCCATTAGCAACTAAGTGACGAAATGCGTAACTCTATTAAATCTACCTACATGGCAGTAGACGTGGCCACTTTTGGCCTAGCTCCTCTCCCTCTCTCCAACTAAGTAAAAAGTTATAAAAAATAAAAGATAAAAACGTTAACTTTACATTACTCTTCACAATCATGCATCTCTTAACTCAAATAATTTTCTTTCAACTGAGAAATCAAATCCAAATCTAAAATCTTTAACATAATTAACTATTTTGAGTTACTACTCCAAATCAGGATGTTTTCATATTTTTACTAAATTCTATAAATTGTGTATATTAAACTTTGTAAAGGAGGTTTTGTGAAATTCCTTGTAGAATTTAAGATATAATTTTTAAAGATTATGTTTAATATGTATTTTTAGAGAAAATTTATATTTTATTATTTATTCAAATTTTAATTGAATTTAAGATTGCTTAGCATGTTTAATAATGATTTTAAGCAATAAAGGCAAGAAAATAATTTTTATAAGTAATTGTAATTTTTAGATAACTAGAAATAATCTCGAAAAAATATTTACTATTATTAGTTAAAAGCTTAAAATAAGTTCCTTAGTATTTTTATTATATATTTTGATTATTTAAATATTTTATGTACATTTAATAATGATTTTTTATTAAGGACGTTTATAGGAAGCTTTATTAATTTAATTATTTTAAATAGTTGATTTTGGTAATATTAAACAAGAATTTTTATTATTGATTTTATTAATTGTTTGAAAAATAAATTTCCTTTATATGTTAATTATTTAAATGAATTAATTGTAATGGTTTAACTAAATCTTATTATGTATTATATTAATAAATTTGATAAAATTATGCTATTTCTATATGTGTATATGTGTTGGTTATTGGTCGGGCATAAAGTATAGTTCGGGGGCCCAACTTTAGTAATTGGGTTGTGAAGGTTATATAAGTGTTATTTTATGTAGAAACAACTCTACTTTAATAGAGATATATCTATTTTACAGAGGAGAGTTTGTCAAAATTTTGGTAAATTTCTTATAAAATGTGACATTGTTATATGTTAATTTCAAGTATGTATAGCATTGTGTCTTAGATCGAGTACCCCTCATCATCTCATGATTTTATTAAATTTTGAGAATTTTATGAATTTATTTATATAAGCATATTTTAAATAAATATTATTTATTTTAGAGAACTTTGGAACCAGAGCTGTAGCATTTTGGTAGCAAAGGACGCATCACCCAGCACGCTCAACCTGTGAGTTGATTTTATAGAATTTGTATTGTAATGATTTTGACTATATTTTCATATGATTTAAATAATAATGAAATGATTTTATGAATTATTTATGAATTTATATGTATTGTTATATGCATGATTATTTCTTTATTTATCATTAATAGTATTTGAATAATTCTTTATAGAAATTTTTTATTCTGCTTTATTTGTTTATTTATTCTATTTATTTATTATAATTTAAATATTTTGGAGATAATGGTAGAACATGCTACCTGGTGGGTGTCACTAGAACTACGTGTGCACCAGTAATGAATAACTTAATGGCCATTAATTGATTTGTGAGCCCTGGTTAAGCTTCGCTCTTTGGGCAAGATTTGTCACAATGTGAGCCTTAGTTGAGGTTTGCTCTCTAGGAAAATGTATGGTTATTGTTGAGCCCTAGTTGAGCTTGCTATATGGGCAAAGGTATGATACTGGTTGGACCTTAATCGAGCATGCTCTCTAGACGCCAGTGATCATTTAGAATAAGCAATTGAATGTGGCTTGACCCTGGTCGAGCTTGCTCTCTAGGACTAATAGTGAATTGGAATAAGTGAGTCAAGTGGCTATTAGAATTTGATGGTCTAGGTTTTATACTAAATTTTTTGCTAAAAGAATAAATTTATATGATTTTTGTACTAGAGTTTTATATTAAAGTAAATGTTTTTTAATAATTATATTTACATTTATTTTATTTTTATTTTCAAAAAGGGTTTTAACAAATATTTTCAAACTAGCATGCATTTTATAAAATTAATTCAGTTAGTGAGGTCTGATTCCCTTTAATTTATTTTTTAGGACCTCACAATTTGCCTAGTATTGGGCGTCGTCTATGTCGGGTTTCTTCATCACTAGTTGCATTATGTATGTGTAAGCACCCAATTTCGGGATAATGAACTATAGATGCGACAAAGGACTCAAATGATGAAAATGTTGTAAATAGGTCTTCAATACTTGAGTTTTGAAATCTCAAAAGTATGAATGCATTTTTCAAATAAAAGGGTTTAATGTTTTCAAGGACTAAATTGAAAAGCTTTTTAAGGGGTCTTTTTGTAATTAAAAGTTAATAAAGTATCAGAATTCTATAATTCCAATTAGAATTACACAATTCCAATCGGAATTCTATAATTCCGATCAGAATTACACAAATTCCAATCGAAATTGTGTAATTTCAATCGGAATTAGGCTTGTTCCGTCTGATTTTTAGATTTTTATAGAAAATAAAAATGCTTTTTTCTGAATTCTGATAGGTTGAAAAAATTTTCTTAAATTTATTTTAGTATTTATCTAATTTTTTTAGGAAATAAAATCCTTTTAAGATTGTAACTCTGTAGACATAAATTAAGGTTTTTGTTTTGGTTTGTTGTTATACAAGGACAACTTAGCTCCTAACTTCGGGGGATTGATTTTATTCAGCGGCATTCTTTATACAAAATTTTTCTTTTATTGATTAATTATTTGGAGATTTTTGAGAAGTAAAAGTAACAAGATTTGAAGGCTTATTAAAAATGATGATTTTACAAATCTAAGGAATAATCTATTTAAACATCCATAAGCATCATCTTCTCCCTATTCTCTTTTATTTGTCTTTTTTGATTTTATTGAATTTCAATTTTATTTAAATTTTTGTTATAATTTATTCACTAATCATGATTTTATTCTTTTGTAATGGTGATTACGAAGGAAAATACATGATGATCATACTTGGAGAATCAAATCTATAAGAGGCCCATGGAATGCCATGGATGGAACCTTGTAGCTAGATGTAGTTTATAGGTTTTTTATTATTTTTTATTTAATTGGCTTATTTTATTTATATTTTTAGGATTGTATTAATTTTTATTTTTTACTATTCTTAATAGTTCATTGTAATAGCTCCAATAGTGGGAATAATGAAATTTGATGTGTGTTTGTGTGTTTTGTATTAAGTAATTGATTAGTAAAATTAGGGTTTTCATTCAGTAATTAATTAAAATTAATGGTTATAGAAATCATTAGGTTGTTTAATTAAAATTAGATTAGATTTAAGTGGTTAGAATTAGACTTGTTTGTTGATTTTTGTTTATTTGTTTATGTCACTTTAATTAAATTAGGGTATTTTAGAATAAGTTAAATTAATTGTTTGATTTTTTATATTTATTTTTTAATATTTTTATTGTTTTTGGGCTTGTTTGCTTATGATTATGTGTTTTAGGCCTTATGTTTATAAGTTCTAGGCCCACATTAGGTTTTAATCCATTTAAATTTAAGTTTAATTAATAAAAATGCATCTTTAGGCCCATAATTAATTAGATTTTAGGTTAGAAGTAAATTAGACCCATTTAGTAAATTAGACATAGGCCCACCTAATTTAGTTTAATTAATTTAGACTTAGCCAATTTAATTTAAGTTTTTTTTCATAATTTAATTTAAGCTTTTTTTTCATAATTTAATTTAAGCCTTTTTCATAATTTGTAGATTTAAGATCACCTTTTAATTAAAATATGTAAAATTAGGCCTATTAATTTAAATACTCCATAATTTGTTGATTTAGGCCTATTTTTAGAATTAAAATAAATAAACTTAGGTTCATTTAATTAAAATTAAAAGGAATTAGGCCCTTTTAAGCTCACTTGTAAATTAAAACATGTAGATTTAGCTAATTTAATTAAAATCAATGTAGATTATACTAACTTAGGGATTATGAATTTGAAATGAATGCATTATTTACTTGTATTTTTCATGACTAGTTTGCCCAGAGTTAATTGTTTAAATAAGGGTTTATATGAGATTACATGTAAATACAGGATAAGATAGTAATTCATAAAGTAATTCAAAATGAACACAAGACTGAAAGAAGTTCATATTCTATATCCAGAATCTCCTAGTTGTGGTGCTAGCTTTCTTTTAGGAAATCGAGTACCAATATTTTCAATTTGTCCTAATTATTACCTTGGGTGGTGACTCCTCATCTCCATGTCATGTCTTTGTGACAGTGTTTAGTGTGTTCTCTAGAGCCCTGAGCTCAAACAGTGTCATGGTTGCTAAAATCTTGGACGCGTGCTAAACCCCACCGTCTATAGTATGTTTATTTGATTTGAACATTATATAATTGAACTCTATGTACCGTAGTAGTTGATTATGAAACATGTGCTATTAATATTATGGATTTTTATTCTATTGAAATATTATTGTAATGGAGTAATGATTTATGTATTTGACATTAATTATTTTATCCATGGTATTATTGTTAGTGATATGCACTAAGTCAATCATGTATGACCATGTTTTGACTTAGTCATTTTATTTAATAAAAAGGCATTTTTCATTATCATTTTGTGTTATAATAATTACTTAAATAGTCAATTCTTACTAAGGTCATCAAGTATGTGACTTGATAGTAAAACCCTTAGATTAAATATGAGTTCTATTCAAATTATCCCTAGTCATAACAATGTATTATGGCTAGTATGATGTTGACTAATGATTATATTTTATTAATCATGAATATGAGATATTAAGTCAACTCATAGGTACTTATTTGGGAAATAATGTACTGGATTGACCCATCATGAGAATACTACATAGATAAATATCATAAGTAATTCTCATCATACTAATATTGATTTAGTCCTTTGACCTTAAAATCATCATGGATTTCTACATAACTATTTTGCATTTTTACACAATCTAACATTGTCTTTAACATGATGATTAAATAGATTGTTATTGGATATGAAATGAGTTATGTAAGGAATATGAGTAATTGAGAAGGAATTTGTCCCTCGTTTAATCTAAATAAGATATCCAAGGGTCCTTTGATAAGATAAACTGAGGAAAATGCATGGTCATGCTAAAGTGAATTAGTAAAGAGTTATCATTCTCAATCTACTTAAAGTCAAGAAACAGTATGATTGAATTATATAAGGATGACAAAAACTATGCCTTATATTCAATCAAGATATCATGTGACAAAGGGATTACAATATTTATTATATATTAGGTTTTTTCGGATTATCTTAAAAAAATAGAATATTATTTTTGATTTAATATTAAATAAAATTATAATAATAATAATTGAGAAATGACCAAAAGGTTGTCTTGGTAAATGATACCCTAATTAGAGGTCTATAAATATATTATATTCTCTAAGGTTTCACTAACTCAATTATCAGCCACCAAAAATTCATTTTTCTTCTTTTAGAAAAACTAAACATATAGTGTTTTTCAGTATTGATTTGTGAGAAATCAAGAGAAGTGCTAGCACACAAAACTTTTATTTTAATTAAGGGTTGTTCATGTGGACGCTTGTGGAGGATGGATTCTTTTGAAGATATCTTGATCCAAAGTGCCAAATTAAAAAGCTCAAGGTAGGGTGTCACTAGAGTGAACCTCCTCTCTGCCTTCCATAAATCTTACCTCTTCTGCGTTTGTGGTAAGATTTGAAAACCCTAGTTTTAATCAATTAATCAAATTACTTGGATCCAAGTTAAAGTTTATGATTAAAAGTTCTAATTTTTGCTACATTTTTGAATCATGAAACCCAATAGTGATATCAGAGCCACTTGTAATTTGGTTAATTTGATTATGTGTATATGTGATTTGTTTATGAAAAGGAGTTTTCAAAAATTTTATCTAAATAGTTTTGATTTTATGATGTTCTCTTAAATCTGTATGAAAACAGCAGTAAATATTAATTTGATTAATGTTTATGATTGTTTAATATGATTAAAAATTAATAAAAATTTTAATTTTCTACTTTAAGTATTCTATTTTTATGAAAAGCTAAATATATATACAGATTTTTCTCTAAGGGCGATCTGCTTAAGAGTTAAATAGATCATGCAGAATAAATTATTTAAGTGTTAAACATAATAAATCTATTTGGAATAGATTAATTATTCAACAATATGATTTATGATTAAATTAGGGTTTATGGTGGCGGCTGTTTAAATATTAAAAATAAAGGAAAATGATCAGTTTTGAATAAATTAATTAGACAGTAATTTGATTATAAAAATTATTACTATTTTAGGGTTTTTGGCAACAACTCTTTCAAAGAGTTAAGGTAAATCATTTACCTTCAAGGGCACTACCCCCAAACCCCTGCCAAGGGCACTGCCCCTTAGACCCCACTAGGGGTACTACCCCTTGACCCTGAATGGATTTGTCATATAATTTTTTTCATCACAATAATTAAATTAATGTGTAATTTGATTTATTATGCTATATGTGTTTATTTTTAAATGCATTGTGTATAGCATGGCCCTTGAACCAATATGATTGGATTTTGTTATTTTATTTTTTTGGGTTGTAATTTTAAATACAGCCTACGAGTCATTTTATTTGTTGTAATTATTTTATTTTGTTAGATAGTAATAGAATAGTTTTAATTACAACATCTAATGCAAATCAAGACCTAAGATGTAAATTCAAATTAAAGGCCCATTATGGAGATCCCAAGTGGGAGCCTATAGAGGAGGTCCATGGTAGAAGATGGTGATCTAAATTAAAGGCTTAATTTGTATTTGTATTATCACCAAGGTTTGACCTTTGATCTTCATATTGGCTTATGAAGATTAACTTAGTTATGGGCCATGCTATGTCACATTTATCTTATTATATTAGTATGTTACACATGTGATGCCATGAGATGCCATGTATGAGATGCAGTATAACAATTACTAAATAAAATAAAAACTATCTAAACCCTCATCTAATATTAAGTCATTAAAATGCCTCCCATTAATGAACACTTATTAAGATTTGGATTGCTATATATAAGTTATGCCAAAGCATTATATATAAAGCCATCTAAATAAGATAAGATGGATAATGGTGATATCCATATGTTTGAATTGGTTAGACTTAACTAGGTTATCAAAACGGTTTTAGACCTATGACATTTGATAGGATATGCTGGTACATGTGATATCCTATAATTATCTAAGAATTACATAAGATGTAATTGGTAAAGTGTTACCTACCTATATAACCACACTTTAAGTGATAAGCCAAACCTTACTTGAAGTAAGGTGAAATATGGATCTTGGCCCACTTAGAAATTTCAATTGTTGAAATTATTTTGAGGGTTTTATAATTTATGGAAATTTAGTGGGAGTTTTCTTATGCCTCTTTCATAATAAAACTAAATGTGCTTTATATATATTTGTTATAGCTAATGACATCAAACATTGCATCTACCATGTTACTGTGATCAATCCTTGAGAAGGATAAACTATATGGGACTAACTTTCTTGACTGATACAAAAACCTAAGAATTATTCTTAGGTAAGAAAGAAAGGAATATATCCTTAATCAACCCATCCTAGAGGAACCAGCTGCTAATGCTCCTAGAGCACAAAAGGATGCTTATAGTAAGCATCTTAGTGATTCAATTAATGTCACTTATCTCATGCATGGATGCATGGAGTCTGAGCTTTAAAAGAAACTGATGGAAATGGAAGCTTATACTATGATAGGCCATCACAAGGAAATGTTCCTAGAGAAAGCTAGAATTGAAAGTTTCAATACCATCAGGGCTTTGCTCTTCTACAAGTTGACTACTAGTAGCTCTATTAGTCCTCATGTTCTTAAGATGAAGGGCCATCTTGAACACTTGGACAAGCTTGATCTCAAGATTGAACAAGAATTGGTTGTTGATATCATTCTCTAATCTTTGCCTAAAGCTTATGATGGTTTCATCATGAATTTCAACATGCATAGTATGGACAAAACAATTTTAGAGTTGCATGGGGTGCTTAAAACTACTGAAAAGAACATCAAGAATTCCACCAAGGATGTTCTAATGGTCAATAAGGGAAAGGGTATGGAAAAGTTTAGAATTGGAAAGGGCAAGGGCAAGGCTCCCAAAGGCTTTTAGAAGCCAAAAACAAAGCCCAAGCCCAAGCCCAAGTTCAAAGTTAAACCCCAAGCAAAGCCACAAAAGGAGGGAATATGCTTTTACCAATGAACCAGGTCATTAGAAAAGAAATTTCAAGCTATATATGAATGATCTGAAAAAGAATAATCATAGTGTGACTACCTCTTCAGGTATTCATTTCATAGAAATTAATTTTTCTACTTCTGATTCTTGGGTGTTAGATACTGGATCAAGATCTCACATTTGTACCAATATGTAGGGTCTAAAAAGGAGTAGATCATTGGCTAGAGGTGAAGTGGACCTATGAGTTGGCAATGGAGCAAGAGTTGCTGCTTTAGCTATAGAGACTTATGAGTTAACTTTGCCTAGCAAACTTGTTTTAAATTTAGAAAATTATTATTATGTGCCTACTATGTGTACAAATATTATTTTTGTTTCTTGTTTGGACAATAAAGGATTTGAATTTATTATTAGGAATAATAAATGCAATACTTATCATGATAACATTTTCTATGGATTTGCTCCACACATTAGTGGTCTTTATGTTCTAAATGTTAAAGACACTAACGAAAAGTCAATCTATAACATTGATACAAAGAATTTTAAATCTAATGATTTAAACACTACCTATCTCTAGCATTGTCATTTAGGCCACATAAATGAGAAACGTATTTCAAAGCTTCACCAAAATGGGCTTTTAAATTAATTTGATCATAAATCATTTGAAAAATGATTATGAATCATTTTGAATTCTTGTTTACTAGGAAAAATGACTAAAACACCTTTTACTAGAAAAGGTAAGAGAGCTAATGATTTATTAGGCCTTATACATTCATATGTATGTGGGCCATTAATCTCAACTGCTAAAGGAGGTTTCTAGTATTTCATCTCTTTTATAGATGATTTTAGTAGATATGGCTATATCTATCTAATGAAACATAAATTTGAATCTTTTGAAAAGTTTAAAGTTTTCTAGAATGAAGTACAAAACCAAGTTGGTAAAAATATTAAAACACTAAGATCTGATCGAGGTGGTGAATATTTAAGCCAAGAATTTATAGATCATCTAAGAGATTATATGATTATTTCATAATTGACTCCTCCAGGTACACCACAATTAAATGGTGTGTCTGAACAAAGAAATCAGACTTTATTGGATATGGTTTGATCAATGATGAGTCAATCTAATCTTCCAATCTCTTTTTGGGGATATACTTTGGAAACTTTTGTATTCATTTTGGATAGAGTTCCAACAAAGGCAGTTGAAAAGACACCATATCAGATTTGGACTGGAAAAACCTCCTAGTTTTTCTTTTCTTAAGATTTGGGGATGTGATGCTTGTGTGAAGCATCAAATCTCAAATAAACTAGCACCCAAATCTAATAAATAAATTTTTATGGGATATTCTAAAGAAACTAAAGGATATTATTTCTATAATGCTTTTAAGAACAAAGTTTTTATTGCTCAAAATGGTGTATTTTTGGAAAGAGAATTTATTTCCAAAGGATCTAGTAGGAGCACAGTCCAACTTGAAGAAATTCAAGACCCACAAAATATCATTGAACCAAGTATGGTACCGCAGCTAGATTAACAAGTAATTGTTAAACCTACACAAGTACTAAAAGGCCCAAGGAGGTCCAATAGGACACATCAAATCCCAATGAGATATGGATTTCTCATAACTAATGATAAAGGTGTGTTGATTGTGGATCAAAATGAGCCCACATCCTATCAAGAGGCCATAAATAGTCCTAACTCTGAGAAATGGCTATAACCCATGAAATAAAAAATGTAATCCATGTATAATAATCAAGTTTGGACCTTGATTGACCCAACTGATGGCTTAAAAACTATTCATTGCAAATGGGTTTTTAAAAAGAAAACAGACATGGATGGCAATATGCATACCTTTAAGGCAAGACTGGTTGCAAAAGGTTTTAAACAAACATATGGTATAGACTATAATGAAACATTTTCACTAGTTGCTATGCTAAAATCTATTCAAATTCTCCTTGCTGTAGTTGCATACTATGATTATGAGATATGGCAAATGGATGTCAAAATAGTATTTGTTAATGGAAACCTACTTGAGGAAGTGTACATGACACAACCAGAGGGTTTTATCAATCCTGAGAATTTTGGAAAGGTATGCAAG
Source organism: Mallotus nudiflorus (assembly GCA_947683625.1). NCBI lineage: Eukaryota > Viridiplantae > Streptophyta > Magnoliopsida > Malpighiales > Euphorbiaceae > Mallotus > Mallotus nudiflorus. The sequence goes on from CANTUR010000009.1 coordinate 10,475,934, forward strand.
CTTCAAAGGTCCATTTACGGATTGAAGCAAGCATCTCAGAGTTGGAATCTTCATTTTCATGAAGCAGTCAAAAAGTTTGGCTTCATTAAGAATGAAGATGAACCTTGTGTCTATAAGAAGGTTAGTGGGAGTGCAATTATGTTTTTAGTGTTGTATGTTGATGGCATACTACTCATTGGAAATGATATCCCTATTTTACAAAATGTTAAATTATGGCTAGGGAATTATTTCTCAATAAAAGACTTGGGTGAAGCCGCTTATATATTAGGCATTAAGATCTATAGAGATAAATCTAAAAGGCTTATTAGCCTAAGTCAAATAACTTATATTGATAAGGTATTGAATAGGTTTAGCATGCAAGACTCTAAGAGAAGATTCTTACCAATGTCATATGGCATTAGTCTTAGTAAGACTTGGTGTCCTATGACATAAGATGAGTGAGACCACATGACTAAAATTCCATATGCTTCTACTACTGGATCCATCATGTATGCAATGTTATGTACTTGACCTGATGTTTCATATGCCTTTAGGACAATGAGCATATATGAGTTAGACCTAGGTGAAAGCCACTGGACATCAGTTAAAAATATCCTTAAGTACTTGAGAAGAACTAAGGATGCATTTTTACTGTATGGTGGTAAGGAAGATGAGCTAGTTGTAAATGGTTACCTCCAAACTGACAAAGATGATTTTTTATCACAATCAAGTTATGGGTTTTATTTGAATAGAGGTATAATGAGCTAGAGGAGTTCCAAGTAAGATACCATTGGTGATTCTATAATAGAAGCTGAGTATATAGCTACCTCAGAAGCAGCTAAGGAGACTGTTTGGATCAAAAAGTTCATAATTAGACTAGATGTTATTCCTAGTATATCAGATCCAGTGAACTTATATTGTGACAATAATGGAGCTATAGCTCAAGCTAAGGAGCCCATATCACATTAGAGATCCAAACACATACTCAGGAATTATCATCTCATTCGAGATATCATTAAGAGATGAGATGTAAAAATATGCAGAGTACAGACAAATGATAATGTTGATAATCCACTCACTAAGCCTCTTCCACAGCCTAAGCATGAGAGTCATACTAGGTCCATGAGTATTAGTTTTAATATAGATTGGGCCTAGTGCAAGTGGGAGATTGTTAGTGATATGCACTAGGCCAATCATGTATGACTATGTTTTGACTTTGTCATTTTATTTAATAAAGAGGCATTTTTCATTATCATTTTGTGTTATGATAATTACTTAAATAGTCAATTCTTACTAAGGTCATCAAGTATATGACTTGATAGTAAAACCCTTAGATTAAATCTGAGTTCTATTCAAATTATTCCTAGTCATAACAATGTATTATGGATAGTATAATGTTGATTGATGATTATGTTTTACTAATCATGAATATGATATATTAAGTCAACTCATAGGTACTTATTTGGGAAATAATATACTAGATTGACCCATCATGAGAATACTACATAGTTAACTATCATAAGTAATTTTCATCATTGTAATATTGATTTAGTCCTTTGACCTTAAAATCATCATGGATTTCTACATAACTATTTTGTATTTTGACATAATCTAACATTGTCTTTAACAGGATGATTAAATAGATTGTTGTTGGATATGAAATGAGTTATGTGAGAAATGTGAGTGATTGAGAAGGAATTTGTCCCTTATTTAATCTGAGCAAAATATCTATAGGCCCCTTAATAAGATAGACTGAGGAAAATGCATGGCCATGCTAAAGTGAATCGATAAAGAGTTATCATTCTCAGTCTACTTAGAGTCAAGAAATAGTATGATTGAATTATATAAGGTTGACAGAGACTATGCCTTATATTCAGTCAAGATATCATGTGACAAAGGGATTACAATATTTATTATAAATTAGATTATGTCGAATTATTGACTTCACATGACTTAGGTAGTCATAATGTCTTGCTAGAGGCCACTTATGACTTGTAGGCCTAAATAGAGAATTAAGGCCCATTGCTAACGTCATATGAACCTACATAGGGTCACACACTTAGAACATGCCTAAAATAGATATGGGTTTGACAAGCCTAAATATGTTCTATGGAAATAAATAAATTTTTTTTTATTTATTTAAGGTAAAGGTTATCTTAAATAAATAGAATATTATTTCTAATTTAATATTAAATAAAATTGGAATAATAATAATTGAGAAATTACTAAAAGGCTATTTTGGTAAGTGAAACCCTAATTGGAGGTCTATAAATATGTTATATTCTCTAAGGTTTCACTAACTCAATTATCAACCATCAAAAATTATTTTTCTTCTTTTAGAAAAACTAAACACATAGTGTTTTTCATTATTGATTTATGAGAAATTAAGAGAAGTTCTAGCACACAAAACTTTCATTTTAATTAAGGGTTGTTCGTATAGATGCTTGTGGAGGATGGATTCTTTTGGAGATGTCTTGATCTAAAGTGCCAAATCAAAAAGCTCAAGGTAGTGTGTCATTGGAGTGAACCTCCTCTCTACCTTTCAAAAATCTTGCCTCTTCTGCGTTTGTGGTAAAATTTGAAAACCCTAGTTTTAATCAATTAATCAAAATATTTAGATCCGGGTTAGGGTTTATGATTAAAAGTTTTAATTTCCACTATATTTTTGAATCATCCCCAACAATTATTATCAAGTGATTTTTTTTTATTTATGAAAATTCTTAAGGCTTACTACGGGTTTTGGATGCATTTTTACATTTTCCATTCTCTAGTGCTAGTCACGTACCTTTAAGTTCAGGTCGTGACACATCTCTTAGCTCAAATAATTTTCTTTCAACTAAGAAATCAATCCCAAATCTAAAATCTTTAATGCAATTAACTATTATATCTATGGAATTTATAGGAAATAATTGAGCTACTGACCAATCAATTAGAACTCAAAGTGTCACTGTCATAAGCTAAAAACAAGGAGAATTGGTCATTACCCAAGCTTTCTTGTGTATGGAGCAAGACTTTGCTTGAGGAGAAACATATATCAAGCTTAAAATGGGTCAGGCTTGGGCAAATGGGTTAGTTTTAAAATGGGTTCATTCAATTATTCTCCACTTTTGGGTTGCTAAATGGGTTCATCCTCTTGCTTTGCCACTATCGGGCTTTAAAAATTAATACTTCTTTATTTCATTGCATGTCTTTTTTTTATAGCCATGAGTGAGTTCATGAATTTGATAATACATCACTGTGGGCATTAGGAAAGTTCTCATAACATGGTTTATATTGAGGGTGAGATTATGAATTTAAAGTATGTTGATATTGATTACCTGTCAATGTTTGAGCTGTAAGGTTATGCAAAAGATATTGGATACAAAAATAGTATGTTAATATGGTTTAAAACATATGGTTTAAGTCGTAATAAAAGTTATGAGGAGATAAGGATAGTTGCAAATATTAGTAATATGCTATATTACAATCGAGGTTGTGAATATATAGAGTTATTTTATGTTAAAGTTGATGATCCTTTAAGTGTTAATTATGGAACTGGAAAAAAGAAGTAGAGTCCAAGCATGTCAAAAGTGGTAACTCCACTTGATCTAGCATTTTCTGATGATAGCATTAATGATTTAATAGATAATGGGGATGCTAGGGGTGAGAGTGAGAATGGTTATATAGCTAGTCTTGATGGGTCTGATGAGAGTCAAGTTAAGGGTGTTAATATAGCTGGTGAGGGTAAGGGTATGGATGGTGATGTAGTTGGTCTTAATGGGTCTGATGAGACTTAAAAAAAGGATGATGTTGTAGTTGATGAGGGTGAGGGTAAGGGTGTGGATGGTGATGCAGCTGGTCTAGATAGGGATAGTGACTCTTAAGATAGTGATTATGTAATGAGTAAGGTCAGTTACAATTCAAGTGAAGTTAATTCAAAATGCAGTGAAGCTAGTTGGCTATATGATGATTTGGAAGGCAATGATAATAATATATTTGGTTATAATGGCATGTAAGAGCAATATGTAGATGGTATGGATAAGAATGCAAATGAAAATTCAAAGGTAGGGGCTAATGCAGGGTCAGGGGGTCCTAATATAGGAGCTAACCTAAGAGAAGATGATTCAAGTAATTTAGTGAACAGGTTGTTGATGATGACATGGCCAGTGTGAATGGGTCACATCATGAACATTATCCTCACTTTGATAAAGAGAAAGACATGAAGGACGCTTAAATGTGTTAAGGCATAAAATTCACAAACATGAAAGTATATAGGAAGGCATTGAAAGATTGGATAGTGAAAAAAGGGTATAAGTGTTAATTTTTGAAGAATAATTCAAAAAGTATAACAATCATTTGCAGGGAGAAATGTGGCTTTATAATTCATGCCTTTAAGATTAAAATGTCAACCACTTTTTAGATTAAAGCTTTTTAGCCCCATCATACCTATCTAAGAGAGTCAGGTAGTAAGCTTGTGGACTCTAGTTATTTGGTTAGCAAGTATCTCAAGGACTAAAGAGACAATCCAAAATGAGATGTACTCACAATGCAGAACAAAATTCAAAGGGAACTTGGTGTTACAGTGTCATTACAATGCTACTATAGAGCGAAGAGAAAGGCTAAGCAAATTATTGAAGGGAATCATTAAGCAGATTATTAAAGGGAATCATTTAGAGTAGTATTAATAGTTATATGGCTATGCTAAAACTATTAGGAAAAATAAACTTGGTAGTATGGTGAAACTCAAGTGTGAAAGTGTCCATAAAAACTTATATGATGTTTGCATCTATAGTGTTAAAAGAATCAAGATAATAGTAGAATCCTTCCTAGTGTACAAGTATTTGAGCATATGTATGTCATGTTTAGTGCACAAAAACAAGCATTTTTCTTAGGTATGAGACCATGGATAGGATTAGATGGCTATCATTAAACCATACCAATGGGGGGGCTAACTCTTGCTGTAGTAGAAAGAGATGGCAATGATAATATATATCAAATTGACATGGCTGTTATGGATATTGAATGCAAATCTTCTTGGCTATGGTTCTTAGGTATGCTTTTTGAAGATTTTGGATCTCCATAGGAAACAAGATGGGTGTTCATGTCTGATAAATAAAAGGTAAAACATAATGCTTTATTCATGTCATGTTTGAGTTAACTATATTGTTTATTATTCACATGTGGCATCATCCTTAGCTTAGGTACATTATTATATTATTTGATAATATTAGTGTGTTTGAGCTTAATGAAAATGCACTTGCACAATTTATAATGTGATTGTGTGTGGGCTTGTAAAATCAACTAGAAGATCAAAGAATAAAATTTAAATTTTAAATGTTTGCTACTTTTTGTCAAGTGATGATATTGCTCAAATTGTTCTGTCAAGTGATTATAATGTCTTAGCTATTTTTCTCCTATTTTGGCTAGCTTGAACATATTGCAATATGGTCAAGGCAATAATGATAAAAACTTGTGTAGCTACATTTGTAACTTTTGTTTACCTTGACCAAGTTGTAAGATTTTCATGTTAATTACTTCAAAAATGGTTTTTTATATCAGGTTACTTATATGACTAATATATTGTCATTTGAACTATCTTTTATATCCATTTATAATTGGATTTAATAGAAAATGCACACAATTTTTTATGAACATAGTTGCACTTTTTTCACAAATAACTATTTGAATTGGAGATACCCACTGAATTGGCTTTTTCATACAAACCTTACATCAAACACCTTGTGCACTTTTTATCAGGCTTAAATACACATGATACCCACTGCACACATCAACATAAATAGCACAAAAAAAGCACAATAATAACATTTTGGCTATGGTTTTTTCTTCATGTCACCATCCACCTTTCCTTTCAGTTTATTAATTTCTTTAAATGCTTCACTTCAATCTCATTCTAAGTCATTTAGATGCTTTTTTATAGCTCCTAATTCTATTTCCAACTCAATTGCTCGCACCTAGAATTCAAGAATTTCATCTTCCCATATTTGCTTCTTTAATGTTGCTCCTATTTTCTTTTCATCAATCCAATTAAAAAACTCATAAGCTTCAGCACTTGGAAATAAGGGATAGCCCCTAAATCATCTCCGTTTGTTGTTTGCAGTAGTTGACGTCGTAATCACTATTCAGGCCACAATAGCATTTTTGCTCTTTCCTTCATGATTCCAAAAGTCTTTGTGACTAAGAACTCATTTTGATTTTGAGAAAGTAGAAGCAAACCAATAAATCCTTCATAATTCTTAGTGTAGGTATTAGAGGGTTAGAGTTTTTGACAATTTCAATTAGTGTTATAGGCCAAAGGAAATTTGGGGGTTTTATCTTTACGAATTTTTCAAATTATGATTATTGGTTTTTTTTTACTTTATTGCTTATTAGGATAGAGATTGGGTGCAGTTGTACTAAATTGTATCCACATCTGCTGTAGGCAAACTTAATGGAATTATGCCTTTTTTCACTTAGTTGCTAATGATTGTTAATTATATGTCACTTAAGTGCAAAAAAAAAAAAACCATAGGCCCTCGAATCTAAAACCATGAAACCATAGGATACTTTTGCATACTTAACCCTAATTTTTTTTTAAATAATTATTTCAAAAATAATTATTTGAAATTAATATTTTTTATTTTAATGCTTAATTATGTTGATTTATTATAATAATTATAATAGCATTTAATTTGCTTGTAATTTGATTTACTTAGAGTTAATTTGATGTAAAGGGACCTATTTGTCATGATTTAAGGACTTGATTGAAAATTTTTTAAGACTTTAGGGAACTTTCACCAATTGTATTCTTATCATGACATAAAATGCACTTGGCCTCATCCTACTCCACCTCCTCAATAAGACTAGATTTTATTTTTATGTTTTTTGTTTGTTTTTCATCAATTTATGTTTAGTTTGTTTTCTATTTATTTTTAGTTTTTAAGCCTTGAGCTGCTAGTTTATGTCTTGTGTTATGTTTCTTTTTAGTTTACAATTGATAATTTAATGTCATTGTAACTCTATCCTTTTTCTTAATGCAATTTATATTTTATTAAAATTTCCTTATGCTTTTTGATAATGGGGGAGAAACATTTGAGATTCAAATTTTTTTATTTTAATTTACATAATTTTGTTTATGCATGCATTGTAATTTTGTATGTGTGGCTAGTTTTGTCTTATTTTATAAATCATGTTTTCATGATTTTATACTTATGATAAACGGCCTTGTTTTGCTAACTTTGTTTATTTGTGGCTGGTCCTTTCACTTTTCTTAAAGATTTGATCTATCTCTGTCTTCATTGTTTTGGTTCTTGGTCCTTTCTTTCCTTTAAATCTTTTGTTTCTTTTAGGATTAATTCTTGTTTATTATCTCCCTTTTTATTTTTATCTTTGACAAAGAGGGAGAGAATGGATAATTGTGTTAATGATATGATATGCTAAGTACTACATGATGATCATGAGTTCTTGGGTGTTAGTTAATTAAGTTTTACATTGATCATGTGATAGTTAAGTTTGTTAAGTTTCAAAGTAAGTGTTATATGTGCTATGTTTTTGTTGCATTTAAGTAGTATTACATGCATTATACGTGCTACTAGTTTTATTTATTTAAATATGTTTGAAACTATTTCCTTCATATTGCCTAATGATCATGTTATCATGTTTTTATATTTTTAACACATTTGTCATGTTAGACCTGGCCTTCTTTCTTTTTGTCCCTCATGTTAAATTTTATGTTGTTTTTTATTTTTAACTAAAGGGAATAAAGTGTTAAATTTATATTTCTTATCATGTCTAAAAAAAAGGAGAAATAAAGAAATATATTTATATAAAGGACAAAATTTTAACCATTTTCAATTGGTATCATATTTTTTAAATAGGATAATTACTACGTGTCCCCTTGTTTTGGTCTATTACACTACTTCATCCCTAACATTTAAAAAAATACTTATTCATCCATGATATTTGCAAAATTGTATACTATTTCATCTTTAAATAAGGACTAGTGAGTGTTAACTATTGTAAATCTCAAGACTGAATAATTATTTTTTCAAATGTCAGGGATGAAATAGTGTAATAAGCCAAAATACATGGGGCACACAGTAATTATCCCTTTCTAAATCATCTCCTTTATGATTATTTAATATTTTTTAGGGAGAATTTCTATTTGCCCCTATGTTTTGGCCTATTACACTACTTCATCCCTAACATTTGAAAAAATATTTATTCATCCCTAACATTTGCAATAGTTAACACTCATTAGTCCTTCTTTAGGGATGAAATAATACATGATGAAGTAGTACAATGATGAGTAAATATTTTTTCAAATATTAGGGATAAAGTAGTGTAATAAGTAAAACACAAGGGGCAAATAGTAATTATCCCTATTTTTAAAGAAACATGTTATGTCATCCTTATATAAATGCTATCATAATTCTTTTCAAACTCCAATGGTCCTTAAATCGTCCCTCACGAGCCAAGACATTGTCCTCATGATGGTGAGCGACGTTTTACAAAAGTTTAAAAAACACTCAAGGATGTTTGGAAGACTTTAGAGACACAATCAATGCCTCTAACAACCATATTCTTGAGTTATTTATCTATATAAACTACTCCTAGAGCTCAATTGAAGTTAAGAAACTTACTTTTTCAAATTCTCTATCTTAACATTCATCAAAGCACTTAAACTTTCATTTTATTCATTCCTTGTTTCATTAACTCTTATGAGAGTTGGTTGTCTGTTAGAAATAGAATTTCTACTTAATCTAAGTTTTAGGATAGATCAGAAGGGGAGTGAGATTTATTTCGAAAGGAATTATTTTAAGTATTTAGCAATTAAAACACTTAGGAATTAGTTTAAGAGTAAGCCTAAAAACTCTTAATTGTAAGGTTTAAGAGTGAGCCTCAAACTCTTATGTAATCTCAATCTTATGAATAAAATTATATGAGATTGAAAATCCTTACTTAGGGATAAGTTAGGTGGAGATGTAATATTGTTGAGAATTCAAACTTCTTAAATCATTGTGTTCATTGTTCATCCTACTATATTCTCTTTTAATTCTTGCTCAATTCCTTAAAATCATTTTTATTTTTCTAAAATTCTCATCAGCCTTATTCACCCCCCCCCCAACTAAAGTCCTTTCGTAATTAGAAAAAAAAAAGCAATAAAAAAGAAATAAAAGCAGCCACTAGATTGTTTGTGTATTTGTAACATTAAAGAAATAAAAAAAATAATTAAAAAAGCAACAAAAAGTAACCACTAGATTGTTGGTGTATTTGTAATGTAAAAAACTAAAAAAACAAAAATCAAAAATCAACAAAAAGCAACCATTGGATTATTGGTATATTTGCAACATAAAAAAATTGAAAAAATAAAAAAAAGTAATAAAAAACAACAACACTAAAAAATAAAAAGTAACAATATTTAAAAATAAAAAAAAGCAACAGAAAAAAGAAGTAAAAAGACAAAAACCTAAATTAATTTTAAAAGAGGAAATACCACATAATGGAATTATTAAGAAATTAAGAGAACAATACTCCATTTTGTTTTATATTATCTAGTAATAAAGTTCATTTTGTTTATTTATATTGGAACCACTTTACCAAGTTTGCATCGGCTAATAAGGACTGGGTAAAAATCTAAATAAATTAGAAGCATTATAAAGACTGAGAGCAAACCATTATAAGAATATCTAGTTTAAGACGTTACTCTATTTCATGTTCATTAGGATTTGATAAAAATTTAAAAATTATTAAGTAATAAACAAAAGGAGATAAAAAATTTATTATAATAGAAAAATATATGCATAAATGCCTAAATATAAGAGCACTTATATACACCCACACACTAATATTCTCATAAACACTGAAGAGACTTTCTCACTTAGATCACCCACAACACACACTCTTCCATATACACTAGCTCTCACATGACTCTCTCACACACCTAATTTAAAAATGAGGATGATGAAAGTATTTATAGGTGAGGGTTGGGTACTATTCCCACCTCCTTACTTAAACCTCCATAAGGGAACCTTCCGCAGCCTTTCCTGGGCTTACTTAGGAAGCTTATCTTTCTTTCCTTCTATGGAAAATTCTAGGCACCCTAAATCAATATTCTTCCCTTACATTCCCTTACAAGACTCTTGGACTCTCTACACACTACTACAACATTCTAGAACACTCCACATAACTCTCTAAACACTACTACAATATGTTAGAACATTCCATATAACTCTAGTTTATCCTAGGCTACTTTATTATTTGTTAAATAAAGTTATAATCTTCAAGAAGGATGTAGAGAATGGTGTAGAGTTGGTGATGTATTCTTCATACTCCTCTTCAGCACTAACTCTATTGTCTTTGATCTTTAAAACTTTCAATCCATGTTGATTATCATATTCTCTTCCTCTATCTTGTATATTAATCCTTTTGCTCCTTAATAATTGCATTGTATCACTGTGTTTGTCCCTTCATTTACTGCCCCAAAAATTATTTTTGTATCCTTTAAAATTTTGCTCAACATTTTCTTCACCCAATATCACATCAGTGTCTTTCTCTCTTAATTTTCCTTTTGTTCTTCTCATATTGTTTTTCCTTTATTCTTTTGATCTTCCTTTTACATCAAAGTTTCATTTCTAAATTCTTCATCATTCGAAGACCACAAGAGCTCCTTTATTACTTTAAGACTTTCATGCTTCTCTTCCAGTTTCTCCCTCATACTGTGCACTACTGTAGACAGTGGCATTTAGCATGTGTCCAAGATTTTAGCAACCGTGACACTATTTAGGCTCAGGGCCTTAGGGAACACACTACTATGTTACAAAGTCATAGTGTGGAGAAGAGGAGTCACTACCCAGGATAATAACTAGGACAATTTGATTGGTGGTACTCGATTCTCTAAAAGAAAGTTAGCACCACAACCATGAGATTATAGGAACGGAATACTAACTTCTCTTAGTCTCGTGTTCATTAAGAATAATTTTATAAATGATTATTTCATCCTCTAATTACATGCAATTTTATTTAAACCCTATTTGACATCCATCTAACCCTAGGCATTTAGTCAAAAAAATGCACTTAAGATCGCGTTATCCTTAAGTCTAAACTATGTTAATTTTATTAAAAACTTAGCTAGATTTACATTTTATTTACAAGTGAGAAAGGGACTAAAGGTGGGCCTACATTTTTTATTAATTAGTGAGCCTAGATCTGTTTATTTTAATTTGTCTAAGGAATGGGCTTAAGTCTATTCAGTTTTAAAGGAAAGTTAAATTAGTGGGCCTAAAATCTAATTAACCTAATGGGCCTAAATTGATTTTGATTATTTAAAGCCCTAACCATTTTTAAGCCTATTTAAAGTGAGTTGGACCTAAGCATGGGCTTAGGGCCCAACATAAAAATAAAGAATAAAAAAACACAATCCAAAAACAAATAAAATATAAAAAAGATCAAACATACATTATAGTGATTTTCTAAAAAAAACATAAATCAATTACATGAAAACCCTAAATTAAGCTACTGCCACCATTGATTTTAATTAATTTTGACCAAATTGAACCTAATTACTAATTGATTTTAAACATAGAAAATTAAATCTTTTCACTATTCCCATTGTTAGTGCTGTTACATACTATGTATAGAAATTAAAATCAATCAATTACACAACTATGAATTAAAATAACTACACAGAATACTAAAATGAAAAATAAAGATAAAACCCTAAATTCTACTGGAAAACAACATAGATTCTTCCATGGCATTCCATGGACCTTCTGTTCAGTTTAAACACAAGCAGCATCCTCCCCAATCCACATTCAGACATAAAAAAAAACACAAAAATAATCATATTAGTAGCAAAATTGAATAATCAAAATAATAACAAAATAAAAATCATAGAAAGAAAAGAATAAAATAGAAAAGAACACTGATGATTTTAGATGTTGTGCAAATGCCCTTTTTGGCCCCTCAGACTAGGATTTTCACCGTTGAAAATTGAAGTATTGTTCATTCTAGACTGGAACTAAAAAATTCTAGATCATCCTCATTAAATGAACTATAAAAATTAGGGTTTTGAAAGAACAGAATAAATCAAAGTTTGGTCAGCAGGTGTTATCAGTAATGTTTTGATTTTAAGGTTTCTTTTATGCGATAGGGTTTTTTTTCTCTCAGTCTGTGTGTGTGAGAGTTTCCCTCAGTTCCTCCATCTGTGTAAGTCTCAAAAAGCCCCTCATGCATGCAGACTCTTTGCTTTTGAAAGCAAAGTTTGCCTGCATACTAACTCCAAAACAAGTTCATCTCTTCCAAAACAAACTGATAAGGATTTTGATTTTGAAAGCTATTTATGTGTTTTGAATGCATTGAAACCTTTTCAGATAAAAATAATAATAAAATTAAATTTTCAACCAATCAAAACACTAAAAAAATTTATAAGAAATAAATTAAAAGAATACATGAAAATTTGAAAAAATGGGACTTTTTACTCATCAGCATTATGCAATGCCGATCGGCATTACACAATACTAGTGGGCATTACACAAATGGCGATTGTCATTTTAATGTCGATCCCAAAATTTTTTTTAACTTTTAATTACCAAAAGACCCCTAAAAAATTGACTTTCTTGTAATCAAATCCTAAAAAATGTTGCAATTTAGTCCCTAAAGTCCAGAAAATTGAGAACCAAGTTCAATTTTTCAATAAATTTCATTATAGGGGTCTACGTCACAATTTTGCACAATTGCATCCCAAAATTGGGTGCTTATAGTTGTCCCCCTTTATCATTGTTTGCTTGACAAATTGTGGTAAAGCAATAGAAGCACACAATTTCAAAAGAAAGGAATTAAGACACTTGATTATATCCTAAATGATATATTAATGCCCAAATTGCTAAGCAAGGTATAATGTTTGACAAGTCTCACTATATTTCCTGTTGAACGTCTAGTAGACTTTGTGCAAATGAGTTTCGCTATATTCCCTATGGCACGTTTAGCGATGATAAATTGAGAACTTACTATAGTTCTTGTGCAATGTCTAGCAATGATGAATTTCGTTATATTCCCTATGAGATGTCTAATGATGTACACTATATTCCCTATGGGATGTCTAGAGATGATAAATTGAAAACTTGCTATAGTTCCTATGGAACGTCTAGCACTAATGAATTTTGTTATATTCCCTGTGGGTCATCTAACAATGTACGCTCTATTCCCTATGGGACATATAGTGAAGTTGAATTGAAAATATGCTATAGTTCCTGTGGAATGTCTAGCATTATTGAATTTGATTATATTCCTTATGGGATGTCTAACGAAGGATTCCCATGTTGTACAATATATTCCCTATGGGACGTCTAGTGAAGTTGAATTGAAAAATCTACTATAGTTCCTGTGAAACATCTAGCACTGATGAATTGAAAGTTTACGTCATAACTGCTATGCAGTACATAACATAATAAAGGTTATGACTACTGTGAAGCACTTAACATAATCATTTGAAATTTATATCATAGCAATTGTGCAGCATATGAATCCTTTGATTGAAATGATGCATGTAAAATTCAAAAATTGAATTATGTAATCTTGTTATGCATTTTGTACTTAACAAAAAATTCAAAATCACAGATTAATTATGCAGTTGTAATAATTCAATGAATTATTAATTTGATGAATGTCATGATTTAGTTAGGAACATGTTCCTAATCAGAATGCAATTATGGACCAAGTTGCAATGAAAGAACTTGGATCCATGTATAAGGACCAAAGTGGCTATTTTCCACTTTATATATAATTTCCTTTTTTGCATGTAACATTCCATTATCTCCTTTCTTCATTTTCCTTTCCTTTTATTTTCTCTCTTTTCATTGATTTTTTTTCCTTGATTTCTTCATCATTTGACGTTTGATTTGCAATCTGTTTGATCCTATGGCCTCCTTGTTACACAAACAACATGAGAGAGTTGAAACTTCAGAATGTCATAAGATTCTGCCTCCTCATTTTCCTTAGAATGATCTTGGACTTTAAGAAGACTCAACTATCTTTCCTTTGACTCATTTACATACCCACAGGTGTAGAGATATGGGTAATGAGGTAACTTTTCTTGCTTCTATTTATTTCTATAAAAATATCACCTCTACAATTACTAATCAGAGTTAGTTTTAGAGTAAATATTGACGTGTATATTAGTCATAAATTAACATGAAAATGCATGCTAAAATTGAAATTAAACTCTAAAAATATGAAATTCAGCCTCTGGGTTGTTCGAATGACTGATAGGATCTCTGGAATTCTAGATTTTTTATCAGCCCAGTCAATGCCGATCAGCATAGTAAAATGCTGATCGATAATCTGGAATGTCGATCGGTATTCTAGATTGCCGATCAGCTTTTCAAAAAAATTATTTGTTTAGGGTCAATTGATTAATTAATTTATTAACTAATCAAATCTTTCAATTTAAATTCTTTGATTAATTAATTAATCTTTCAATTAATTAATTATTATTTTTAAATTGAAATAGCATCTGATGAAGTTCATGGGCTGTTTCAATCTAGCTCAGGAATTATTTCATGGACCTGCAGAGTAGGTGACACGTCTGATTTGGGCCTCTGGATTCAAGCATTTCATTACTGCACTTCCAACTATTTGAGGCCAGTCTAACCATTACTCTTTATTTTCTTTGATCGAGCGATGGATGGATACTGCCCATACTTTTCATACTCATGTGGGTGAGCTAACCGTTTCACCTATGAGTTTCTATCCTATCATCAGGATTGCCTTTGGAGGATCCCCAATTCCATTTGATGTCAGCTATTATAGTCTTCCAGATCTTGCACAGAGTCAATACATGTGAGATTTGATCAAGTTCACTCTAGTATAGAAGAATCGAAAGAATGTTCTTCTTTCATCCTTAATTGAGGGATTTAGATGCCTTCCTACTTCTACTCCTTGTCAGATTATCCATAAGGAAAGGTGTTTCCTTTTGATATTATCAGGCACTACCCTCTTTTGTGAGATCGGTCATGAGGTCAATATTGCCCTATTTGGTCCTCTCCATGACTTGGATCGAGTTGCCACACTAGATTGGGGATCTGCTCACTCGCTTATATTTACTATAGACTGGACCCTGTTTGTAGAGGTACTGTCATGATATATGGCTTTTGGCACATCTTGCATGTATGTTCTCCTTTGATATTTATAGTCATGCTTTTCTTTTCCTTTTTCTGATATGTTCTCTTTCTTCCAGATCTAGAGCATAGAGATCGGGCTGATTCGAGGCTTTGAAGCTATCAGTTCTTATAGGACCTTTCCTTTGATGATGAGATGGGGCTCTTCCCACCTTTCTAACAACAAATATACTTTAAAAACATATTGTGATTAGCTAAACACTATCGAGTGGCACCTGGTAAGAAAAAATAAAATCATTAGTATGTTACAGTTTAATAGAGATTAGACTTAATTTACATAAATTATAGATAAACTCTGATTGGTTGGAGGGTGCTGAGGACATCTAGCGATATGATTTTATGGCAGCTGTAGTTTTCCTTGAGCTTATGAGGATCCTACTCTCTAGTTATGGCTATTTGATGTGTTATTTAGGAGAGTGAGTGTATCCCTGGTCCTCAGACCCTTCTCGATGTCGCATTCCATCTGATGTCCCTTCCTTTATGTTTCACAACTTGCATCTTACAGGTTCAAAGCTGAGGGATGCACTACAGGGATATGCTGCCTCAGATTTTCTTAAGTGTTTTTGACATTATCAGCAGTTTATCCATGTGAGCCTCTTAGAGCATGTTCCCATTGATAGTGATGAGGTAATTTCTCATTATTTCAGCTTCTACTTCTAGAACCTATGAATCACTCCTTCTCTTTAGAGTTTGAGTAGGTTTACTCTTTTTTTATACAGATGAGGAGACTGAGATTGCTCCAGAGACTGAGGTTATTCCTGATATTGAGAGTCCTGACCCCAAACCTAGTCCTATTCATTATACTTAGCATGTTGGGACTAGTCACGATGGTGCTTTTACGAGCATTACACTTGGTGATATCTTGCTTCCAAATAGGTCCATGTTCTACTGGGCTCCTACGATTCAGACTTCAGTTGAGCAATAAATGTGTTTTAGTGATGCTCAACTTTCTATCTTTTCTCCCACATATGCCTCTCATGTGAGTTTTTCTAACTTGTTTCCTACGTAATCTATACACTCGACACTAATGTTAATAAATTTACAAAATAGGTCCCTTGGACATAGGCAGAGTATTTAGATGGACTCGCCTCATCTTAGAGGTTATTCATTATGCAGGTTATAGATAGTTGGAGGGTAAGTATATGTACAATAAATATGCAAATATATGCATGTTATGCATGAAATGCACATTATGTGTTTTCTATGTGTACAGAGCTACTTAAGCGGTTTGGAGTGCGAGATTAAGATACTTCATCGACAACTTATAAGTTCAGCCATTGATCCTTATAGTGTTGGGACTTCCTATGTCAGACTTCCGAACATCTTTCACCATGATGACTTTACCAAAAGATAGAGCCCATGGCCAAATTCTAGAGTTCAGGATGACTAATTTAGGCTATCGGATTTTTCTATCATACTACTGTGTTTTGAATTCTGTATTATTTGTATTCACTGCGTTGAACTAGTCTATGTCTTAATTTAACCTTAAATTAGACTTTAACTAAATGGATAAAGATTTTAGATAACAAAGATAATTATATAATTGGGATAATGATAATTAGATAATTATGCTATTTATCCTCTCTCTCTATCCATTTATCCTTATCATTTACCATCCATTATCTCTATCAAGTAGAGGAAGCCCAATTCCATCCAAATTCAACTTCTCTCTTTATAAAAGGCTCATAAAAGAACCAGTTTCACTATCCCTTTCTCTCCATTCTCATCATGACTCAAGCTTCTCTCCAATTGATAAAAAAATTTCTCATGAGCCTTAATGGTGATGACCATAATAGGCTTCGACCTTTTCATCTTAAGCCTTTAAGATCTTTTCAACATCTGAAGATAAATGATAATTTCTTGCATGCTACTACAATGTTCTGGAGCTCAAAAGATCATGTCTTCAGGTTTAATGGCTAGGAGTTATGTCCTGTGATTGAGGAGTTTGTTGCTATCCTAAGGTGCTCATTGGACTCTACTGCTGCTATTTCCTTGCCTGATTTAGGTATGCAATTCCCGGACAGGCTTGTCACTTTCTTCAATATGCCCCCAGTTGGTATTCATCTTTTTGCCCATAATTCTGAGACTATCAATCTATCTTCATTAATTACTACATGTGAGACTAAAGGCAAGAACAGTGCTACTTGGATTAGAATGGTCACTTTCTACTTTTATGCTCAATTCCTCTTAGTCTCTTCGCATGAAGATACTGATACCAGGATTGTGAGTATTCTGGAGCAAGTGGAAGCTAGGTCTAACCCTATGCCAATTATTCTTGCTGTTGGGTTGGACAACTTCCAGACCCATCATCGTCTTTTGGATAGTTTACTTCTCCTTCAGGTGTGTAACCAAATCTTTTTTTTTTTTGCCTTAACTTTTGCCTAAGCTGTCCTTTTGAATATTCAACTTAGCAAGTTTGGCCTTACTTTTGCCTAAGTCACCCTTTTGGGTTTTCAACTTAGTAGGCTTGCCCTAACTTTTGCCTAAGTCGTCCTTTTGGGTTTTCAACTTAGCGGACTTTCATTTTATTTTTCTATATTTTTCAGATCTGGTTGGAAGAGAAGATGAGCTTGCTTGATGTTCTTTCTAATCCTTTATCTTATCAACTTCATCAACTGCAATCTCATCCATTGAAGGTGAAGGACAGACACACTATGGACCAATGGGTGAATTGGTTACAAAGCGTTATAGATATTGAGATTACATGGACTTACCCTTGGTGGAAGCTGAAGTTTGTGACCCTTAACTTGTATGATCATTGTGTTCCTATCCCAGGGCTGCACTTCTTGACTTTCTTTTCTCCTTCTTGACTTTGTCATCAGTATGACCATCCACAAAATCATAGTCATTATTCTGACTAACTTTGAAGGCTTTCCTCTTAGACAGGGTCAAGAGTTTATGACCTCGCAGGATTCTTAAGCAGATTATACACTCATATACTGATAGAGCTATTGATGACAATTAAAAGACTTGGGTTGTGGTACAAGCTACTGAACCACCAGGATTTTCTAGATACAAGAAGACTCAGGCTTGACATGAAGAGTCACAAAAGAATAAGCAAAGACATCATTACGAATTGGTCTTGTATTGTTGAATTTAAGCTTTCATATTCTGTTTTCATTTCCAGTACTTATGCATTTTGAATAAGATATAACATGCAATGCTAGAACAAAAATTCAATTTCAATATCATTCATTAATTAGGTCTAAAATGAGTACATTTATTACATCAAATGAAATAACTCTTGTTATCAAATAGTTCTTTCGAATTTTCTAGCTGAACATTTTTCTCTCACTAATTTATTTGCCCTAATTTTTTCCTGACTAGCCCTTTGCGGGTTTTCTACCAACGAGACCATCTCTTTTATTTTTATTCCTTAATTTTTTCCTGCCAACCCTTTACAGGTTTTCTGAGCAGTGGGAATGTCCTAACTTTTGCTTAACTAGCCTTTTCAAGTTTCCTTTATACTACTTTTATTTTATTTTTACAGGTAGTATTTCTTGAGGCGATCTAGGTTAACAGGCTCCATGAATTCATTTCCTTCTAGATTTGATATCTTTGTAGCTCCCTTAGGTAAAATCAATTTGACTAAATATGGCCCTTCCCAGTTTGGTCTGAACTTCCCTCTTGGATCAAATACCACTACTCTAGATTGTTTTAACACCATGTCCCCGGCTTTTATCTTTCTAGGCTTCACTTTTTTATTGAATGATCTTGCTATCCTCCTCTGTTATATTTGAGTATGAAACACAGCATTCATCCTCTTCTCATCCAGAGATACAAGATGATCATACCTCTTATGTGCCCATTCACTCCCAGGATTTTTAGCTTCCATGACTACTCTTAATGTTTTGATCTCTGTTTCTATAGGCAAAACAACTTCACAACCATATACTAAGGAGAATGGAGTTTTCCCTGTGGCTGTTCTAGCTGTAGTTTTGTATCCCCATAAAGTGAAAGGAAGAAAATCAGACCAATCTTTATAGGTCTTGACCATTTTAGAGAGAATTTTCTTGACATTTTTGTTAGCTGCTTCTACTACTCCATTAGCTTGAGGGTGATATGGTGAAGACATATAATGCTCAATCACATACTTCTACAACAATTCTGATGTTTCTGCCTAAAACTGGATGCCATTATCTATCACAATGTGGTGTGGAACCCTATATCTGCAAATAAGGCTCTTCTCAATAAATTGCACCATCTGTTTTTCTTTCATAGCATTGAAGGACTCAGCCTCTACCCATTTGGAAAAGTAGTCTATTGCCACAACTATGTACTTTTTCCCATTTGATACTGTCAGCCTTATTTCTCCTATGATGTCAATTCCCCAAGCTGCAAAGGGCCAAGGTGACGATAAACTATTCAATACTGTAAGAGGAAGATGGTTAAGATTTCCATAGGCCTGACACTGATGGCACTATCTCACCATTCTGATACAATCCTTTTCTATGCTCATCCAGTAATACCCTTATCTGAGTATCTTCTTAGCTAGAATCATGTCATTCATATAAGAACCATAAGCCCCTGCATGAATCTCTTGCATCACCTCTTTAGCTTCATCCTTTTTGAGGCACCTGAGCTGCATCCCATTCAGCATTCTTTTGTATAATACCCCATCATGACTCACATAGTTACATGCAAGAACATGAAGGGCATATTTCTCTTTTGAAGTCATTTCATCTGGATACTTTCCTTCTTCTATAAACCTCTTAACATCATAAAACCATGATTTCTCTTCAGGCCCTATTCGAACACTCATAATCTATTTATCCCTGTAACATGGAGCTCTTGATCTCATAATTACCAAAGGCTTTATAGTTGATCCTGTTACACTATCCCACATCAAAGAGAGTGTTGCTAATGCATTTGCCATTTAATTGTTGTCTCTTGACAAATGGATGAAGAGACATTTACTAAAGTTTTTCACTGAAGCTTTCAAATAGTAGATGTAGGGCTTTAGCTTTTCCTCTTTCACTTCCCATTCTTTGTTTACCTAGCTAATCACTAGCATAGAATCCCTGTAAACTAATAGTTCCTTTGCCCCAGGTGCTAAAGCTGGTTCAACTCTATAGGTACATGCTTCATACTCAACCATATTATTAGTCACCTTGAAGTCTAATTTCTTGGTCATTGGTATGGTCTCTCTTTCTGGCGTAACCAAAATTACTCCTAACCTAGCTCCTCTATTGTTTATAGCTCCATCAAAGTAGAGTTTCCACTCATAAGGCTCTACCATTGCCAAATTCTCATCTAGAAACTCTAAATTCCATTGTTCTTCACCCTCGACTGCATTCTGAGCGAGGAATTCTGCTACTACCTTTCCCTTGATGACCTTCGTGGTGATGTACTCTATATCAAACTCAATTAGGAGTACTAGCCATTGAGATATCCTTCTAGTCAAAGTAGGTGCCTGAAATAAATACCTTAGAGGATCGATCTTTGAGATTGCTTGGACCTTATAGGACTGAAAATAATACCTCAATTTCTTTGTTGCCTAAATCATGATTAGACACGTCTTTTCTATCAAGTCGTACTTTTCTTCATATGGCAGGAACTTTTTGCTAAGATAATAGACTGCATGCTCTATCCCTTCTGGTCCCTCTTATACTAGTATTGCCCCCATTACATTTTCTTCCAATTCTAAAAACAAGATCAATGGCTTACCTTGCCTCGGTGGTTTCAGTACAGGTAGATGGGCAAGATACTCTTTAATTGTTTCAAATGCCTTTTAACAATCATCATTCCACTTCACAGGCTAATTTTTCCTCATGATTTTGAAGATAGGGTCACAAACATTAGTAAGCTTTACAATGAACCTACTAATATATTGTAACCTACCAAGGAAACCTCTCACTTTTTTCTCTGTCTTCAGTGCTGACATTTCCCGAATAGCTTTCACTTTATCTGGATCTACTTCAATTCCTTTACTACTAACTATATGCCCTAAAAGCTATCCTAAAGTAACTCTAAAAATGCATTTCTTTAGAATGAGCCTCAGATTATACCTCTCAATTCGAGCTAAGAACTTGTCCAGAGCTTCAAAATGTCCTTCTCTTGTTTCTGACTTGACCATCATGTCATCCACATACACCTTGACCTCCTTATGCATCAAGTCATGGAAAAGAACAATAGCTACCCTTTGATAAGTTGCACCTGTATTTTTTAATCCAAAAGGCATTACTTTATAACAGTATGTCCCCCATTCTATAATGAAAGCTATCTTGATCATGTCCATGACTGCCATCATTATTTGATTATAATTAGAGAACATATCTATGAAGGAGTACATCGCACTTGATGCCGCACTGTCCATTATTACATCGATGTGAGGTAAAAGGAAGTCATCCTTAGGGCATGTTTTGTTTAAATCCCTGAAGTCAACACATATACGCACTTTACCATCTTTCTTGGGTACTGGCACTATGTTTGCTAACCATTGAGGATAATCAACTACTTTTAGAAAATTAGCTTGGATTTATTTAGCAATCTCCTCTCTTATATTTTCAATCCACTCCAGTCTTAGCCTATGTAGTTTCTGCTTAACAGGTTTAATTTTTGGATAAGTGGGAATGTGATGCTCTACAATTTCCCTAACTGACCTTGGCATATCCTCATAAGTCCAAGTGAATACTACCTTTTTTTTTGTTAATATTCTCTCAAAATTTTCCCTCTCTTCAGGAGTTACCTCATGTGATATAGAAATGTTCTTTGGATTATCATTTGTGCCCATGTTAAATGAATCAAATTGAATTGAATTAATGTCAAACATGCATGAACGATCTAAATTATAATGCACAGAACTATTAAGATGCACATCACATAAGTAAGCAAAACCAGCATTCATATCATTGACCATGGAAAAAATAAAATTTTCATCCTCAAACAGACTGGACGTTATTACATTAGTTTCATCATAAAATACATCAACAAAACTATCACTAATGATAGTAGCTAAATCTTAGGGTGGCTCCTCTTCAGGTGGCAGACACACTAGCTCTTCAATAGCAGCACTGCCAATCCTCTTAGCTACCAGCTTCATCACTTCCTCTTTGTTGTCCTTCACCAGATTCTCCACAATCTGCTCCTTGAAGATCTTAAACCTAGGGACATCTGCTCTAGTAACACTGACTGATTCCTTGGCTCTCAGATAGTATTTGCCTTCCCCTAGCTTGATGAAGTTCTGACTCAAAGGACCAACTTTTGCATAAAGCTTCCTCTTTTCTGCATTGAATCTCTTCCTTGCCCTTCTACCTTTTGGCTTTGCTTCCCCTATAAAACCCAATCTTGTTGTGTCATCTTGATTTTTGAATCCTGGGAATTTTGGACTTCCTTGATCATTCTTCCTTAGTCCTTATCTAAGCTAGTAATTCATGCTCTCCATCATTTTTGCTACTCTCAAATCCATTTT
The DNA here is from genome assembly GCA_947683625.1 of Mallotus nudiflorus. NCBI lineage: Eukaryota > Viridiplantae > Streptophyta > Magnoliopsida > Malpighiales > Euphorbiaceae > Mallotus > Mallotus nudiflorus. Next base: position 10,498,476 of record CANTUR010000009.1, read on the forward strand.
AGTCCCATCAAATTTCCCAAAAATCTAAAAACCAAAGGGTGCACACAATTGTTCTATTTATCCAATACGGATGCCACAGAAGCATTGGTCTCAGCTTCTATGGTCACAACTTCTCCTTTATAAGGGAATTTTATCTTTTGATGCATAGTTGATGGTACCCTCCCAAGGCATGGAACCATGGTTGTCCCAATAACAAGGCATAAGTGACTAGAATGTCTAGCACAATAAACTCAATGGTTGATTCCACAAGTCATGTTTTAACCAGAGCTTGGAATGTCCCCTCCATATTCCTAGTGTTGTCATCATAAGCTCTGATTATGAGGTTTGAATCTGTTAACATACATTAATAGTAGAACCATAATCAACCATAGCAAAATTGGTTCTCTTTCCCCTCACCTCAGTTGGGATAAATAATGACTTATTATGGTTTCTTCCTTCTAAAGGCAAGTCATCATCTAAGAACGTTATCAACCCGTGTTTCTTTTCTGTAACCTTTGCTACCATAGCCTCTAGAGTAGCTGTTGTTTCAATATTCATGTTCAATAGAGCTTTAATAAGAGCCCTTCTATGGCTACCTAAATGCATCAATAATTTTGAAATGCTGACATTTGCCTTAGCCTTCTTCAGTTGTTCTAAAATCAAATCCTCTTTCTATTCTTCTTCTATCTCTACATCTTCTATTTCTTCTCTTTCTGTTACTCTTTTTATTTTCTTTCCTACTACTTTATAATTCTTCCCACTTCTAGCGACATGATTAACTTTAAGATCATCACTCTAGACATTGAAACCGCCTGGACTTTCCTTATCAAAGTCATACCAAATGTTAATAACTCCAATGATTCGGTCTCTTTTCCCATCTTTCCACACTTCCATTGTGCATGTTTCCTTCCCTTTCAGATCTTCCATATTGAGCTTGCCTAAGTGTTGATTCAGCAAATCTTCAACTCCTTCTTAAGACTATTTAAGAGCCAAAGGTTCATCCTCAAATTGATCACCCTACCCTGTAGGCACAATTGATTCAATGGGGAAGCTAGCGGAAGCAGGCTTAGAATAGAATATTCTATAATTGAACTTACCTAAAGGTTGTCCTAACAGATCTTCAACTCCTCTTGGTGGCTGCTTGGGAATTTCAAGCACTTCTTTTACCAACTTATCATCAAACTCATCTCCCCAACCTAAGGGCTTAATTGATTTAATAGGGATATCAGCAGAGGGTGGTTTCAAGTAGAATACTCTGTAATCAAACTTACTTAAGGGCTAGCCTAGTAAATCTTCCACTCCTCTCTGTGGCTATCCGAAAGGTTCTCCATTGGGTATAGGGTTGAGGTTCTCGAAGGAGTTTAGCACTTCTTCTTTGCTAACCCCTAAGTTGATCATCATGGTGGCTAGTGGTGGAACATTTCGGTAGTTTGGGAAAGGATTGTTTTTGGAGTTTGGGTTAAAGTAGGATTTTTTAGGGTCGGTGATTTTTTTGGAGTCTATCAGGTTTTGGATCTCCTATTTTAGGTGGATACAATTGTCTGTGGGATGGCCAGCAGCTTGGTGGAATTTACAATAACTATTAGAGTCAAAACTTGGGTTGGTGGCTTAGAAAAGGTTAAAGGTCAGATTAGGCCTTTTTGGATTAGTCTTTCTAAGACTTTGGAGAGTGATTGGTTAAAGTTGGAGAACTTTTAGGGTTGCTAAACTGCACGCACCTCCATAGCTCAGCTAGCACTTCCTTGTTGTGTGCCCCCAATTGAGTAATTTTGGGTTACTGAGCATCTAGAATTTTTCTTTTTCTCATTCTCTATCTCTTCAGCTTGTAGACCGTCATCATATAGATCTATAAAGGTCTTTGGGTTCATCATTTGCAGTCTTTTGACCAAATTAGCTGATACATTATGAACAATCATCCTAACTTAATCTTTTTTAGCCAATTTATTTTTCATTAGTTCTGCTTTAATCATGAATCTAGTGAGGAAATCAGAAAAGGATTCATTGGGTTTTTGCTTATTTAACTCCAAATCCCTAATAGACACTTCCAATCGAGTGTTATAATTATATTATTTCAAGAATGCAGTACATAGTTCTTTCCAGTCAGCCCTAATAGACTTTTGTAACCCATGGTACCAGTTTACAACCATTCCCTCCAGTGACAGTACAAACAACCTAGCAACTACTACTAATGGTGCTTTAGTAGTGCTCATGGTTGTTGTGTATTGGCTCAAATGAATTCTAGGGTCTCCTCTCCCATCAATTTTTACAGTTTAGGCATTTTGAATTTTTTAGGTAGCTTATCTCCCTCCATTTACAACATGTCATCAAAGTTAAAAGAATATCTCATTCCTTGTACTCTAATCAGCTCTTCCATCTTGGACATTTTCTGATTCAATGCTTGCATCTGCTTAGACTCATGATCATGGACCAATTCAAGTGACTCTCTCTTTTCCTTTTCTACCATGTAGTTTTCAACATCTTTTAGTCTCACATCAGTAGCAGGCACATTTCTAACAGCAGGTTGCCCTCAAGCATTATTAACAGTAGGTGGAGGAGCTATAGCAATAGGTGGAGCTCCTATAGTAGGTGGCTATTCAACAGTAGTAGCAAGTGGTTGTTCAATAATAGGTTGCACTAGTCCGGCCAAAGCCTGTCTCAATTCATCTTGCATCATAGCTCTCATGTCATCCATCAAAGCTCCCTAATGTCCTCTAAGGTCCACATCTCTGGTTGTTGTTCCATTTCATTCTATTTAGTTTGAGTTAGTTTAGCTTCTAGGTACAGTGCGTTAATTGGACTCTTCTCTAGTTCTTGAAGGATCTCTTAAGCTATTTACTTAGGGATTAGATCTATTTTGATTAATCTACCACCTTTTCACCCCCCCCCCCCAAACATAAGAAGACCTAGATGAATCTATGATGGCTACAAAACAAGGTGTTAGTATGATGTGTGGACTATATGTATGTATGTATGCAAGTATGCATGATGCATGTGTTTATGCAACAAACAGTAGACAAGCACTTAGCACGTAGCAAGTATCAAGAAGCAATCAATAAGCCATCATGCAGGTAAACCTTCCAACCTTATTTCTCCCACACATGTGTTCAATGGTGAGTTTCTTTTCCTAGGATTTTTTATTTGGCCTTTATATTAATAGGGGATATTAAGAGCCGACATGCATGCCAAATCTCTCTTTAAAACAAAAAGCATAGAAATAGCATTTCTAAATATAAAGGTCTAGCCTAATCCTTATTAGCCTGAATGAGCTTCAAAGGTATAGGCCTGGGCTTTTATAAATAGAAATACCTCATGGCAATTTAAACAAACAAGCACTTTGGGTAAAAATCCTAAGGGAAGTAACTAGGCCATTATATATAGTTAGGGTCTGGTGAAAAGTTAAGGTTCCCTTAGCAAGATGCTCTCCATTATGGACTTTGAGTTACAGGCCAAGGTTAGAGGGGCCTAACATCCTCTACCAACTCGAGAGAAGATTACCCCCCTTAAGGACTTGGGTTACAAACTCTAGTTAGATGAGCTCGGTAATCTCTCTTAAACCGAGTTAAGGCTAAAAGTGATGGTTAGCCAATCTACAACTCCATTAAGCTTGTGAAATCATGGAATAAACCAATGCCATCGGTTGATTAGGGACATGCAGAATGAATGCAAGAATGAAATAATAATCAATAAAATAACTCTAAAGAATACAAGTAGAATCAGTATCTCTTATCCCCAGTGGAGTTGCCACTGTAGACAGCAGGGTTTAGCGCACATCCAAGATTTTAGCAACCACGACACTGTTTAGGCTCAGGGCCTTAGGGAACACATTACTATGTCACAAATTCATAGCGTGGAGAAGAGGAGTCACCACCCAGGGTAATAACTAGGACAATTTGATTGGTGGTACTCGATTCTCTAAAAGAAAGTTAGCACCACAACCAGGAGATTCTGGGAACAGAATACTAACTTCTCTTAGTCTCATTTTTATTTAGAATAATTTTATAAATGATTATTTCATCCTCTAATTACATAAAATTTTATTTAAACCCTATTTCACATCCATCTAACCTTAGCCATCTAGTCATTAAAATTACACATAAAAAATGCACTTAAGATCATGTTGTCCCTAAGTATAAACTATGTTAATTTTATTAAAAAGTTAGCTAGATTTACATTTTATTTACAAGTGAGAAAGAGACTAAAGGTGGGCCTACATTTTTTATTAATTAGTGAGCCTAGATCTATTTATTTTAGTTTGTCTAACGAATGGGCTTAAGTCTATTCAATTTTGAAGGAAAGTTAAGTTAGTGGGCCTAAAATCTAATTAGCCTAATGGGCCTAAATTGACTTTAATTATTTAAAGCCCTAAACCATTTTTAAGCCTATTTAAAGTGAGTTGACCTAAGTGTGGGCTTAAGCCCCAAAATAAAAAGAAAGAATCAAAAAAACATAATCCAAAAACAAATAAAATATAAAACAGATCAAACATACATATAGTGATTTTCTAAAAAAAAACCTAAATCAATTACAATTACATGCAAACCCTAAATTAAGCTACTACCACCATTGATTTTAATTAATTCTGACCAAATTAAACCTAATTACTAATTGATTTTAAATGTAGAAAATTAAATCTTTTCATTATTCCTATTGCTGGGGCTATTACATACTACGTACAGAAATTAAAATCAATCAATTACATAGCTATGAATTAAAATAACTACACATAATAGAAAAATGAAAAATAAAGATAAAACCCTAAATTCTACTGGAAAATAACACAAATTCTTCCATGGCATTCCATGGACCTTCTGTTCAGTTTAAACACAATCAGCATCCTCCCCAATCCACATTTGGACATCAAAACAAAAACACATAAATAATCAAATTAGCAATGAAATTGAATAATCAAAATAATAACAAAATACAAATCATAAAAAGAAAAGAATAGAAAGGAATGAAATAGAAAAGAACACTGATGATTTTAGATGTTGTGCAAATGCCCTTTTTAGCCCCTCATACTAGGATTTTCACCGTTGAAAATTAAAGTACTATTAATTCTGGACTAGAACTAAAAAAATGATAGATCGTCCTTATTAAATGAACTGTAAAAATTAGGGTTTTGAAAAGATAGAAGAAATCAAAGTTTGGTCTGTGGGTGTTATCATTAATGTTTTGATTTTAGGGTTTCTTTTATGTGATAGGGTTTTTTTCTCTCAGTCTGTGTGTGTGTGAGTTTCTCTTAGTTCCTTTATCTATATGAGTCTTAAAAAGCCCCTCACACATGCAGACTCTTTACTTTTAAAAGTAGAGTCTGCCTGCGTTGTCTACAAAATCCGTAAGTGCACGGATCGAGAAGTGTAGCACAATAGATATCATTCCCTCGAAGACTGGATACTAATTACCAATATTCTTATTTAAATTCTCAGCTAGAAAATTAAATATAAGTGAAATTAAATTAAATAATTCAGTAATCTAATATAAGGTAAAATCAAATAATTAAATCTTAGAGTCTAGGTCTAGTTTCACCATTCCAATATGTTCATGAGCACAATTCAATAAAAAGGGCATTTGAATTCAGTTAAGGGCAATTATTCTTAAACATCTAATGATTCTCTCAAATTCAATTAAGCATGCAACGATTAAGGAATTAATCTAAGCTCATTAAGCTCTCAAACAATTGTTCTACCACTGTAAACCCTGTCCACAGTCATGGTTTCCCTTAAAGCTCGCATACTCTCATGGTCAAGTTATTTAAGTCTTATGAGATTTAAGCTAATGAAATTCCCTAACTCTTTTTGGTGAAAATCATCCACAACATGCAATAAGCTGGCCAAGAATGAAAGCATGAAATAATCACAACTCATAAGATTAACTGAAAATTCAAATTACATTAATAAAATCTCGTGTTCATTACAAATTGGAATGGCTACTCCTATTCCCAAACCCTAAATAGAAAACTTAGCCACACATATTTATGGTAGATGACAAAGACATGTTCTAAAAGAATAATAGAAAGATGAGGAAGAAATTAAATAAAAACTCTTTTTAATCTTCTAGCCTCTTTGATCTTCCTTTATCTCTTAGTTATTTCTTGATTATGCCTCTTGTGTGTGTGTCTTTCTTCTTTCCCATCTTTTTCCTTATATATGAAGTCCCCTAAAATTCATCCCTCTTAGAATAGGAATAAGTTAGGTTTCGAAAAAAAACACAATCCTAGTCAAATTAGGACTGTTTCTCACTCTATGCAAGTCAGCTAAATTCCTTAAAATTTATCCCTTCAATTTGAACTAACTAGGTCTTAGAATCTTTATGAAAGTCATATCATGTCTTCTTATCTTTCCAAAACATATTGAATTGTCTCAATCTGAGTTCGGGATAAAAAGTTATGCCCAAAATACTTAAGTATGCTCAAACTTTAATTACGTAATCGCCTGGTAACGACCGTTATCCAAATGTAACGCCCGTTACCCAACTCACAGCCAACCCGTAATAGCCGTTACACATATGTAACACCTGTTACAGTCTTCAATCCTATTTTTCCTTCCACTCAAGTGCTTGGTAACGGCCGTTATGGATATGTAATGGTCGTTACCCTCCTCTAGGCAACTCATCGTTGGATTTTAAGCTCCAATTCATTTTCCAATGCTCCCGATTCAAACTCCAAGCCTCCAAACCTAAAAATATAAGGATAAACATAAGAAAACACAACTAAATTCCACATATAAACTTATTAAATCAAACTCTAAAGAACCTAAAGCTATATGCAAATGCAAACCTAAGTAAACTAACATGAAACATACTTTTATTAACATAAAATGCAAGATACTAACCTATAACCCTAAACTAACATATTTTAACTATGATAAACTAAATAAATATAACACATAAAGTAAAAACTAATGAAAGACTAACTATAAATATGCAAAAAAAATGAATTTATTAACTCCCCCACACTTAGACTTTTACTTGTCCTCAAGCAAAAACATGAGAACGCCTATCCTTATAACGAATTTAGCACATTGACAAACTTTAACTTATCCATCCTCCAAAAGCTTAGGTTAATAAAAAACTTATAATCCCCAAATTAAATTAATAATTTGAGGTCAAAGACATAGGTATTACCAAGTAAAGAGCAAACTTAACCGTTGAAATCTTGAAAATTCATAAGTTGACAATCCAAGAAAAATAAAAGCAAAGAACACTTTGCACTCAACCCTTAGCAACTATAAACTCTAACGCAAAAAAGATAGCCATACCATTTTCCTTTTTTTATTATTTCTATGAGTGTGTTTTACACTCCATCTCGCATTTTGTTTCTCCTTAACCAACCTTCCCACTCTTAGTGATCCCCTATTGTTCCCGCACCACTAAGCATGGATACCATCAAGTGGGTCCTTTGGATACTCTTACTCTATTTAGAGTATTGGAGTAGATTAGGATTATATCCTTATTCAGAGACTCTCAAATTGCATACGGTAATTTGCCTTTTTTTTTATGAAACTATCCTTGCATACGCTAAAGTCAAAGAGCAACTAAGAATCAAAATTTAAGCATTGCTTATAAGAATTTTTCTTAACCTATCAACTCACAAAATTCAATTGTTCAAAAGCAAGTAAGCATTAGGTTCATTAAAGTTTCAAAAGCCATTAACCATAACTTATCAACCTAACTTAAAAATCACAAATTGAGCATTAACAAAAGCTTATAAAGAATTTATAAGAAAATCAAATTCAACCGTGCCCTACTCATCATAAAGATTGGTAGCAAAAATTTAAGCATGGGGATACTAATATGGAAATTTTTATTTTTATTTTTAATGTGGAATGGAAAAGAGAACTAAACTAAAAATAAAAATAAATCAAAAAAATAAAGATAAATAGAAATAAAAAGGAAACAAACTAAGAATAAAGAGATGAGATAATAGATAATACTCCCCCCACACTTTATGTTTCATTGTCCTTAATAAAGCACTAAATAAGACAAATGTTAAAATGAAAGGGACAATACATAAAATTATATAAAGAGGTTAGGGGAAAATATTTTAAACCAAAATAAACATAAAGAAACATAAAAAAAACCACGGAGAAAATAAACAAACTTAAAAAGCACAAACAGACACTTCAAAAGAAAATATAAAAGCACTAACAAGTTTCATTATGGTCTTCGGGGTCCTCTGTAGAATAGACGCACATGGCTCTAATATCATCAACAGGAGTAGGAGGAGGAGATGGGAAAGGTGGTGGCTGGAAACCCTAAAATGCGAAATAAGCACTGAGGTCATGCTGAAGGCAACTGACGTTCTGCTTGATCTCCCCAACAAAAGCCTCCAAAGTAGTCATGCGAACATCAAAATTCTGTATGCGAGTCATCAAATGCTCTAAAGTAACATACTGTGGAAGATTAGCTCCCATGCCCTCCGCTCCTGGGGTTTGATATCCAGTGCCCCGAGGGTGTGGAAGAAGGACATACCCATCCTCCTATCACATAAGTAAGCCCATATTCACCATCATTTGAAACCTAATCCTCATATCACCTTTGCACTTGGTATAGGGAATAGAAGCAATATCAAAGCCGTTGAATTGTGCCAAAGCCATTACCACAAAACCAATCTGAATTGCTCCTTGAGATTCCTTAGCTACATCCGAGAGTCTCAAAGCAATAACATGTGAAAGCTCCATTTTATGCCCATTTACCATAGCAAATAAAATATCCAGCTCAACACTATTGACTTGGCTATCACTCTCTTTTCTACCTAATAGAGTATGAGCTAGCAATCGGTGCATGTGCCTAAGGCTGTGTGAGATAATATTGGATGCTTTAGAGGTTTTAAGATTAAAACCTTCATCCAAATCAGTGAGTTGCTTCCAGAATGCATGCTTATTGTATGTGGGAAATTGGTTGAACCTAAGTGGCATTTTCAGAGCTCTCTTAATCTCCCAAATTGACATTTCAAAATCCTCATTCCCTAACCTAAAATTCATCATGCTATTGGCACTATTAAACTCAAAAAGGCTAAGGAATTCATAGATTATTACCTCATAATATGAGAATTTTTGCCAAACCCACTCTTCCCATCCCAATCTCTTTATATAGAAATCTACCTCTTCCCAAAGCCCCACTTATTTTAGTGCTTCTTCATCAATATAGCTATTAGGGACGATTGGGTGAGCACTGAGTTGATTGAATTTTTTCTCTTAATAAGTGGTCTTAAATTGAATCTTGGGAGGAATGACTTTAAGTGTGGATGAAGGAGTTGAGGAAGGTGTGGACAAAATACCTTTGTCCTTGGATTATCGTGGACGTTTGCCTTCTCACTTGGACATGGTAGGAATCGAAGGGGTATAGAGGAAGAGAAAGAAAAATATATGGAGAGAAAAGGATTTAGGAAGAGGAAAGGTGAAGAGGAAGAGGTGAGAAGAAAAAGAGGTGAGGGAGAATAAGAAAAATAAATAAAATTAAAACCCTAAGCAAGTCCCTATAAAAGAGAGCATGTGAATCGACACCCAAGAATTAAAAATTTGGAATGCGTAACGACCGTGACACTTTGGTAACGGTCGTTACTTGAGCACTACAAGCATAACAAAATAGGGGGATATGGCGTAACGGGCATTACAAACATGTAACGGTCGTTACATAATGCCTAAAAGTGAGGAAAATGATGGGGGTAAGTGTAACGGGCGTTACAAACATGTAACGGCCATTACGCAATGCCTATAAGTGCCTCAGAATTATATGGTGATGCGTAATGGGCATTACAAATGGGTAATGGTTGTTACACATCACCTGGAACTTTGAAAAATAGTCACGATGCCTTGTAATGGCCATTACAGACTTGTAACAACCGTGACACGTCTCTTTTTTTTATGAAAGACATGAAATTAAAGAGAATGTAAAGTTAAAATAAAAATAAAAGTAAATATGAATTTAAATAAACAAAGAAAAGAAAAGAAACAAACACACATAAAACATCCATACATGAAAGAAAATAAACAAGAGCAAACCTGAGCATGGCTAAGTTTAAGCCATGCTATTCCATTCTGGTGATATTGAAGTCAGCATTCTGGATTTCTCCAAATACAATTTTCCTAAAAGAAAATGAAAGAAAAACTTGAAAAACACATACAAAAGGAAATAGAAAAGAAAATACAAGAAAAGAAAAGAAGAAAGATTAATCTTCCTCCCAATAGGACCAATTTTAGGTCATTGGTGTGACCGTAAGTCAGGGCTTTCACTCTAGGTTTGAGAGTGTGCATGAGACACTCTTCAAATTCGCTTCATTAGCATAGTACAATTTAAGACAGTGCCCATTGACTTTGAAAGACTCGTTGGCTTTGTTCATAAGCTCGATTACTCCATGAGGCAAGATTTTCTTAATCTTAAATGGTCCTGAGCATCTGGACTTCAATTTCCCTAGAAAAAATTTAAGTCTTGAATTATATAATAGCACCAAGTTTCCTTCCTAAAACTCCTTTGGTTGCAAGTGCTTGTCATGCCATCTTTTAGTTCTTTCTTTGTAAATCTTGGCATTCTCATATGCATCCATGCGGAACTCCTTAAGTTCATTTAGTTGTAGAGGTCTTTTAGCACCAGCCTTTGCTAGATCAAAATTTGGAAACCTTGTAGCCTAAAGTGCCTTGTGTTCTGACTCAACTAGAAGGTGGCATGACTTCCCATAAATGAAATAAAAAGGTGAAGTCCTTATAGGAGTTTTGAAAGTTTTTCTGTAAGCCCAAAGTGTATCATCTAAACGAAGAGACCATTCCTTAAATGAAAAATTCACCATTTTCTCCAAGATGCTCTTCAGTTCCCTATTTGAAATCTCTACTTGGCCACTAGTTTAAGGATGGTAAGGTGTAGCCACTTTGTGTTTTACTCCATACTTTGCAAGGAGACTCTCAAATTGGAGATTGCAAAAGTGAGAACCACCATCACTAATAATAGCTCAGGGAGTTCTAAAATAAGTGAAGATATTTCTGTAGAGGAACTTGGTTACCACTCTACCATTATTGGTTGGTGAGGCAATTGCTTCAATCCACTTGGATACATAATCAACCCTAACCAAAATATATTTATTACCAAAAAAGCTTGGAAATGGGCCCATGAAGTCAACTCCCCATACATCAAAAAGCTCGATCTTAATGATGTTTATAAGTGGCATTTCATTTCGGCAGCCTATGTTCCCTGTTCTTTGACAACGATCACACTTAAGCACAAATATTCTTGCATCTTTAAAAAGAGAAGGCCAAAAGAAACCACTTTGGAGCAGCTTTGCTACTATCTTAGCTAAACTAGTATATCCCCCACACTCAAGAGAATGACAATGGGTGAGAACATATAGTACATCTTCAGCTGGAATGCACCTCCTCACCAAACCATCTCCACACCTTTTATAAATAAAGGGCTCATCCCAAAAATAATGCTTCACATCCTAAAAGAATTTCTTCTTTTAATGGTAGTCTAGAATAAGAGGGAGAACTCCACATGCCAAGTAATTGACAATATCAATATACCAAGGAACTCTTTCACTAATTTTCAGGAGTTGCTCGCCTGGAAGGTCATCAATAATAGGGAGAGGGTCATAATCAATAGTGTGCTCAAGGCAAGAAAGGTGATCCACTATTAAATTTTCTATCCCCTTTTAGTCTTGAATCTCCAAATCAAATTCTTACAATAAGAGGATCCAGTAAATGAGTCTTGGCTTGGCATCCTTCTTCGATAGGAGATATTTAAGTGCTAAATGATTTGTGTAAATGACCACCTTACTTCCAACCAAATAGGATTTGAATTTCTCCATTGCATACACCACCACCAATAGCTCTTTTTTAATTGTTGCATAATTTAAATGAGCTTTATCAAGAGTGTGGCTAATGTAGTAGATGGCATAGGCTTGCTTCTACTTCCTTTGTCCCAACATAGCCCCTATAGCATAGTCACTCGCATCACACATAATTTTGAAAGGAAGACTCCAATCCAGTGGTTGCAAAATAGGTGTTGTGATCAAGGCCTCTTTTAACCTATGAAAAGCATTAAAACAATCATCATTAAATTGAAAAGGAACATCTTTGGAAAGAAAATTAGTCAAGGGTTTAGTAATTTTGGAAAAATCCTTAATGAAGCGGCGATAAAACCCTGTGTGTCCTAAGAAACTCCTTATCCCTTTAAATGAAGTGGGTGGTGGAAGACTTTCAATTACTTCGATCTTAGCTTTATCGACTTCAATCCCATTTTCAAACACAATGTGTTCGAGCACCACTCCTTTATTCACCATAAAGTGGCACTTCTCCCAGTTAAGCACTAAGTTAGTTCCTCACAACACTAAAATATATAGAACCATACACAGAAAAATCATCCATAAAAACCTCCATTATGTCCTTAAAAAAATCAGAAAATATAGACATCATACATCTTTGAAAAGTACCGGGTGTGTAGACTACGGGGTTCAGCATGTGTCCAAGATTTTAGCAACCGCAACACTGTTTGAGCTCAGGGCTCTAGAGAGCACACTAACCACTATCACAAAGACATGGCGTGGAGATGAGGAGTCACCAACCAAGGTAATAACTGGGACACAACTAGGACATTCTAGATATGGAATACCAACTTCTTTCAGTCTTGTGTTCATTTAGAATTACTTTATGAATTATTATCTTATTCCCTATTTACATGCAATTTCATAAAAACCCAAAATAATAAACTCAAAGGCAAACTAGTCATGAAATATACAAGTAAATAATGCATTAAACAAATCACATAATCCGTAAGTTAGTCTAATCTACATGAATTTTAAATAAATGAGCTAAATCTACATATTTTAAATTATAAGTGAACCTAAAGACCTAATTCCTTTTGATTTTAATTAAATGAACTTAAGTCTACTAATTTTAATAAAAAAAAAATGGGCCTAAATCTACATGTTATGAAGGTATTGAAATTAGTGGGCTTAATTCTACATATTTTAATTAAATAGTGATCTTAAATTTACAAATTATGAAAGAAGGCTTAAATTAAGTGGGCTAAGTCTAAATTAATTAAATTAAATTAGGTGAGCCTATGTCTAATTAACTGAATGGGCCTAAGGATATTTTTAATCTAAAATCTAATTTATTATAGACCTAAAAATATTTTTTAATTAATTAAACCTAATTAATTATTAACTGACATGGGCTAAAAAAATTACCTAAACTTAAATAAATAAATCAAAGCCTTTAAGGCCCAAAACACATATAAATAATAAATAAACCCAAAAAAAAGTAAAAATATAAAAAAATAATTTAATAAAATCAAACAAATAATTAAATTAATCCTTACTAAAACCCTAATTTTATTATCAAGAAACTTAAATTAATCTACTTCCTCCATTAATTTTAAATAATTACCTAATTGAAACCTAGTTTTACTAACCAATTCAATCAAACTAAACATGCAACCACCCATATAATTTCACTACTCCCACTATTGGGGCTATTACATTAATTCATAAAATAATTAATAAAATAAAAAATAAAATAAAATAAAAACCCTAGAAACTAAGTCTCTACAAGGCTTTATCCATGGTCTTCCACAGACTTCTCATGAATTTATCCCTCTCACATGATCACCATGCATTTTCCTCCATAATCACCATAAAAAAATAAAATTAAAATTAATGAATAAATTATAATAATAACTCGAAAGAATAAAAATAATTAATAACAAAGAAAATAAAAATAAAATAAGAAGAGGATGATGATGATTATGAATGATTTGGGATACTCCTCAGATTTGTAATTCACCATTCTTGATAAGTCTTCGAATCTTCTTCTTCAAAAATTCTCCATGAATCTTGAATTAATTGTTAAATTATAAGGAATTATTTGTAAAAAAAATAACTCAAAAGAGAATAAAAAACTAATTCAAAAAAATGTTTCTCTTTTCTTTTTCTTCCTGTCTCTCTCTTTTTTTTTTCTTCCTTCTCTCTTTTTCCTCTTCCCCCCTCCTTTTTCCTTTTTTTTCTGCCCACCATTCTCCCCTTCTTTTTCCCTCTACACCATTCCTTATATAGTAGAATTAGGAAGCCTAGCCCCAATCCTAATGTGATTCTAATTCCTAAAGCATAAGATTAATACTTAAAATTATATTTAGGAATTTTAAACCAGTTAGGATTGAGTTAATAAGGAATTTTAAACCAATTAGAACTGAATTAAAAATAGGAAAACAGAGACAGAAGATTTCAATTCCGACCGGAATTGTATAATTCCGATTGAAATTACACAATCTTTATCGGAATTATGTAATTCCAACCGGAATTATGGAATTCCAATAGGTATTTTTTCCTCTTTTTTTAACATTTAATTATGAAAAGACCCCTAGAAGAATTTAAATTCTACAATTAGGTCCTAAAAAACCTTGCAATTTAGTCCCTGAAAACATTAAATCCTTCCTTTAAAAGCTGCATTTAAACCCTTTGAATTTTTAAAGATTAAGTATCAAAGACATTTTCATCTCTAGAGTCCTTTGCAACATCCACAACACATCATCCTGAAATTGGGTGTCTACAAGGTGCATTACACAACCCGAAAGGCATTCTCCTATATGCATATGTTTCATAAGGACATGTGAATGTTGTTTTCTCTTGGTCCTCAAGATGGATGGGAATTTGAAAGAAACCTTAATAACCATCTAAGTAGCAAAAGAATGAATGATTTGTAAGTCTTTCCAAAAGTTAGTCAATGAAGGGTAGGGGAAAGTGGTCTTTCCTTGTGGCTTTGTTTAATTTCTTATAGTCAATGCATATGCACCACCCTGTTACAGTCCTATTGAGAATTAATTCATTGTTCTCATTCCTTACCATAGTCATCTCTCCCTTTTTAGAGACTACATGAATTAGGCTAACCCAATTGCTATCCAAAATAGGATAGATAATCCCTTACATCTAACAACTTCATTATCTCTTTCTTTACTACTTCCTTCATGTTGGGAGTTAGTCTTCTTTGGTTTTCAATTGAAGGTTTGAAACCTTCTTCCATATGGATCCTATACATATAAATAAAAGGACTAATCCCCTTAAGGTTGTCAATGTTGTAACCTATGATTTTTCTATAAGGTCTAACTCTCCTAAGCAATTTGTCTACTTATTCTTCACTCAATTCAGCATTCACAATTATTGGAAAAGTAGAGTTAGGGCCAAGGAAAGCATACCTCAAGGAAGAAGGAAGAGTTTTGAGTTCTACCTGAGGTGCACTCTCTTCCTCCAAAATGCTAACACAACTTACATTGGAAGGTAAAGGCTCATACCTTGCTAATTTCACTTTGGTTAGTGAAAGATTTACTTTAAGAAAGCAATCATACAGTACTACTTCTTAATCAACATCACCCTCCCTTGCTTTATGGACTAAGCAAGCCTCGAGAGGGTCTTAGGTGAGCTATTTTTCAAAGACCCCTTGCACACATCTTTCTATTGCATCAACTCAGAAACATGACCCTATAGTCGGTGTTTACTTTGCCATCTTAAAAGCATCAAACTCAACTTTTTCATCTCCAATCTCGAGCAAGATTTCACCCCTTTTGACATCTATGATTTCCCCAGTAGTAGCAAGGAAGGGATGCCCCAAAATAATTGGGATTTAACGGTCCTTTTCCATCTCAAGAATAAAGAAATCACCTGGCACATAGTAGTCACCAATTTTGATGGGCACGTCTTCTAGGATCCCATAAGGATAGACAATGGATCTATCCGTAAGTTGAAGTGACACCGTTGTAGGTTGGGGTTCACCAATATTTAAGCACCTGCAAAAAGAAAATGGAATTATGCTCACGCTTGCACATAAATCACATAAAAACTTACTAATAAATTCATTCCTAATACTACAAGGAATAATGATACTCCCTAGATCTTTAAGCTTTGATGGAAGCTTAGTTTGGATGATAGAACTACATTCTTCATTAATAGGAATGGTTTCATGATCTTCCCACTTCTACTTGTGTGAGATGATGTCCTTTAGAAATTTGGCATAAGCGAGCATAGTGGTGATAACATCCAAAAGAGGTATATTAAGCTTGAGTTATTGGAAGGACTTTATAAACTTCTTAAACTGCTTGTCCAACAAGAATTTTTGCTGCCTTTAAGGAAAGGGTGGTGGTGGAGTCTTGGGAGGTGTCACCTTTTTCTCTTCCTTTTTATCCTCAATCACCTCAATTTGTTCCTACACTTCAGTGTCTTGATCAACCCCTTTTTCTTGCCTTTTTGTCTCATCCTTAGGAAATTGCTTCCCACTTCTAAGAGTTATTGCCTTTAATTATTCTCTAGGATGCTTGAATTAATGAGGCAGCACACCACTCTATCTTGAGCTTGAGGCTTGAGCTGCAATTTGATTCTCCAACATCTTATTATGAGCAAAAAGTTATCCCATTTAAGAAGTTAGATTCTTTATTGCTTCCCTTTGTTCCTCTTAGTCCTTCAAGAATTTCTCCATCATGCTCTCCAAATTAGGCTTGTTCTCATATTGCTGATGGAATTTATTCTTGTGTTAGAGACTAGGGGTGGTTGTTTAAATCCTTGGTTGGTGTTAGGTTGCCCTCCTTGATTTGACCATGAAAAATTAGGGTGGTTACGCTAACCCGGATTGTATGTGTTTGAGTAGGGGTTGCCTTGATTCCTTTAAAAGTTGTTAAGAGCATTAAGTTGCTCAATGGATGGTTCTTAAGAAGGAAATCCCCCTTGACACTCTAAGGTTGAGTGTCCTTCCCCTACAATAGTCACATGAATACACAGCCATAGGGTTAGATACTTTGGTTGAAGCATCTAATTTTTTATAAGCATGCCAATCTTTGCATTTAAGAGGTTCCAATTATCCACTTCATGCATCCCTACAACTTTCTTTGGTTCGCTTCTATCTCCATGCCATTGGTATTTGTTTAATGTCATGGTCTCAAGCAAGTTAAATGCATCTTTGGGTGTCTTGCTCATGAATGACCCTTGAGCTGTAGCATCCATAATGATCCTCATTGGCTCCATGAGTCCTTGATAAAAGGTCTAAATAAGTAGCCATTGTGGAACTCCATAGTAAGGGCATTGACGTTGCAAGTCCTTGAAATGCTCCCAAGCTTTATATAAAGATTCTCCATGATGCTATGTGAAGCTTGTGATTTCTTATCTGAATTTGGCTATTTTTCTGGGTGGGAAATATTTGCCCAAAAATGCCTTTGATAATACATCCCAAGTGGTGATTGATTGTGGTGCAAGAGAATGTAACAACAATTTGGCTTTATCCCTTTAAGAAAAAGGGAATAATCTCAGCTTTATGGTATCCGGATTAACCCTATTCATCTTAAATGTGTCACATATCTCCAAGAATTAGGCTAGATGAGCATTAGGGTATTCATATGGGAGACCGCCAAATTGGAATTGTGAAACCATCTGAATGATTGCTAGTTTTTATTAGCATCCACAGTTGGTCTCACAATGCTACTCAATTTGTCTCCCGGACAAGGCATCGTGTATTCTTGTAGGGCATGATTCCTAACTTATTGAGCTGCCTGATCTTCAGCCATGATTTTCTTATCTCTCTCGTGCTTTTCCTTGTGATTTTTCTTATTCGATTTCTCAATTTTAGGATTGATTTTTTTCAAGATTGGCCCCTTAGACCGAGTGTGCATAAACTAGCTAAAATCACCTGAAATTTCAAAAAAATAAAACAAATGAGTTTTCAAGAAAGGAATACTAGTCTAAGAAAAATAAAAATTGAATTGATATTAATATAGCCAGTCCCCGACAACGGCGCCAAAAACTAGTTGTCTATAAAACTCACAAGTGCACAGATCGAGAAGTGTAGCACAATAGATATCGTTCCCTTAAAGACTAGATACTAATTACCAATATTCTTATTTAAATTCTCAGCTAGCAAATTAAATTAAATTAAATAATTCAGTGATCTAATATAAGGTAAAATCAAATAATTAAATTTTAGAGTCTAGGTCTAGTTTCACCATTCTAATATGTTCATGAACACAATTCACTATAAAGGGTATTTGAATTCAATTAAGGGCAATTGTTTTTAAACACCTAATGATTCTCTCAAATTCAATTAAGCATGTGAAGATTAAGAATTAACCTACTCTCATGATTAAGGAATTAATCTAAGCCCATTAAGCTCTCAAACAATTGTTCTACTATCGTAAACCCTGTCCACAATCATGGTTCCCCTTAAAGCTCGCCTACTCTCGTGGTCAAGTTATTTAAATCTTATGAGATTTAAGCTAATGAAATTCCCTAAATCTTTTGGTGAAAATCATCCATAAAATGCAATAACCCAGCCAAGAATGAAAGCATGAAATAATCACAACTCATAAGATTAATTGAAAATTCAAATTACATTAATAAAATCTCGTGTTCATTATAAATTGGAATGGCTACTCCTATTCCCAAACCCTAAATAGATAAATTAGTCACACATATTTATGGTAGATAACAAAGACATGTTCCAAAAGAATAATAGAAAGATGAGGAAGAAATTAAATAAAAACTCTTTTTGATCTTCTAGCCTCCTTGATCTTCCCTTGTCTCTTGGTTGTTTCTTGATTATGCCTCCCATGTGTGTGTCTTTCTTCTTTACCATCTTTTTCCTTATATATGAAGTCCCCCCAAATTTTTCCCTCTTACAATAGGAATAAGTTAGGTTTCCAAAAAAACATAATCCTAGTTAAATTAGGACTATTTCTCACTTTGTGCTGGTCAGCTAACTTCCTTAAAACTTTAGTCCTTCAAGATGAATGAACTAGGTCTTGGAATCTTCATTAAAGTAGTATCATTCCCTCTTATCTTTTCAACACATCTTGAATTGCTTTAATCTAAGTTTAGGACAAAAAGTTATGCTCAAAATACTCAAGTGTGCTCAAACTTAAATTATGCAATCGCCCGGTAATGGCCGTTATCCAAGTGTAATGCCCGTTGCCCAACTCGCAGCCAACCCATAACGGCTGTTACACATATGTAATGCCTATTACTGCATTAATTCCTATTTTTCCTTCCTCTCAGGCACTTAGTAACAGCCATTATGGATATGTAACGGTCGTTAACCTCCTCTAGGTAACTCATCCTTGGATTTTAAGCTCCAATTCATGTTCCAATGCTCCCGATTCAAACTCCTAGCCTCCAAACCTAAACATAAGGAGAAACATAAGAAAACACAACTAAATTCCATATATAAACTTATTAAATGAAAATTTAAAGAACCTAGACCTATATGCAAATGCAAACCTAAGTAAACTAACATGAAATATGCTCTTATTAACATAAAATGCAAGATACTAACCTATAACCCTAAACTAACTTATTTTAACTATCATAAACTAAATAAATATACCACATGAAGTAAAAACTAATGAAAAACTAACTATAAATATGCACAAAATATGAACTTATCAGCCTGCGTACTGACTCCCCAAGTTTACAGGAATAGGTTTATCTCTTCCAAAACAAACTGATAAGGATTTTGATTTTGAAAGCTATTTACGTGTTTTGAATGTGTTGAAACTTTTTTCAAATAGAAAGAATAATAAAATTAAATTTTTAACCAATCAAAACACTGAAAAAATTGACAAATAAATAAAATACGCAAAAAATTAAAAAAAATGGGACTTTTTACGCACTATCATTATGCAATGCTGGTCGGCATTACACAAATGCTGACCCTTAATTTTTTTTAACTTTTAATGACCAAAAGACCCCTAAAAATTGACTTCCTTATAATCAAATCCTAAAAAATGTTGCAATTTAGTCCCTAAAGTCCAGAAAATCGACAACCAAGTTTAATTTTTGAATAAATTTCATCATAGGGGCTTACGTCACAATTGTGCACAATTGCATCCCGAAATTGGGTGCTTACAACTACCTCATTTTCTTTCTTGCATTCAACTTCTTCTTTCTCTATAACCATACTCAAAGATATCTTTTTTAACTTCAGCACTAAAATTCATTTGATCTTGAATTTCTTCCTCTAATGAAGCACTTTTATATAAATATGGGTCTGTCATATTCCACTCTTCTTCACTTTTATAGAATTATTCTACAAGATACTCTAACAAAACAGATATTGCCAGCACATCCTATTCATTTTCACTATCATATGCCTCCATGTACTCATTTGAACCATTATTTACTTCTTCTTCAATTGCACATAATACTTGAATATCGAAGTCCCATTCTTCTTTACTTTGAACTTGAGGTTGTGTTGTTATCATAAAATTTCCCTCAGTTCATTTGTACCGGCAGTCTTTACCATAATGACCTTTCTTGCCATAATTATAACACTCCACATCTCATTGGTGATATCTTCTATCTTATGTGTCTTCTTAGTTTTAATGTTGTTGGGCTCCTCTTAAACATTGACTTTGGCCTTTCCACTTTATTTCATTTCTATCTTCCTTTGAATCAATCTTTTCATTTCAATCTTCCTTCGAATCAATCTTGTTATCTCTATTGGATTTTTTAGAATTGTAATCTCTAGATGACCTCTTTTATGTTTACTAAATAATGCTTCTTCATTCATCTTACTCTTTAAAGAAACTCCAACCTTTTTTAGCTAACATTTTTTTATTAGCTAATAAATTTTCCAACTCATTTAATATGAGTGGTTTAGGCCAACCCTGAATAGTAGTAATAAAGCATTTATACCCTACCTTAATTCCATAAATAATAGTCCCCCTCAT
This sequence comes from Mallotus nudiflorus, assembly GCA_947683625.1. Classification (NCBI taxonomy): domain Eukaryota; kingdom Viridiplantae; phylum Streptophyta; class Magnoliopsida; order Malpighiales; family Euphorbiaceae; genus Mallotus; species Mallotus nudiflorus. The sequence continues at coordinate 10,519,140 of CANTUR010000009.1, forward strand.
CCTATCTTATTTAATTTTTAATATATGATCTAATTTCAAAATTTCTCAACACAAACACTTAACTTTTGTAAAATACTAATTAATTGACATCTCTCCTTATTTAATAGACATTAACTCCACCTCTAAATTTTGTAATCTCATCTCATTTTTCTTAGAAAATCATTAGGCTAAAATATCCCAAGCTTCTTTAGGTGTAGGAGTGTACTTAATATGTTCTAACATTTCTTTTTCAATTGATACCTTGATCATGAACTTTGCCTTCCCAGCCTTGACTTCCACATCTTCAAGTCATTTGCATATGCTTCAAGAGGTGGCGTACTCTCGCTTCCACTAACTACCTCCCATAGGTCTTGACCTTAGAGATACAATCCCAAACATATCGACCAAGTACTATAGTTGTAATTGTTTAACTTTTTTATACTGCCCACTGTGAGGTCCATCTTGTGACTTAGGACTTCTCTCAACCAAGCATGCAACCAGCTTCACGGTATCTCTTGACTGGACATTAGATAATTACCCCTTAGGAAACTTTGCTATCTTAAACTAAATAAATTCTTTGGACCCTTGATCATCTTGCTCTCGCACCACTTATAAATTATATGGAGGACTAATTTGTAATAAACTTACTTTTATTATATCAAAGAAACTTTAGTGCAACATTACTTGTACCCAACCATGCACTAATATTCTCACAAACACTTAAGAGACTTTCTCACTTAGCTCACCCACAACACACATTCTTTCACATACACTAACTCTCACATGACTCTCTCACACATTTAATTTATAAATGAGGATAGAGGTATTTATAGGTAAGGGTTAGGGTACTATTCCCACCTCCTTACTTAAACCTCCATAAAGGAACCTTCTAGAGCCTTCCCTTGGCTTACTTAGGAAGCTTCCCTTTCTTTCCTTCTATAAAAAATTATAGACACCCTAAGTCTAGATTCTTCCCTTAAAAGACTCATAAACTCTCTACACATTACTTTAACATTCTATAACACTCCACACAACTCTCTAGAGAGTTATAATCTAATGTTAGATCTAAACACAACTACAATATGTTAGAACATTCCACACAATTCTAGTTTATTATAGGCTACTCTATTATTTGTTAACTAAAGTTATAATCTTCTAGAAGGATGTAAAGAAGGGTGTAGAATTGGTGATGTATTCTTCACATGAATGAGAGAAAAAGAGAGAAAAAAAAAAGAAGAAGCACTTGCTAAGAATAGGATGAGATAAACTGGACATGAAGAAGAATTTTATAGCACCATTACCAGTAACTCTACCATCAACATCTAATAATTAATCAACAAAAAAAACACAAACAATAAGAAACATGAACAATATGGTACAGTAAGTAGTAATTAAAAGAGAAAATAATGTAGAATTGAACCCAAATTAGAAAAATTAAACCATTAAAGATAGATCTTCTGGTTCTCTTTAGAACAAGAAGCAATCAGACCTAGAGATATTTCCATGATCCCTCAAAATTATAAAAATAAAAAATGCTTATATCCTCAATAGCTTTTGCTGCACCTTCCCTCTCCCCATTTCTTTCTTCTATTTTGCAAAACCACTCCAAGCATGCCACCACATTTGGCTGGTTGAGATCTGGGCACCAGGATATTGTTCCCAGAATGGTTCTGCTTGTAGAAAAAGTGAACCACTCCCAAATGATTTTATAGTTCATGGTCTGTGGCCTATGGACCAACAAGGCAACACTCTACTTAACTGTTAGACCCAATTTACAAATATTCTACTATTAGTGATAAGATAATGATAAGCTTTGTATATTGTTTGTTATTGCTTATTACCTTTGTTATGTTATTGTATCTGTTCCAACTACTTCACATATACTTGTATCTATCTATATATTATTCAGTATCAATATACAAGTAGATACGTTTTCATCATTCTATAACATTCTTAAGTTGGTATCAAAGCTTATACCATGGCTACAAATTCCTCTCAATCTTCTACCACCTTTTCTTTCTCTTCATCTTCCACTTCGTCTCAATTACCTACACTTTTACCTTTTCCAAACTCATCATCTTCAACACCTTTTCATCTATAACAATCCTTCTCCATTAAGCTTAATTCCAAAAATTATATATCTTGGAAACTTCAATTCCAACCCTTACTCAATTTCTATAAACTTCATAATATCCTCACCAGCATTGAACCTTCTCCACCAAAGGAGATTCTCAATTCAGAATCTTCATTCATGGAACCAAAGCCTACCTATCTTCAGTGGTTTAATAAAGACCAACTATTGTTTTCATGGTTACTATCCTCAATTTCTAAAGAAATATACCCACACCTCATCGGTCTAATTCTTCTTCCGTAGTTTGGAAAGCTTTAGAGACTACCTATAGCATTGTCAATAATGCTCAATGCACTCAATTATATATTGAGTTGCACAACCTAAAGAAGGATGATAAATCAATTTCTGATTACTTATTCCAAGCTAATTAGATCACTGACTCTCTCGCCTTGGCTGGCAAACCCCTTTCTCATGCATGAGCTTCATCTTCCTATCACCAAAGTCCCACATATTTGGTGTAATAATTTGGGAGCAGTCTTCATCTCCTCTAATGTTGTATTCACCACACGAACAAGGCATGTTGAGGTTGATTACCACTTTGTGCATGAGCAAGTGGCTGCCAAACGACTCATTATTGGATCTATCTCTACCAAAGATCAACTAGCTAATATCTTGACTAAGCCATTAGCTAAACTAGTTGTAGGCGGCAGGGTTTAGCGCATGCCCAAGTGTTTGGCGACCATGACACTATATGGGCTTGAGGCCCACTAGGAAATACAATATAGGTCTTGGGCCAAATCGATGATGGAGTCGCCACCCGGATAAAAGCAAGGACACACTGTATAACAACTAGATCCCACGAAGGTTCCTAGAAGCCGTCATCAGAGAACGGGTTTGGAAACTGGGAATGAGCATTTGAATGCTCACCCAACCTTACAGTTGGCCTCCGTTTGTGTTTTGCATTTTATTACCATTTAATTATTTAATTATTTCCTCATTTACATTCCAAGTTGCACTTACCTTCATTTACTCTCCAAATTTTATAGTTAAGTCCAATTTTGCACATTAGTCTAGTTTCATGCTTTTAAGTCCTAACATTCAGCAAAAATAAAATAAATAATAATTTACAACCATATATTCAAAATCAAATAAGGGAAATGGATTAAGGATTACAACGTTTTTAGGCTAAATAGAAAGAATAATATATATAAAATAAATTGAACATTTACTAAAAATAAACCGACGAAATAACATAAATGTGATAAAATAAAAGGGATAACTAACAAAGGTGACTACTCAATAATGGAGATCATCAAGTAATTCCTGCAAACAACACACAGTTAGTCCTTCCTTTCAAAAAAAATGAAATCACATATAACAATACTTACAAAGAGTCTCTATAAAAAGGGGTTCTCACATCATGAATTAAAGAAACCATCAAACAATCAAGATAAGACATCATCATGCAATGATACAGACATGTTTAAGGTCAAAAGGGGACATACCAAAGCAAACGTCACCACAAACGTTAAAAAAAACGAAATAAAAAGCAGGCCAAACCTATCAATGTGGTGATTGCCTCATTGAGATGGGGCGATTGCCTCATTGATGAGGTGATGCCTCATCAATAAGGACCCCTAATATTTCTAAGGCAAAAAAGCATACAACACACATAAACAAAAGGAAGACTTCCAAGAGGCCTGTCAATAGGGCGATCGTCTCATCGATAAGGCGATGCCTCTATGAAGAGGCGTCACCTAATCGACAGGCCGATTCCAACTCTCAAATGTTCAGACTTCTACTTTAAATAATAATACATGTACATACACACTCTACAAACATCAAAACTACAACTACATGCAAAGGCATTCAAAGATCACATAAATAAAGTGGGATTTCAAAGCAAGATAAACTATAACTATACTCAAAATATACTAATGACTTAGTTACACACAAGCAAGAACACACATAATGAAGAACATGTTAAGTTTGAGTGCAAGTTTTCTACCAAAATAAGAGACCCTCAGAGATGTTTTTTTTTATGATCCTTGCTAGGATGTGATCTCTACTTTTGACACAAGCTTCTTCCTTCTTCTCTTAGGAAAAAGTGGACTTCTTTTGTTTCAATCTCTCCCTCTTCCTTGAGGATGTTTTTTCTTTGCTTTTCTCTATTTTCTTTTTTTTTTAGAGCTCTCCCCTCTCTTTTTCTCCTTTTTTCTTCTTTCAATAATGGCCAACCCTCCTTTTTTTCTCTCTTTTTCCTTTTATTCCCTAGCTTCCCCATGCCCCTAAGCCCTCTAGCTCATTATGAGCGTCCATAGCCTTTTTCTCTTCCCCAAAAATCTCTTTCTCATGCAAGAATCAGGTCTGAAGGCTGGGGCCCACACCACTTGGCTACCTGGTTGCAGTTGCATTTAATGCAGCTGCAAGTGGGCTACCATAGAAGCGGTGCCTCTTCAATGAGGTGATCACCTCTGTGATGAGGTGATCACCTCTGTGATGAGGTGATCGCCTCATTGGCTGCTACCAAAGAGACGATCGCCTCATTGCACTGAGGCGATGCCCCTTTGGCCCGGGCCCGTATTGGGCCAGGCGAGCTTGGGCCAATTTTGGATAATTGGGCTGGGTTTTGGGCTTTTTAAGCTTTGGATTTTCAAGTCCACTTTCCATTAGAGATTCAGGTTTCATTCTTATGTCCAAGTTTCATGTTCTCATCATCGGGCTTAACAATGGGCCGATCAAACTAAGCATCCTAAATTCATCCCCTAACATGGGTCGATCGAATCGGGTGTCTACAGTTTGCCCCTTGATTGTTTGAAAAATCAAATGCATACAATGAAAATTTTTCAAAAAATCTCATGCATAACAACAATTAAACAATAAGATAAAAAACATACCTGACTCTCGAGTCTCACCCGAGAGATAAATCCTTCAATTCTGAAATGTGACCGTGATCCTCGGGTTTTCTTGGCTCGATCAGCCACTCATTAATATTTGATAAAGTATTCAAAGACTCTTAACCTCGGGTTTTCCTGGCCCGATTCTCACAACATTAAAACTCGATTCTTAGGTTTTCCTGGCCTGGTCCTCATAATACTAAAACTCGATTCTTGGGCTTTCTTGGCCCGATCGTCGCAACACTAAAACTTAATTCTCAGGTTTTCCTGGCCCAATCCTCACAACACTGAAACTTGATTTTTGAGTTTTCCTGGCCTGATCCTTGCAATACTAAAACTCGATTCTTGGGTTTTCCTGGCCCAATCCTCACAACACTGAAACTTAATTCTTGGGTTTTCCTGGCTCGATCCTCGCAATACTAAAACTCAATTCTCAGGTTTTCCTGGCCTAGTCCTCACAATACTGCAACTCGATTCTCAAGTTTTCCTGACTCGATCCTCACAACACTGAAATTTGATTCTTGGGTTTTCCTGGCCTGATCCTCGTAACATTGAAACTTGATTCTCGAGTTTTCCTAGCCTGATCCTTACTAAGGATGTGGTTTTCAGATTTTCCTGGTTCGATTATCACTCCTCCGAGGACATAGACTTCTGGGTTTTCCTGGCCCAGTTTTCATTCACTTCCGACTTCAGGGATATTACCCGAACAGTCATTTCGATCTTTGAGCTTCAAGGATTCAAACTCGAATAGCCCTATCCTTGAGCTTTGGGGATTCAAACCCGAACAGCCCTATCCTTGAGATTCGGGGATTCAAACCCAAACAGCCCTATCTTTGAGCTTCGGGGATTCAAACCCAAACAACCCCCTCTTTGAGCTTCGGGGATTCAAACCCGAACAGCACTATCTTTGAGCTTCGGGGATTCAAACCCGAACAGCTGTCTATTTGAGCTTTGGGGATTCAAACCCGAACAGCCCTATCTTTGACCTTCAAGGATTCAAACCCAAACAGCCCTATCTTTGAGTTTCAGGGATTCAAATCCGAACAGCCCCCTCTATTAATGGCGTGGGTTTTCCTGGCCCACTCTTCTCAAAACTTCATCTCAAAAATCTCTACCTCTGAATTCTGTCTTCTTAGTATGCGATAATAACCATCATTTTCTATTCATCATTTTCCATTCATTCATTCATCACTCTTTTTTTTTTTTTGGAAACCCTACACCTTTGCCCACTATAAAAATAACTTTTTCCTTATCTCCATTCCATTTTTCTTTTGCCACCTTTCTTCTTTTCCTCTTTCCTCGTCCTAAACTTCTTGTACTCTTTACACCTTTCCTCTTTTTATAGTTAATGGAGAATAAGAGAACACCTTCTGTGCCTGAGTAGGATCATATCTCGCCTTTTATTAGTGCTTCTAGGAGTCTGGGATTGACTTGAAGAGACTCGATTCCCCTTCTGGCATACTTAAGGTCCCACATCTGCTCGTCTGCATATAAAGAGGTTAGTACCCCAAAATTTCCTGTAAAATCATATTGGGTCAGTGATTAATCTTGTATAATTATCATTCTAGGGAATTATTTAATTAAACAAATGTGAAATTTGTGTTTTAATTACCAAAAATCAAAAATCATCCCCATCCCTGCTTCACAAAGGCAATCACGTCATAGATGAGACGATCAGCTTCTATGAAGAGGCAATTACCCCCTTTCAAAGAGCCAATCGCCTCTTCAATAAGGCGATCGCCTCTATAGTGATGCAATCGCTTCATCAACGGGGCAAACTACACTATTTACATGTCTGTTCATTTTGAATTTCTTTCTAAAACCATAAAATGCATAAATTTCACTTCCCTAACTCTTTGTTTGTAGCATGACACTTAGACATTCAAGGGTGCCGGGAATTTCCATGGAGCCTGGGTTTTCTACGGTGAGCTGACTAATGCTCAGAGGGATCGAATTCAGGAGACGAGGTCCAAGGACTTTACACTCTCACTTCCTTCCAAGCAAGGATGCACAAACTATCAGCCACTGCACGCTTTGATAGAGAGGTGGTTTGATACGACTCACACTTTCCATCTACCATTCAGTGAGCTTACTTTGGACCCTGTGTCATTTGCCACCATCATGGGGATCAACTACACTTGAGACCCTGTCCCTTTTGATGCGAGTCTACATAACTGTCTCCTCCGAATAAGGCTACATACATCGAGCAACTTTTGAGGATGACTCCTGACATGAAAGGAACTCATACCTTTAAGTTGGACTCGATTAGGAGTTTCTACACCTGAGAGTGGGCTGCAACGATGACTACTCCCTATGAGATTGACCAGGTGGTGAGGTCCTTCTTGCTCTATCTGCTCAGTACCACCTTCTTCGCTGACACCGCCAGCTCCATCGACCTGATATTCCTACCGACTCTTCGGGATCTTAACCAGGTTCCCACATTCGATGGAGGTAGTTGTGCTCTGGCATAGTAGTACCGGAGTATGGATGAGGTAGTCCGAAGGGCTAGGAGATTCTGCGGCTTTTGGCATGCTGTTCTGGTATGTCACGATCCTCTCTTTCTTTATCTTATTCTAACCCCCATTATTTACATCGGCTTTCTTCAACTTCTCCTATTTTATTTTTCTAGGTCTGGGCTCTAGAGCTAGAGCTGCTTATGGGCATTACATGAGTGGGGGATCACTTCCCAACCCTCAGTAAGTGGGGCACCAGCCGCATCATGAAGAGGCAGCTTGCACGAGTTCACATCCATAGACAACATTTGAACTCTCTGATACAAGATGTGATACCTACAAAGCATAACCTTATTTATTAGCAAATTATGCATATTCAATTCACTTATATATTGACATCTCCCTTTTTGCAGATCTGGAATGACTTGTGGGGGCCTGAGGATACTTGGACCATTGAGATGACTCGCTCCAGGCCCTTGGCCTGGAAGAGGGTACTCCTCTGTGGCCCTGGGTATCGAGCTTGGTATTTGGGGGAGCGGGTCCTAAACTAGAGGGTAGGCATTAGAGCGAGGCGGGTCCCCAGGTCTCCTCCTGATAGTATGCTTTGAGATCATGAGCTGGAGGGCAACGACCTCGCTCAGGCTATTGTAGGCTCACCAGCTATGGATCATATAATTCATGTGAAGATCCAGTATGTAGAGTTCCTTCGCACCCATCTTCTACTGATGGTCCCCTTCCAAGCTGCTTCTACCTCCCATGTATGCCCTTATCACCTTTCCTCACTTTGAGAATTGATTGCACTCTCAATATGTTCGTCCTGCATTTATCTTTAGGCTACACCTGCTAGATCCATGACCCTAGTTAGTTCCTAAGTATGGGAGAGAGAGCCCATGAGGCATCGACTAGATCTGGGCAGGGAGGAGACTTCTGCAGCTGGAGAGCAATTCAGGCCGACTACTGCCCCCGGTTCTAAGTTCATCCCAGGCAACTTCATTCACATCCTCGGCCCTTTAGGCCAATGTTGGGTTCTTCCTGGAGATTTGTTGCATCAATTCATGATTTTGGACAAGGACCTGACCCCTGCATGCACCCCTAGAGGTGCTACTTATGTAAGCTCTTTTTTTTTTACCTGATTTCATTATGATTTCTCAAACCAAGCGTTAGTTTTAACATTCATTTCAATAATGCAGATTCCTCTAGAGCAAGGCCTATATATGTATCATATCATAAAGGCCCAGAGAGACTACGTATTGGAGATCACCCAGCAATGGAGGGTGAGAATCTCTTTATTTTCTACATGTATGCATGCTCACATGGTTTACTAACCTGTGATTTGTCTAAACATGATCGGGATGTGGCCAGTACGGTGAGGATCGCCATCCTTGAGCATTAGATTGACGTGTTTTTAATTAATAAGGATGATGAGGATGAAGATAAGAGCGACAGCGGCGCTAGAGGAGAGGCTGACCCTAAGGGTACAAGATCAGATGCTTGATGTACCGGGGTTGAAACTTGTGTAGACTTTGAATAGTGAACACATAAATTTTGGTTATTGATTTACAAAAAAAATGTTTGCAGAATTCATCATTCTCCTCGATTAAATTCATTGTTTTGTTTTTTCATTTTTCATATGTGAGCTAATTTCAATGTTTACATATGTATCTGCCCCACTATATTCTGACTTGTACCTATTTAGACTGTATGATTTAAAGAAGTGCAACAGCCCATACTGCTGATGAGGTGATCACCTCATTGAGCTCTAGTGAAGAGGCGATCACCTCTTGCTACTGAGGTAGCACCTCATTGATGAGGCGATCAGCTCATCGATGAGGCAATCGGCTCAGCAGCAGGCGATCCTGCCCCTTCAAAAACACACATTCTTGTATTCAGCCCACTTATTGAGTTCCCTTAGTCCCTAAACTCCTATTTCTCTCTCTAAGCACCTTTGAAATTCATAATAATGACTGAATGGAGTCTGCGGCTGTTATAACCAATCTTGAAAGGTCTAGACAATAAATCTTGGACTAGATTAGAACCATTTCAACTTCCGATCTTCAAATCACTCCATACTAGGAGAATCAACTTCCCTTTTCTCCATGCCATGGTTTAATTTTAGGATCCCCATAAACACATTTTTCAGTTCAACATAATAGAAATATGTCCCCTCCCGGAGGAATTCGAGGCAATTCTTAGGTATTATATGGACTCTACTTGCCGACTTGTGATTCCTGACCTTGAAAATCCAGATTCTAACTCCATTCAATACTAAATGGCGCGTATGTTCAACCTTTCACCTCAGTCTTATCTTCACTGTATCTCCGATTCAAAAATCAAACTAAAGTCTTTTCTCGAGGTCACCATGAATATGGACAAAGAAGAAACTTATTAGCACCGCATGATAGCCCTATGTTTGTATGCTCAATTTCTACTAGTTTCTTCCTCAAGACATTGCAATTTGAAGATCCTTTCCATCCTTAATCAAGTGGAGTCAGGGTTCAATCCTTTCCCTCTCATATTAGCAAACACTATCATTGGATTGGACGACTTCATGAAGACATGATGATTCTTAGGAAGTCCATTCCTGTTGGAGGTAAATTTCCCATAGTCCCTTCCTAACTTCTAACTATCATACTATCTGTGTCTAATCATTTACAAATCCATATATGTGGTTTTATTAAAAGTTGGGTCTAATTGAACCTCCTCTAGACATCAAATGCTACAAAGCGAAGCATTACTGAACAAGAAAGCTACATCCCATTCCTGCAGACATTCACGACTGGCTATTGACATTCCCTGATACACTGATCCGCTGGATGTGCCCCTGATGGGGGTTGCAGCATGTGACCATTCGGTCTTACACATATTATGTCCTGATTACCAGTCTCCATTTTTCCATTTTCTATAATCTAGCCCATCTCTACAGCCAATACAGTCATAAACAATTGATTATGGAGCTTGTAAATGAGTTCAAGCTAGGGCCCCTTTCTCAAAGTTTCCTGGACCACCTAGTGGTAACTTGGCCTTAAAGAGTCATCAAAAGAAATTTAAGCTACGATGGAGATCAGACTACTGATGATCATTATAAAGCATGGGTTTGTTTGTAGCAAACAGAAAGAGATGAATTTATTAAATACAAAAGGACAAGAGAGTTACAAATGTCAAGTTCATAGGGTAGGCAACAAAGAAGAAAAAATAAAATTAGCTTATGAAATCAAGTCATCATTTCCCCTTTTGTTAGATGAAATTTTCCTTTTGTACTAGTTAAATGGCTTGTAATGGTCACATTATGCAATGTTTAACAATAATTAAAGCAATCCATTTCATTTCATTTAAGCACAAAATGTATATACATTTCACTTTTGGTATATCTCATGTTATTAGTTCGCTTGCCCTTGCAAGTTTTCCAACCAATCATTTTGCGTGTCTCTCTCTCTCTCCTTTTACATGTCCTTAACTTTTTCCTGGACCACCTCTTTTGAGGTTTTTGATCCGGCAGGACTTTTTTCTTTTTTTTCTTTTTAGTCTCTAACTTTTTCCTAGACAGCCTCTTTTCAAGGTTTTCTCCCTAGCGAGAATTTTTATAAAAAGTATTTCTTGAGCTTGTCTAGGTTGATGGGTTCTTTGAACTCATTTACCTCCATGTCAGACAAAATGGCAGCACCTTTCAAAAATAACTTCTTTACCATATACGATCCCTCCCAGTTGGGCTTAAACTTTCCTCAAGGGTCAGTCATGACTGATCTTGCAAGTTTCAATACCAAATCCCCTTCTCGAATTTTGCCTGGCTTGATCTTCTTATTGTAGGCATGAGCTATTCTTTTTTGATACAACTAAGAATGATACATAGCCTTCATCCTTTTTTCATCCAACAGTGTCAACTGAGCCAACTGACTTTTGACACACTGATACTTAGGGAGTTTAGATTCCAAAAGGACTCTCAATGACCTTATCTTAACCTCTACCAGCAAAACAGCCTCACACCCATAAACTAAAGAGTATAGAGTGACTCCTGTTAAAGTTCTAGTAGTGGTTCGGTACCCCCATAATACAAATTGTAAGTAATCGGCCCAATCTCAGTAATTTTCCAACATCTTGGCCAAGATCTTTTTTACATTCTTATTTGCTGCTTCCACCACCCCATTTGCTGCAACTTATATGGAGATGACTTGTGATGCTCAATCTTATAGTCTTTCAGTAATGTAGCCATTTCTACTCGAAATTGAACACAATTTTCCATAACTATGTGGTGTGGCAAACCATATCTACAAATTATGTTCTTTTCGATGAACCTCGACATCTACTTCGACCCTACAGTAGCATAAGATTCAACCTCAACTTATTTGGAGAAGTAGTCGATAAACACAATGATACACCAATGGCCATTAGTTGCTTTTGGCCTTACCTCTCCTATGATGCCAATCCCCCATATAGCAAACGGCTAAGAAGAAGTCATACCATGAAGCTCCATAGATGATAGGTGGCTAACATCACCATAAGTTTGGCAACTGTGACATTTCTTTATAAATCTAACATAATTTACCTCTATGGTGAGCTAAAAGTAGCCCTAGCAGGCTACTTTCTTTGCCAAGATAGTTCCATTCATGTGTGACCCACACACCCCTTCATGAATCGCTTCCATAAGCTTCCGAGCTTTATCCTTATCAACACACCTGAGGTGTACCCCAGCTGGCATTCTTTTGCATAACATCCCGTTGTGACTTATGAACTGTCGAGATAATATTTGTAGGGATATTCTTTCTTTCTTATCAGTGTAATTCGAAAATTGCCCAATTTCTAGATACCTTTGTAAATCATAGAACTAAGGTTTCTCAGTAGCATCAACTGGCGTCACTCTCACCTCTTCATAACAGGGGACTCGGGACTTCGTGAGAATTAAGGGCCTAGCTTTTGGTTGTTTCCCACTTTCCCACATAGAGGCCAATATGGCTAGGGCATCAGCTACCTGGTTTCCTTCCCTTGGCAAGTGGACAAACTTATACTGAGCGACTGAGCATAGGATAGTGGCCAAGTATTCCCAGTACAGCCATAATCTGTCTTCTTTTGTCTCCCATTCTTTAGTGGCTTATTTTATAACTAGCATGGAATCCCCATAGACAGTAACATTTTTTGCCCATGTGCTATACAATGCCTCTAAATGAAAAATGCAGGCCTCATATTCTGCTTGGTTATTAGTTGCTTCAAACTAAAGTCTTTTCGCCATCGGGATCATTTCTCCTTCTGGCATAACCAAAATTACCCCTATTTCAGCCCCTTTGTTGTTGACAGCTCCATCAAAGTACATTTTCCAACCTTGTATCTCTATCGCCCCTAGATGTTCGTCAGGAAACTCCAACTTTCATTCTTAGTCGTCATCCATTAGGCTCTATGCCAAGAAGTCTGCTACTACTCTTCCTTTAACTGTCTTTTTAACTATGTATTCTATGTCAAACTCCATGAGTAAAATGAGCCACCTATCCAATTTTCCTATAAGAGATGGGGTCTATTGGAGGTACCTAAGAGGATCATGTTTAGAAATTGCCTACACTTTATAAGACTGAAAATAGTGTCGGAGTTTTTTCGTTGCCCAAATTACTGCTAGGCATGTTTTCTCCACCAAACTATAAGTGGTTTTTTAGGGCAGAAGCTTCTTACTCAAATAATACATGACATGTTCTATCATCTTTTCACCTTCTTGTGTCAGCATTGCCCCTATTATGTCCTCCTCAATTGCCATATACAAGGTCAAGGCTTTACCCGGTCTCAACGGCTGTAAAATAGGAGGATTCATCATATAACCCTTTATAGCTTCAAAGGCTTGTTGACATCTTTCATCCCTCATAACAGGTTGGTCTTTCTTTAGAAGCTTAAAGATAAGATTGCAGATGGCTGTCAATTTGGCTATAAATCTGTTGATATACTGTAAATGCCCCAGAAACCCTCGGACCTCTTTTTCATTCTTTAGTGCAAGCATATCCCTAATTGCCCTGATCTTATCTGGGTCCACCTCTATTCCTTTCTGGCTGACAATGTGTCCCAGCAGTTTCCTAGATGTGACCCCAAAAACACACTTCTTCGGGTTCAGCCTAAGATTACACCTTTCTGCCCTGGCCAGAAACTTGTCTAGCACTTCAAAATGTCCTTCCCTAGTTGTAGATTTCACCATCATATCATCCACATATACTTCCACCTCTTCATGGATCATGTCGTACAGCAAGGCAGTTGCCATCCTCTAATAAGTGGCCCTTGCATTCTTCAACCTAAAAGGCATTACTTGATAATAATACACACCCCATTCAATGATGAAAGATGTCTTCAATTTATCTATTACTACCATCATGATCTTATTGTACCCCGAAAATCCATCCATGAAAGAGTATATTGCATTGGAAGCTGCACTATTAATTAACATATCGATATATGGTAGTGGAAAGTCATCCTTGGGGCAGGCTTTATTCAAATCTCAGTAGTCTACACACACTCTAACCCTTCCATCCTTCTTAGGAACAGGAACTATATTCGCTAACCACTGAGTGTCTTCTACCACTTCTAGAAACTTTGCCTTCAGCTGCTTTTCGACCTCTTCTTTGACCAAGAGAGCCCATTCTAGCCTTAGCCTTCTTTGCTTTTGCTTTATTGGTGCTATGTGAGGATATGTGGGGATTCTATGTTCAAAGATCTCTCTGTCGATTCCGGGCTTGTCTTCATAACCCCAAGCAAATACTTTCTATCTCTTTTTTAAGATTTCTTTCTTTTTTTCTCTCTCACCATGAGTTAAACCAGAAGCAAGCAATATATTTTTAGGATTATCATTTGTGACTAAATTAAATGACTCAGTTTGCGTGGAATTAATGTCAAACATATACATGAAATGATCATCACAAATAGAATAACCATTAGGAAACACATCACACAAATAAGAAAACTCATACTTTATTGCATTCACTTTTGAAAAGAAAAGATCATCAGTCTCAAACAGAGAAGTAATAGAAACATCAAAGTCATTATAGGAAGTATCTATAATAGATTTGAGGATGTAGGTTTCAAAGTCAAGGTCTTTGCTCTGATCATCAATGCCTTTCTGCTCTGAGGTAGCCTTATCCTCTTTGAACTCCTCTTCAACCAATACCAACTCCTTAGTAGGGGCTTTTTCAATAGTGACTCCTTCGACTTTGTTCATAAATTCAGTAAAAATTTTAAATTCGGGATAACTCCCCCAGCCATCAGGAAAGGTTCTGGAGTCCCACTGTATAGGTGCCCGATGCCTTCCTTTACAAAGATTTCCCATAGAGTTTTCTTTCTAGCCATGGTCTCCTTTTCCTCCTCTTCAGACTGGCCCCATACACTTACGTCTTCCCCAACTCCATCAGCCTCTTTGAACCTTAACATGTGCTTCAAAATAGGTACTTTGTTTCCTACAAACTCTAAAGGTCCACTCTGATTTTTGTCCAATCCCATGCCGGGAAAAAATTTTATATTGCGCATCATTCTTAGAACCTTTTCATCCATCTCATCCTCATAGATTACATAGACTTTAAAACTAAGGCTAAGGGAAATCTCCTTAGGGATCAACTTCAGTGCAGCTACAGCGATTTTAGTTTCAGCTGAGATGGTGACAACCCTTCCTTCATGTGGAAATTTAATCTTTTGATGAACAGTGGATGGAACGCCACCTAAAGGGTGAAACCATGGCCTCCCTAATAAAATAGAAAATGTCACCAGGATATCAATCACAAGCAAGTCAATCCAGACTTCTATAGGTCTTGTTTTAACCAATGCCTTGAAAGTTCCTTCCACAGACCTTTTGGTGTCATCATAAGCCTTGATAATTACCTTAAAAGACTTTAAGTTGGCCACCATCAACCCTAGCTTCAGTATAATCTTCAACAGACACACATTAATAGTAGAACTACTGTTGACCATCACACAGTAGGTCATTTTCCCTTTCACCTCAGCTTTGATAAACAGAGCTTTGTGGTGATCCCTCCCTTCTAGAGGCAGATCATCATTAGAAAATGTTATCATTCCTTGAGGGGTTTCCATCAGTGACTGGACCATGTGCTCTGGAGTAGAATTAGTGGAAATCTTTTTCTGTTCTAATGCCAGGACCAGGGCTTCCCTATGATCCCTAGAATGCATAAGTAACTCCTAGACACTGGCAATGGTCTCTTTGCCTTGCTCTATCTCCTTTCCCTTCTCTACACCTTCTACCTTTTCGGGCCCAGACTTGGCAGCTTCGGTTTCCTCTTTCTTTTCTTTGACCTTCCCCACAGACTAACTTGGCTCACACCCCTTATTGTCCCATAGGTCAACTTGTTCTTCACTCTCATCATTGGAACTCCATACATCCAAGACGTGCACCTGCAACTCCATGGGTTGTTTGTTTAGTTTTGAATTTTCAGGATTGGTTTTTAGGGAATTATGGGAGACATCAATGAAGGATTTTAGGACTTGCTCCTCTGTTGGGCCAGAGTTAACCATCAAAATGGGTGTATTTGGTGGTGGTATATTTCGGTAGTTGGGTAATGGGTTGGTTTGTGTGTTTGGTTTTCTATTTTCTGGGTCAGTAATTTTGCCTGAGTCTATTAAGTCTTTGATTTCATGCTTTAACCAGGCATGGTTGACTGTGTCATGTCCGATGGTCTGATGAAATTTACAAAAAAATTTTAGGTTGGCTCCAGGCAAAGGTTGTTGTGAAAGTAAAGGCCGTAGCAAGTTCTCCTCAATAAGCTTATTAAGGACCTTGGACATAGGACGTCCCAGATTTGAAAATCTTCGAGGCTGTCTAACTGCACTGACTTGTACATTGTTGCTTGGTGGTCGAATGGCATGAATATGAATATTACTGCTTGAGCTGGCCCCCTCTTTGTCCCAGATCCTCTTCCAAAGAATTTCTTCTCTTGAGCCAAATCTTACTCTTTTTAGACCCCAAATCCGTACAATTCTTCAAAGTTCATGATTCCCATATCCCTCAATTTCTTAGACAATGTTGGGACACACCCTTATATTGCTAGGACTAGCTGGTTAGACTCAGTAGGCCTATGGCTCATCAAGGATAACTTTCCCCTCCAACGAGTTAGGTAGTCAACAAAAGGCTCGTTAAAGTTCTATTTGGTATTCTGCAGATCTCTCAAGGACACCTCAAGTTGAACATTAAGACTGTATTGCTTGATAAAAGTGGCACACAATTCCTTCCAATCTGATTGAACATATGGTTCCAAGGTGTAATACCAACGGATTGGTGCCCCCTCCAATGAAATAGGGAACTGCTTGATAATTTGGCTCTCAATTAGCTCGGTAGCCTTCATGTAAGTCACATACTATTTCAAATGCAAATGAGGATCCTTGGCACCAGTATACTTCTTCATGTCTGGGAATTTAAACTTACGAGGCAACAGTTCATCACCCTTTTCCAGATTCAAATCATATTCTATAAGAGCGACCATACCCTTTTCCTTCATCATCACCTTGGTCATGTTCTTAGCCCACTCAGTTTGACCCACATCTTCAGCTAGAATGACATTTCTTTGATTCACCAGATTGGCCAACATTGTCACATCATCTTCTTCCCTTCCTCTAATCAATATTTCCTCATCGAGATCTACCGGATCAATTGGTGGTGCATTAGGTGGTTGTGTTGGCTAACTCTCTCTGATAAGCTTAGTAATTTCCCCCATCATTTCTCTCATCATAGCTCGAGTTTCTGCCATTACTTCCTCTTTCAATTATGCCCCATATGCTTCTAGATCGAACCCTCCTACCATTCCTATTTTTGAATTCCTGAGCAAATAACCTGAACTAGCTCAGACCCACCCTGCTGAGCTTGAAGGATCTATAGTGCTGCAAAACAGTTGGTTAGAATGATGTGTGACGTGTATGCATGATATGCAAGTCTATTTTATTTAAGAAACAAAAGGTTACACACAAAAAGATATACAAGATCAAAACATGCAGCTCAAATGTGCAAACTTCTGCCCTTATTTCTCCCACACACGTATTCAATAGCAAGTATCTTGTCCTAGGATTTTGTGCCTAGGTTTTAATTATCAACAGGGGATAACAAAACTGACGTATGCAAGAAAACTCTTAAAATGATTTAGAGAAGTAATGGGTCCTTTAAATAACGCCCGAGTCCATTTCCTATGAGCAAAAATCCTTAGCACCATAAACTCACTTGTCAAGGCCCACTTCAAATGGGCCACGAATAGGCATGAGAGGCCCTTGTTGACTAATTTATTTATAATGGGCTTTAGTTGGACATGAGGACCCATTTTATTTTGGACTGCTTATTGATGGGCTTGAGATTTATTTTAAGGGCCCATTATATGGCATAATACACATGTATGTGGGAAAATTTCTAAGGATAGTTGCTAGGTCATTACATGGGCTTGAGTCTTGGGTAAATAGGTTTCGACTCCCACAACAATATACATCCATATATGTCTCCCCACTCAAGGGTCAAACAACATGGATTAGTACGTGTCGTGAGTGACAATAATCAAATATTCCACCACCAGGTTTGAGTGAAATGTAGGTAGCGAAGTACTGACTATTGTCGGGTTAATTCAGGACTGAAGTGCTCATTGTGTGAAAAATGTGTAGTGGATGCATAAATGTAGGAAGAAATAAGAAAATAATTAAAGATGACAAACTGCAAAACACTAGAATCAGTTTCTCTATCCCCAGTGGAGTCGCCATTGTAGGCGACGGGGTTTAGCACGCGCCCAAGTATTTGGCGACCACTGCACTGTGTGGGCTAGAGGCCCACTAGAAAATATGATATAGGTCTTAGGCCTATTCATAGATGGAGTCGCCACCCGGATAAAAGTCAAGACACATTGTACAGTAACTAGATCCCATGGAGGTTCCCAAAAGCCGTCATCAGAGATTGGGTTTAGAAACTGGGTATGAGTGTTTGAATGCTCACCCAACCTTGCGGTTGGCCTTCGTTTGTGTTTTGCATTTTATTATCGTTTAATTATTTAATTATTTCCTTATTTACATTCCAAGTTGCACTTGCCTTCATTTACTCTCCAAATTTAATAGTTAAGTCCAAGTTTGCACATTAGTCCAATTTCATGCTTTTGAGTCCCAATATTCAGCAAAATAAAATAAATAATAATTTACAACCATACATTCAAAATCAAATGGGGGAAAGGGATTAAGAATTACAACGCTTTTAGGCTAAATAGAAAGAATAATATATAGAAAATAAACTGAACTTATACTAAAAATAAACCGACGAAATAACATAAATGCAATAATATAAAAGGGATAACTAACGAAGGTGACTACTCAATTATGGAGATCATCAAGTAATTCCTACAAACAACACACAGTTATTCCTTCCTTTCAAAAAAATTAAATCACATATAATAATACTTATAAGAGTCTCTATAAAAAGGGGTCCTCACATCATGAATTAAAAAAACCATCAAACAATCAAGATTAAACATCGTCATGCAATGATACAAACATGTTTAAGGTTAAAAGGGGACATACCAAAGCGGACGTCACAACAAATGTTAATAAAAATGAAACTGAAAGCAGGCCAAACCTATCAATGTGGAGATGCGATCGCCTAGGGTGATCGCCTCATTAATGAGGCGGCGCCTCATCAACAGGGACCCCTAATATTTCTAAAGCAAAAAAGCATACAGCACACATAAACAAAAGGAAGACTTCTGAGAGGTCTGTCAATTGGGCGATCGCCTCATCAAGGTGATGCCTCTTTTGATCAACAAGCCGATTCCGACTCTCAAACGTTCAGACTTCTACTTTAAGTAATAATACATGTACATACACACTTTAAAAACATCAAAATTACAACTATATGCAAAGGTATTCAAAGATCACATCAGTAAAGTGGGATTTCAAAGCAAGATAAACTATAACTATACTCAAAATATACTAATGACTTAGTTACACATAAGCAAGAACACACATAATGAAGAACGTATTAAGTTTGAGTGCAAGTTTTCTACCAAAATAAGAGACCCTCAGAGATGTTTTTTATTGTAATCCTTGCTAGGATGTGATCTCTACTTTTGACACAAGCTTCTTCCTTCTTCTCTTAAGGAAAAGTGGACTTCTTTTGCTTCAACCTCTCCCTCTTCCTTGAGGACATTTTTCTTTGCTTTTCTTTATTGTTTTTTTTTTCAGAGCTCTCCCCTCTCTTTTTCTCCTCTTTTCTTCTTTCAATAATGGCCAACCCTCATTTTTTTCTCTCTTTTTCCTTTTATCCCCTAGCTTCCCCATGCCCCTAAGCCCTCTAGCTCATCATGAGCCTCCATAGCCTTTTTATCTTCCCTAAAAATCTCTTTCTTACTCAAGAATCAGGTCTAGAGGCTGGGGCCCACACCACTTGACCACCATGGTTGCAGCTGCAAGTGGGCTGCCATAGAGGTGGCGCCTCTTTGATGAGGCAATCGGCTACTGCCAAAGAGGCGATCGCCTCATTGCACTGAGGCGACGCCCCTTTGGCCCGAGCCCGTGCTGGGCCAGGCAAGCTTGGGCCAATTTTGGATAATTGGGCTAGGTTTTGGGCTTTTTAGGCTTTGGGTTTTCAAGTCCACATTCTATTAGAGATTTAGGTTTCATTCTCATGTCCAAGTTTCACGTTCTCATCATCGGACTTGACCACGGGCCGATCAAACTGAGCATCTCTAATTCGTCCCCTAATACGGACCGACCGAATCAAATGTCTACACCAGGTTTTTAGTTCATTTTCTCTAAACTACAACTTGCACCTTGCTAAGCCTAGGCTTATGGGGGTTATTAGTGATAAGATAATGATAAACTTTATATATTGTTTGTTACCTTTGTTATGTTGTTGTATTTGTTCCAACTACTTCACGTATACGTATCTATCTATATATTATTCAGTATCAATATACAGGTAGATACATTTTCATCATTCTATAACATTCTTAAGTTCTACCATTGGTAAGTTATTTTTTCTAATTATTTTCTTTCTTCATTCTGTTTTGATCTAATTTTCCTTCTTTCTGGAAGTGCAGCTACAAACTCAACCATTTCTAGTTCGACACCTGACAATACATTGGCAAAATCTCAAAGCCGACAGCTCCGACACCATGAAGCACATGAATTTCTAGATCGACCAATGGTCAACACATGGAAGTTGTATTGACCATTACGGTCCCCAAAATTACTTTGGGAAAGGCGTTGTCTTAAATGTGCAACATGGCGGACTTCTACGTGCTCTAGCAACTAATGGTCTTGTTCCTGGAGCATCATACCGGAAAGCTGATTACGAAAATGCTATAAAAGTTTCGCATACTAATGGCCACGCTTTTGCACCACGCTGCATAAACAAACATGGTCAAATTCTTCTCAAAGAAATTTATATATGCTACGAGAAGAATATGGTGCAAGAAATATCATGTTCTGACACAGAAATCAGCAATATAGATAACTGTGGGGCTAATTCTATGATATCATGTTTATATATATGTTTTTATGTATTACCCTCGAAAAGCTGTTATTACGTTGAAGACAAGTAAGAAATAATTTTCAGTTCCATAAACATTTCTATTCTACTACAATATGTCCATGTATTGCAGCATTTACATTTGATATATACACGCTTCATTTGTGTATAAATTTCATCCGCATTGACGTTAAATCTATAATCTTCTCTGAATATAAGTTGTTCCATAAACTTCTTCGAATAGACATTTCCTTATTTCAAAAATGTTTTTATATTATAAACTTTAGAAAACTATTCAAAAACATTTGGAAACCATTTCTATAAATATGAAAAATTTGAAACAACATTTCCTACTTAAAAACGCATTTTCAACTTAAAAAATATATTTTTTTAGTATTTTTACAAATAAAGAAAAGACAAATTAAAAAATAATTTTATATTTTCCTTAACAAATTCAAATAATTTCTATATTTATATTATTACTTGAAAGAATAAATAAATTTTTTAAAGAGTATTATATAAAATTTATATTTATATATATTCGTATATTTTTTATATTTATTTATATATCCCTATATTTTTAATATTTACATATTTTTTCATATTTTCATTTCCTATATTTTAAGAAATTGAATTTTACCGTATCCGATTACACGTTTCTCCATCTCTCCATTTACATTTCCGTACTACATAGCTCATCATTTGTTCAGAATTGGAGTTTTCTTGTATGACATATATATCTGCTGCCTATAAATACCAAGCTAATCAACATTAAGTTTCTTCTTCTCCTTTGTCATCACTTCTATTTTGAAATTGAAATTGAAATCATCCTTTTCTCTGGTAACGATGATTAGAACTAATAATGTGTTATAATACTCGAGAACATAGTTGCAAGAGAAGGAAACTCACATGGATAGCAGCCTCTGGGAAGAATGCTAAATCAACAGCACTAAGAACACCACATGTAAATATATGGTTAGTAACTAAAACATGATCCATTAAATAACAGCACAATAGCACTTGCAACAGCAACATGGCAACAACCCCGAAAACCAAACTACAACCTAAACCGTAACCATCAACCCCAACTCCAACAAAAAATAATAGAGCTTTGTATCCTAGTAACGACATGATATGTATTTATGAAATCTTGTAATCTACTGATGGATTGCTCATTGCAGAGAATCAAAATCCAATCCATTCTAGGCATAATATTAGTTTCCCTTTATTTTTGGTATTGTCATGGAAAGATTATATCAAATATCTGAATGGCCTGGTACTTAATTTACATTTGATTGAGATAGTTGTAGGAGATAAAAGCAAATGCGTTGCTGACTATGAAAATTTCTTGCTATTAGATTTCAGTTACCCTTCAATAGTATCTGTTGTCACACCAATGGATTCTTTTTAGCAAAGTTTTATAGGATAACAAAAAATGTTAGCCTGCCGGGTAGCAAATCATGCCAAGTTTAAACATGGGGCTATTTGCCATTTTGTGACCAAACAAAAAAAAAGTAGAAAAACATTCAGCAATTTATGGTGGTATTGAGAATATTTACCTATCTGTGGTGAAAAGTTTAAAAAAAAATTAAAAAATGACATGATGATTCCGCCACTTTGAAAAAAAATAAAAGCCGTAAACCATTCCAAGGGATGCGACCATGGTCAAAAATTTTAAAAATATATTTTATTTTTATTGTATATTAATTATTAATTTTTATTTTTATTTTTATTTTTATAATATCAGAACTGTCATAATTTTTTTTATAATGATGTAAGTTTTAAACAAGTTGTTCACCGTTAGAATTTAGGTTTATAATAATAATAATAATAATTATTATTATTATTATTATACTCAATTTTTTGCAGTTTTCAATCTAATATAATATAATATAATTTTCAAGTACTCTTTTAAGTACTTTAAGAGATCAAGTCTACTCCAGCTAATTGTTTTGTTGTGACGACATACTTATCTTTATCACAGTAAATTTTAATAATTTTTTTTATTTAAGTACAATTTATTTTATTTTATTTTATTGCATTATATATTTGGTATAAAAATTTTTAAAAACAAAAAACTAATATGATAATATTTGTTGATTAATTTTCAAAATCTGTGGGTTGAATTCCTTCTTTTATAGAAATTACATGATAAAAACTTAATATCTTAATATTGGTTTGTCTGTTTGTTTTTTCTCTTTAATTTCATTTTCTTTTGTTGCAACATCATCTTATAACGAATTGGCTCATGCCATAGCTCAATGTGCTGTAAAATTGCATGATGAATGAGCGATTATGGATGATATTTCCCATGATATGCATCATATTTGAATGAATAACCTACCAGTTTAATGATATCTAATTTTTAATTCTTTATTGTGACTACATAATTAACTTTTATGCATATTAATAAGCTAAGTCAATTTTAGTAATTTTTTAAATTTAATATAATTTAATTTAATTTATTGCATTTTATAGTTAGTATAAAGATCCAAAAAACAAAAACTTCCTCCACTAACATTAACAAAAATGATGAAGTTTTAAACCGTGAACATTTTATATATGATAATATTAGTTGCTTAATTTACAAAGTCTCTGCCTTGGATTCCTTCTTTTATAGAAATTACATTATCATAAAGTAGAAGTAATAGTTGTATACATGCTAATTTTATAGCTTTTTTTTATTGAGAAAATTAGTCATGGCAATAATAAATTAAAGGCCAAGGATATGAGAATCCGAGGCATATTCACACATTATAAAAGCACCAATCTACATCTTTATCACTTCAATTTCCTGCCAAAGATCATAATATATATTTTAATTTCCTACCATAATGTTCATTTGTTCTTCTTCTCCTCTCTTCTAACACACCTCATGTTCAAATTAAACGCGACGCGCCAAGGATTTTGTTCGCTAAGCCTAGTTATTGTTGCAGACCAACTGAAGCATTGCAAAAGATTTTTCTGTTCATGTCTTGTAGTCTGTCGACAAGCAAAGAAATGCTATAAA
Organism: Mallotus nudiflorus; assembly: GCA_947683625.1. Lineage (NCBI taxonomy): Eukaryota > Viridiplantae > Streptophyta > Magnoliopsida > Malpighiales > Euphorbiaceae > Mallotus > Mallotus nudiflorus. The sequence continues at coordinate 10,542,997 of CANTUR010000009.1, forward strand.
GAACTGTAACACAACCCTAATGATTTTCATTCATCTATTGATTTGTTTTTTTTCCATCCTGTTTGCTCTAAGTTTTCTCCTTTGTGCATCTACATTGCATTGGCAAAATCTCAGGGCCAAAAGCAACTTCCACGTTTCAACCATTTATGGTTACAGAACATCACTTGCTCCCTTTTAATTTTGTTCGCGGCCCTGAGATTTTGTCAGTTCAATGTCAAGCCTTGATCAAGTGCCGTTTGATTTTTTAGGTGCAGTTGCACAGTAGAAAACTTAGACCAAACGCAGTGAAGAAAGCGAATCAGTAACGTACCATTCCCTTGTTTGTCGAGAGGCCACAAAGTCATGAAGGTGAAATCTTTTGGTTCAATTGATCTGCAACCAGAATTAGGCTCACAACAATATTCTGAGCCTCAAGTCTCGACCAACCAAACCTAGTCATGTGTAGTTTGTGCATGGGGTGGGATTAGAAGAGAGAAGATCAAGAACATTATCAGTAGCTAGAAGTTGTCTCAGAAAATAAAATTTCCATAGAAGATGTTGAGGCATATATCTATAGGCAGAAAAGATGAACTGATATGTTCTTGATTGAATTGTTCTTTTAATTTTTCACATACATTTAGGATATAATATAATGTTCTAATATATTGGTTTCAGGGACTGTCTAAACATCGAGAGAAAGGAATTCTGGATACCGTTGTGTATCTCTGGTGGAGTATCTGGTTTCATCAAAATTAGCTTTTTTCTGGAAATCTAGGCCTACATTTTCCGTAAAATCTGATTATGGGTCACGATTCAATCAACAGATGCCTGTTTCTTCTGGTCGAGGTCAACAAGTCTGGCTGCCACCGAATAGTTTCGAAGTCAAAATTAATTCTGATGCAGCTGTAAACTCAGATGGGAGTTGTGTAGGTTTAGGGGTTGTTGCTCGGGATTCACAAGGCACTATTCTGTTTTCAGCTGTTAAATGCATTTCTGCTTCTTTAGATGTGGAGATCGCTGAGCTCTTGGCTGTACAACTTGGTCTGAATATGGCTTTGGCTTTTAGATTGCAAGATGTGGGGCGCTGGAAACTGATTCTCTCTCTGCTGTCATATGGCTGCAGCAGCAAAATTTTAGAGTTGAAGAGCCGGGAGCAATTTATTTACGATACTTAGTTGACATTCATAAAAAGTATCTAATGAATTATGAGTTCAATACACCCTGTTTAGCAGAAAGATGGATATTCCATTTTTTTTTTTTTACTTTTTAACAATAAATAAAAAAACAAAACTTTTGTGACAATATTGATGTGAGTGATGATATCGACCGGGACTTTGATACAGAGCTAAAGTTTTCAACTAGCATGAATGTTGTAATAACCCTAGTTTTTAAAGTATTTTAATATAAAATGGGATATGCAGTGTTAATAATTTCAAACGATATTTAATTATTTATCTATTTTGAGTTTTATTATAATTATTTTATGTTAATTAGGGTTTCGAGATAAATATTTATTTTAAGGTTGGTTTGGGATAATTTATTTGTGTGATATATATATATATATATATATATCTTATTTTAAATAATTTTTAACTTAGTATATTTCATTTTAAGGTTATTTTATTTTATTAAATCATATTATTTTATGCATTAGTATTTTATGTATTAATATATATATATATACATGCATGCATTAGGGTTAGTGTTATTTAATGTATGTGTATATTATATTTTTATTATGTGTATATATATAATTATGCATGTGCATATTAAATATGTGGTGTGTGTTTTTGTGGAAATATATATTATAGAGTTTATTATATTTTAATATAAAGTATTATATATATATATATATATATATATATATATATATATATATATATATATATATATATATATATATATATATATAATTACAAAACCTACCCCCTTTTTCTTCCTCTTCCCGATCCTCACCATCACCATTACCCTCACTGCTGCAACTCCGTCTAGCCACCGTCGGTGTGCCTCCCGGACCTCCACCTTCTCCTCCAGCCAGTTCCTCCCTCCTCCAACGCTGTTGAAGCTTGTTTTGACTGAGAAGCCGAAAATTCTCACCACCACCGTTCAAGTCAATTTCGGCCACCGTTTTTTACACCACCGGTTCTATTCTCTTCCTTTCTTGCTGGTGAGTGTGTTTCTAAGCTTCGTTTCACTTGTAGATTTCAGTGGTGAACGATTTCTTCATTTCAGCCATTTTTGCTTTTCAATTTTTTTTTAACTTGATTTCTTGTGATTCATGAAAAGTGCCTTCACAAATGTTATTCCCCTTAGCTTAATCTACCTCTATGAATTTTTGTGTGATTTTTTGGAATTTATTTTGATTTTTGTGAATTTTTTATTATTTTATTATTTTCGTAAATTAATTAAATAAATTATGAAATTATGATTTTTGGTGTTTTTGGTGTTTTTGGTGGTTGATTTTAATTTTAGAAATTAATTTATAATTTTTTTGATTTTTGTGTAATTTTTATAATTATTTTTAGTTTATGTGATTTTTGAAAATATAGGTTATATATATTTTCTTGTTTGAAATAATTGGTTAATTAGATTTATTATTGATTTTATTGAATAATATGTTGAGAAAATAATTTTTGTGTATTTATATAAATTTTATTGAATTTTTGAATGTTTTTGGTATTTTATGTATATTTTTATATATTAGGGGTATTTTGGTAATTTGATAGTAATTTTAGTTAAATATTAAATTTAATTGTTTTTAAATATTATTTGAGGTATAAAAATGATTTTTACAAATTATTTACTAATTTTAACTAATTAATACTATTTTTCAAAAATTATTTTTAAATTATATATAATATACTATTTTCGTAAATAAATGGGTTTTTAGTAATTTTTAATATGTTTTTAGATTAATTAAGTAATTTGGAGTTATAAAATAAATTTTTAATAATATTTATGGAAATATCAATTTTTAATAATATTATATTATTATTAGGGTTTTTGAATAATTTTTAGAAAAATAATTACTTTTTGTGTTTTTAATATTTAAATTTCTATATTTTGGTACTTAAAGGGTATTTTTGGTATTTAATAGATTTTAATGTATTTATTGTATTTTGTTGTAAATTGTGGACATCAGTCGGTGGAATTTACAGTTTGGGATCCCGACTGAGGGTTGTGAGAATATGTTGTATTTGAAGTGTGTTTTCTTATAGGACCAGCTCTACTTTTTAAGTAGAGAGATGTCGGTTTTACAAAGAAGGTCCTGCTAAATTTTCAGTTGAATTCTCATAAAACGTGACATTTGATCAATTCTGTGTCTATTTGTGTTTTGTAATCCTAGATCGAGTCTCTAGAAGTTAAGTTAGATTTATTCTTATTTTCGTGTTATTATTTTATTGTTAGTTACGCCGAGACCGAGGCCTAGTGGACCAGGCCCGTCGGATCCGTCTCGAGGAGCGCACACCTGTGGGTTGTTATTTTATATATGTGTACATTTAGGTTGTATGTTTTAGAAATATATGTTTTAATTGTATGATTTATGCATAAATTGCTTTAATAAATTATTAGTATACTTTAGGTATATTTTTAGTATATTTTTAATATATTTCTAAATAAATGCATGTTTTATGTTTTTAAAAATATACCTAGCATGTTTTCGTATAAAGATGGTTTACTTTTGGTATATTTTATAATTGATTTGAATTTATCTGACATATATATACTCAAAATATACTTAGTTTATTTTAGGTATATATCTAGTATATATATGGTTTATATTGTCATTTAAATTGATATCATGCATCATTTATTTTCTGAATGAATGATTTATTTTAATAAAGGATATCAATAGAACGTGCTTCCTAGTGGGCAACACTAGGACTGACTACGTACCGGTACGACGATAGATTTTAGGTTATATTACTAACCTATTTGTGGATTATGACTTGATTGATTTGATTTGATTAATGTGAGATGTGATTTGAGAGTGTGATTACTGGAGCTCGGTTGACCAAGTGTCTCAGGGTCAATCACACTGACAGTCAGACTGCTGAAACTCGGTTGACTTAATGTCTTGGGGTCAGTCTACTATCCAAATCGAATAAGTGAATTTATTTAGAAATAAGTAAGCCTATATGGCTAGAGTATTGTCTGTTATTATTTGAGGTTACGATCATTTAGGGTTCTATTTGATCCTTCATAAACTGATATTTTTTCAGTATTATATATAAAGTGATTTTCAGCATCTGTGTATACATGAATGTATATACATATTTATATGCATATGATTGATTGCATTAGATGCATGTATATATATTATAAAAATTCACTCAGTGAGTTCTGGCTTCCCTTAATTGATGTTTTTACAGGAAAGTCTTCTTCTTCAGACCTCAATAGTATACCTATCCACCGAATTTCTTCCGCCCCGGCCCTATTATGTAGATCACTTACTTGAATTTTATTTTGTACTCTAGACATTGCAGTAGTAGTTATATTTGATTCTGTCGTGAGTTGTATTTGATTTCATGCATGTACGAGATTTTAATTTAGAGTGTTACTCTGAAGTATTATATTAAAGATTTTATTTATGATATATGATGTGACATCATTTTATTAAAGGAAGATGAGGATTTATTTTATTATTTGAGATTTAATTTCCACTACATAAATATTTTATTTACTTTTCTTTTAAGGCTTGCTACGGATTCCGGATTTGAAAGAATTTTCGTTCCCTAGCGTCGGTCATGGTGTAAGCACCCAATTTCAGGATGCAATTGTGCACAATTATGACATAAGCCCCTATGATGAAATTTATTCAAAAATTGAACTTGGTTGTTGATTTTCTGGACTTTAATGACTAAATTGCAACATTTTTTTAGGGTTTGATTGCAAATAAGTCAATTTTTCAGGGGTCTTTTGGTAATTAAAAAAAAGAATTTTAGGATCGACATTTAAAATGCCGATTGGCATTAGTGTAATGTCGATCGGCATTATGTAATGCTGACCGTCATTACACAATGCTAATTGGTATTGTACAATGCCGGTCGGCATTGCACAATGCCGATGCGTAATAAATTTATTTTTTTTTATTTTTTCTCGTATTTTTCCTTATTTTTATTGATTTTTTTAGTGTTTTAATTGGTTGAAAATTTCAAATTTTATCTGATAAGGTTTTTTAAAAAAAACACATAAGATATTTTTGAAATCAAAAAAAACGCTATCTAATATGATCAGATAGGTCTGTTCCTCCTTTGGAGAAAGTTCAGTACGTGCAGACTTTGCATTTAAAAGCAGAGTATGCATGCGTGCGAGAAGGGGGCTTGGTTGGAGAGGCTAAGGCAGAAGGACTTTTTTGCAAAGGACTTTTTACACAGAGGGAAGATAGAAAAAACTTTGATTTCCTCTGTTCTTTGAAGAACCCTAATATTGCAATTTATTAGAGGAAGACGATACAGCGATTTTTTTTAGTCTCAGTCCATAATCAAATCAACACTAAGTCGATTTCAACGGTGAAAATCCTAATATGAGGGGCCGAAAAAGGGCATATGCACAGCATTCATTTTTTCTTTCTTCTCTTTTATGATTTTTATTCATTTCGTTAATTATTTTATTATTTAATTTCACTACTAATTTGATTGCTTTTTTTTTTTTTTTGATGTCTGTATATGGATTGAGGAGGAGGATACCGCCTATGTTTAATTGAACAGAAGATCCATGAAATGCCATGGATGAACCTGTACTGTTTTAATAATAGTTCTTAGGATTTTAATTTTTGTTCTGCATTTTGGTATCCTGTGTAGTTTATTTTAATTTCTGGGTGTATAATTATTTAATTTTAATTTTGTACATAGTTTGTAATAGCCCCAGTAGTGGGAATAGTGAAAGATTTAAATTTTTATATTTTAAAATTGATTAGTAATTAGGTTCAATTAGGTAAAAAAATCAATTAAAATCAATGGTGGCAATAGCTTAAATTAGGGTTTGCATGTAATTAATTTAGGGTTTTTTTAGCAAATTACTGTAATGTTTAGTTAATCTATTTTTTGTGTTTTATTTATTTTGGGCTTGTTTTTTATGATTTTATGTTTTTGGGCCCCAAGCCCACGTTTAGGTCTAACCCACTTAATAAATAGGCTTAAAAATGATTTAGGTTTTTTAAATAATTAAAATCAACTTAGGCCTATTAGGTTAATTAGATTTTAGGCCTACTTAGATAATTAAAATTGTTTAGACTTAGCTCAGCCCACTTAATTTCATTTCTTTCAAAATAAATAGACCTAGGCCCACGTTCTACTTAAAATAAAACCAGATTAGAACTATGCCCACATTTCACTTAAAATAAAACCAAGTTAGACTTAAGCCCACTAATTTGATTTTCCTCTAAAATTTAATAGACTTAAGCCCATATCTTAGAATGACTAAAATAAATAGATTTAGGCTCACTAATTAATAAAAATGTAGGCCCACCTTTTTCACTTGTAAATAAAATGTAGATTTAGCTAACTTTTTAATAAAATTAACATAGTTTAGACTTAGGGACAACGCGATCTTGAGTAAATTTTTTATTTATAATTTTATTGACTTGTTGCCTTTTTTGTAGATGGATGTTAATTAGGGTTTAATAAAATTGCATGTAATTAGAGGATGAAATAATCATTTATAAAATTATTCTAAATGAACACGAGACTAAGAGAAGTTAGTATTTCGTATCCAGAATCTCCTGGTTATGGTGCTAATTTTCTTTTAGAGAATTAAGTACCACCAATCAAATTGTCCTAGTTATTACCCTGGGTGGCGACTCCTCATCTCCACGCCATGTCTTTGTGATAGTGGTTAGTGTGTTCTCTAAGGCCCTAAGCCTAAACAGTGTTGCGGTTGCTAAAATCTTGGACGTGTGCTAAACCCTGCTGTCTACAGATGGCCCCCTGTTTTAGGTCGTGACAAAGTTAGTATCAGAGCAAAGTTTTATGTTAGGGTCTTAGTTGTGAGAGTTGCAACCCTAGTTTTCAGTGTTGTGTTTTCTTTTGAAACTACTGCAGTTAATTAGGTTCGAGTATGTCTTGATAAGTATTCCTTAATTTAGTTTTCTGCATTATCCTCCATTGTCTGTCTTGTCTAAATCCTTCTATTTTTCTTTTCAAAATAAGGAGGCGAGCGCATGTCACTTCACCGGTCATTAAGGCCGAGGATGATGAGTCCTTCCAGGATGAGGTTTTACCTCCTAAGCCGCTAGTTAGGCACAGAGGTCATGGTAGAGGTAGACCTCAAGGAGCGGTAAGTCGTCATAGATAGAGAGAGCTACAGGATGAGGAACCTATAGAGCCTAAGTTCAAGGATATTCCAGTACCTTTTATTGCACCGCCTGTTCAGCTTGCCTATCAGCAAGGTATGTTCGACCCTGAGGAAACCTTGTTCTACACTAGAGTCGGCAAGATTGCATTTGATTGGACGTCTGATCCATTAGATTTTCTATATGTGATCGAGATGAGAACTCAGACAGTTCACACCGAGTATCAGCGGATCATAATAGTCGAGTTATCTATAGAGGGATCAGCCCTCGACTGTTTTATTCAGATGATCCAGCCTTATATGATAACAATGACCTGGACTCAGTTTAGAGAGCGATTCATGAGGAGATTCTGCCCAAAGCCACTTCGTATGAGCTACAGACTCCAGTTAACTAGCATTACCCGAGATGATAAATCTGTTGAGGACTACACTAGAGAGTTCCTTCGACTTGGCAGATATGCAGGGGATCTTATGCGAGACCAGTACTTCACAGTCACTACCTATGTCACTGGTTTGGGTTCAGCATTTGCTGGTATGCCTATAATGGGCCTTACTCTGAAGTCAGCGATAGAGTTGGCCAAGGAGATTAAGCTGAGGCTAATCATGCAAGGAGCTATACCTGATTATTACCAGTTGGGTGTTCAATCAGGTGGATCTCAGACTACTTCGTACTTGAGTTTTTAGATTGGATCGAGTAGTCAGCAGAGAGGTCCAGCCCAGCAGAGTCAGAGACAGCAGCAGAGGGTACATCAGAGCAGTAGATATGGCCATGGAGGTCAATGTAGACCATTCAGACTTGGATCATGTGCTTTGAGCAGCAGCAATGGTCGTAGTTCTGGGTCAATTGTCAGTGCTTGTCAGACGTGTGGCAGAGTCCATCAGGGACCATGTTATATGATACCGCTGATGTGTTTTAGATGTGGACAGACAGGACATTTTGCCAAATAATATCCTTATTCTGGTTATCAACAGCCGCAGATTTCGTAATTCCCTCAGCAGTCAATTGCTAGTGCTACACCAGTTCTTTTTCAGTTGCCTCCAACACAGCACCAGAGTTCTACCTAGATTGTTCCTCTGTAGGGTCATGGTAGAGGTACCAGAGGAGGTGCCAAAGGTGTTGGCCAGGCTTCTACCAACCAGCAGAAAGGTCAACGACAAGCCAGAGTCTTCCATCTCACTCAGCAGGATGCTCAGGCATCTAATGCAGTCATGGCAAGTATTATTTCTATCTGTTACCTGGATTCATGGGTTCTGTTTGATCCAAGCGACATGCATTCATTCGTTTCTCATGTTTTTGCTTCCAAGTCTTATTGGCAAGCTTCAAGGATGGTTTTTCCTTTGTCTGTCACCACTCCTCTAAGTGATTCTTTAGACACTGATGTTGTTCTTTCTTGTTGTCCAGTTCTTGTCGGAGGTAGAGAATTGTTTGCGGATTTAATTTTATTAAATGTGATGGAATTCGATGTTATTCTAGGTATAGATTGGTTATCTCAGCACTATGTCGTGGTAAATTATCGGAGTAAAGAGGTAACTTTCAGAATTCCTAGTGAAGAAGAATTTAAGTTTATGGGTGATAGGAGTTCAGCACCTCAGAATCTCATTTCTGCTATTACGGCTAGGAAGTTACTGAGGAAAGGTTGTCTAGGATATTTGGCATTGGTCAGGGATACTTTAGTGGAGAAGTTATTACTCACAGATGTTCCTATTGCCTATGAGTTTCCTGATATTTTTCCTAAGGAGTTGTCAGGTTTACTACCTCACAGAGAGATTGAGTTTTGTATAGATGTGGTTCTAGGCACTACTCCTATTTCTATGCCACCCTTCAAAATGGCTTCTGCAGAGCTGAAAGAGTTGAAGGAGCAGTTACAAGAGTTGTTAGATAAGGGTTTTATTAGACCTAGTGTTTCTCCTTGGGGTGCACCAAAAGAAGAAGGATGGTACCCTAAGACTGTGCATTGACTACAGAGAGCTGAACAAGGTGACAATGAAGAATAAGTATCCTCTCCCGAGGATAGATGACTTGTTTGATCAGCTTCAAGGTGCACAGTTCTTTTTTAAGATTGATTTGAGGTCGGGTTATCATCAGTTGTAGATCAGCGAAGCCGAAGATCCTAAAACGGCATTCCGAACTCGATATGGCCATTATGAGTTTCTGGTGATGTCTTTTGGCTTGACTAACACACCAGTAGCTTTTATGGACCTGATGAACAAGGTATTCAGACTATTTATGGATCAGTTTGTGATAGTCTTCATTGATGATATACTGGTATTTACGAGGAGTATGGAAGAACATGTATATCACTTGAGGACTATACTATAAACACTAAAAGAACATCAGCTTTATACTAAATTCTCAAAGTGTGATTTTTGGATGGAGAGTGTTGTATTTCTTAGATACGTGGTATCTAAAAAGGGTATCCAGGTTGATCCACAGAAGATTGAGGCAATGTCTGAGTGGCCTACACCGACTTCAATTACTGAGATTTACAGTTTTATGGGTTTAGCCGGGTACTATAGGATGTTTGTATAGGATTTTTCCAGAATTGCAGCTCCTATGACTCACTTGATTCAGAAGAATATACGGTTTGAGTGGTCAAAAGCTTGTGAGAACAACTTTTAGTTGGTAAAGGAGAAGTTGACCACAGCCCCAATTTTAGCTTTGCCTAATAGAAAGGATAGTTAATAGTTTATTGTGATGCCTTTAGAGTTGGCCTAGGTTGTGTGTTGATGCAGAATGGTAGGGTGATAGCCTATGCTTTAAGGCAATTAAAGAAGCATGAATAGAACTATCCTACCCACGACCTATAGATGGCTACAGTAATCTTTGCTCTCAAGATCTAGAGACATTATCTATATGGGGTGACTTATGAGATTTTTACTGATCACAAAATCCTTAAGTACATTTTCCAATAGAGAGATTTGAATCTAAGGCAGAGGAGATGGTTGAAACTATTGAAAGATTATGACTGTGAGATTTTATATCACCCAAGCAAGGCTAATATGGTAGCAGATGCCTTGAGTAGGAAGTCCTCAGGCAGTCTTGCTCACATTAGTGTAGAGAGGAGACCGTTGATCTAAGAGTTGCATTAATTAGTGGATCAAGGTCTGATGATGAAGGTGAGTAGATTAGGTAGACTGCTAGCTCAGTTTAAGGTACAATATGTACTGAGAGATAGGATTAAGGTAGCTCAGAGCCGAGATCCTATTCTAGAAGAGCTTGCAGAGAATGTCCTAGCAAGGAAGTTCACTGATTTCACACTTGATGATGATGGTGTTTTATGGATCAGTGGTAGATTGTGTGTTCTTAATGTGGATAATTTGAGAGAAAAGATCCTAGAGGAAGCACATTCTACAGCTTACAGCGTATATCCAGGTATCACTAAGATGTACCATAGTATCAAAGATTTGTACTAGTGGGATGGATTGAAGAAGGATGTCGCTGATTATATTGCTAAGTGTTTGACGTGTTAGCAAGTGAAAGCTGAGCATCAGAAGCCTTCTAGTAAGCTTCAGCCTCTTCCAATTCCTGAATGGAAGTGGGAAAGGATTGCTATGAATTTTGTGGTTGGTTTACCTCATTTTAAGGATGGATACAATTCCATCTGGGTGATTGTGGACAGGTTGACCAAGTCTGCACATTTCTTACTTGTGAAAGCTACTTATTATGTAACTAGATTGGCAAAGCTATATGTGAAGCATATTGTGTGCCTTCATGGAGTACCTGTTTCCATTGTGTCAGATAAAGGTTCAATGTTTACCTCTCATTTTTAGCAGAAGTTGTAGGAAACGATGGGCACCAGGTTAGATTTCAGTACTGCTTTTCATCCTCAGACGGATGGTCAGTCTGAGAGAACGATCCAGACATTATAAGATATGTTGAGAATGTGAGTCTTGGATTTGGGAGATAGCTGGGATGATCATTTTCCACTCGTAGAGTTTACATATAATAATAACTACCATAGCAGTATTGGAATGGCACCATATGAGGCTTTGTACGGAAGGAAGTGTAGATCGCCTATGAGTTAGGATGAGGTTGGAGAGAGAGCTTTGACTGGACCTGAGATTATTCAGGATGCTATAGAGAAAGTTATTATGATCAAGAACATATTAGTGACCGTAGTTAGTAGGTAAAAGAGCTATGCAAATCCTAGATGCAGAGATGTGGAGTTCTAGGTAGGAGACTATATGTTTCTGAAGGTGTCTCCGATGAAGAGTGTGATGAGATTTGGTGGGAAGGGTAAGCTAGCACCGAGATATATATGACCATTCGAGATTCTGGAGAGAGTTGGCACTATTGCATATCTATTGGCTTTGCCTACGAGTATGTCTAAAGTGCATCCGGTGTTTCATATCTCGATACTGAGGAAGTATGTTTTAGACCCTTCCCACGTGTTGCAGCCCGACAGTGTTGAAGTGAATGAAGACCTGACATTTATAGAAGAACCTATGGCGATCATTGACTATTAAGTTCGACAGTTACGTTCGAAGCAGATTTTGATGGTTAAGGTGTTGTGGTGCAGCAACAGAGTATAAGAGCATACTTAGGAGACTGAAGCTGAGATGCGAGCTTCTTACCCATATCTCTTTCCTCCTTGATTTTTGTATATTCATTCTTGGAATTCGGGGAAAAATTCTTATAAGGGGGGAAGGCTATAATAATCCTAGTTTTTAAAGTATTTTAATATAAAATGGGATATGCAGTGTTAATAATTTCAAATGATATTTGATTATTTATCGATTTTGAGTTTTATGATCATTATTTTATGTTAATTAGGGTTTCGAGATAAATATTTATTTTAAGGTTGGTTTGGGATAATTTATTTGTGTGATATATATATATATATATATATATATATATATATATCTTATTTTAAATAATTTTTAACTTAGTGTATTTCATTTTAAGGTTATTTTACTTTATTAAATCATATTATTTTATGCATTATTATTTTATGTATTAATATATATACATGCATGCATTAGGGTTAGTGTTATTTAATGTATGTGTATATATATTATACTTTTATTATGTGTAATATATATATGTGTATATATATAATTATGCATGTGCATATTAAATATATGGTGTGTGTTTTTGTAGAAATATATATTATAAAGTTTATTAAATTTTAATATAAAGTATTACTAATTACAAACCCCCCCCCCCCTTTCTTCCTCTTCCCAATCCTCACCATCACCCTCACCGTTGCAACTCCGGCCAGCCACCGTTTGTGTGCCTCGCGGACCTCCACCTTCTCTATCAGCCAGTTCTGCTGCCATTTCCTCCCTCCTCTAGCGTCGTTGAAGCTTGTTTTGGCCGAGAAGCCGAAAATCCTCACCACCATCATTCAAGTCGATTCCGATTGCCGTTTTCGACACCGCCAGTTCCATTCTCTTCCTTTCTTACCGGTAAGTGTGTTTCTAAGCTTCGTTTCACTTATAGATTTCAATGGTGAACGATTTCTTCATTTTGGCCATTTTTGCTTTTCAATTTTTTTTAACTTGATTCCTTGTGATTCATGAAAAGTGTCTTCACAAATGTTGTTCCCCTTAGCTTAATCTACCTCTGTGAATTTTTGTGTGATTTTTGGGAATTTATTTTGATTTTTGTGAATTTTTTATTATTTTATTATTTTCGTAAATTAATTAAATAAATTATGAAATTGTGATTTTTGGTGTTTTTGGTGGTTGATATTAATTTTAGAAATTAATTTATAATTTTTGTGTAATTTTTATAATTATTTTTAGTTTATGTGATTTTTGAAAATATAGGTTATATATATTTTTTGTTTGAAATAATTGGTTAATTAGATGTATTTATTGATTTTATTGAATAATATGTTGAGAAAATAATTTTTGTGTATTTATATAATTTTTATTGAATTTTTGAATGTTTTTGGTATTTTATGTATATTTGTATATATTAGGGGTATTTTGGTAATTTGGTAGTAAATTTAGTTAAATATTAAATTTAATTGGTTTTAAATATTATTTGAGGTATAAAAATGATTTTTACAAATTATTTACTAATTTTAACTAATTAATACTATTTTTCAAAAATTATTTTCAAATTATATATAATATACTATTTTCATAAATACATGGGTTTTTAGTAATTTTTAATATGTTTTTGGATTGATTAAGTAATTTGGAGTTATAAAATGAATTTTTAATAATATTTGTGGAAATATCGATTTTTAATAATATTATATTATTATTAGGGTTTTTAAGTAATTTTTAGAAAAATAATTAATTTTGGTGTTTTTAATATTTAAATTTCTATATTTTGGTACTTAAAGGGTATTTTTGGTATTTAATGAATTTTAATGTATTTATTGTATTTTGTTGTGAATTGTGGACCTCGGTCGATAGAATTTACAGTTTGGGATCCTAACCGAGGGTTGTGAGAATATTTTGTATTCGAAGTGTGTTTTCTTACAGGACCAGCTCTACTTTTTAAGTAGAGAGATGTCTATTTTACAGAAAAGGTTTTACCGAATTTTCGATTGAATTCTCGTAAAATGTGACATTTGGTCAATTCTGTATCTATTTGTGTTTTATAATCCTAGATCGAGTCTCTAGAAGTTAAATTAGATTTATTCTGATTTTCATGTTATTATTTTATTCTTAATTAATCCGAGACTGAGGCCTAGTGGATCAGACCCGTCGAACCCGTCTTGAGGAGCGCACACCTGTGATTTGTTTTTTTATATATGCGTGCATTTAGGTTGCATGTTTTAGAAATATATGTTTTAATTGTATGATTTATGCATAAATTGCTTTAATAAATGATTAGTATATTTTAGGTATATTTTTAGTATATTTTTAATATATTTCTAAATAAATGCATGTTTTTTTTTTATAAATATACCTAACATGTTTTCGTATAAAGATGGTTTACTTTTGGTATATTTTATAATTGATTTGAATTTATCTGACATATATATACTCAAAATATACTTAGTTTATTTTAGGTATATATCTAGTATATATATGGTTTATATTGCCATTTAAATTGATATCATGCATCATTTATTTTTTGAATGAATGATTTATTTTAATGAAGGATATCAATAGAACGTACTTTCTAGTGGACAGCACTAGGACCGAGTACGTACAGGTACGACGATAGATTTTAGTTTAAATTACTAACCTATTTATGGATTATGACTTGATTGATTTGATTTGATTGATATGAGATGTGGTTTGAGAGTGTAATTGTTGGAGCTCAATTGACCAAGTGTCTCGAGGCCAATTACACTGACAGTCAGACTACTGGAGCTCGGTTGACTTAGTGTCTCGAGGCCAGTCTACTGTCCAAATTGAATAAGTGAATTTATTTGGAAATAAGTGATCCTGTATGACTAGAGTGTTGTCTGTTATTATTTGAGATTGCGATCATTTAGAGTTTTATTTGATCCTTCATAAACTGATATTTTTTCAGTATTATATATAAAGTGATTTTCAGCATCTGTGTGTACATGCATGTATATACATATTTATATGCATATGATTGATTGCATTTGTCATATAGAAGATGCATGTATATATATTATAACAATTCACTCAGTAAGGTCTGACTCCCCTCAGTTGATATTTTTACAGGAGAGTTTTTTTTCTTCAGATCTCAATAGTAGGCATATCCGCCAGATTTTTTCCGCCTTAACCCTATTATGTAAATTACTTACTTGAGTTTTATTTTGTACTCTAGACATTGCAGTAGTAGTTATATTTGATTCTATCGTGAGTTGTATTTGATTTTTGCATGTTCGACATTTTAATTCTGAGTGTTACTCTAAAGTATTATATTAAAGACTTTATTTATGATATATGATGTGATATCATTTTATTAAAGGAAGATGAGGATTTATTTTATTATTTGAGATTTAATTTCTGCTGTATAAATATTTATTTACTTTATTTTATTGCATGTTTTTCTTTTAAAGTTTGCTACAGGTTCTAGATTCGAAATAATTTTTATTCCCTAGCGCCGATCATGGCCCCCTATTTTGGGTCGTAACAAATACACTAATTATGGATATGATGCTGGAAATAGACGGATTTTATATCACCCTTCAATTGTCCTCAGTTCAGTTTTACTGATGGAGCATCAAACAAAGGAGCATTGCGTATATGTTGTTGCTGGCAGCTGAAGCACTCAGAACTTCAAAGATCCTTGTCATTTGCCTCGACTCTAGCTGCTGATACAACCTGCAGCAGCATAATCTGCCCAATGGATAAATTGCCAAGTTCATCCGAAAATTTGAATGCTTCTGGGTGTTCTTTATCAGTAAACATGAAAGACGGCTGCAAGAATTAATTTGTAATAAATGGCTAATTCAGATCTTAACCCTTGAAAAAAGTTTTGCTACTCCAGTCAAGCTGATGATGACCACAAAAATGATTTGATATGGTCATAAATGGTGAATTTGCTGTATAACTTCCTCCCTATCATTTCCTTAAATCAGGATTTTAATTTCAAATTGAGCATTTTAATTTTATTTTTGCATAAAATATAAAATTAGGCTTTGAAAGATTCATTCAGTTTGATTTATTTTTGCATATAAAATAAAGCTAGTATCAATTTAATTTTTTTCCAAAACATTTTAATATGACCCTAAACAAAATCAATTGAACACTAATTAAGTAATAATTTTTATTTATACTGATAGTAATTTAAAATGTTCAGCTCATCCAGTGACATTGTGAGTTGCGCTCAAATTCAACTATAAATAAATCAAAAGCGTAAGTAATTAAAACTCGGCCCGGCTTTTCCTCCCAAAAAAAACTCGGTTGCGTAATTGATTAATCAATAACACAACCTAAATCACTAAACACCCGGTGGGCGTGCCGGAGTGGTTATCGGGCATGACTAGAAATCATGTGGGCTCTGCCCGCGCAGGTTCGAATCCTGCCGCTCACGTTTTCTTTTTCTTCAATTTATATATGTATATAAGAAAATTGGTTACGTGATTGGAATTATTTGATTTGATTCTCTTCTTTTTAGAAAGCAAAATCTAATATAAACTTATCAAGCCAAAATTCCCAATGCATAACCATGTTTAAAATGAGCTAAACACTAGCAAGCAATTTGCTATTGAGTCAACTAAAAGAGAGCCGTCAAACCAATCAAAAAATTGGGTTAATTATGCTATTTCATTTATTTATGTTAATGATTGCAATTTGCAACCCTTATCTAACTGCATCAATAATTGTACTTGACTGTTCTTAAAAGTGTTCGTATATTATATTTTGAACACTGTTCGTATATTATATTGAGCAAAAATAAAGTTCAAATGGATATTATTCCCTAGAATAAGTTAATGATAATTTATTTTAACTTGCAAAAAGTCCACTTTTTTTTTTCAAAATAATAGGGAAAAGAGAAGGAAGAAACAAAGAAAATGAAGTACATGTACTATTTTTGCTTGGAGATGCAACGGAGTTGCAGCTAATTTAAATAATGTAAAGTTTAAACTCGATTTAACTCTAAAATTTAAAATATAAAACTAAAATGTTTAAATAATTTTTATATTAAAGTTTTACTATACTTAAGTCAATTAATTATAAAAAATAAAAAATAAAAAATATATATATAAATTTTAAAATATTTAAACTTGATTTAAGTTTAATTTTTTTTACCTCCGGTTCAATAATAAATTTATATAATAATATTGAAATAAACAAAATTAAAACAACAATTCAAGAACCTATATTATCATGTATATTATAGAATTGGAACTCAATTATTAAGTTAAGTGGAGTAGTTGTCTTCTTGAGTTTAGTGGAAATGAGAGTAGTATAAAAAGAGTATCTGCCTTTGACATAATTGAAGGTAATGTAGTCAATCAACTATCCACATCCAAAAAGGATATACCGAGTGGAAACACAAAACCTTATCTAGTTATCTTGTAGAGATTTCTTTCTTTCTTGAAATCTCTAAATCTCTCCCTTTCGTAGTATGTTTCAACAAGAAGTTAGAATCCAAGAAAATCAAATCCTAGAAAGAAAATAACCATTTTTATTCTTCTTCTTCTCGAACTTGATATAAACCAACCATTGGTTAGTAGAAAAATGAAAAAGAACTAATAAAAGACCTAAGATGAGTTGTGGTATGTTTCGTTTATGCGACTATCAAAGGAAGGTTGGCGTTATCCACTACACGACACGCGTCGCTCATCCGCCACTCCACTTAGGATGCCAAGTGGACCCCACGTGGCACTTATCCATTTACGTTTTGGTGGAAGGAAGATTATGGTAGTAGTGGTGATCATGGTGTGTGAATTTGCAGAGAAAATTCCCACATAATAAAAGTTAAAAAAGAATATCTTTATTTACTAAAAAGTCTTGAAACATTTCTCGTTGACGATTGGCACTTGTGTACCGTCTAGTGTAGGAGTTTTGTGCTCTCTACATGTGTATATATACATATATGTGTACTTGATGTTTTCATGAGATAGTTCCAGATTTCTCTTGTGTACTTTCTGTTTTTGTGATAGTTCCAGATTTCTCCTGTCTTCTTTCTGTTTTTGTTCAGTCCGTTCCTTTTTTTTTTTTTTTTCCTCCCTTTACTCACCTGTAAGTGCTTCTTGTAAGGTAGTTGTTGGTGGAACTAGGAATGGAGTTTAACACACAAGGGTCTTCTTCTTCTTCTTCTTCTTCATCATCATCATCATCATCATCATTTACAGCTGATCTTTTTGGCACCAAGGAGTCACCTCCATCTTCTTCAACTGGGATTTTTGCTTCTATTTTCCCACCTCCATCTAAGGTATATATCTTTGTATCAATGGCTTGGTGTTATCTTGTATCTTCTACGAGTTTTTTCACTTAGCATGAGTTTGTCTAGGTTGCTATTTCTGGGGAAGCCTGTCGGCTCGGGTTTAGTTGGCATTATCATCATTCTAATTCTATTAGTGTGCTTATGCTTGTAATCATAATTGAGGAAGAAAATGAAGAAATGAGGGAAAGGAAGAAGTTAATTATTTTGTAATGGTATAATTTGGAATTTCTTTCACAATTGCTTAACTATATATGGATAGTTAGATTCTTAATGTAACTTCTAAGTGCTTTTTGGAATAAAAAGTTACTAGTTACTGAACTCAACTATAAGGGTCAGTGCTACGGATTGAATCTGCTTAATTCCGCAAGGATATGCAATTAGTATTACGGTCTTGACATTAATTTACATAATCTTTGCTTGTCACTAGATTTTTGTTGTCAACAACTTTGTTTTTGGTTGTTCAGGTTTCAGAGAGGAGAACCTCATTCTCTGAGGTGATAGGATCTTGGCAAAAGCAGCCCTCTTCAAATCAAGGGTGGAACATCAAACAAGGTGCTCCAGGTTTGTGATCAAAAAATTCAAGAGAAACCCAGAAATTTCTGTATATGTGCATTCAAATCTATTGCATGCTTCTCTGCACTCTCTTCAATTTGTTCATCACTTACTTCTTAAGAAAATCACCTCATATCATATGCTGTGTTATGCTTTTACTGTGAATATAGCCATAAGTAGCGAGGCTGCTGCAAGCTACAACATGATTAACAAGGACAAGAATCATCCCAATTTCATGGAAGAAAGGGGAGAGCCATGTCATCTGAGTTCATCACTTTACTACGGTGGGCAAGACAACTATTCTCAGAACCCAAATACCAGAAATTCAGGATCATACCCCATAGTAAGTCTTGAGCTGTATTTTCAGTATACGAAAGAATGAAGTTATGCATCAAGTTAATGTCCTGATGTGCTTTGATCGATGACTCAGCTCAAGAAAGATGGAGGAGAAGATGATCCTAATGGAAACAATTCAAATGGTGGTGCTTCTAGAGGAAATTGGTGGCAAGGTAACAAGAAGATATAAGTAAGCTTCTGTTCTTCATCTATAACATTAATTGGCTCCAAGTTTCTGATGTTGCTTTTCTGCAGGTTCGCTTTATTATTAGGATCTTACCTTCCCTTGGCTTATGAATTCTCCATCTATTTTTTAAGGTACAAGGTAACAATATCTTTTAATTTTTAGACATTCAATTACTTTTTCTGTAATTTCAGCTTATTAGCAAGAACATGTCATCATGTTTTCACTCGTGTGCTAAAGATATCCCCATGTCAGAATGCAATTTATGTTTCATAATGCAGTTAATATTTCAGAATGCTAGTCATGCTTCAGAATGCAGTTTATATTTCAGAATGCAGTTTATATACGCTGCAATATTCATAGAATTGTCTGATAAAAGTAGATGCAGTTACGAACATATGCATTTCGAACATATTATTAACAGTAGAAACAGTAAGAATATTTTTTCAGATTACATCAAGTGATGCAACCAATATGCACATTTGGATAAACACACAGAAGCATGAAGGCGATTGTTCAGTGTTCACTAAAGATCAGTTCGCTTCAGATGAGTAATTTATCTAATTTGTGTTTTCATCTGTTTCCTGCCATTTTTGTTGTGCAGGAATTCATGAAACCTGAACGAATTTAACAGAAGATAAGAAAAATAAATAAGCAGCTGTTATGGATTGAACTTGTCAGCAAGTTGTAATGTCTTTTTGTACGAGTAAAAGCTTCCTTTTTTACTTGATTTTGATGTAAGTTTAGCCTCAGTGCAAGACATTTTTCAATAAATTTCGACACTAGTCCACTCTTCTGCTCTTCAGTTGGATTATTTATCAAGGACTTGGAATATTGTTCTGATGCTCTTTTAAGCACGTAAGAAATAATAATGAATGCATATTTTGAGTTTCTGTTGTATATGTAACATGTCCAAGGTTTAATTAATTGCTAAATTTTATGCATCTTCAACATGAATAAAAAAAAAAAAGTTCGTAGCTACATCCTGAGAAGTACCTTTTTTTTAGCATTTAACGAGCAAACTATCAGATAGGGAAGCATACAATTCCATAAACCTATGTTACAGTTGTTTCAGGGTCTCATTACAGCTTCATCTCTATATTTTTTTGGATAAATCCATTTACAGAAGTAGCTATTAAAGCATAAGTACCTTATTTGAAGCCACTAATGTTTGACTGTGTCCAATCAAGAGGCAAACTGTAGCCTGTAAATCTGCAAGTTCAAAAATAAAACAGTGAGAATGCTATGACGATTCAACTAACAGCAAAAAACTAGAGCACATTTACCAACCATTGGGCTGATGGGGAACATGAGTATTCAAGTGCTGGCTTTTCTGCAGCTTCAGCCTGACCACCTCATACACTATGGACCGAAGCATTCAAACAGAAATTACGGAATCCAATTTGCATCACTCTCAAAATTGAAAGAGGTTAAAATTGGCAGTAATCTTCATTTGATATACAAAGGAAAAGCCTTTCATAAGCAGCTGCCATTTTGGTAGCAGTGAACAAGTGCAACCCTCTCTGCCTTGAAATCTGGCCTTTCTTTTCTAAAACTCCTCTGCCATCTTGCAAAACTCTATAGAGAGCATTCTTCAATGCGTCTACCGTTGGCGAAAAGACATAACCCGTTTCTTCACTGACAATCACAGATCCTGTGATGCTGGCAACCCTTGTTGCCATCACAGGCTTACCACTCAGCATTGCTTCTAACAAAGTATGATCTAATCCCTGAGCTCGAAGAGTCGGGTTCACAAAAATGTCTATTGCATTATAGAATCTTGCCAACTGAGCTTGTTCCAGTGGCCCCAAAACAAGAGTATTAGCCCCAAGATCTCTATATCTTGGACCCCAGGGTCCATCACCAGCAACCAGAACAACAGTATTCTCACGAAACGTACCATTTTCCGCAAGCATTTGCTTCAACGCTTCAAACATTAACGGGTGTCCTTTATCTTTGACCAACCTCCCTGCCATGCCTAATACTAAAGATCTGTTCTCTTTGACGCCAAACTTCTGCTTAAATTGCTTACCCTTCTCAGCATCTGGCTTGAAAATCTCCTCACCCACACCGTTCAGAATAACATGAACTCGATCTTCTGGAATCATATAAATCCTTTTCAGAACGTCTCCAGCATGATCACTAGTAGCAACATGGTGAGCATAACAAGGGAAAAATTTCACCTCTTCAACAACCTTATTAATTCTTTCAGTCAACGCATACGACGGCTGTTCTTCAGGATTTCGTAAAATTTCCTGAATAATGTCAGTGTGAATGGTTTCATATGCAATGCCATGCCAAGTAACAGCTAGGTTGGTCAGGTTCCGTGATCGACCATGCCATAGGCCAACGCTTTCAGTGTGAACTACATCAAAAGGTTTTCGAGTTGAATTTTGGATCTGAAACAGCTTCCAGACTAAAGTCTGGTCAAGATAACCAGCAGCTGTTGGTTTGGAAAGGTGAAAATATAAATTGCTTATTGGATAGCTTGGGAAGGAAGAGTTGGGATGTGCAGTGGTGAAAACATGAAGCTCATGCCCTCTTTTGGCAAGAGCAAGATGAAGGGTCAAGGCATGGCGTTCTAGCCCTCCGGCACGAGATCTATGAGGCCATTTCTTTACAAAAAGTGCAATTTTGAGGAGTTTTGGAGGTGGGTCTGAGGGAAAAGAAAGATGATTCCATGCAGAATGGAAAGATAGGAGATTGATATGTTGGTTTTGATTCTGCAATATAATTTTGCTTCTGGAATAGCATGGAGCAGAATATTGAAACCAAAACAGAAACGAAATGAATGAAACTGCAGATAAGACTGCAATGATGAAGCAGAAACAGCGAAAACTTAAGACAGGAACATGATCTTTAGCCATCAAACGGACGGTTATGAGATCAAAATCAAATCCTTCTTGGAAGAGTTCACTAAGAAAATAAAATCGATAAGAAGTTCAACATAGATAGATTCAAGTACCGATGCAAAAATCAGTTCAAATCTAATGACGAACTGCATAAGATGGATTCTTTGAGTGCCGTAAGGGCATTTAGTTTCAGTTCTTGAATTTGAAGGTAGATGCACATGGTTGTGTACTAGAAGTACAGGAGAAGCAAATACCAGGAAAAAAAAATTCTAAAAAACCTGAAGTTACTGAATTTTTTTATCAAGAGCTTCAGAATAAAAACAGGAATTGTGATTAAGCAACTGCATCAACCATTGACTTACAGATTAAATTATCATGCTTTGATATCTACACCTCTTAGTATATATTATGTTTAACCAACTCCCAAGATCATGCAAAATATTATATAGGAGACAAAAGCAACCATTTCCAATACAATAATACTACAAATTCCACCAAATGAACCACCTATGCCAGTAGATCATCCACACACACACACACACACACATACATATATAGAAGGATTCAATCTCTGACTACCGCAAAAGTGAAATTATCTTCCTAAAGTTTAAAGAATAAGGCTAAAATAAGAATTTGGAAATTTAAAAAACCAAAATGATTTCACGAAGAGGCCGCGAATTTCCCAAAAAGCAGCACAAAAAATTATATTGTCCCTACTTATGAAGGTAGGATGATCTAAAACAATTTTTTTTTTCTTTAGCGGTATCGCTGCATTGCAAGCGCTATGATATCTTGCTCGTTAAAAAAGACACTAGGAACTAGATATTGCCAACATGGAATTAAGATTAATAATTTTATATCCCCCTTAATCATCAAGTTCAAGATAAGAATAATCATCTAAAAGAACTAATTGAAGCATTGCATATCTTGCTCAACTTGTATTCACTTTATTTTATTTTATTTTATTTTTTCCAAGGGGCCATATGTTATAATGTTTTCATCAATTTATAAACTTAATTCAAAGAAGTCTAGTGCATAAAGGAATAAAGCATAAGAAAAACATTGATTAGTAGAGCCAAAGGGACTAATGTAACCAAAGGACCAATAGCAGCAAAAGTGTAAAAACTTCCACAAGCCAAAGTGCCCAACTTTATCTGAACCAAATCGATCAAAGCCATCATCAGAAACACACAACCAAAAACCGAACCAAACCCAGAAACCAAAGTCCCCACTCTCAATGCCACCATATTAACATGCACTAGAGACGCACTTCCAATCTCAGCCTCAGTAACAACAAAATCATCATCTTTATCCGCAATCTTGATGGCTTGTTTAAGAGCTAAGGCGATGAGACTAGAAAAGAGAAACGAGCTAAAAGAATACACATGGAATGCGATCAAACCCTCAGCGATGGCAGAGCTTGCAACGCAGGAAGGATCGATTACAAGGCTGGTGGCAGGGTCAGGAGCAGGGTACCATGCAAGACCAAGAAACAGAGCTAGAGTGAACAAAGAGTTGACATTGACAATTCCATCTAATGCCATGATATGAGTTTTTGTAGAGATTATTAGATTTTTCCGTGACAACTGTGGAAGCATATTGGCGGTGGCGGTGGCGGTGGCGGTGGCGGTGGAGCAAGATGAAAAAGAGAAAACAGAGGAAACATTTTTTGTGTTTTGGTAATAATGGCAAAGAAAGGGAGGAGAAGTTTGGGATATTATTAGAATGGCGTGTCTTTCCCGGAAAGGGAAAGGGGAAGGGGAAGGAAAATGTTTGCATAGCTAAACATAAAAACAAATAAGAAATCAAATAATTGAGTGAAGAATGAAATTAGTTAAGGTGTTTGAGTGAAGAAATCAAATAAGAAACAAATAATTGCATTATCAAAAGATTATAAATTTTAAAATTAATTTAATTAAAATACATATAAAATAATAGACTATATATACAAGCCAGCATATGTTTGGTACAATAATATTAGTCCATAAATAAGACAATCCAAAAAATTAGAAACTGGATCTTTGCCTTCCCCCTCCCTTGCAAACTAACCATATCAACTGGACCAAAAGAAAAGCACTATAATAATTTTTAAAAAAATTATAAAACATTGACCAAACCATTAATAAATCATGTCATCATTTATAATTAAATAAATTGATTTGTTATTTTTTAATATTGTAAAATGGAATATTAATTTGTCACAAAATAAATCAATATTTTGGTACTGTTTTTTTTTTTAAAACGATGTGATTAAAATATATTTTATCATGTTATCATTTTGAGGGGATAAAAAAAATGATTTGCTTCTATTTACAAACCATGTAAAGTGATAATATAGAAAATCGTAGTATATATTTTTATATTTTTTAATAATTAGTAGAGATAATTAATTTTTAACATCATAAATAAGAGAGAAGTGAGTGGGGTTCAAATCCTGATCCCCTCCATATGATGTTAACATCTTTTGTCACTTAAATTACTCGTGTGAACATTTTTTTTTTAATTTTACTCTATATATGTAATAATATAAATTCTTAATATTGTACAAATGTTTACATCTATACAAAAAAAATTAGAATCATTTGATTAATTTTTATTTAATTACAATGATTAATTATTTTTGTGTATCAACACCTGTAAAATATATCAATAGCTATAATTAAATAAGAACATCATTAATGGTACTTTTTAAAATAAATAGCATATTCTAGGTAATAAATAACATCTTAAAGAATTTTTCAATATAAAAAGTAAACAATTTTATTTAAATCCAATGCACTTTTTATATTTCACTCTTTTTTTTATTTTATCTTAAAAGTATTTAAGTTTAATTTTTAAGTATTGTGAGAAGAAAGAGAAAAAAAATTTAGATAATAAAAGAATCCAATAGAAAATAATAATATGTATGAAAAATAAAAGTGTATTAATTAGCATTTTGTATAGAAAGTGAATTTTGACTTTCTACATGTAAAGAGTCTAACTAACTCTTTAATTTATAATTTTGATTTAGAGGGTGGGTTGAAATTCTATTTTTTTTTTATAATCACTCTTTATAAAAAGAGTTTAGGTTAAATAAATAGTGAATTGAAGATAGTCTAAGTAGTAATCTATGTTAGAAAATTTGGTTACCAGTTAACTAAGTATTACTAGCTAATTTGCTTGATTATGTGTTTGTTATTTTCTGTTTAAATAAGCCCTGGTTTATAGGGTGCAGTTTAATATTTGATTTATTCTTCTTTATTCTTAGCCACGATACAGGTAATGAATCGCGGAAGCATTTGTTATCATTTTTTTTTGTAATGGCCTTATAAAAGCCTCATTTGAGTTATTGAATAAGACAAGTTTAAAGAACTACAAAACAAAATACTATCTTCTATTTTATCAATGGTATTATAGTTGCATAATCGGGCCTAACTTGAGAAGTAGTGAGCGAGTAAAACACTGAAAAGAAGAGTGCTTGAGTGAAACACTGAGAGGAAGAGTGCTTAAGTGAAACATTAAGAGAGAAAGAGAGAGATGGATAAAGGGAACAACTTCCTAAGCATTCCCAAATTTGATGGGGTCTATGATCATTGGTCAATATTAATGGAAAACTTGTTTCAACCAATAAAATACTAGAGCATCATCAAAAAAAGTTACATTGAGCCTATTAACGTAGAAGCACTAAGAGTTGCACAATGAAAAACCTTAGAGGATCAAAAGCTAAAGGATTTAAAAGCAAAAAATTGTTTATTCCACTCAATTGACAAATCCATTGTAAAGACCATCATTCAGAAAGATGCCTCTAAACTGCTATGGGATTCCATGAAGAGAAAATATCAAAGGAGTATTCGAGTTCAACAAGCTCAACTTCATACACTCCATGGGGAATTTGAAGTCTTGAATGAAAACTGGTGAGTTAGTGAATGATTACTTTTCTAGAGTGATGTTAGTAGCAAATAATATGAGAAATGCTAAAAAAGACATGCAATATGAGAAAATAGTTAAAAAAATCTTACGCAAACTTACACCAATGTTGAAGTACATTGTGTGCTCTATATAGGTTTCAAAAGATACTGATAGCCTTTCAGTGGATGACTTGCAGAGTTCATTACTAGTTCATGAGCAAAAGTTTCAAAAAAATGTTATAAAGGACTAAGCTTTTAAAGTCACAAAAGGTTAAAGATAGTGGAAATTTCAAAGGAAGATTAAGGGGTCGAGGTAGAGCTTTTAACAAAGCTATAATAGAGTGCTATAGATGCCACAAGTTAGGAAATTTTCAATATAAATATCCTAATTGTGCCCATTATGCAAAATAAGTTGAATTAGATAAAGTTCAAGAGATGTTACTCATGTCTTATGTTGAGACACATAATTCCAAGAGAGAATATATGATTTATGCCCAATATGCAGAGCATATTGAACTAGATAAAGATCAGGAAATGTTACTTATATTTTATTTAGAGACATATAATTCTAAGAGAGAAGAGGTGTGGTTCTTAGACTCAAGTTGTAGCAATCACATGAGTGGAGATAAGAAGTGGTTCATTGAGCTCGATCAATCTTTTAAGCACTCAATAAAGCTTGGAAATGACTCAATAATGGTTGTTATAGAGAAAGGAAACATCAAAATACGTGTTGAAGATAGAACTCATATGATCATTGAGGTATTTTACATTCCAGAACTGAAAAATAACTTGCTTAGCATTGGGCAACTTCAAGAAAAAATGGCTATTTTGATTTAATATAATGTTTTCAAAATCTATCATTCAATGAAAAGGCTAATTATTTAAACAAATATGTCTGTAAATCAAATGTTTGTGTTGCTTACTTCTTCACCTACTAATGCTCCAAGACCAACTTACTTCCAAGCATCATCAAGTGATTTAACAAATCTTTGGCATCAAAGATTTAGTCATCTTAACATGAAAAGGCTGCAAACATTGGCATATAAAAAGATTATTAGAGGCTTACCAATCCTTAAAGCTAGCTCCAAGTTATGTACTGATTATGTGTTAGGGAAGTAACACCATGATCCTTTTCCTATGAAAAGTTCATGGAAAGCCTCTCAACCATTGCAACTTATGCACTCAGACATATGTGGTCTAATTACTCCAGAATTTAATAGTCATAAGAGGTACATAATTACGTTCATTGATGACCATAATCATAAAATATAAACATATCTCTTACATGAGAAGTCAGAAGCATTTATTTTGTTTACAAAGTTCAAAAGCATGATAGAAAAGGAGACAAAAATTATATTTGTTATTTACATGCTAACCGAGGTGGGGAGTTCACCTCATATGAGTTTAACAGTTTTTATTTCAATAGACAACTCACTACAGCTTACTCTCCACAATAAAATTGAGTCACGGAGAGAAGAAATCAAACTCTAATGAATATAGTATGATGCATGCTAACTGTAAAGGAAGTTCTAAAAGAATACTAGTTGGAGGCAGTGAATTGGGTAATACATGTGCTCAATAAGTGTCACACATCAACAATATAAGATAAAACACCTGAGGAAGCATGGAATGGAATCAAGCCTTCAGTGGAATACTTTAAAGTGTTTAAATGCATAGGGCATGTTCACATACCTAAAGTAAAAAGAAAAAACTTGATGATAAAAGCTTTATATCTGTGTTTTTGGGGGTCAATGAAGAATCTAAAGCTTTTCGAATGTATAATCTAGTGTCCAAGAAGATTGTCATAAATCAAGATGTGGTTTTTAAAGAGGAAGAAAAATGGAATTAGGGAAAAATAAGTGAAGAAGATTATTGTAATATTCTTAAATGGGAAGATGAAGAAAAACAAAGAGAAGAAGATATAGTGGAAGTTGAAGAAGAATAAGAGAATAGAGAAAATAGTTTAGACCTACCTATACTAACTAATGTGACAAGTCCAGCTCAAGGGAGGAGAAGAAAAGAACCAATATGGATGAAGGACTATGTCTATGGTGAAGGCTTATCAAAGGAAGAAGATAAAGTGCAAAAACTAGTTATGGAGATGCAATAACTTGCTATGTTCACTTTAAATGATCCAACAACTTTTGAAGAAGCTACAAAAGGCCTGGCTTGGAGAGAAGCTATAGATTAAGCTATTGAGAAGAATGGTACATAGGAACTAACTTAATTTCCTAGAGGAGTAAAGAAGATAGGTGTTAAATGGGTTTTCAAGACTAAGATGAATGAGAAGGGAAAAGTGGATAAATGCAAGGCCCGGCTCATAGCAAAGGGATACACATAACAAGCCATCATTGACTACACTGAGGTATTTGCTCTTGTAGCTCGTTGGGATACTATTCAACTAATACTTGCACTTACAACAAATTGAGGATGGAAAGTGTGCCAACTTGATGTCAAAAGTGCATTTTTGCATGGAGAGATTAATGATAAAGTATTTATGGAATAACCATGAGGTTATAAGGTGAAGGGTGAAGAAAGCAAAGTATACAAGTTAAAAAAAGCGCTCTATAGGCATAAACAGGCCCTATGAGCTTAGTTTAACAAAAATTGAATCCTATTTCATCAATGAGGGATTTGAGAGATGCTTGAGTGATGCCACACTTTTCGTAAAAAGAAGAGTGAAGATAGAGCTTATAGTAACCTTATATGTTGATGACCTTATTTTCAAATGAAATAATGAGCAAATGTTTGAAAAGCTCAAGAATTCAATGAAAGAAAAGTTTGACATGTCTGATCTTAGTTACATAAAGTATTTTCTTAGAGTAGAGGTGGTATAATGCTTAGCTAGGATTTTCATAAGCCAAAAGAAGTATGATAATGAGATATTAGATAGATTTGGGATTTTCATCAATTAAGCATGCAAGGATTAAAATCTAACCTACTATCATGATTAATAATTTAATTCAAGCTCATTAAGATTTTTAGCAATTAATTTGTCATCGTAATCTACTGTCATGACTCCTTGAAGAGCTCACTTACTATCGTGGTTAAATGATCTAAGTTCCAAGTGTTTTAAGCTAATGAATTCCCCTAACTCTCGTTAGTTAATTCACCCATAAACATGCAATTAAACAGACATGGAATGATAACAAGATAAATAATACAACACAAAGAATTAACTGAAATTCAAATCAAATATAAAAACTTGTGTTCAAATCATGTAATGGAATAACTACTCCTAACCAAAACTCTGAAAGAAAACTTAGCCACACATGGCTATGATAAAATCCATAATCGTAATAAAAAAGGTGAAAAGATAAAATAGAAAATAAAATAAGCTCTTAGTCTTAACTTCTGGTCTTTGTTGATTTCTGTCTAGACATTCCCCTTTTCTCTATGTCTCCTTGTGTTCTCTTCAAAAAGGGAGTTTTATTCCTTTTATAATGCTATGGTATGAAAAGAATCCTTTTTTATTTCTAATTCCTTTTTATTTTTAAAAAAGAAAGTTTTTTCCTTTCATGATACGGCTTTTAGGCACGGTCGTGCACTAATTCAAAGAAATCTGTGAATATACTAGGCATACTGCATGACTTCCAACATGGTAAGTTTATTAGTCGTGCATCATTCCGGGTTAGAAATCTTCACTCACACGACATGGTGATGTCGTGACATTGTTGTGTTGATATTGGCTTCTTCATGGCTCACATATGGCTTGGACATCGCTTAGACATGACTTTTCCTCATTTGTTTCTTTATCACATGGCATGGTGCATGTCATGCTATGTCAAAAACATATCAACTCCTTTTTTTTTTCATGGGGCCCACACTCATAAAACACAAAAATCAATTAAAACTCAAATAGAACTTCCTAAATATACAATAAATAATAAGAATCCTAATTGAATACTAACTTATTGAAATCTCCTAATTAAACCCAAAAACTATTTAAATTAATTTATTCCTTATTTAAAGTTTATTAAAATTCAACTTTAAGACATGTAAATAATAAACATATCACTTATTCAGATAGTGACTATATAGGTGATCTTGATGGCAGTAAAAGTACCTTGGGGTATGTTTTTAAAATGAGCTCTAAAGTTCTACCATGGAGTTCTAAGAAGCAACCAGTTGTGTCTCTTTCCACCACCGAAGTAGAGTTCATTGTTGTTGTTGCATGTGTCTATCAAAGTGTGTGGATGCAATGAGTTCTTGAGAAACTTGGTCATAAGCAACACAAGTGCACTATATTTTGTGATAACAACTTAACCATTAAACTCTTGAAGAATCTTGTTATGCATGGCAAAAGTAAGCATATTGATGTTCGATTTCACTTTCTTCGTGATTTAGTTAGTGATTGAGTAGTGGAATTGGTGCACTAAATCTTAAAGGATTAATTGGCTAACATTATGAAAAAACCTTTGAAGTTAGAATTGTTCTTAAAGATGATAGAGCAGCTTGGCGTGTGCAGCATTCAAGGATTAAACTAACTGTTTGTTTATAGCTCATTTTAAGGGAAGAGTTGTTAGGAAATTTGGTTACCAGTTAACTAAGTATTACTAGCTAATTTGTTTGATTATGTGTTTGTTATTTTCTGTTTAAATAAGCCCTAATTTGTAGGGTGCAATTTAATAGTTGGTTTATTCCTCCTTAATCTTAGCCACAATACAGGTAGTGAATCATGGAAGCATTTGTTATCATTTATGTTTTGTAATGGCCTTATAGAAGCCTCATTTGAGTTATTAAAAAAGTCAAATTTTAAGAACTAACAAACAAAATATTATCTTCTTTTTTTATCAATTTAATGGTTATAATTTTATTTATATAGATATAAATAATTGTACTATGGAATATATATATATATATATATATATATATATATATATATATATATATATATGATTATTGGTGAAATACTAGTGTATTAGAGAGAAAAAGGAATGGAATTTCAGAATCTTGAGAAAGCACCTCTATAAAGTATAAAAGGTGAGGCAATAATTATTAAGGCAGTGTTTTTTAAGCCGAAGTGGATTTATTAATTTGATTGGTTAAACTGAGATTCGATTACAATTAAAATTAAACTTATTATCTTTATAAATTTAATAATTTAATTTTTTTTTATTTCTATTAGCAAATCTTTTTTTTAGAGAATTAACAAATCCATTTTATTTAAATACTTAACTGAATATATCGTATATTAGTGATTACTTGTGCATTCATATATAAATTTTAGTAGTTAAACATTTTTAAAAACGTTAAATATTTTTATTTATGTAATATATTGAAATAGTTGGACTAGACAAAGATACTAATTAAATAAAAAAATATTATCATAATTTGCTATAATGAACAGATACTTCAATTAATAGCAGTTGTTCTGAATTTATATTCTTATTTTTTTAAATCTCCATATTCTTATTCTTACTATCTGGATGAGTGGTTCAATTTCTGGTACTACTTAAAAAACATTGCTATGGTATGTCCTATGGACTATTATTAAAGAATAAACAAATTTGGTAATCTAAGTGTTTGAACTTTATAAAAATATATTAATGTAGTATTTTTGATCGATGTTAACTGAGTTTTGAGTCAGATCAAACTGAATTCATTTTTATTACAGTTATTAGTCATGTCATATATCATATATATTGTATTATTTAAAGGATAAAAATATCCTTATTACCTTATTAAATATTATGAATTGATAAAAATAACCTCAACATTAACTTCTGCTACAGACATAAAAGGTGATTAAATAAGGATAATTTTATTATATAAATAATGCAACAATGTGACAAATAATATAGTTAATGACTGAAATAAAAATGAATCCTGTTTAACTAAGCACTCAGTTAGTATCAAATCGGCCGAAGACACTACATTAGTATGCGTTTCTAAAGTTCAAATACTTGATTACAAGAAAAAAAAATTAGATATTCAAATAGAAAAACTTGAAAAGTTTATACATCAAATTTGTAATTTTTCTATTAAAAGATCAAGATTCATGACAATACTTTTTAAAAAATATATATATTTATTATATCTTTTGATATATCTTATATCATATATAGAGATAAATACAATTTTAATCCTTACGATTTTATATTTTAACAAAATCAGTCATGTGATTTTTTTTTTTAACTTTTAAGTGTCATGGGCTTTATATTTTTTTTTTATACTTTAATACTATTCTAACAAATATTGTTCAAAATGTATGTTTTAATGTAAAAATAATATGCATTTCAATGCTAAAATCATATAATGAATAATATATTATTCAACTAACTACAGTAAATCCATAAAAAATAAAAATTATATGTATTTTTAATTTAATTATGGATAAAAAGAAATAAATTTTAAAATAAATTTACAATATTTTTAAAAATTACTAATTGATTAGATTGATCGTAAATTATATATAAAATAAATTTATAATTGAAATTTAATATCATATTAATTTTTTCTCATAAAATAATGATTATATTAGTTAAAAGGGTATTATAAAGTATAAAAAAATATAAAACACATGATACTTAAAAACTAGAAAAAAATCACAAGAATAATTTTTCTAAAAAGTAAAATTATAGGAATTAAAATTATACTTATCCCTAATATATATGAAAAAGGAATGTAAGTGAGAGATAATTTTTAATTTTTCAAAACTTCTTGATCAATTTATAATTTTAATGTTTGATAATCATATTACAAGACATGACTTTATAATTTATAACTACTCATAAAAATTATCACTTCAAGAGACTTTATATGACAATTGAATTTCATGAAGGTTTAATAATTATGTTTTACATATCAGTTAGGAAATAAGATACCAATTTAGCATGTTTAACCTCCACCTATTTTATTCATATAATTATTTTTTACTTATTAATTATTATTATTTTTTAAAATAAAACTTATCATTTAACCGTCAAGAAAAACAATAACTACAACTGAAAACTATTGGGACACTTCCATACAAATCGTTTCTTCCTGGAGACTAGAGCCCAATGAGATAGACTGTGAGCCATACAATTACCATCTCTACGAACAAAACTAAACTGAAAAACAAACAAAACACTCAACCAAGAGCAAAATATCCTCAACTAACAAACCCAAAAGCGAGGCGTCCACTCGACTAACCAGCATTTGGCAATCCGATTCAGCAATGAGATGAGAGAAACCCGCATCCAACGGGAGCGATAGAGTTAATTATTTTTTATTACATGTACTTATGACACTACAAAATATTTAACCAACCATATAAAGAAGAAAGTGATAGATAAAAGAATTACATCTTTTAGCAAGCAAAAATAAATATAAAAGATAAATAAGCCAATTTCATAGTATCTGTTTTTATGCTTTTATAATAAGAAACAGGGTTTTTTTTTCTTCAGAAATAACTAAAAAAGTAAAATATTTACAAAATTGTGATTTTTTTTCAAAATTATGGTATTTTTCCTTCATTTTCTTCTTATTTTCATGTCTTTCCCTTTTTTCCGTTGTTTTTTTTCCAATTTTTGTTTATTTTTATTTATTTTCAGTTTTTTGAATTTTTTTTATTGTGGTTTTTATTTATTTTTTTTGTGATAATTTTTGTAGCTGTTTTTGATTTATTTTTAGTTTTTTAAGCTTGTTTTGTAGTAATTATTTGGTTATTTTCATAATTGCTTTTATAGTTGTTTTGAAAAAAAAAAACTTAAAAAAACCTTTAAAACAATCAGGAAAAATAAAACAACAATAACAAGACAATTCATAAAATATAAAATTAAAACAAAAAAAATAAAAAATAACTGTCAGAACAATCAAAAAATGTTTTACAAATGAAAAAAAACCACAAACAAACTAGCAAACACAACCTAAAAAATAAAGAGAAAAAATAAGAAGAAAAAAATAAATAGAAAAAAATAAGGGAATGAATAAAATATCAAAATAAAATAGTTATATAATAATAATAATAATATTATTATTATTATTATTATAAGAAAAAGAATAACAAAATTAAAAAAATCGTAAAAAAAAAGAAAAAAAAAATGAAGCTGAAAGCCTCAAACGTAAACTTGAAATGAAAAAAAAAAAAAAAAAGAAAAAGCCACGGAAATTAAAGATGAAAAAAGTGGTCTAACTATAGTTCTAGGATGTAATTCTCCCTAACCCCCATTTGTTTATTCATTCAGACCTACATAATAAGGGTTAATCCACTCAAACTTTTGGGTTCACTTAATTAAATATTAGTCCAATCCACCAAGCCCATTATCACAAGTGAGTCAAAATCCAACAAATTAGTGAAAAGAACAATTGCAAAAGTGATATTTTTATTAAAAAAAATCATTTTTTTATTTAATAAAAATTTTAAAAAATATATATTGAAAAATTATTTAAATAATAAAATAATTAGAAAAGCATTAAAATAAATTAAATTATTTTTCAATCGTATTAGCAGAGTTCTTTTAATTTATAATTTAACAATCTATATACTTCATTAAATGATTTAATTAGTTGTAAATTGATTTTTTAATTTTTAAATAAATATAAATGCATAAATATCAATTTTTTTTTTTTCACAATGAAGAGATATTTAACCAGAGGGTTTAAACCCGATAGACTTAATATTATCTTCTCCCATATATAATATTAACTCCTTAAAGGGCTTAAATCCCATAAAGGTATTAACTCCATAAAGGGCTTAAATCCTATAAAGGTATTAACTCCGTAAAGAAAAATTCAAAATATCAAAAAAAAAAAAAAAAAAAAAAAAAGAGACAAATCAATAATTTGTATTTATTGAATGCCGAAACAGAATAATTTGTATATATTAAATGTAGAAACAGAATAAAGTAAATAAAATAAAAAAGAATAATAAGAGATCATGTACAAGATGATTATTGGTGAATTAAAATGAAAACTTTTTAGGGATAAAGTACAAATTAGACCTTTAAATTTACTCTCAAATTTATATTTGACCTTAATTTTTTTTTTATCTTATTTGAACATTAATCTTTGAAAATTTAATTATATTGACCATCCTTTAAAAAATTGTTACAATTAAATCCTAGAAATTAAATAAAAGTTTAACTTTAACATTAATTAATAAAAATGACTTTGAATAACAATGATAATTGATAAAATTACTTTTAAAATATAAATTTATGAAGTTTGTTAAATTTTTAAGTTTATAAAAACTATTTTTGACATTTTTTGAAAATTTTAAAAAAGTTAGAAATAATTTTTATTGATGAAAAAATTTTAAAAAAATTATAATCAAACCATATACATTTAATAAAAAAAAGAATTTAAATTTTTCTATGAACTCAATAATTTTTATAAAATTTTAAAATTTTGTATATATTTTAAAAATAGTTTAAACTTTTAAATTTTTTTAAAAATATAAAATATATTTCTTGAAACTTAAATTTTTTTTAAAAAAATTTAAGAACTTCATAAATATTTATTTTGTAAGTAATTTTTTAATTTGTATTATTATTTAAGCTAATTTTTATTAATCAACATTAAAGTTAAACTTTTCTTCGATTTTTATAACTTAATTGCAACAATTCTTTAAAAAAGGATAAAATATCATTTAATTTTTAAACATTAAGGTCCAAATGGGACCAAAAAAATAAAATCAAATATAAATCTTGGGGTAAAATTGAGGGTTTAGTTTGTACCTTATCCAAAATTTTTGTTATGACAAACAAAGGGGAAAAAGGAAGAAGAGAAAAATGGTCCCTTGGAAAAAAGTGTGGCCATTTGTATCATATCTAAGGGTTAGCACGGGTAAAGGAAATTCAAAGATTTAAAATATCCGGAACCGTACTATATTTTGGAGAATTTAAAAATAAAATCTCTAATCTTAGTATCTAGTTTAAAAATCTCAATATTTGTACCATTTCATTTTTTAGGGACAGTTCGGTATGGAGATTTTATTCTATCAGAACGGATCGGTATGGTGCAGTTTAAAGCGGAAATTTGGAAATTTATGTAATAGAAAAATGTATATTATTAATTAAAATTATATTTATTATTTACAAATCAAAAGATATAGTTTTGGGTAAAGATATATTGTTTGTTATTATATATATATATATATATATATATATTGTGTGTGTGTATATATATATATATATAGATAGATAGATAGATAGATATATACTCACACACACACATAATAATAGTAACAATAATAACAACAACAATAAAAATAATAACAACAACAATAATAATAAGAATAATAATAATATTTAATTATTACTTCTTTACTTTTAAATAATATCGATAAGATTAAATTACTTAATAACAATAATAATTAATAAATTAATAAATATAAAAATAGCAATATATTTTAATTAATAAAAATAACCTATATATATATATATATATATATATATATATATATATATATATATATATATATATATATATATATTTTGTAAGATCACTACTTATTTTAATCAAAATAACATAGGTTTAGATAAAACTATGTCATTTTGGTTATCTATAATATATGTTTATATAGTATTATGTAGCAAAATGATAATTATAATAATATTATTTAGCTTATTAATTTTAAATAATATCAATAAAATTATATTACTTAATAACAATAATAATTAATAAGTTATTAAATATAATAATATTATTTAGCTCATTAATTTTAAATAATATCAATAAGATTAGATTACTTATTAAAAATAATAATTAATAAGTTATTAAATATGATAATAACAACAAAATGATGATATGGCAAACTTTTCTATTATTTCTATCTCGATGAATTTGCATTCCTTGGATCATTTTTTTTTGTTTAAAGTTCTTCATATTGAATTTTCTAGCCAATTGTACTTTAAATTCTTCGATATGATCTTTGTCAAAGCTTGCTACTAAGATGTCATCGACATACAATAGTACAATGATAAATTATATTCATTAGACATCTCGAAATATGAATAAGGATTTACATTAAGTATTGTATATCCTAGGCTTATAATGAAGGGATTAGATATCTTGTTTCTACACTTTAATGTTTGTATTAAGCTATATCGAGATTTTTTTTAAACAGCAAACCAAGTTCTCTTTTGTTTGTTATTCCAAACCTTTTGGTTGGAGCATATAAATCTATTCTTGAAGATTTCCATGAAGAAAAGCAAGTTTCACATCTAGTTGCTCTATATGTAGATCAAATTTAGCACACATTATTAGGACCACTCAAAATGTTATAAATCATACCATAAAGGAAAATATTTCATTGAAGCCAATGCCTTCTTTCTAAGCATACCCTCGTACTACTAATCTTGCTTGATACTGCTCCATTTGATAATCATTATGAAGTTTGATCTTGTAGACCCATTTGTTATTAATTAGCTTTCTTCCTTATGGTAAAGTCATAAGTTTCCAAGTCTGATTTTTATGTAGACCTTCAATTGTTTCCTATATTATTTCCATCTAATGAGATGCTTCTAGGTTTTCTATTACTTCTTGAAGAGTTTATGGCTCTCCATCCTCGGTTAGAAGGTAGCATGTAATATTGCTTTCCATAATATAACCAAAATGCCAAGTTGGTGCTTTCTATTATAAGTTTACTATCAAACTTTTATTCCTTTAGACTTAACTAGTTCTCATTCCTTATATTCTAGTGTTGTAGCAGAAGAATCCTTTTGTTAAAGGCTTTTTCCACTTCTACCATTATAGTCTTTGAATTTTCTTTTGATATGTCATTGTCTCCTTTTCTCTTGTAGTTTGTCTTCTACAAATATCACATATCTACTGATAGTGACCTTATTAGCAATAGGATCCAAAAGTGTTACCCTTTAACTCCCTCTGCATATCCTAAGAATTTGTATTTCCTAGATTTTGGATCCAACTTTATAATTTCTTAGGCATTATACATCATATATGCAAAGCTTTTAAATATATGGAGGTTTAAGTAATCAATATGTTTACTAGTTTATATCTCCATGAGTGTCTTCAACTCAACTAAAATTGATGGTGATTAATTTATCATATAACATACAATATCGATTGCTTCTGCTTATAAATACTTTACTAGATTTGCAACTCCTAACATTGTCATTATTCTTTAAAATAGGATTTTTTTTCATTTGTTCTACCATTCCATGCTATTGAGGAGTGTAAGTCATATAAAACAACCTTTTTATGTCTTTTTTTTATTATAGAATTTATCAAATTCTTTATTGGTATATTCTCCTCCATTATTTATCCCTAAACACTTAATGTTATTTCCATAATCAAGTTCCACTGCTTTGAATACTTTCAACACTTCAAACACATTAGCTTTTCTCTTGATAGGAACACTTAACATCTCCTAGAATCATCATTAGTAAAGGATATAAAGTATTTGTTGACCATTTGCATTATCAAACTCTAAATTTTGGACTTTGACAAACAATTTTTATACTAATAATTTTAATTAAGTGTGTAGGGAATTATATACCATACATATACCAAGCATATACACTTTTGGATAAATAGTGACTTTTTGGGCAAATTGAACCTCTAAGATTCAAGAAGGCTTTTAATATCTTTAAATCTCTTAAATGAGAAAATGAGCTTCTTAACATTTAAAGTAGACATCTTGAGCTTTCTAAATTGGGATTATTTGTCAAAATCCAAGTTCATTTGGTTATGCAAATTTTGAGTTGAAATCCACGTATACGTCTGCCATCTCAAACTGCACATCTCTTAGTATTTTGGACATATCTTGAATTACATAAGTCCAATTAAGGTGATTAAAAATGCTATGAAAATATAAGTCAAATATCTACAACTTTAGACAGTCTTCTTTACTCTAAAAAATTTCATGGAGATACTCATGGAATTGGAAATAAGAATGGAATGTCTTCATCATCTTTATCACATATTAATTTTGTAAAAGCTTCATATGATTTCACTCCTTCAACCACCAAATCAAATGAGACTTAAGCTTTCGAAGCTAAAAGATCTCATTGTTAAATAGCAAGGAAAAGTCTCATGAGATTCATCCTTCATTAACACAAAGAGGTAAGGCTCAAACTAGAGCATCTAAACCCAAGCATGCTTATATGTACATTAGACATAATTATAATAGGCATGCTACATAATACAATGCACATAAATATATTGCACAAAATTATCGAAATACACATCACCATTGCCAATGCATGTCTTTCTTGATGACATAAAACAACAGGAGATACACACAACACCAAAGGCATGTTGCACATGCTAGGAAAGTATTTCATCTTAGGAGGAGTAAATTTGAAAATATTTTATGCTCTTATTGCATGATCAAAGGATATACTAATAATGTGTGCTTCTATAGAAGATTGCATATGAATTTACTTCCTATAGATTATCTTGAAACTAACCAACCTAGACCAAGAAAGGTTTAGGTCCAAAAGAACACTTAAATTGTATTGTGTAGATGTGCTTGAAATCCATAAGAATGAAAAGCAAGTGGTATCTCGATAGTGGATGTTTAAGGCATATGACAGGAGACAAAGAGCAATTCAACCAACTTGATGATAAGGATGGAGGACACGTTACTTTCAGAGATAATGCAAAAGGAAAAATCATTGGCATTGGAGAAATAGATAATCCTCAATCCTTATCTATACATCATGTGTTATTTATTGATGGTCTTAAACACAATCTGCTTAGTATAAGTCAATTATGTGACATGAGAAATAAAGTAACTTTTTATCCTAAAAATTACTTTGTTAGTAGTCTTGATGAAAATAAAATTATTTTTAGTGGTGAAAGAGTAGACAATGTTTATGTCATTGATTTGAATAAAATTGATAACAAAGACATAAAGTGCTTAGTGTCTATCTCCTATGACACATGGACATGGCATAGAAGATTAGGACATGCAAATTTTGATTCTTGAATGATCTTTGTAAACATGAACTTGTAATTGGTTTACCTAAGCTTGAATTCACTAAAGATAAACCTTGTAATGCTTCTCAAAAGGGAAAATAATCCAAGTCCTCATTTAAGCTAAAAAATGTAGTGTCCACCTCTAGGCCACTTGAACTTATACATATGGATTTAATTGGACCAACTAGAGTTGCTAGTCTCGGTGGAATGCACTATGCTTATGTATTGGTTGATGACTACTTTAGATACACTTAGGTGTGTTTTCTTGCTTATAAGAATGATGCATTTAAAGCTTTTGAAATTTTTTCAAAAAGAGTTTAAAAAGAAAAAAGATTTTGTATTTCATCCATTAGAAGTGATCATGGAACCAAATTTGAAAATGAATTTTTTAAAAACTATTATAATGAAAATGGTATTTCTCATACTTTTTCATCTCCTAGAACCCCTTAAAAAAATGGGGTAGTTGAAAGGAAAAACAAAACTCTTGTGGAAATGGCTAGAACAATGCTTTATGAGTATAATTTTCCTTTATACTTTTAGGCGAAAGCCGTTAACACATCTTGTTAAATTTCAAACTGAGTTTTCAAAAGACCAATTTTAAATAAAAAATCTTATGAGCTATAGAACAATAGAAAACCCAAAATCTCATATCTAAGAGTATTTGGATGTAAGTGCTTTATTTTGAACACTAAGGATAATCTTGGAAAATTTGATTCCAAAGCCGATGAAGGAATTTTTCTAGGCTATTCCATCTCTAGCAAAGTATATAGGGTTTTTAATAAGAGAACTCTAGTAGTTGAAGAGTCAATGCATGTGGCATTTAATGAATCAAACTCACTTAATCCTAAAAGGATGTTTGTATTGTTGATGATCTTGTAGGTGACAATGAGATTATGGAAACACAAGAAGAAAATGCTAGTAAGCCTTTGGAACTTGAAGATCCAGGTAAGAAGGAAAATGAGGAGACATCTCAACCTTCCTTGAAGGATGAACTTCCAAAGGATTGACAATTCAAGAAAGCTCACCCTCAAGACCTCATTATAGGTGACACTACAAAAGGGGTAACTACTAGATCTTAATTAAAGTCTATTATTAATTTAGCCTTCATTTCTCAAATTGAACCCAAAAATATTAATGATGCTTTGTATGATAAATTTTAGGTCCTTGTTGTGCAAGAAGAGTTAAATCAATTTAAGAGAAATAAGGTTTGGACCTTGGTTCCTAGACCTAAATATCATCATATTATAAGCACCAAATGGGTGTTTAGAAATAAGATGAATGAATAAGGTGTCATAACTAGGAACAAAGCTAAACTAGTAGCTAAAGGATATAATAAAGAGGAAGGCATTGATTATGAAGAAACCTTTGCCCCTGTTACAATGTTAGAAGCTATTAGGATGCTACTTGCATTTGCATTACACATGGATTTTAAAATTTATCAAATGGATGTTAAAAGTGCATTTTTAAATGGTTTTATTAAAGAGGAGGTATATGTTGAATAACCTCCGGGTTTTGAAAATTTTATCTCTCCAAATCATGTTTTTAAATTGTCAAAAGCATTGTATGGATTGAAACAAGCTTCAAGAGCTTGGTATGAAATATTGAGTAACTTTTTACTACATAAAAGTTTCTCTAAAGGAAAGGTTGACACAACTCTTTTCATAAAAAAAATCTAAGCATGATTTATTAATTGTTCAAATTTATGTTGATGATATTATTTTTGGAGCTACTAACCATTGCTTGTGTGAGGAATTTTCTAAGCTAATGCAAGGAGAATTTGAGATGAGTATGATGGGAGAACTCAACTTCTTTCTTGGACTTTAAGTCAAGCAATGTAAAGATGGGAATTTCATTAATCAAACTAAATATGCAAGGGACATTCTCAAGAAGTTTGGAATGGATGGAGCTAAATCAAGCAAAACTCCAATGAGCACCACAACCAAACTCAACAAGGATGAGAATGGCAAATTGATTGATGAAAAGCGATTTAGAGGTATAATCGAATCCTTTCTTTATTTAACCGCTAGTAGACCCGATATTATGTTTGCTACTTACTTATGTGCTAGATTTTAATCAAGTTCTAGAGAGTCTCATTTGAATGCTATTAAAAGAATTTTCAAATATCTTTATGGTACAATGCATTTAGGACTTTGGTATCTTAAGAGTTCTTCCTTTAACTTGATCAATTATTCTGATGCTGACTTTGTTAGTAGCTTACTAAATAGGAAAAGCACTTCCGGAACTTGTCAAATTTTAGGGAATTTCTTAGTTTTTTGGTTTAGTAAGAAATAAGTTTTAGTTACCTTGTCCACTGCTGAAGCAGAATATATGGCGGCTAGTTGTTGTTGCACCCAAGTTCTATGGCAAAAACAACATCTTTTGGACTATAGCATTGATATTAATCACATTCCAATTAAATGTGACAATACAAGTGCTATAAACCTTAGTAAAAATCCCATTCAACATTTTAGAACTAAGCATATTCACATTAGACATCATTTTTTGCATGATCATGTGAAAAATAGTGATATTTTTCTTGATTTTATTGATACTAATCATCAATTAGCAAACATCTTTACCAAGCCTTTTTGTGAGGAAAGATTGAATTTTATTAGGAATGAACTTGGTATGATTAATGGCTCAAGCTTGTCTTGATCACTTGTTAAATTGATGAATTGATGTTTGAATTCTTATGTGATCATGTGCTTTAAAAAATAATAAAAAAATTATTTTCAGCATCATGTATATATTTTGTTTTAAAAGTATTTGCTTTAGAAAATTTACTTCATATGCATGATATATTGTATTTCCCATTTGCATGATCTTTGTATTAATTTTATTTGATTTGAATTTATTTCACAAAATTTTTTTATGCATGTATAATAACAATGTAAGTGTGGCTAGTTTTGTCCTTGTGATAAAAAGCCTTATTTTGCTTACTTTATTTATATATGACATGAATTTTTTTATTTATGCATGACTATCAATTATGCTTATACCTACAAAATTCATATTCATGTATAAATTTTTCTTGGGAATGGTTTTTATCTTTAAAAATGAAATGACTTTCATAAAGATTTTGAGTATCTTTTCTTTCATTGTTTTGATTATTGATCTTTTATTCCCTCTGGTATTATTGGCTCCCTTAGGTCTATTTCCCCTTATATCTCTCTCTTTTCTTTTTGTCTTTAACAAAGGGGGAGAAGAAGCTATGTGCTTAGGGGATAAATAATTGTGTTTATATTTAAGATATGCTAAGTACCACATGATTATGTATGATTGATTAACTAGCTAAACTTTCTATAATCATGTGATGTTTCAATATAGCATATGTACTATTTTGTGATGCATTATAGTAGCACTATATGCATATATGTTTGAAATTATTTCCTTCATGCTGTCTAACATTTTTTAATGATCATGTTATCATAATTTGTTATGTTAGGCCATGTTCTTATCCCTCCTACTATATTTTATGTTCTTTATATATATTTTTTAAGAAGGATAATAAAATTTATTTTTATATTTCTTATCATGTCCAAAAAGGAGGATAAATAAAGAAATATATTTTGTTAAAGGAATATATTTGTTAAACCCTTATACATGCTATGATAATTCATTTATATACTCTAATACATGATGAATATTGAAATTATGCATATGTTAAGGGGGAGAAAAATAGTTTCTCATTTTGTAGCTATTTTAATTAGATTGCTTATACATGTTATTTATTTTTTTCACAGTCACACACATTATTTATTATTTTTTAAAATTGGTTGTCAAAGCCAAAAAGGGGGAGATTGTTGACCATTTTCATGATCAAACTCCAAATTTTAGACTTTGACAAACAATTTTTATACTAATAATTTCAATTAAGTATGTAGGGAATTATATACCATACATATACCAAGCATACACACTTTTGGATAAAGTGACTTTTCGGGCTAATTGAACCTCTAAGATTCAAGAAGACTTTTGACATCTTTAGAGCTTTTAAATGAGAAAATGAGCTTCTTAAAATTTGAAGTAGACATATTGAGCTTTCTTAATTGGGCTTATTTGTCAAAATCAAAGTTCATTTTGTTATGCAAATTTTGAGTTGAAATCCACGTATACATCTACCATCTTAGACTGCACATATTTTAGTATTTTGGATATATCTTGAGTTACAGAAGTCCAATTAAGGTGATTAAAAATGATATGAAAATATAAGTCAAATATCTAAAAATTGTATGAAGAAAATATGAGCAAATTAAAATTTCTTCAGGAGCAGATCATGGCTTCAACTTGTGTATAGTTGTCTAACAGTATTCTGCATTTCAGATTGCATAACCCTTAGTAATTTGGACATATCCTGAGCTACATAAGTCAAATTTAGGTGATTCAAAATGATATGGAAAGATAATTAAAATATATACAGATTTAATGAAGAAAGTATAGGAAAATTCAAATTTCTTCAGGAGAAAATCACGGCTTCAATTTAGGTATGGCTATCTAACCATAGTCTGCATTACATATTGCACAACCCTTAGTATTTTAGATATATCTTAAGCTACAGAAGTCCAATTTATATGATTCAAATTGATATAGAAATATAATTCAAATATCTACAGCTTTTATGAAGAATGTATGGGAAAATTCAAACTTCTTGAAGAGCCAATTACAGTTTCAATCCATGAATAGTTGTCTGATAGCATCAGTCTCAATAATTCAAAATATAGACATTGGACACATCATTTGCACCTCCAGAAACTATATTTTTTAGTATAAATACCTCTAGTGTTGAATGGAAGTTAAGCAACTTGTTTATCATTCATTATTTCTTAAGCATTCATTGAGCTCTCAAATTCTCTTAAATAATTCTTTATTTGTATAACTCTTATAAGAGTTGGGTGTGTGTTAGAAATAGAATTTCTCTTCATTTTAAATCTTGGGTTAGATTAGAAGGGAATTGAGATTTATTTATAAAGGAATTGATTTAAGTGTTGTCCATTGAAACACTTGGGTTTTGATTTTTTGAGTTAGGTAGAGAC
This sequence comes from Mallotus nudiflorus, assembly GCA_947683625.1. Classification (NCBI taxonomy): domain Eukaryota; kingdom Viridiplantae; phylum Streptophyta; class Magnoliopsida; order Malpighiales; family Euphorbiaceae; genus Mallotus; species Mallotus nudiflorus. The sequence continues at coordinate 10,587,765 of CANTUR010000009.1, forward strand.
GTAGGATTGTTATTAAATATGAACTCCTTAACTCTTTATTTTCTTAATTCTTCCTTCTTAACTTCTATTTAATTCTTACAAAGAATTCTTTTAATTTCTCATTTTTATTTAATAGTCCTATTCACCCCCTCTAGGACTCTTTTAAGTATTTTTACCTCAATTGCTTCTATCACTATTCATGAATTAGATGCTCTTATACCACTTATTGAAAATGTATTTATATGGGGTTTATGTTATGAATGAAATATATAAATTATAGCTAAAATGATTGAGATAATAAAATTGAAAAAATATTGAACGTATAAATTTTAACATGGAAAATTTTAAACAAATTACGCAAATACCATGAACAAGAATAGAATGATTTCACTATGAAAAATAATAGAGGTTAAAACCTTTGTTTTTGTATCACCTAGGGTTGGCCACGGGTTCATTTGGACTCAAAACTAGCCTAATCAAAACTAGGACCGGAACTAGCTCGAACTGGCCCAAAATTAGAGAAGAAACAATTTAGGGCTGGTTCCACTCCTCACGGAACCAGAAATATTAGAAAATTAAAAAAAATAACTTTATTGAACTGAATGAATTGGACGAACTAAACTAGAACCAATTAAACTAAAAGCGACTTTAAATCAGGGTAAGAGTCGGTTCTGGTTTAGTTCCACTTACTATGAATTATTGGTTCATGAACTGTTGCTACCTTTAGTATCAACAAAAAAAAAACAATAATACTCACTCACTTAATATAGAAAAAACATATTACCTATAATTTTTCCTTCCCAAAGATATTATTCTCTTAAATTATTTCATCAACTCACTGTACTGACCCTATGCCCATGAACTTATCTTTCACTACATATCATTATGCTATCACCATTTACAAATGCAACTAATGGAGCCTATTTAGGCTTTTGAATTTTTTAGTGCTAAGCATAGTTTAGGCGGTGCACCACTCTAACTTAGGTTTTTTTTTTTTTTAATATTGAGTTGTTTAACAATATATGAGCATGAAATTGATATATCATGACCTTGAGGAGTTATAAAATAGATAATCAATTATTGATTTCTTTAATAACCTATTAAATTTTCAATGGAGAGTAAATTTATACTTCCAAGTTTAATTATCAAGAAAAAAATGAAGTTATATATGGTACAAACTTAATCAATAAATTTGGAACTTTATCCAGTTCAGAGGGTGCCCTCTTTTAAGATTTTTTTGAAAAATTCATAATTGCCATGATTATCATGAATATACATTATTACATCGATTGTAATATGAGTATAAATATTTTTCCTAATTTCATAATTGATTTGATATATATTATAATAAAAAATTTTAATATTGTTTGCCATGACTATTGATTTTTAAATTGTTAGTATTGGTTATTAGATTTTTTTTCGTATTTGCCATTGACATATTTAAATTTTGGAAAACTATCATTTGAGATTTGTTTATGATCATTGATGAGCATAAGACATTAACATATGAGCACGGTACAGTTTGCAATTTTCTTCGTCCCATGACCCACTGCCAATAAGGTAACTATTAGTAGAGATGTAATATTTATAAAAGATAGGCTACAAGAGAAAAGGAGACAATGACATATCAAAAGAAAATTCAAAGACTATAATGGTATAGGTGGAAAAAACCTTCAACAAAAGGATTCTTTTGCTACAACACTAGAATATAAGGAACGAGAGCTAGTTGAGACTGAAAGAATAAAAGTTTGATAGTAAACTCATGATAGAAAAGCACCAGCTTAGCATTTTGGTTATATCATGGAGAGCAATGTTACATACTACCTTCTAACCAAGGATGGTGAGCTATAAACTCTTCAAGAAGTAATGGAAGATTTTTTTATGATCATAAATATGCACCAGGACAATCACACATAAGCATGGTACGGTTCATAATTTTATCCATCCCATGACCTATTGCTAATAAGGCCACTATTAGTAAAGATGTGATATTTGCAGAAGATAGGCTAAAAGGTGACAATGACACATCAAAAGACAATTCAAAGACTATAATGGTATTGGTGGAAAAAAACCTTCAACAAAAGGATTCTTTTGCTACAACACTAGAATATAAGGAATGAGAACTAGTTGAGTCTGAAGGAATAAAAGTTTGATAGTAAACTCATGATAGAAAAGCACCAGCTTAGCATTCTAGTTATATCATGGAGACCAATATTACATACTACCTTCTAACCGAGGATGGAGAGCCATAAACTCTTTAAGAAGTAATGCAAGGTTAGACTTTGCACATGCAGTAGGAGTAGTTAGTCAATACATGATAAATCCTGGTAGAGATCATTGGAATGATGTGAAGAGGATCCTAAAATATATAAAAAGGACCTCAAAATGTTGCATTGAGTTATGAAGATTTGAAATTTATTATCAAAAGGTATGTTGACTCAAATTATGCATGTGATTTGGATATAAAGAAATCCACAATGGCTTATACGTTTACTCTTGTTCATTTAGTTGTAAGTTGGGTATCCAAAATTAGTTATGACTAGATAAAAAATGGAAGTCAACTATGTGGCAGCTATATAAGCTAGTAAAGAAGCAGTGTGATAAAGATAACATTAAAAGAACTCAGGCACAAATTATAATAGAAAGTTTCATTATTTAGTGATAGTCTAAGTGCCTTTTATCTTATAAGAAATCTAGGCTTTCTTTAAAAGACAAAGCACATTTGAGTTCATTATCACTTTATTCTAAAGAAAGTGGAAGAAGGAACCGTTGATTTACAGAGAACTCACACTAAAGATAATCTAGCAGATTTTATGATATAAGCTATAAATAGTGACAAGTTTATTCGTTGTCAATCCTCTTGTGGTCTAGCAAAATATATAAGTAACATCAAAATAAAAAATAGAAAGAATGGTATGAATATGTGAATGATCCTTAACTAAATTTTCAAATGGAAGATTGTTAACCTATTCAATATAAAAATTATTTATCAACTCATTTTATTGGCTCTATGCCCATCAATTTCTTTATTCGAACATATCACTCACTTTGCTACCACCATTTACAAAGGCAATCAATGAAGCCTATTTATAGGCTTTGAATTCTTGAGTGCTAAGTATTGGTTAGGTGATTTTTAAGTGAGAGATTGTTAATTGACTTAAATAAAAATTTATTTAATCAACTTGCTCTACTGGCCTTATGCCCACACTGATAGGTAGTGATAGAGAAGTTGATGGGCATAGGACCAATAGAGTCAGGTAATGAAATAATTTGAGAGAGTCATCTTTTTGTAAGGAAAAAACCATAGAATATGTTTTTTCCTATTTGAGAGAGGGCATCTTATTGTTCTCTCCTTGGATGATATAAAAAAAAAAATGATAATTCCTATTATTTTTCATAGCGAAATTCTTTTATTTTTGCTTGTGGTCTTTATCGATTTATTTAAATTTTTCTATGTTAAAATCTGTGTGCTCAATATTTTCTTTAATTTTATTATTTTAATTATTTTAGAAAATTTGTTGTATTGCATTCACTACCCAATCTTATATAAATACATTTTCGACTTATATTTCTTGATGCAATTTAATTTGGACATTTTGAAAAGTGAAGACGAAATCACATCTACACAGGAAGCTGCAAAATAAGTAGGACAGGAGTAAAGGAACATAAATATAAGCTCAAGCAAGATTTTGCTTCTTGGGCTGAGGAAGAACAGACAATATGAGTACTAGAGAAGCCACCAAATGAACTGAAAAATTGCAAGATTTTGTAAATGCTGTTCTTACATTTTGTAGGGTTACGTATATGAAAACACAGGGGTCAAAAAAAATTTATTGCTGCTTTTGAATATATGGTTTCTAATAGTTTGCAGCTTTTGATAATTAATAACATTAACGGGCAGGAAATAACACGTGTATATATATATATATATATATATATATATATTGATCAGCTTGTTTTCATAAAAGTCAAACTATTAGTTATCAATATTTCATAAAAAGGATAAATATATAAATGATGTCAAACTTTTTTATTTTACTATTTTGGTGTTTTAATAATTTTTTTTACTATTAAATGTTTGAACTTGTAAATTTTTTTTTAAACTGGTGTCTCTAACAAGTATATATATATATATATATGGTGTCTCTAACAAGTATATATATATATATATATATATATATATATAATTAAACTATCATTGTTGAAAAATAAAAATAAAAATAAAAATAAAAGTAAAAATAAAAATGTTAAATTTATTTTTAAATTTACCTAAAAAAGTGAAAATAAAAATACAAGTAAAAGTTTATCTATCTTAATTAAACAATAAAAAATAAAATAAATTTTTTATAAATAAAAATTTTAATTGACTAAAATTATGAATAAAAAGTTAAATTCAACCACTATAATTAATAAAATAAAAGATATTTAATTTTTTCCGTTTAATATGATAAATAAAAAAATAATTTTTTTTGCTTCTAATAATTTTAAAAAACAATTAGAATATCAAAGAAAATAAGGTTTAATATAAAAAAAGGTATTTAAGTCAATTTACTGTTTAAAATAAGACATATAAAACACTTAACTTGTAAAAGAAGGAAGAGAAAGTGTTTTAGATTTTTTTAGGTTCAAACATCTAATGATAAAAAAAATTATTTAAACACGAAAATAGTAAAAATGAAAAATTCGGACACCATTTCTATATTTATCCCTTCATAAAATATTTTTGTACAACACCACATTGTAAGTTTCATAGGATCTCCCTTTGTAATAATGAAGGGTATTTAAGTCTATTTACTATTTAAAATAAGACATATAAGCACTTAACCTGTAAAACTTGAAAAAGACACTGTTTTAAAAAATTTTAGTTTCAAATTTCAGACACCATTTATACATTTATCCCTTTATAAAATATTTTTATGCAACAACACATTATAAGTTTCATAGGATCTCCCCTTGTAAGAATAAAGGGTATTTAAGTCAATTTACTATTTAAAATAATATGTATAAACACTTAACCTGTAAAACTTAGAAAAAACACTATGAATGTTGAATTTTGTATGTATTATTAATGATTGAAGATACATTATATATAGAGTACAAGTGAGGTATTTGAGTTACAATTAACTACTGATACAAAACAAACTAACTGATAAGCAATTGAAGTTATTTGTGACTTAACACTCTCCCGCAAACTAATGGATGAGAGGATGGTAGCAATTGAAGTTTGGAGACAATCTGTGTAAATAGATGAACAACCAATGGTTTGGTAAAAATGTCAGCGATTTGATCTTTTAAAGAGATTAAATGAACTTTAATATTCCCTTGTGTGACCTACTCACGAACGAAATGATAGTCGAGCTCAACATGCTTAGTGTGAGCATGAAACATAGGGTTAGTGGACATGTAAATTGCACCTATATTATCACACCAAGGAACAGCTGATATAGGAGAAAAAGTGAACTCGGACAGGAAGAATTTTAGCTGATGTATTCGCAATGGCTTTGTACTCGCTTTTAGAGGAAGAGTGGGCAACTGTTGGTTGCTTTTTAGTTGACCAAGAAATGAGATTATTATCGAGATAAACTGCATATCCATTTGTTGAGCACTGGTCATCTGGACATCCACCCCAATCACTGTCTATAAAACATTGAAAATCATTATTGGAAAGGTGTGTAAAGAATAAGGAATGTGTGACTGTATGTTTTAGGTACCGAAGGACTCTCTTCAAAGCTTGCCAATGTTGTATTGTTGGACTATGAAGGAATTGACAAAGTTTATTGGTGGCATAAGCAATATTTAGTCAACACAAAGTGTGAAGATAACGTCTCCTACTATAACTCTACCACAGTTTATGTTTCTTGTTCTTATTTTAGTTGTTGTATCACATCTTATTGATTGTATTTATACTTGGAAATTACATAGTAATATTCAATTTTCTATCTCCAATCATTTTTTTAATATTCAATTTTCTGTCTCCAATCATTCCTCTGAGGTGGTATTATAGCACAATAAAAAAAAATTACTTTTTCATCACTTTTTTTTTCTTTTTCATTACTTTCTGCTTCTTCCACGACCTCCCATATTTTCATTTTTCTTTTCTCTCCCTTTTATATACTTCTTCTTCTTTTACCGTACCATTGTAAGTTAATCATACATTCTCTATCAAATTGACTTCTAAGAATTATATTCCTTGGAAATTACAATTTTCTCCCTTATTGAATTTTTACAACCTTCATGGCATTATTAATAGTATTGAAGTTGCTCCTCCTAAAGAAGTCCTTGATTCTACTATGAATAAGCTTGTTCCTAATCCAAAATATCATCTCTAGTTTCACAAATATCAACTTTTGTTTTCTTATTTATTGTCCTTTATATCCGAGGAAGTCTATCCCTATTTTATTGGTCTTAACTCCTCTACTGAAATTTGGAGAGCCATAGCTATAGGTTATGAGGTTATAAGTAATGCCCAAAAAATGCAAATTCACATTGAATTGTATAACCTTTCGAAGGGAGATAAAACTGTCTCTCAATATCTTTACCAAGCCAAAACTTTGGCTGATTCTTTAACCTTGGCTGGTCAAAGTATAACTTCATTAGAATTCAAAGCCATCGTCTTTTAAAAATTGGGTGCTGAGTATAACGGCATCATTAGTGCTTTACAACAACAATCCAATTAACTCTCTTTTAATGAACTTCACTCTCAGCTTGTCTCCGACGAATTATTATTGAATTCTCAGCAACTTGAAGTTCCAACTGTTAATTTTGAGTAATGCGCTAGACAATCCTTACCATTATCATTCTCTTAACCTGTTGATTTTAACCGAGGACACTCATCAAATTGAGGTGGATGAAGAGGTTACATTAATCCCTTTAATTCTATTGTATGTCAGATTTGTGGATTCACTAATCACACTGCACTAAATTATCATTGAAGATTTAATGCTAATGCTGCAGCTTGATCCATTTTCTCTTTTAGTGCGGCAAATCAAAATTTTGGTTATTCTCAAGCAAATATATAATATAATCTATCCTTGGCTCAGTCTGCTCCAGGTTTATTCTCTTCGCCATCCTTAGTTCTTTAATGATGTGGTATTTTGATAGAGGAGCGACACATCATGTCACTCCCAACTTATCTTCACTTAACATTTCTAATGACTACAAAGGTAAGGAAAAATTAATAGTTGGTAATGGTGATGCTTTGCAAATTGATAATATTGGACATGGTTTGCTTCCTTCTCCCTTTAAACCACTTGTTCTTAAAAATATATTACATGTGCTTGCCATTATAAAACCTTTGCTTTGGTAAAAAAATTGTATTGAGATAACCGTTGTTTTTTTGAATTTTATAATGATCATTATCCTGTGAAAGACTAGGTCTCCAAGAAGACAATGCTTCAAGGAACAACTGAACTTGGACTTTATAAATTACAAGATGTTTCACCATCTCTTTAGAATGCTACTGTGTATTTTGTTTCCTTGGAAAATTGGCATGCAAGACTCGAGCATCCTAACTACTCCACTGTTCGTCGATTAGTTCAACAGTTTTCTCTTCCATATTCAAACAATAAAATTCCCCAAAATAAATGTGAAGCTTGTTGCTTAGGCAAACTTCATCATTTTCCATTGTACTTGACTCACCATTATAGTACTCAGCCTTTACAGTTGATACATTCTAATGTTTGGGGTCTTGCACCCATGTCTTCTTTTCTCGTTTTAAGTATTTTGTATTTTTTATTAATGATGTCTCTTTATTTACTTGGTTTTGTCCTATTAAATGTAAGAGTGAAATTCCTACTATTTTTTATCAATTCCAATCTATGGTAGAAAAATAATTTGATTTAAAAATCAAATCTTTTAATTTTGATTTGGGAGGGGAGTTTTGACCTTTTCATAAATATTTTAAAAATATAGGAATTATTCATCGTATCACTTGTCCTCATATGCATGAACAAAATGGCACATTTGAAAGAAAATTTTAAAGTATTCTTGATCTTGGTCTTACTTTATTAGGTCATTGTGGAGCCCTTTTTAAATTTTGGGAATATGTATTTGAAAATGTGATTGTTTTAATCAATTGAATGCCTACCACCTCTATTAAAAAAATCAAATTCCATACCAAGTTTTATACAAAAAAGAACCAGATTATTCTTTCTTCGCATTTTTAGATGTGCTATTTATCCTCTTCTTTATCCTTATAAAAAAATTTTCATTTCGCATTAAACAATGTGTTTTTCTAGGTTGCTCTCGTGGTCATTTAGGTTATAAGTGTTTTGACAAAATAAATAGTAAGATTTATATGGCTTGTCATGTTGAGTTTGATGAGAATCTTTTTCCTTTCCAACACTTAAACCGTGTTTCTCCTGATGACCCACCAGTCTGCATGTCAATAACTCCTTGGTTACAAATCATGTACCATATTCTAAGTTCATTTGTGCCTTCAGGTATTGTTTCCTTTCCCAACTCCTCCACTTCATCTCCTACTAATTCTATCATTTCTCCACCGTAATCGATTTCCTCTTCCCCATCCACATCTAATTTCACCAAATCTTCTCCATCTTATCCTTGTACCACCATGTATGACCCAAATGGACTCAACCTCTTTGTTGATCTTTATAAACAACAACCTACATCACCCGAACCTCATTCTTCCCAATAACTCAAAACATATCCACTATAACCATATACATCTCATCCTTTACAACTACTCGAAACCCATCCATTATAACCACCTGAACCCTAACTCTTTTAACCAGTTCAACATACTCATCCAATGAAGTTACAGGCTTTTAATTTTTCTCGTAAGCTAGCCACACATCTTGTCACCACTGCCAATTTTGAAAACACACTTTAAACTCACCTCTTTTGACCAAGATCCCAAAATTAAAGAATGGAAATAAGTTATGTCTAATGAAATGTTAGCTTTTCTTAGTAATCACACATGGACTTTAGTTCCTTCACTTTTGAATGGAAATGTCATTGGCAATTGATGGGTGTATAATATTAAGAGAAATGTAGATGGTACTATAGAGTGACTAAAGGCTTCCTTAGTGGCTTATGGATATTTTTAAAAATACAGTGTTGATTACATAGACACCTTTATTCTGGTTGTTAAGCCTTATACCATTTGGATTTTTTTATCTATTGCTGTATCTCGGGGATGGTTGCTTCATTAATTAGATGTAAGTAATGACTTTTTAAATGGTTCATGAAGACGTGTATATGGTTCAACCTCTGGGCTTTGTTGATTAAAGACATCCAAACTATGTCTATAAGTTACAAAAATCTCTTTACGGTCTCAATTAAGTACATCATACTTGGTAGCAAAAGCTCAACTCCTACTTATTGTTGTTCTATTTTTCTAATTCCCAAGTGCATCCATCTTTGTTCATTTACAATCATGGCAAAGATCATTTTTTTATTTTGGTTTATGTTGATGATGTGGTTCCTATTAGAAATTTCTGTTCACTTATTCAACAACTAATTCAGCAATTACACAAAGGTTTTTCTCTGTTCGTGACTTAGGTTCCCTTTACTATTTTCTTGGTGTTTAGCCCCAACATACTTCCACTAGTCTTTTTTTATTGTAGCATTCATACATTTAAGACATTCTTCACTATACTAGTATGCTCAAATATAAATCATGCTCAACACCTATAGTGTTGGGTTCTATTCTTTCTAAGCTTTAAGGCATGACTTTACCTTTAGAAGATGCCATAAAGTATTGTAAGCTATGTGGTAGTCTTCAGTATATTTCACTTACTCATCCAAATTTACCTTTTTCTATGAACAAGCTGTGTCAATTTATGCATTATCCCACCGATGAGCACTACAAGGCCCTTAAATGCTTGCTCAAATTTTTACAAGGAACTTCTAAACATTGATTGCTCATTCAATATTGTTCCATGTCTCATCTTATTACTTTTAGTGATTCAGATTGGGTGGGTTTCCCGAATGATAGAAAGTCTATTGGTGGGTATGTCATTTATCTTAGTAAAAGTCTTCTTACTTAGAATTTATGCAAATAAAAGACTATAGCTCGATCATCCACTGAATATGAAATAAAAGCCATTACTAATGTCAACATAGATTTAAAATGGTTGAAGACTTGGTTGGCTGAATTAGGTTTGCATCTTTCTGCACCTCCTCATATTTATTATGACAATATCAAAGCTGTGTATCTTTCTTGTAATCCGGTCTTTCAAGCACAAACTCACTATGTCGAAGTAGATTTTCATTTTTTACAAAATCAAGTCTTATATAAGGAAATTACTATGTCTTTGGTTTTTTTCTAAAGATCAAGTTATAGATATAATGACCAAACCACTTCCTCATTTATTGTTCCATCATTTTAAGGACAAGCTTCGATTGCTTTCCCCACCTTCAGCTTGTGGGGGGCTGTTAGGATAACGTCTGCTGCTACAACTCTACCATAGTTTATGTTTATTATTCTTATCTTAGTTGTTGTATTACATCTTATTGATTGTATTTATACTTGACAAGTACATAGTATTATTCCTCTGAGTTAAAGTTACATACTAGAGTGCACTAATAAGTTGATTGTATAACTCAAGTGTTGATAGAGGATCATCATAATTTTTTGCTAGAGGAGGTGTTGTGGCCATTGGCATTTGACATCCTTTTCCATTGTATAGCCTAGCCCGATAATGAAGATCAGGGATGTACTTTGACTGATTGATGGAAGTACCACTGGTATTTAGAATAACTTGAATATTAAAAAAATAATATAGATTGTGGACATATTTATTGGGAAATTCAGATTTGAGAATAGAGAGAACATCTTAAATGAGCATAATACATGATCTAGTGATTATGATATTGTTGACATATACTAGCAAGAGAACAACAATACAGTTCTTGCATAAAATAAAGAGGGAGTAATGTACCTTTGAGCTTTGAAACCCTTGTGTATGACGAAAGGATTGGAGTTGATGATACCATGCTCTTAGGGCTTTGAGAAGACCATATAAAGAATGTTTAAGAAGACATATATAATCCAGGTGAACCGGATCAATAAAACCAAGTGGCTAAGACATGTATACAAGTTCTTCAAGAAACCCATAGAGAAACACATTAAAACATTGATTTGATGATGTGGCTAGTCATATATTGAAGCTAAAGAGAGAATGAAGTGGATTTGACAACAGGACTAAAAGTTTCATGGAAATCCACTCCATTTTATTGATGGTAGCCTTTAGCAATCAATCTTACCTTGTAATGGGAGATGGTATTGTTAGGATTTTTTTGATTTGGTAAACATTTGTTACCAATGATGGACTGATTGGGTGGTAGGGGAATGAGCTACCATATGTTAGTTTCAGTTAAGGCAGAAATTTCATATTGCATAGCATAATGTTAATGGTGATGTTTATTGGCTTCGGTAAATTTTTTTGGTTCAAGATTGGGTGGTTTATTGGTGGTGGTAAACAAGGCTTTACACGTTTTTAAAAGGTTATTGGTCATAGTTGCATTGGATAGGTATGAATGGGAGAGGTTTGCAGGTTAGAAGTAGAGGTACAGTTTAAGGAGAGTTAATTGATTATATGTTGAGTATAGTAGTTTTTTAGGTTGATTTGTGCATGTTTATGGTGTTTATTATTATATTTTTATTAGAATTCTTATTTTATTTTATTTTTATTTTTATTTATTATTTTTTACTATCATTTATTTCTTTACGTAATTTGTTTTGATTATGCTTTAAAATTTTTAATCAATATAATAAGTGTGTTTAAGGTTCAATAAGGAAATAATTAATTCAACTTTGTCTTTGAAGAAGTAACCATTTGTACGAACAAGATGAGAAACCAAGTAAAAAAGCGGCTACCCATTTATAAAAGAAGAAGTTAGTACCGAATTTGGTGCCAACAAATTGCTAAAGATGGGTTGAAAAATAACCATCCTTCATGACTATTTAAAAGCCATTTATTATGCCATTTTGAAGAAAACAAGCAACATACAAGCTTGAAAAAGAATTAAAGTAAAAAATGAAGCTCTGACCATTGAAAGGCTTGACATTTGGTTTTGGTTTTGTTGAAAAGTTATGCATTCGGTGCCTACATAAAGCCATGCATTTGGTTTTGTTGAAAAGACTAACATTTGGTTTTTTTAGCATAAGAAATGGCTATATAAAGCCATGCAATTGGCCATTTAAAGGAAAAAAAGATATAAAAATGTGAGTGATAGTTTTGTGAGTATGTTTTAGTGTTGTGTGTGCATTTTAGCTAAAGAAAAGAGTTAGTGGTGTGTGTAGTGTGACATGCAATGTAAGAAGAGTGAGTGATGAATAGATAAAAAAATAAATAAATAAAGAAAAGAAGTAGAAGAGAAGAAGAAAGGAGGCATACATTAGAGGACTGTAAATCAAGAGTTTTTTCTTCTTTCTCTCTTCTTTACTTTTATAAGTTTTTTTTTTGTATTTTATTTTTGAATTTAAGAACATAATGAATATTATGTTTAGTTAAATTTATTTATGTTAGAGGTTGTTGAACTTATTTTAATTTAAGTTGATTAAGCGATTTTTTTCTCTTTTAATTTGGATTAAGTATTCATTAATCTTAATTGTTTATGATTTGGCCATTCATAATTGATCTTTAATTAAGGTTAATTACTAAGAAATATTAATCTTAAAATGAATATGAATTATTGATTAGTTAATTTAAGTCTAGAGATAGTTTAAATTATTTTAATTTCAATTAAATGTGCTTCATGATTTATTTACTAAATTTGATTAGATTTTAATTTAATGAGAATTAGTTAAAGTCTTTTCAATTGATAGAAATAAATTAAGTAATTTTTACTTGACAAGGATTAATTGCTATTATTGAAATTCCAAAAATTGCAATAGAAAAAAAGACTAATTTCTTGTGATTGGGTTAATTAAAATATAGTAATACAATCCCTAACATCATTTTCATTATTACTTGTTAAAATTTAAATTAATTGATTTTATTTTATTTTAATTTCATTTTGGCTATTAAAATTTAGCAATTATAATTCACTTAATATTTGATTCTTAAACAAGTTAAAAAAATAGAATTAATAGTTAGGTAGACATTCAATCCTCCTCATGAGATCGACTTTTACTTCTCCTATATTACTTGACAAACTCATATGGTTGTGAGAACAAATTAAGTTTTCAGCAATGTTGCTGGGGATTGAATAAGTTTAACAACATAATTGGTTATGTTTTCCTTGATTTAAATTATATATTTTTTATTTTGGATATTCATAATTTTTAAAAAATTATTGTAGGAATTATTTTGGTGTATGCATAATACTCAAAGAACAAGGACATACCTTCTCATTTTTATTTTAGAACTTACATTATTTGAAAGAGAGAATAGAAGGCATTCTTAAGAGAAATCGAGTACCATAGCAGAATAATGAGAAGAAAAAAGAACACTCTTGGATTTTGCCATGCCAAGTCTAGATGGTACAAGGCAAAGTATCGCAAGGCCAACAATTAATGCCAACAACTTTGAAATTAAGCTAGCCTTACTTCAAATGATTTAGTCAAGTGTTCAGTTTTATGGCTTGGCAAATGAAGACCCCAATGCTCACATCACTAATTTCTTAGAAATCTATGATACTTTTAAATATAATGAGGTGTAAAATGATGTAATTCGCTTGAGAATTTTTCCATTCATATTAAAGGATAGAGCTAAAGCATGGTTGAACTCATAGCCACCTACCTTTAACACCACATGGGATCTTTTGGCAAAAGCTTTTATAGCAAAATATTTCCCACCTTCAAAGATGACAAAGATTATTAGGGATATCACCACCTTTCAACAGTTTGAGATGGAATCCTTAAGTGATACATGAGAAAGATTTAAAGAGTTGCTAAGGAGTTTTCCTCATCATGGTTTGCCAAGGGATGTGCTCATTAAAACCTTCTATAATGGTGTTACCCAATCCATTAGAGATACCATTGATGCAGCAGTTAGAGGTTCTTTGATGTGAAAAATAGTTGAGGCTGCATTTTCACTTTTGGAGGATATAGCAAATAATAAATGTCTCTAGCCATCAAAGCATAAAAAATCCACCAAAGCAAGGAGGAAAAATTAGGGTAGATGTAGTGACTTCTCTTTAAGCCTAAATTACTGCACTTTTAAAGCATTTAGGGTATCTCAACCAAAGAAATGTAGTGGGTGCAACAACTCCACAATTGTCATGTGAAAATTGCAATATGGTAGTGTAAGCACCTAATTTCAGGATGCAATTGTGTACAATTGTGACGTAAGCCCCTATGATGAAATTTATTCAAAAATTGAACTTGGTTGTCAATTTTCTAGACTTTAGAGACTAAATTGCAACATTTTTTAGGATTTGATTACAAAGAAGTCAATTTTTCAGGGGGCCTTTTTTTAATTAAAAGTTAAAAAAAAATTTAAGATCGACATTTAATGTCGATCCGCATTGCATAATGCCGATCGGTATTGCACAATGCTGACACGCAACCAGTCCTGTTTTTTCAATTTTTTGCGTATTTTTTTTTATCATTTTTTCATCTATTTTTCAGTGTTTTGATTGCTTAAAAATTGAATTTTATTTTTATTTTTTTCTGAAAAAGATTTTATTGTAATCAAAACACATAAATAACTTTCAAAAATCAAATCTTATTAGTTTATTTTGAGGAGATAAGCCCGTTCTTGTAATGGGAGAAGTCAGTATGTAGACTTTGCTTTAAAAAGCAAAGAGTCTATGTGTATGAAGGAGGGGTTGTTTTTTACACAGAGAGAGAGACAGAGAGCTTTACATAAACAAACTGAGAGAAAAGACCTAGAAACCCTAAAAATTTAGACGTGAAGAACACCTCGCACACACCCTTATCTTTCAAGAAACCCTAATTTTGGATACTGTAAGTTTTTTTGAAAGCAATCAACTCCTAGTCCAAAATCAACAATACTTCAATTTCAATGGTGAAAATCATAGTCTGAGGGGCTAAAAAAAAGGCATTTGCACAGCATCTAAGATCATCACAGTGTTCTTTTCTTTATTCTTTTCTTCTTTAATGATTATTTTATTTTATTTTTGTTATTGATTTGAGTATTAAATTTCATTAACCTAATTTTTTGGTTTTTTTTTGTTTTGATGTTTGATTATGGATTGAGGAGGAATACTGCCTGTGTTCAAATGAACAGAAGATCCATGGCATGCTATGGATGAACCTATACTATTTTTTTTCAATAGTTCTTTGGATTTTAATTTTATTATGCATTTTGGTGTCCTTTGTAGTTATTTTAATTCATGGCTGTATAATTGTTTAATTTTAGTTTTTTTATGTAGTTTGTAATAGCCTTAGTAATGGGAATAATTAAAGATTTAATTTTCTATGTTTAAAAATCAATTAGTAATTAGGTTCAATTTGGTAAAACCTAAATTAAAATCAATGATGGCAGTAGCTTAAATCAGGGTTTACATGTAATTAATTTAGGGTTTCTAGAAAATCACTATAACGTTTGTTTGATCCATTTTTTGTGTTTTATTTGTTTTGGGCTTGTTTTTTTTTTATGTTTTTATCCTTTTGGGCCCCAAGCCCACATTTAGGTCTAACCCACTTAATAAATAGGCTTAAAAATGATTTAGGGCTTTAAATAATTAAAATTAATTTAGGCCTATTAGGTTAATTAGATTTTAGGCCCATTTAGTTAATTAAAACTTGTTTAGACTTAGCTCGGTCCACTTAATTTCATTTCTTTTAAATAAATAGACCTAGGTCCACATTTCACTTAAAATAAAATCAAGTTAGACTTAGGCCCACTAACTTAACTTTCCTTCAAATAGAATAAACTTAATCTCATTTTTTAGACAAGCTAAAATAAATAGATCTAGGCTCAATAATTAATAAAAAATGTAGATCCACCTTTAGTCCATTTCTCACTTTTAAATAAAATGTAAATCTAGCAAATTTTTTAATAAAACATAGTTTAAGACTTACGGACAATGCGATCTTGAGTGCATTTTTTATGTGTAATTTTATTGACTAGATGCCTAGGGTTAGATAGATGTCAAATAAGGTTTAATAAAATTGCATGTAATTAGAGGATGAAATAATCATTTATAAAATTATTCTAAATGAACATGAGACTAAGAGAAGTTAGTATTCTATATCTAGAATCTCTTGGTTGTGGTGCTAGCTTTCTTTTAGAGAATTGAGTACCACCTTTTCGATTTGTCCCAGTTATTACCCTGGGTGGCGACTCCTCATCTGCATGCCATGTCTTTATGATAGTGGTTAGTGTGTTCTCTAGAGCCTTGAGCTCAAACAGTGTCGCTGTTGCTAAAATCTTGGACACGCGCTAAACCTCGCTATCTATAGTGGTGACTCCATTCGGGATAAGAGATATTGTGTTCTTTAGAATTATTTTATTGATTATTATTTCATTCTTGCATTCATTTTGCATTTCCTTACTAAACCGATGGCATTGGTTTATAATTCCATGATTCCACTAGTTTCATGGAGTCGTAGATTGGCTAACCATCACTCTGAGGCTTGATTTAGTTCAAGAGAGATTACTGGGCTCATCTGACGAGAGTATGTAACCCAAGTCCTTAAAGGGGGTAATCTTCTCTCGAGTTGGTAAAGGATACTGGGCTCCTCTAACCTTGGCTTGTAACTCAAAGTCCATAATGGAGAGCATCTTGCTAAGGGAACCTTAAATTATCACCGGACCTTAACCACATATAATGGCCTAGTTACTTCCCCTAGGATTTTTACCCAAAGTGCTTATTTATTTGAATTTTCATGAGGTATTTTTATTTATAAAAGCCCAAGTCTATACCTTTGAAGCTCATTCTAATAAGGATTAGGCTAGATCTTTATATTTAGAAATGCTATTTATATGCTTTTTGTTTTAAAGAGAGATTTGGCATGCGTGTCGGCTCGTAATATCCCCTGTTAATATGAAGGCCAAGATAAAAAATCCTAGGAAAAAGAGACTTGCCATTGAATACATGTGTGGGAGAAATAAGGTTGGAAGGTTTACCTACATGATGGCCTATTGATTGCTTCTTGATACTTGCTACTTGCTAAGTGCTAGCTTGATACTTGTTGCATAAACATAAGCATCATGTAGACATGCATACACATAATCCATGCATCATAGTAACACATTGTTTTGCAACCATCATAGATTCATCCAGGTCTTCTAGTGTCTAGGGACAAAGAGGTGGCAAATTTACCAGAACAGATCTAAGCCCAAAGTCAATAGCTCAAGAGATTCTTTAAGAACTAGAGAAGAGTCCAATCAATCCACTATACCTAGAAGCTGAACTAACTTAGATTGAACAGACTGAAATGGAACAACAACCAGAGATGTGGACCTTATAGGACATTAAGGGAGCTTTGATGGATGACATGAGAGCTGTGATGCAAGATGAACTAAGAAAGGCTTTGGCCAGACTTATGTAACTTGTTATTGAACAACCACATAATGCTATTGTTGAACAACCACCTGCTGCTACTATTGAACAACCACTTGCTCTAAGAGCTCCACTTGTTGCTATGGCTCCTCCACCTGTTGCTAACAATGCTTGGGGGCAACCTGCTACTAGAAATGTGCCTGCTACTGATGTGAGACTAGAAGACATTGAAAATCACTTGAATTGGTTCAAGACTTTGAGTCCAAGCAGATGCAAGCACTGACCTAGAAAATGTCCAAGATGGAAGAACTGATTAGAGGATAAGGCATGAGGTATTCATTTGACTTTGATGATATACTGCAAATGGAGGGTAACAAGTTGCATTCAAAATGCCTCGACTACAGAAGTTTGATGGGACTGGAGATCCTAGAATTCACTTGAGTCAATACACTACAACTATGAGCACTACAAAAGCACCTCTAGCGGTAGTCACTAGGTTGTTTGTGCTGTCCTTGGAGGGAATGGTTGTGAACTAGTACCATGGGTTAGAGAAGTTTATTAGAGCTGATTAGAAAGAACTATGTAATGATTTTTTGAAACAATATGATTACAATACCAAATTGGAGGTATCCATTAAGGATCTAGAGTTAACTAAATAGAAATCAAATGAGTCTTTTTTTGATTTCTTAACTTGTTTCATGAATAAAGCAAGGATGATGAAAAACAAGCTTACTGAGAAGGATTAAGTTAGAATGATAGTTCATAATGTGTCACTTTATTTGGCCAAGAGGCTATAGATGATGAATCCCAAAACCTTTATGGATTTGTATGATGATGGGTTACAAGTTGAGAAAATTAAGAGTGAAAAAAAGAAAATTTCTAGAGGCACAGGAACCCGAAACTACTCAACTAGGGACATACAATAAGAAAGTACTAGTTGAGCTGTAGAGGTGTGTGTAATTTAGCAACCCAGGAGATTTTCTAACTTCAACCAGCCACTCTCTAAAGTCCTAGAGAGGCTAATCCAAAAAGGCCTGCTTAGACCCCTGACCTTTTCCAAACCCCAAAATCTAAGTGTCTATGGCTATGATCCAAACAGTTACTGCAAATTTCATGAAGTAGCTGGCCATTCCACAGATACCTACATTCACCTAAAACACGAAATCCAAAACTTGATAGACTCCAAAAAAATCACCGACCCTGAGAAATCCAATTCCAACCTAAACACTAAGAAATAACCCTTTCCTAGACTATCAAAATGTTCCACCACCAGCCACTATAATGATCAACTCAGGAGTTAGTGAAGAAGAAGTGCTAGACTCCTTTAAGAATCTAAACCTAGCAAACATTGAGAAATCTCCTAAGGCCCTTAGAAGAATGGAGGATTTGTTGGGAGAACCCTCGGGAAAATTTGATTACAAAGTGTTCTATTCCAAGCCACCCTCTACTGATATTCCTATTGATTCAATCATGCCCTTAGGATAGGATGACGAGTTTGAAGATGAGATGGTAAAAGGAGAGATTGAAATTGAAACTCCTATGCAGTTATCAAGAGGGGTAGAAAATTTGTTAGGGTAGCCTTCGAGCAAGTTTGATTACAAAGTTTTTTACTCTAAGCCCGCCTCTGTTAATAGACTTATGGAAGAGATCGTGCCAATAGGATGGGGTGATGAGTTTGAAAAAGACCCCAGAACTATCCCAAGAAGGGGTTAAAGAGCTACTAAGCCAACATATGGACAAGCTGAGGGAGTTGAAAGGAAAAGAAACATGCACAGTGGAAGTTTGGAAAAACGGGAAAAGGGAACAGATCATTGGGGTCATGGACATCGGGTATGATTCTGATGAAGAAAAACCCATTAGAGTTGATGTATGGAGTGATAATCCAAATGTGAATCATGTTACTATAAGTGGGAAGAATTACTGGACAACAGAAAAGTAAAATGAAAAGATTGCAAAAAGGGAAGAAACAGAAGATGTAGAAGTAGAGGAAGGACAAAAAGAAGACCTAATCCTAGAATAACTCAAGAAGGCTAAAGTGAATGTGAGCATTTGGGAATTATTGATGCATTCGGGCAGTCATAGAAGGGCTCTAGTTAAAGCTTTATCTAATATGAGCATTGAAACGATAGCTATGCTTGAGGCTATGGTAGCAAAGGTGACATAAAAGAAACATGGGCTGATAACATTCTAAGATGATGACTTGCCTTTGGTGGGAAGAAATCATGACAAGGCATTATTTTTCCCAGCTGAAGTAAATGGGAAGAGAACTAACTTTGTAATGGTGGATGATTGTTCAACTATAAATGTATGCCCGTTAAAGATCCTGCTTAATCTGGATTTGAAAGTAGATGGTTTAACAGTTTCAAACCTCATAATCAGAGCTTATGATGACAGTACTTGAAAAGTAGAGGGGACATTTCAGGCTTTGGTCAAAATAGGGCCTGTAGAGTTGACTGTTAAAGTTACTGTGTTGGACATCCTTGTTATCTATGCCTTGTTATTGGGAAGGCCGTGGTTTCAAGTCCTAGGATGAGTACCTTCAATTGTGCACTAGAAAATAAAATTCCCTCATAAAGGAGATGTTGTGACAATAGAAGCTGGAACTAATGCAGCTATGGTAGTTATACTTGATAAACAGAAGCAAATGTGTGTTTCGCCTAGTTTTCAAGTTGCTGGAATATTTAATGGGACAGATCCTAGGGTTGCAAAAATGATGGAAAGCATGAATTATTGACCTGGACAGGGGCTTGGGAAGAATGAACAAGGAAGTCCTAGGCCCCCGAACATTAAGACCTAGGACCATACAAAGGGTTTGGGATGTACTGAGGCAGAACTAGCTAGTAGAAGAGCAAAGAACAAGCAGAAAGCAAAAAGAAATAAGCCCTTGGGAAGAATTGGACCACTAAGTGAGAACTTCATCAAGCTAAGGAGGGCAAGTATTATCTAGGCACCAAAGAATATGTTAACATGATTGGAAATGATATCCCTAGGTTTGAGATCTTTAAGGAGTAGATTGTGGAAAACCTAGTAGCCAGCAACAAAGAGGAAGTCATGAAGCAAGTAACTGAAAGGATGGGTGATGATGCTGTTGAGGAGCTACTGTGTTTGCCACTTGAGGAGGAACCACCCCAGGACTTAGCTATTGTCATTAGTGATAGTTTTATTAATGTTTTTAGTGAAGAAACTGATGTAATAATGTTCAGTCTTTATGCGAACAAGGATGTTTTTTTTTCTTATGGTCAATGATATAAATACTGGTTTTGCTTACTTATGTGATGTGCATCCTAATAGTTCTGTGCATTTTAATTTTAATCAGTCATGCATGTTTGACATTAATTCAAATTAATTTGATTCATTTAATATGGGCACAAATGATAATCCAAAGAACATTTTTATATCACATGATGTAACTCCTAAAGAGAGGAAAAATTTTGAGAGATTATTAACAAAAAAAAGGTAGTATTTGCTTGGACTTATGAAGACATGCTAGGTTTGGATAGGGAAATAACAGAGCTTCATATTCCAACTCATCTAAAAACCAAGTCGGTTAAATAAAAATTGCGCAGATTAATACCAAAATGGACAAAAAAGATAAGGGAGGAAATTGCCAAGCAAATACATGCTAACTTCCTAGAAGTAGTAGACTACCCTAAATGGCTAGCAAACATAGTACATGTTCCTAAGAAAGTTGGCAAAGTACAAATGTGTGTAGATTTTAGGGATCTGAATAAAGCCTGTCCAAAAGATGACTTCCTGTTACCTCACATTGATGTAATAGTGGATAGCACTACAACAAGTGCAATTTATTCTTTTATGGATGAATTTTTTGGTACAACCAGATAATGATGGCAGTCATGGACAAGATTAAGACAACTTTCATCATAGAATAGGGGACCTATTATTACAAGGTGATGCCTTTCGGACTGAAGAATGCAGGTGCAACTTATTAAAGAGTGGCTACTACACTTTTCCATGATATGATGCATAAGGAGGTTGAAGTGTATATGGATGACATGATGGTCAAATCAGAGATAAGAGGAGGACACTTTGAAGCTTTAGAATAGTTCTTGGCCCGAATTGAGAGGTATAACCTGAGACTCAACCCGAAGAAGTGCATTTTTGGGGTTACTTTAGGGAAGTTGTTAGGGCATATGTGAGCAGCTGATGAATTGAAGTGGATCCAGATAAAGTGAAAGCTATCTAGGAAATGCCAGCACTAAAAATGAAGAAGTAAGAAGATTCCTTGGAAGGTCGTAGTATATTAGTAGGTTTATCATAAAACTCACTAATATTTGTGACCCTATCTTTAAGCTCTTAAGGAAAGATCAGCTGGTTAAGTGGAATGATGATTGTTAGAAAGATTTTAATAAAATCAAGGAGTATCTTGTTAATCCACCTATTCTGAAACCACCTAGATAGGGTAAGCCATTGGTTTTGTACTTGGCTTTAGAAGAGGATGCAATGGGGGTAATGTTAGCACAAGAAGGGTCAGATGGAATAGAGCACATAGTGTACTACCTGAGCAAGAAGTTTTTGCTGTACGAGGAAAAATATGATTTAGTAGAAAAGACATGTTTGATCATGATTCGGGCTATGAGGAAATTGAGGCATTATTTTCAATCTTATAAGGTTCAAGCTATTTCAAGAATTGACCCTCTAAGGTATCTATTTCAAGCATCGGCTCTAACTGGAAAAATGTCTCGATGGTTAGTACTCTTAACTAAATTTGATATAGGGTACATTACTATAAAGGTAATCAAAGGAAGAGCAGTAGCAGAATTCTTAGCTCAAAATGTGATCGAAGGTAAAGAGCAGTGGAATTTAGAGTTTCCAGATGAGAACTTAGCAGTTGTAGAGCACTGGGAGTGGAAACTTTACTTTGATGGAGCTGTAAACAACAAAGGAGCTGGATTGGGAGTGATTCTTGTTACACTGGAAGGAGAAACCATACCAATGGCAAAGAAACTGGATTTCAAGGTCACTAACAACATGGCTATGGTAGCTGCAGCAAAACATTTATTGGGATTGGGATCGGGAGTATGAAGCATTTGTCTATGGAGTTGAGGTAGCTATGGTAGCTGCAGCAAAACATTTATTGGTTTATAGGGATTCAATGTTAGTCATCAGTCAGGCTAATGAAGAATGGGAAGTAAAGGAGGAAAAGCTGAAGCCTTATATATGTTATTTAAAAGCATTAATGAAGAATTTCACTAAATGTCTCTTTATCCATCTATCCAGAGATGATAATCAGATAGCAGACACACTGGCAACACTCTTTTTAATGTGGGATAGTTCAACTGGGTTGGCTATGAAACCTTTAGTGATCATGAAGTCTAGAGCACCATGTTATGGGGTGAGTAGATTATGAATGTTTAAATGGGGCCTGAAGAAAAGCCTTAGTTTTATAATGTCCAGAGATTCATTGAAGAAGGAATTTATCTAGATAACACAGCATCAAAGGAAAGATATGCTCTTTATATTCTTGCACGTAACTATGCAAGTCATGACGGAGTATTATACAAAAAATGCCGAACGAGATATAGCTCAGACGTCTCAAGAAAGATAAAGCTGAGGAGGTGATGAAAGAAATTCATGCATGAATATGTGGTTCTCATATGAATGGGATAATACTAGCTAAGAAAATAATTAGAAAAGGTACTATTGGATGAGTATGGAAAAGGATTATATCAGAACAGTAAGACAATGCCATAGTGTCAGATCCATATGAATCTTAGTCAATGCCTCTAACAGTGCTGAATAGTTTATCATCCCCTTGGCCCTTTGTAGTATGGGGAATTAATATCATAGGGCAAATAAGACTAATAACATCAAATGGGCATAGATACATAGTGGTGGCAATCGATTACTTCTCGAGATAGGTAGAGGCAGAATCTTTCAACACTTTGAAAGCAAAACAGATGGCACGGTTTATCGAGAGGAGCCTTATTTGTAGATATGGGGTCCCACATCATATTGTGACAGATAATGGGGTTCAATTTCAAGTAGAAACAGCAGAGTTATTATAAAAGTATGGGATTGAGCACCATAAATCTTCACCTTATTACCCTCAAGCTAATGGAGCAGTGGAAGCGGCTAATAAAAATGTCAAGAAAATCCTTTCTAAGATGGTTAAAACTTACAAGGATTGGCTTGAATATCTTCCTTTTACCTTATAGGGATATAAGACTATAGCTAGAACTGCCATAAGCTAAACACCGTTCTCATTAGTATATAGTTGTGAGGCAGTTTTGCCCGTAGAAACTGAGATTAAGTCCTTGAGAGTAGTCATGGAAGCTAAAATAACTAAGAATGAATGGACATAGAAGAGATATGATCATCTAGTATCTCTAGATGAGAAAAGGATGGATGCTTTATTCCACACTCAGATATATCAGAGAAGGATAATAAGGGCGTTCAATAAGAAGGTTAAGCCTGGGAAGATCAAAGCTGGAGATATGGTACTGAAACAGTTTAGAGCCATGGTGTTCAATCCGAGAGGTAAATTTAGACCGAATTGGGAAGGACCGTACTTAGTCAAATCGGTCCTACCTAAAGGAGCTACTAAGATATCAGATCTTAAAGGGTATGAGTTCATGAACTTGTTAATCTGGATCACCTCAAGAAGTACTACCTTAAAAATAATGAATAAAAGTAGAATAAAGAAAATAAAGTTTGCTGGCTAGACAACCTGAAAAGGCTAGTTAGACAAAAGTTAGAACATTCCTACTATTCAGAAAACCCGTAACTGGCTGACAGGCAGAAGTTAGGGAAATAAATAAAAAAGGAATGGTCTCGCTGATTAGAAAACTTGCAAAGGGCTAGTCAGGCAAAAATTAGGGAGATAAAATAGGAGCAAAAAATATTCAGTTAGAAAATCCGTGAGGACTAGCTGATAACAAGAGTTATGTCATGTGTTGTATTAAATGTACTCATTTTGGTCCTAATTAATGAATGAAATTGAAATTGAAGTTTTGTTAAACTTTTCATGTCCTTCTTTGTTATAAAGCATAAGTACTTGAAGGGAAAACAAAACATAAGAAAGCCTAAGACTAGCTCTATGAGACCATTCTATCTAGTGATGTCTTTGTTTCTTCCTTTGTGACTCTTTATACAAAGCTTAAGTCCTCTTGTACCTAGCAAATCCTGGTGGTTCTATCTTTTGGATAACAACCCAAGTTTTGTAATCATCATCAATGGTCACATCAACATCTAGGTGTATGTTTTGTTCAAGAGCTCTACAAGGCCATAAGCTCCTAATCTTATCCTGAGAATCTTATCTCAGAGGAAAGCCTTTAAAGTTAGCCAAAATAGAAACGATGAATTGAGGGCGACCATACTGATGGCAAAGGTGTAAAGGGGTAAAAAAAGTAGAGAAGTGTAGCCCTGGAATAGGAACACAATGATCATATAGCTCAATAGTCATGAACTTCAATCTCCACTAAGGGCAGACCCATGTGATCTCAGCATCTGAAATCTTCTTTAACCAGTTAACCCATTGGTCAATAGAATGTTTGTCCTTCATTTTTAAGGGACTAGATTGTAGCTAATGAGGTTGATAAGTCAAATGATTAAGGGGTATATTAAGCAAGCTCAACTTTTCCTGTAACCAAATATAAAAAAAAAGGTATAAGAATAATAAAATAAAAGCCCACTAAGTTAAAAACCCGAAAGGGTGGCTTAGGAAAAAGTTAGCGCAAGACTGTTAAGCTAAAAACTTAAAAGGGTAGCTTAGGCAAAAATTAAGGCAAAATAAAATAAATAAAAGTTTTGGTTGCATACCTGAAGAAGAAGTAAACTGCCTGAAAAATGGTTATGAATCTTAAAACTGTCTAGCCTAATGATGGTTTCAGCAAGGATAACTGGCATAGGGTTAGCTCTAAGCTCCATTTGTTCTAAAATACTAATAATGTGTGTATTGGCATCACCATGATGAGAAACTAGCGAAAATTGAGCATATAAGTAGAAAGCAGCTGTTATAGTCCAAGAAGCAGTGTTCTTGTCCTGAGTCCCACAGACGGTGATTAGAGAAGAAAGATTGATGGTCCTAGGGTTATGTGCATACATGTAAATATCATATGGGGGCAAATTAAAGAATGCAACCAATCTGCCAAGAAATTGCATCTCCAAATCAGGAAGGGCTATTATAGCAGTTGAGTCTAATGTGCATCCCAGAATAGCAGCAAACTCTTCAATCATTGGATAAAGCTCTTGCCCATTAAACCTGAATACATGGTCCTTGATATCCTAAAAGGTAGCAGCAACATATAAGAGATTGTTATTGATAGTCAGGTGCTGAAGAGATTTCAGGGATTTGATGTGGAAAGGTTAAAGCTTATTCCAGTCATCGCCATTGAGACTTCTAAGAAATTTCTTCATTGTTTGGAGAGATGTTTGAGTCATGATGAGGATGTAAAGAATGAAGGAGAATGCCCCTTGGATGGTCTTATATAGGGAAAGAAGATGATTTTATATGGGAAAAGGATTCTGC
Organism: Mallotus nudiflorus; assembly: GCA_947683625.1. Classification (NCBI taxonomy): domain Eukaryota; kingdom Viridiplantae; phylum Streptophyta; class Magnoliopsida; order Malpighiales; family Euphorbiaceae; genus Mallotus; species Mallotus nudiflorus. Next base: position 10,613,614 of record CANTUR010000009.1, read on the forward strand.
TAGCAAAAAAAGATGTGGATAAGGTGATAGAATTTGAGAAGGATTGGGATAAATAGATAATTGGGAAGATAATCCATTCTTTTAATTATTTATCTATCCAATATTATCCATCTTGGAAAAGGATTAAGATAAATGGATAATTAATTAAAAAGGATAATGTTCATTAACTATCTTTTTTAATTAGTTATTTATTAAGAAAGAAAAAAAAATAATAAAATCCATTAAGATGCAAACACTGTTTCAGTTATATCTAAAAATGTTTGAGATGGTGTAGGAACAAAAAAATAGTAGTACAATAGAGAAAAGTCAGATACAAACATGTAAAAAGTCAGGAATATAGAAACTCTAAATCACTCATCTCAAGCTCTAGTATTAGGCCATGGGCTCCATCCTCTAGTAAGGCCATCATGATGATACGTGTTTGGAGGTCTGGTAGATGAAGTCCCAATACTATACAGATCAAAGCCCAAATCTGCAAGCTACCAGCAAAGTATTTTGTTCTCCCTCTCTAGACCACTGGAATAGGTCTGCATACACAAAAAACAACATATTATATGCATTTCATGCATAGCGTGCATACATTTTGCATTTTCTCAGTGTAGACGCTTACCCGCCAACTATCTGTAAACTGCTTCATGAATAATCTCTAAGATGAGGCAAGTCCATATAGATACTCTACCTGTGTCCGGGGAATCTGTTTTGTAAAATTTTTACTAATATTAATGTCAAGTGTACAGATCCATACAAGAAATAAATGAAACAGACTCACATGAGAAGCATCTGGTGGACAAAAGCTAGGAAGTTAAGCATCACCAAACTGCATCTGCTGCTCAATCGGAGCTTGAACAATGGGAGCCTAATAGAACATAGACTTGTTTGGAAGAGAGACATCACCAAGCGTCGCACCGACAAAGGTCCCATCACGGCTAGTCCTAACATGCTGAGGATTGGGCCTGGACTCAAATCTCTCAATCTTAGGGCCGAGCTCAGGATCAGGAATAGTCTCAGTCTCCTGAATAGTCTCAGTCTCTTCCTCCTCCGCTTTAACAACAGGAGACCGGACTTCCTCAAACTAAAAAAAAAGAAGAAAGAAAGTTATTCATAAATTCCAGAAGGATAATTGAAATCATTAAGAGATACCTCAACATCACCAATGGGAATCTGCTCTAAAAGGTTCTTTTGGATATATTGTCGATAATGGTGGGATCGCTCAAGCAAAGTCAAAGCATCATGCCCTTACAACGCCTCTCTTAGCTCTGATCTAGTAAGATTAGAACTCCATAGCATAGAAGTAGGAATATCAAAGGGGGCACGTCGCCTAATAGGTCCTACAAACTAGTGACATACTTGCTCTCTAAGATACCACATCTTGCAACCATATCTAGGAAGTAGAATCCTTAGTGTCTCTAGCCTTGCTACACTAGCCATGGAGTCGTATCACTAGAAATCATCAGCACCTTCCAACCAACTAGGATCAACTTACAAATTTTCATTTTCATTAGCTGAATTAAGTTTCATTAGCTAATACTAATGATTTTATTATTTTCTTACTAGGTTCTATTCTAGAGTGTTCAAATGCTCACGGTATGTCTGAAGTGTGTTCCTGATACCGACAAGGTGAGATGAACCCCCTCTTTGCATTAAAGGCAGACTCCTATCCAAGCTGACAGTACCAAAACCTTGAACTAGCCCCATCTTAATACTCCAGATCTAAGAAAGAAAAGGAGTTAGTAAAATCAGAAGAGGGATTAGGAAATATGCAAAATTAAAGGCAAATAAGAACATTCATGTAATGCATGCCAAAAGCCACACATGATCGTTGCGCCTCTGTAAACAATGTTGAGTATGTAGTAGAGATAAGCAAGTGCTACAGATCCCCAATCAAGAGTAACAACCTGGTATAAGTCACGCAGGGGGCCCAGAAGAGCAATGCTCACCTCATGACCAGTCTCATAAAAAAGAGTAGTGCCTAACAAGATGAGAAGGAAACATCTCATCTTCTGAGCAATCTGGCGAGGAGTGGTAGTGGGTAGACATCTAAAGCCCTCAACTAAAGAGGAAAGAACTACGTTCTTATGGTTCTTCCACATTGGGACAAATCCAATCAAATCACACACAAACTGACTCTTACTCCCCCTCAGGGAAGGTTGTAGTAGCTAATGTCAAAGGGTACAAGAATCCCACTAAATGCTATACCAGTAATAGCAGAGAAACTCATAGGTGTTATGATCAACTTGCCTACACGGGTATGGAAGGTGTGAGTGGTGTCCATCCACCTCTCAATAAGTGCAAATAAGGAGTAATGATATGATCTATCCCGAGTAGTCAGAAGAGCAGTAATTAAATGTCTAAAGCTAGAGGCCTAAATGATCTGTGTCACATTCTCTGGTAAACCATGGAATAACTCTCGAGCCAAGTGGAAGCAACGTGCAAATTTAAGTGGTTTCTGAATAAAATTCAGAAAACTAAAATCATTCTTTACATTGCTTTTATCTATTAATTTATTTGTTCATTTTTGTGTAAAATAAAAAAATAAAAATAAAAATAAAAAAATAATATATAATAATAATAATAATAATAATAATAATAATAATAATAATAATAATAATAAGATAAAATAAAATAAAATAAAAATTTTTAGAAATCAGATTGCAGATTGTAAAACCAGAATTTCGATCGAAATTCTGGATTTCCGATCAGAAATCCATAATGATGATCGGAATTATGGATTTTTGATTGAAAATTCGTAATTTCAATTAGAATTCTAGATTTCCGATCAAAAATCCAGTTTTCCAGTCGGCAATCCAGAAAACTGATCGGTCATGAACGCAATTCTGATGTCTCCCAACTATTTTTCAATGTTTAATTTGAATTTTTCTTGCATATCCAAGTTAATTTTTAAATTTAATTTAGTTGGCATGCATTTAAATTTTGCACTGTAAAATTTAATCATTATAGTTAATTATTCGAATTAATCTTGCAGAATGAAGTAGAAGGGATAGAAAAAATACCTCATTGCCAATCTGTGAAAACCTGTGAAGATTCAAACAGGTCAAAGGAAGGATGATATCACCTTCTCGTAGTCCAAGTCTATTCTATGGAAAATGTAGACTTAAAACAATTGGATATGCTTGCATGACTGCTCTCCCACGTGGCCCAAGTTGCAGGTAGACCATCAAATCTGATGGATGGAAAATCAGTTGACAAATGGTCAAGAAATCAAGGAAAGAAAAATCAAAATCAATTGGAAGGAAAAAAAGAAAAGAATAGGAAAAGAAGGGAAGTGATCGACAAAAAGAATGGGAAGGATATATAAAATGGAAAATGTCCATTTTAATCCTTCCAATTTACTTACATTTTTATCCATCTTTTCTTTTTTGCAATTTAGTCCAAAATTGCATTTAATTCCTACTTAAAATTAAGAAAGTCATTTTTGCATAAATTTAATAACTCTTGGGGTTATTAAATTGTTCTTCAGCATGCATTAAATTTTGAATTTCTTCAATTCAGAATATAGAAATTCCTATGTTTGCATACATCGCATTATTGCAAAATTTTCAAATTCATTTTTTTTATGTGTTACACAGTAACCCTGGTACAAGTCTAGTTTTCACATGATCATATACTACATTGTAGTTATAACCTGAATTTTTAAAATTCACCACTTGCTAGATGCTCTTTAGGACCTATAGCAAGTTTCTTTACTCACAATCTTTGGTAGATGCTATATAGTAGTTATAGCATTTCTTTAATTATTTCATTAAATGTCCTATAGGGAATATAACAAAATTCATAATTGCTAAATGTCCCATAGGGAATATAGCAAAATTCACAATCACTTCACTAGACATCCCACAGGGAATATAATGTACATTGTTAGATGTCCCACAGGGAATATAATGAAATTCATCATTGCTAGACGTTCCACAGGAACTATAGCAAGTTTTCAATTTATCATCACTAGACATCCCACAAGGAATATAGTGTGCATCATTGGACGTCCTATGGGGAATATAACAAAATTTATCATTGCTAGATGTTCCACAAGAACTTTAGCAAGTTTTCAATTTAGTATCACTAGATGTCCCGTAGGGAATATAGTGTGCATCATTGGAAATCCTACGGGGAATATAAAAAAATTCATCATTGCTAGATGTTCCACAAGAACTATAGCAAGTTTTCAATTTATCATCGCTAAATGTCCCACAGGGAATATAGTGAAAACTCATGTACATAAAGTCCACTAGATGTTCAGCAAGAAATATAGTGAGACTTGTCAAACATTACACCTTGCTTAGCAAATTTGGGCATCAATCTATCATTTAGGATACAATCAAGTGTCCTAATTTCTTTCTTTCGAAATTGTGTGCTTCTATTGCTTTGTTGTAATTTGTCAAGCAAACAACGATAAAGGGGGGCAACTGTAAGCACCCAATTTCGGGATGCAATTGTGTACAATTGCGAAGTAAGCCCTTATGATGAAATTTATTCAAAAATTAAACTTGGTTATCGATTTTCTAGACTTTAGTGACTAAATTGCAACATTTTTTAGGATTTGATTACAAAGAAGTTAATTTTTCAGGGGTCTTCTGGTAATTAAAAGTTAAAAAACTTTAGGATTGGCATGGGTGTAATGCTGACCAGCATTGTGTAATGCCGATCGGCATTGCACAATGCTGATGTGCAATAAATCCTGTTTTTTCAAATTTTTGCATATTTTTTTTTCATTTTTTTATCTTTTTTTAGTGTTTTGATTGGTTAAAAATTGAATTTTATTATTATTTTTGTTTGAAAAAGATTTTGATGCATTCAAAACATGTTAATAACTTTCAAAAATCAAATCCTTATCAATCTGTTTTGAGGAGATGAGCCCGTTCCTGTAATGGGGGAAGTCAGTATGCAGACTTTGCTTTAAAAAGCAAAGAGTCTGCGTGCATGAAGGAGGGGTTGTTTTTTACACACAAAGAGAGATGGAGAGCTTTACATAGACTGACTGAGAGAAAAAACCTAGAAACCCTAAAAATTTAGACTTGAAGAACACCTCACACACACCCTTGTCTTTCAAAAAACCCTAATTTTGGATACTGTCAATTTTTTTCAAAAGCAATCAAATCCCAGTCCAGAATCAACAATACTTCAATTTTAATGGTGAAAATCCTAGTCTGAGGGGCTAAAAAAAAGTCATTTGCATAGCATCTAAGATCATCACAGTGTTCTATTCTTTATTCTTTTCTTCTTTAATGATTTTTTATTTTATTTTTGTTATTGATTTGAGTATTAAATTTCACTAACCTAATTTTTTGGTGTTTTTTTTGTTTTGATGTGTGATTGTGGATTGAGGAGGAATACTGCCTGTGTTCAAACGAATAAAAGATCCATGGAATGCCATGGATGAACTTGTACCATTTTTTTTCAATAGTTCTTAGGATTTTAATTTTATTATGCATTTTGGTGTCCTTTGTAGTTATTTTAATTTGTGGCTATATAATTATTTAATTTTAGTTTTGTACGTAGTTTGTAATAGCCCTAATAGTGGGAATAGTGAAAAATCAATTAGTAATTATGTTCAATCTGGTAAAACCTAAATTAAAATCATTGATGGCAGTAACTTAAATCAGGGTTTGCATGTAATTAATTTAGGATTTCTAGAAAATCACTATAATATTTGTTTGATCCATTTTTTTTATGTTTTATTTGTTTTGGGCTTGTTTTTTTTTTTTTTTATGTTTTTATCCTTTTGGGCCCCAAGCCCACGTTTAGGTCTAACCCACTTAATAAATAGGCTTAAAAATGATTTAGAGCTTTAAATAATTAAAATTAATTTAGGCCTATTAGGTTAATTAGATTTTAGGCCCACTTAGTTAATTAAAACTTATTTAGACTTAGCTCAGCCCACTTAATTTCATTTCTTTTAAATAAATAGACCTAGGTCCACATTTCACTTAAAATAAAATCAAGTTGGACTTAGGCCCACTAATTTAACTTTCCTTTAAATAGAATAGACTTAAGCTCATTTTTTAGACAAAATAAAATAAATTGATCTAGGCTGACTAATTAATAAAAAATATAGATCCACCTTTAGTCCATTTCTCACTTGTAAATAAAATGTAAATCTAGCTAACTTTTTAATAAAACATAGTTTAAGACTTAGGGACAATGCAATCTTGAGTGCATTTTTTATTTGTAATTTTATTGACTAGATGCCTAGGGTTAGATGAATGTCAAATAGGGTTTAATAAAATTGCATGTAATTAGAGGATGAAATAATCATTTAGAAAATTATTCTAAATGAACACGAGACTAAGAGAAGTTAGTATTCCGTATCTAGAATGTCCTGGTTGTGGTGCTAGCTTTCTTTTAGAGAATGGAGTACCACCTTTTCAATTTGTCCTAGTTATTACCCTAGGTGGCGACTCCTCATCTCCATACCATATCTTTGTGACTGTGGTTAGTGTGTTCTCTAGAGCCCTGAGCTCAAATAGTGTCATGGTTGCTAAAATCTTGGATGCATGCTAAACCCCTCTGTCTACAGGTAGGGCACTCAATTAAAGAGTGTGGTTATGTCAACAATGGTGTATATAGAGATGCAAGCTTAGAGCAAGTCAACTTTGTTGGGAATCAATTTCAAGGAAAATAGGGTAGTAATCCATTCTCGAACACTTATAATCCGAGATGGAGGAATCACCCGAATATTTCTTGGAAGAATAACAATAATTTAGTTCCCTAAGGTTTTCATAACAACATGGCAAGACAAGCACCTCTATGATTTCAACAACCATATCAAGATCGCATGGCCTCAATTGAAAATAAATTGGATAAATTTTTGGAGGCTATATCCAACAAAATGAGCCATCAAGATAAAAATCAGAAGTGGATGGAGACCAAGTTTGATCATATAGCAAAAAATCATGCTTCTTTAATTCACAACATTGATGTGTAGTTGGGACAACTTGCTAATACATTAGCATAAAGAAATCAAGGGAACCTTCTAAGAAATACTGAAATAAATCCAAGGGAGCAGCTGAAAGCCATTACATTGAGAAGTGGCAAGGAGATGAGATCAAGAGATGAGCTAAAAAAAAGTGGTGGAAACATAAGGCAATGAAATTTAGAATGGTAATGATGATTCTAAGGAAGGTAAGGAGCAATAATTAGAAGATAGTGATGGGAAGGAGAAAGCCCCTGTGCCTAATTCATAGAAATATAAGACAAAGATGCCTTTTCTATAGAGGTTAAAGAAACCTAATGATCAAAAGAGGTTTGGTAAGTTTTTAAATACTTTTAAAAAGCTTGAACTTAATATTCCTTTTACTGAAGCTCTTGTAAAAATGCCAACATACACTGACTATTATAAGGATATTATCACGAATAAGAGGAGATGGGATGACAGCCAGATTATGGAATTAACAGAAATTTGTAGCTATATCATTACTCATAAAATACTAACTAAATTAAAAGATGGAGGGAGCTTTACTCTTCCTTATGTAGTTGGTGCTTAAGAATTTCCTAGATGTTTATGTGATTTGGGTATAAGTATTAACCTTATGTCATTTTCTCTTTTTAGGAAATTATAGCTTAACGAATTGACCCCTATGAACATGACTTTGCAATTGGTATATCATTCTACAAATAAACCACATGGGATCATTGAAGATGTTTTGGTTAAGGTAGATAAATTTACCTTTCCTATGGATTTTGTAGTTTTGGATTTTGAAGAAGATAGTAACTGTCCTTTAATTCTTCGAGGACCATTTTTAAATACTGGGAGAGCCATCATAGATGTTCATAAGGGGAAAATTACTCTTAGAGTTCGTGATGAAAGTGTAGAATTTGTGATGCCTAGGTTGATGAAGTACCCAATTGAAGAGGAATTTTGCATGAGAGTGGAAGTTATAGATGAGTGTGTAAGGGAAATGAATTTAAACAAAGAAATTATTAATAAAAGTTTAGAATATGAAGTAAATAGTGAGCCCTCACAAGAAGTTACTTTTATTAAACTTGAAAGCTTAATGCGTAGTGACAACCCTACTCCACTATTTGTTATTAAACCACCCAAATTAGAGCTTAAACTATTACCTACCCATTTAAGATACGCTTTTTTAGGGGAGGGAAAAACTTTACCTATTATCATTTCCATCTAACTATCCACTGAATAGGAGAAAAGGGTATGTAAAATAATAAGAAATAGAGTGAAGTCAATTGGGTGGCATATTTCAAACATCAAGGGGATTAGTCCTTTAATTATTATGCATAGAATCCATATGGAAGAGGGGAGTAAACCTATCATAAAGAGACAAAGGTGCTTGAATTTAAACATGAAGGAGGTAGTCAAGAAAGAGATTCTTAATTTGTTAGATGCAAGCATTAAATTTCTGATAGTGAGTGGGTAAGCCTAGTGCAGTGTGTACTGAAGAAAGTGGAATAACTTTTATGAAAAATAAAACAAGTGAGTTGATTTCAAAGAGAATGGCTGATGGGTGGAGAGTATGTATTAATTATCAAAAAATTAAACTCAACCACAAAGGAGGACCATTTTCCTCTCCCATTTATTGACCAAATGTTGGAGAGGATAGCAAGGCATGCATACTAGTATTTTCTAGATGGTTATTCAGGTTACAACCAAATTTTTATTTTTCTAGAGGAATAGGAGAAAATAACATTTACATGCTCATATAGGACTTTTGCTTATTGATTCATGCCTTTTAGATTTTGCAATGCACCAGCTACTTTTTAGAGATGTATGACAGTAATTTTTTCTAATCTCATTGAGAATATCATGGAGATATTTATGGATGATTTCTCTATTTTTGGTGATTCTTTTGAATTATGTTTGTCTAACCTTGACAGGGTCTTAAAAAGATGTGAAGAGGCAAACCTTATTCTTAACTAGGAAAAGTGCAATTTTATGGTAAAGGGATAGTCTTTGGTTATAAGATTTCAAGTGCATAGATTGAGGTAGATCGAGCGAAAATAGAAATTATTAAGAAGCTACCACCTCCAACAACAATCAAAGGAGTTCAAGGATTTATAGGATATATGGTTTTTTATAGGCGTTTCATTAAAAATTTTTCCTTAATTGTTGATCCTTTAACCCAACTATTAGTTAAAGATGGTCCTTTTATATTCAATGGTGATTGTTTAAATGCTTTTAACAAGTTGAAGGAAGCTTTAGTTTTAACCCTAATAATTTCACCACCAGATTAAGCACTTCCTTTTGAGATTATGTGCCATGTAAGTGACCACGCTATGGGTTCAGTGCTTTGTCAGAGAAAAGATAACAAGCTTTATGTTATATACTACACAAGTAGAACTCCTATAGGGGCTTAATTGAACTACACCACAACTGAGAAAGAGATGTTTGCAGTGGTTTTTGCTATTGATAAATTTAGGTTATACTTGCTTAGTTCAAAGGTTATTATTTTTACTGATCATGTAGCAATAAAATATCTCTTAACCAAAAAGGATGGAAAACCACATCTTATTAATTGAGTGTTACTTTTACAAGAGTTTGACTTAGAGATCAAGGATAAGAAAAGTTTTAAGAATATTTTAGCTAACCATTTGTCCAGGTTATAGGGTTATGAACAACTGAGGTAATAAGAGGATATCAATGATGAATTTTTTGATGCTTTATTACTAGTGGTTCAACATTTTAGTATTCTATAGTTTGCAGACATCACTAATTACTTAGCATGTGGAGTGTTACCATAAGAATTTTCTTATCAACAAAGGAAACATTTCCTTTATGAGGTGAAACATTATATGTGGGAGAATCCATTTCTCGATAAGATCTATGGAGATGGGCTAATTAGGAGGTGTGTTCCTGAAATTGAAATGTCAAAAATTTTATCTCATTGTCATGATTCTGCATATGGTGAGCATATTGGAGCAATAAAAAATACGGCAAAGGTGTTAGAATGTGGGTTTTCTAGCCTACTTTATTCAAAATACCAAGGAGTATGTGGAACATTATGATAGATGTTAGAGATATAGGAATATCTCTAAGAGGAATGAAATGCCACTCATATCAATTCAAGAAGTGGAGATTTTTAACGTATGGGGATTGGATTTTATACGTCCCTTTCTGTCATCTTTTAGGAACTAATATATCTTGGTTAGGGTAGACATTGTGTCTAAGTGGGTGGAAGCTATTCCTTCACTTATAAATGATGCTAAAGTGGTAATAAGATTTTTTAAGAAATTATTCAATAGATTTAGAGTACCTCGAGTTGTGATAGTGATGAAGGCTTACACTTTTACAATAAACTGTTTGAGTAATTGCACAAGAGGTATAAAGTTCACCTTAGAGTTGCTACCCTATATCACCCTCAAACCAGTGGTCAAGTTGAGGTCACTAATAAGGAGATAAATAAGATTTTAAAGAAAATAGTGGGTTCTTTGAGGAAAGATTGGGCATCCAAGTTGGATGATGCTCTATGAGCATATAGTACAATATATAAAACTCCTATTGGTATGTCTTGTTATTAATTAGTTTTTGGGAAAGCTTGTCATTTGTCGGTAGAGCTTGAACATCGAGCTTATTAGGCCATCAAGGCATTGAACTTTGACATGAAAACCATCGGGGAAAGACATTTGTTACAGCTCAATTAGTTGGATGAGCTTTAATTTCAAGCATATGAAAATACCAAGCTCTTTAAAGAGAATATAAAATAATGGCATGATGCTCAAATTTTCAAGAAGGAATTCAAAGTTGGTGATCTCGTTCTTTTGTTCAATTCTAGACTAAAGTTGTTTTCGAGAAATTAAGATCGAGGTGGAGCGATCCATTCAAGGTGCAACAAGTTTTCTCTTATGGTGCACTCAAACTCATAAATTCAAAAGGAGAGTGTTTTCGAGTAAATGGTCAAAGGTGTAAGGTGTATTGAGGAGGACTAATGACCAAGGAGAAGGAGACTCTCTTCCTTTATCAACCCCAATGAAAAATTCTAGTTTTGGTCATGCTAAAGACCTAAAAATTAACGTTTTATGTTGCTTATTATTTTCTTTCATCATTTTATTTTATTTTGTTCATTGTAAATTTTTGTCTTTTGAATTTAAGTTTTTTTTTTAAAGATGAAAAATAATGAAAAGAAAAAAAAGAAAAAAAGAAAAAAGAAAAAATTCTTTTCAATTAAGTGCTTTGAATTTCTTGTAGGTGCAAAATTCTGTCACTATCACAGCTCTTCTACTTCCTAAATCAACCTAGCTTTCAATCATGGTTAAAGCCATGTCATGTCAGCATCGTTAGCCATTAGGGGAGTTTTTTCACTTTCTTCACTTAATTATTTCTTTAATTTTCTTTTTTAGTGTTTATTTTATTTTATGTGTCACTTTTACATTTCTCATTGAGGGCAATGTGAATTTTAAGTGTTGGAGGGGTGTGCATTTTACATAGGCATGGCATTTTAGGTCATTGAAAATTCATGTGTTTTGTTTTATTTTTGCATTATGTTCATGCATAGGGTAGGAATATGATCAATTTTTCCATAACTTTGATGCTTGCAAATTATCAATCTCGTGAGCTTGACACATTGGTATAGTTTTCTTGATTAATTAATTATTTAATTTCCATTTAATTTTTGCTTTGAGGTTTTTAACCATTATGAGCAATTTGTGGTTAAGGACATAATTTTACACTTTAATGAATCTAATGCTTACTCTCTTTTTGAATGTGTAAATGTGCATAATTTAAGAGGAATTAGAGAAATAGTGGGTTAGATAGCTTGAGTTATTGGAATTGCTTGGAATTGACACTTAATTTAATAAAAAATAAATATCAAATTACAAAAATCAAAATAAAATTAAAATTTTGCTGTGGAAGGGAGCTGAAATATCTTATTCAAATTTATAGATGTTCATTTACTTCAAGGCTCTTCAAAGAGTATAAGTATCCTAAAAGGACCTTTTCGGAGGGTTCCACGTTGAGTATTGCAGGAAAGGCTAGGTAATATCTGATGAATAGAATGTCCACAAAAAAAAATTATGTCTTGTTAAAGGTAATTCTAGTAAAAAACCGTTGTCTAGCTTGTTTTTCTTCTTTGTGAATCTTGCTTTATGCACGTTTGTATATTCAACGAGAGAGTTTGCTATCCACTTGGTAATCTTTATATATGTTCTTGATCATGAGTTGCTTATTCTGTTTTTACAATTCAAATCTTATATTAAGTAGAGATTTTGTTAATCGGTCAAGTTAAAATTGATTAATGTGTTGAGTTCATGTTGTTATTATTGTCATTTTCTTGCTCGAGGACAAGCAATAAGTTAAGTGTGGTGTATTTGATTATATGTAAAGTGTAGTAGTTTTTTAGGTTGATTTATACATGTTTATGGTGTTTATTGTTATATTTTTATTAGAATTTTTATTTTATTTTATTTTTATTTTTATTTATTAATTTTTACTATCATTTATTTCTTTATGTAATTTGTTTTTATTATGCTTTAAAATTTTTAATTACTTTAATAAGTGTGTTTGATGTTCAATAAGGAAATAATTAACTCAACTTTGCTTTTGCAGAACCAACCATTTGTACCAATAAGATGAGAAACCAAGTTAAAAAGGGGTTGCACACCTATAAAAGAATAAGTCAACATCGAATTTAGTGCTGACAAATTGCCAAAGATAGGGTTAAAAAATAGCCATCCTTCATGACTATTTAAATGCCATTTTGAAGAAAACAAGCAACATACAAGTTTGAAAAAGAACTAAAGTAAAAAATGTGGTGTCTACCATTGAAAAACTTGACATTTGGTTTTGGTTTTATTGAAAAGTCATGCATTTGTTTTTGTTTTTTTAGCATTAGAAATGGCTATATAAAGCCATGCGATTGGACATTTGAAGAAAAAAAATATAAAAAGTGTGAGTGATAGTTATGTGAGTGTATTTTAGTGCTTTATGTGCATTTTAGCTAAAGAAAAGAGTTAGTGGTGTGTGTAGTGTACACATGCAATGTTAGAAGAGTGAGTGATGAATAGATAAAATATATAAATAAATAAAAGAAGTGGAGAAGAAGAAAGGAAGCATACAAGAGAGCACTACAAATCAAGAGTTTTTCTTCTTTCTCTCTTCTTTACTTTTGTAAGTTTTTCTTTTGCATTTTATTTTTGAATTTGAGAACATAATGAATATTATGTTTAGTTAAATTTATTTATATTAGGGATTGTTGAACGTATTTTAATTTAAGTTGATTAAGCTATTTTTCTCTCTTTTAATTTGCATTAAGTATTCATTAATCTTAATTGTTTATGATTTGTCCATTCATAATTGATTTTTAATTAAGGTTAATTATTGAGAAAAATTAATCTTAAAAGGAATATAAATGCTTGATTAATTGATTTATGTCTAGAAATAACTTAAATTATTTTAATTTCAATTAAATGTGCTTCATGACGTATTTACTAAATTTGATTAGATTTTAATTTAATGAGAATTAGTTAAAGTTTTTTCAATTGATAGAAATAATTAAGTAATTTTTACTTGAAAAAGATGAATTGCTATTATTGAAATTCCAAAAATTGCAATTGAAAAAAAGGCTAATTTCTTATGATTAGCCTAATTAAAATATAGTGATACAATTCCTAACATCATTTTCATCATTGATTGTTAAAATTTAAATTAATTGATTTTATTTTATTTTAGTTTCATTTTGACTATTAAAATTTAACAATTATAATTTACTTAATATTTGATTCTTAAATAAGTTAAAAAAAATAGAATTAATAGTTGGATAGACATTCAATCGTTGTGGGATTGACTTTTACTTCTTCTATATTACTTGATGAACTCGTATGCTTGTGAGAACAAATCATTAATGAAGATTATATTTGGATAAGTCTGTGACCAAATTTAATATTGAAGAGGATGAGGATAAGGGAGAGGTAAGTAGTGAAAGAGAAGATAGGTTATTAGATGAGTTGGTTAAAGAAGATATAGATGAAGAAGAGGGAGAAGAAGGAAGGGAGTTAGAGATTAACGTACTTGAATTTGGAAGAGCAAGTTATAGTTATAACCAATTACTTGAAGTCGGGGTAGAAAGTGAGGTCAAAGTGGAGTTTAGTGGAGGTGTTTGCTTCTAACAAGGAAACTAAGTTTTAATAAACTTAGCATGGCATACAATGTAAATATGGCCCATGTCCAAAGCAAGACACTGATGTCCTTTATGTTGAGTTGAAGGACTAAGATAAACACACTCCTTTGAGTGATATGAAAACTTATGAGCATTGTAAGGCTGAAGCAATGGGAAAACAGAGCATCCAAAGACTTTTAAATTCATATGAAGGAACTAATCCATAACGCTTAAAAGTTGGTCATAAGTTGTTGAGTGTGGGGGATGGAAGTCCATTGATGAGTGTGACAACTATGTCACAGGAGTAAGGCCAACATCGAAATGGTAATGAATAATGTGCCATAAGAGTGAGTCCAGTATCTATAATATGATGGATTTTATATTCCACAACACCATTTTGCTAATAATATGAGGGCATGCAAGGTGCTTGATCCCATATTATTGTAGAAAAGAAACTAAACTTTGAAATTCACCACTATAATCAGATTGTAAAGCCTTTACAGTAGTTGAAAATTGCCTTTCAATAAAGCTAATAAAACTAACAAAAATAGCATGAACCTCACTCTTATTTTTTAAGAAAAATATCTAACTGAATCTTCTAAAGTCATAAAAAATAACAAGAAAATATTTAAATCCTAAATTAGACATAGTAGGGGAAGGTCACCAAACATTAGTGTATAATAACTCAAAAGGTGGGGAACTCCGATGATCAATAAATGAGAAAGGTTGTTTGGTGGACTTGCCAAAAAGATATGAGTGACAAGGTTCAGTATTGTTGGACTTGGAAAAGGGTATATGTTGATCGACTAAAATGTCGTGTGTTGTCTTTGCAAATGGATGACCAAAATGGGCATGCCAAAGAGAAAGAGGTGCCTTCTTAGTCATAAGAGTAGTGTGAGAGGGAAACTGATATAGTCCATGTTCAAGTACTCCACGGAGTAGCTTTATCCTTATGGTATGATCCTTAATCAAGAAAAAGAAGGGCCAAAATTCAAAGAAATAATGATTATTGGTAGTGAACTTTTGAATAGAAACCAACGGTTTTGTAATTTTTGGTATGTGAAGTGTGTTATGTAGTGAAAAAAAATGATCAGCTGTGGATATAGAAGAAGTACTTGTATGTTGAATTGGGAGACTTTGACCATTATCGACATAGAATTATTCAAAATCGCTAAATGGTTAAGGCATGTGGAGAGCGCTAAGATCAGGCATTATATGAGAAATAACTCCACTATCAACAAACCAAGGATGCAAGGTGGTCGAGGAAGCAGATGGTGGAAATTAATCGATATGGGTTTAATAGTAGGAAGATTGTGGAGATGAATGTGCTAGATTATTAAAGGACCGATAATGCAGGCAACAAGTGTTGGCTTAATGATTAAAGAGGCCACAAATTTGGCAAACGATGGCAGCACCTCTACCATATCGGCGTTGTTGCCATGGATGTGGAGCATTGTTGCTAAATTGAGTTAGGGAAGAAGGAAATGGAGGAGCTAATAGTGGCATGGGGAGAAGTAGTGGTGTAGGAGAATGAGAGAGATGATAAGCAACATGGGCAAGAGATAGGTCTTAATGGCTTTTTAGGAGAATCTCATGAGTGATGAGTTGACTATACAACTCGTTAAAGGTGACAGGGCAAGTTAAAGGCAGTAACAACTGCTTGAAATTCAGGCCTTAGGTTTCAAAAAATTACAGCGTTAAATTCTAATGCTGAAAAAGAGCGATCGACGACTGCTAACTCATTGGTCAAGGACTTTGCTTTAAGTAATATTGTGTAACAGTAAGATCATGCTACTTTAGTTCTTAGAGCTCAATGTTAAGTTATAGTTGACGATTTTGAGACACATCGCCAAAGGTATGGGCAAGTATTTGCCAAGCAAAGAAAGCAGAAGATACATTGGTGACATAGGGAAAATTTTCTTCAAATAAAGATGGTAGTATCCATAAGAGAAGTAGCTGATCTTTTTTAAACCAAGTTTGATAGGCGGGATTAAGAATAAGATTTGCTAGACTTTTAGGGCTTTGAATTATTAGTGGTGGAGCGGGGAGAGATCCATCAATGAAACTAGTTAAATCCTGGGAATTAAGGAGAGGAAATAGCTATGTTTTCCATGCCATATAGTTTCGTGCATTGAGTTTAATGGAGAAGTTTAATTGAGCAGAGGTTGAAGAAGGCAGTGAGGAAGAGGCTGCAAGAACAATTTGGGTATTAGTACTTGATGCCATCAAGCCTCTAATACCATGTGAATGTTGAATTTTGTGTATATTATTAATGATTGAAGATACAATATATATATATAGTACAAAAGAGGTATTTGAGTTACAATTAACTACTTATACTAAACAAACTAACTGATAAGCAACTAAAGTTATTTGTGACTTAACAGAGTTTGTTTTAGAATTTTAGGTTCAAACACCTAATTATAAAAAAAAAATTATTTAAACATCAAAATAATTATAAAAATGAAAAATTCAAACACCATTTATACATTTATCCTTTAATGAAATATTTTTGTGCAACACCATATTTTATGTTTCATAGGGCTCAAGTGTATAAATTATAATAATTAAGTTTGAACAAAGTCTAATAAATAATACGGGTTTGAGCTGTTGTTGCTTCTTCTTTTTTTTCTTGTAATTAAGATAATTATGACCTACCATTCTGTGAGGTAGAAGAAAGTATGGTTTAAAGGTTAGTGCGCTTGTGTTGTTTACAATTGGAACTTGGAATGGTAGATGGGTCTAGTTCTGCATTTTACAATTCGGAATTTAATTTTTATTCTATACCTAGTGATTAGAAGATAATGTTTTGAAAGTATAGACTAAGCATATAGTTAACTAATAGGGCTCTTGAATTTGTTGACATGATCAAATACTTGGCCTAATTTAAATGGAGAAATGAAAATAACTGAAAACTTAGCTCACCATGAATTCTAAAGCTTGATGATACAGAATGACGATGTTAAATAACTACTCCCGGCTGCTAAATTTATTTATAGTTATGACATATCAATTAACAACTACTCCAATATTGTATGATAAACAATCAACAATAAACAAATTGCAAGCTCACATGACGCTAATCTTCTTTCAATGGCGGATTTAATGATGTTTTTCTTTTTCTTCTTTCAAATAATGTGATGAAAAATTCGGAATTGAACGCTTCATAGATAAATACTGTTATGTATATATGGTTTTTTTTTCCCTGAAGACAGTATCATTATTCGTTATGTTATTAGCAGTTAAGGAAAATGGGAGAATCCGGATCAAACTCAGATCATGAAAGCCTCCATCACCGTACCAAATAAGATGGGTACTTATATATAGTTAAAAATAATAATAATAACAAACAACCATTATAATCAATCCGTATGTATTTATTTTTTATTAAGTTATGTCTCAAATTAAAGTTATAGTATGTGTAATTTCATTAAATAAGTTATTCGAAAACTTTTACAACACTATGGTTTTGTCTGAATAAAATTAAATTAGTTAGAATCCATTAAGTTCTAAATTCTAATAATAATAATAATAATAATAATAATAATAATAATGAAATATAATACATTTGAAGTAGAAATTTTTTTTTCCAAAATAAGTATAGAATTTAAGAATGTCAATTTGAAACATTTTTTTTATGAATAGATATTGAATTTTATTAAACTTGTGAGGGGATTTCCTAATAAATAAAGCCTTCAAAGAAAAAGGCTATAACATAATAAATTGTGTAGACAAATTTTATGTGTTCCATCTCAAGAAACAAAAGTTATTATCTGTGTCAGAATGGAAATTTTTATGTGTGCCTATGTGTTAATCCACCCACTTGGATAAAAGTACATAAATGGTTTATGCTAGAATTTAATTAAGAGTACTAATAAAGCTCAAAACTTCCAAGAAATTAGACTATGGGCAAAACCCACTAATGTAATTTAATTTTACCATTGATGACATGCATTACTATTAAATACTGATGGTAATCTTCACAGTATCTACTTGGTAATTAACTATATGATATCCTCAAATTTTTAATTTAGTGATGATTATATTGAGGCCTAAGAAAGTTGTATCTTGTAATCTAAGTAAAAGTTCTGATCTGACTTTATATTTCAGTATTTATTTAACCACTATTCATAAAAAAAAAAAAGTAATATTATTCCCAAATTGCAAATAAAACCTAACTAGTTGGATTAGTTGGGTGTCATAAAAACTTCCAGGAAATAACAACTTCAACAAAATCTATGTATATCCATGTGGTCATCCATGACTTTATGCCTGATGTTAAGCGTTTGAATTTTAGTTATTTGGAACCATATGATAGCAGGTTCATCAGAAAAATCTCTATATAAGGGCATCTTCAATAGAAGGAAGCTCACAACATTCACAAACCCATCAAAAAAAAAAAAAAAAGAGTGTACAAGTTAAGAATAAAAAATGGCAGAAGAAGTGAAGCTATTTGGCAACTGGGCTAGTCCTTTCTCTCACAGTATAGAACTAGCCCTGAAAATAAAAGGGGTCAAATATGAGTACATAGAGGAAGACCTTGCCAACAAGAGTGATTTGCTGCTCAAGTATAATCCAATTCATAAGAAAGTTCCTGTGCTTGTGCACAATGGAGTAGCAATTTCAGAGTCACTTGTCATTCTTGAGTACATTGATGAGACCTGGAAACATCACCATCTCATACATCGCCATGATATCCTGCCTAAAGAGCCTTACCACAGAGCCATGGCTCGTTTCTGGGCAAGATTTGTTGATGAAAAGGTAAATTTGCTGCTAATCTCTTTATGTTATTTTTTCAATCTTTTTGGCATACATGCTTATGATAATCTTTTAGCTTGTCTTGATCCTTATGATTTATGGACATGTAAAATAGTCATGTTTGAACTCCTTGGCTCACTAGAATTGACATATGCATGCAGCTAGTACCAACAGCTTGCAAGGTTGAGTATTGCATCAATGAGGAGAAAGACAAGGTAATACATGAAGTTCATGAGCACCTGAAGTTGCTAGAGAATGAGCTGAAACACAAAGAACATGAATTCTTTGGAGGTATGGAGATTGGATACCTAGACATTGTAGCATTTTTTTCAACCCATTGGGTTAAAGTGCACCATGAAGCAATATTGGAAATAGACTTGATCACTGAAGATAAATATCCGTCTTTATGCAAATGGATGAATAAGCTTCATAAACATGAGCATATCCATGGATGCCTTCCTCCAAAAGAAAAACATATTACTTTTATCAAAGCTCGCTTTGAAACTATCAAGTTTACTTCCAAATAAATATGCATGCAGCTGTGGTTTCATATATATATGCACACATATATATGGTTGTATACGAGGATATTAGTGCACGTAAACCTCTATTGTTGTTGGTGACCTTTAATTTTTTTCTTTTTTCTGTTTGTTGTATTGTTCTATGATGTTGAATAATTGTGTCTTGTATTTACTTAAGCTATGTATTCATGTATGCTTCGGAATATGAATATTATGAATAAAGCTTGGTTTGTTTATATAAATGCATAAATCTATTTTGTTTTGGGTGAAATCACGAGCTATTTTAACAACATATTGAGTTTATAAATGATGTTGTTCATATTTTGTGACCAGCACTAACCCAAAATAATTTAATCAGATGAAAAATTAAATTTTTAATATAATATATATGAATAAATATTTAACTTTATTGATTCAAAAAATACGAACTTGTTTTTTTTTTTAAGATAAATCTTTTAATGAAAAGAATAGTAAACTTTCGGATTTTTTCATCAACCACACATTCAAATATTTGTATACAATTATTAACTTGATCATTAATCATTAAGACTTACTGTTTAGCAGATTGTTCACTAAGCAAATGTCTCATTCACACTGCATAAAATTCAACTCATGGACGCTAGTCAATAATTTGACGTGTAAAAATTGGGACAAATTTATATATTATTGTAAACAGAATCGAGTGAATTTGTAAACCGTAATTAAATTAGCATGATTTTACATAGATTTTATCATTTCAAATCATGATCTTAATACATTTTACTTGATTATAATTTTCAAAACATTTTAACCTGTTCAAGCAATTTAATTCGTAAAATTGAAAAATTATACTAATAAACTTTTATATATATACAAATGATAATGTACTTGCACTTTTGCAAGGATGGCACTAGTGACGTTTATGGCCAGATGAGTTGATATATATATATATATATATATATATATATGTTAAATTACAGTTTTATTCCGGTTTGCTCAATAATACATATAAAGTTGTACAATAGTTTACAAGTACAAATTTTAGTTGGACAAACACTTAAAATAATAGGATTTAAAAATTCAAAAGAAAATGGATAAATCTAAAATGCTGTAATTTAAAAATTAATATCCCTCGTAACAAATTTATTTATTTATTATTTTTGTAATATTAAAATTGAATCATAGATATTTTAGTAAATTGTTGCTACCCACAATACATTATATATGTCATTGGTAGTGACATATAACTTTTATCTTTTTGGCTAAGTGCAAGACGGCAGAAGAAGTGAAGCTACTTGGCACGGCACATGGGCTAGTCCTTTTAGTTGCAGAACTCCCAGAAGCTGAAAGGCACACTGTAAGAATGCCTCTCCAACAAAGAGTCCTTTGCTTCTCAATTTCACCCCTGTTCATAGAAAAAAAATTCTTGTTCTTATACATAACGAGAAGCCAACATAATCACTTATAATTCTAGAGTGTATATATATCGATGAAACCTGGAAGCATAATCTCATCTTGCCCACAGAACCTTACGATAGAGCCAGCTCGTTTCTGGGCTAAATTTGCAGATGAATGGGTACTTCTTTTTGGGCCTTATTGAAACTTCTCCTGTGCTTGCAGAAGTCTTTTTGGACTGAAAGGGCCTTAACATTTTATGCAGATCTTGCAAACTGCAATCAAAACTTAGTGCAGTCGAAGGGGAAGTAAGAGTTGAAAGAAAAACAATTCTTTGGATTCAAGTGACTCACTTGTTATTTTTTTTACACTTTCATACCTATAATTTCATTTACCTTTTTTTTTTTCCACTTCTATTCTCAAGTGATAAAAAAATTAAATTTTAATTTTAATCAGCTTCTTATAACTATAACTATAACTTAACAATAATACTATAATCAATAATTCATTTTAAAAAATAAAAATATATAATAGAAATGCTACTTAAAAATTTATATTTTTTGTTAGTATTATTAAGTAAACATGATTTATCAAAGATACAAAACTTTACATTTTTACATACTCGAAAAGAGAGAAATTACATATGTTGCAAATTACGGATCTCACAAAAATGAAACTTTAAGGTATCAAAGTATTACAAGAAAAAATTAAAAACCCCTCAATAAACGATAAAACTACAAGGTAGTATTTATTTGCAGTTATCCCAATTAAGTTTATCCTGAAGACAAATTGCCCATTATATGCAGATGGATGGATAAGCTCCATAAAATAGATGTTGTTAGTGACTTGCCTTCCTCGTAGAGACAAACACATTGCCTTTGTCAACGCACCGACGCTGTAATGTGTGCCTCCATATTAAAAAATAAATAAATAAATAAATAAAATTAAAAAATAAAAATTCTGCCTTCACAGCAATATATCGCTTATATTTTGTATTCTTTGGTAGTGTTGCCACCACATATTTTTATATTCTAGAGAAAAACAGCAAATTTGATAGAAATTTGAGTCGTCAGCAATGATATAATGCTTGTATGTGTATTATATTCAATTCGAGGAGCTGCAAAATGTCAACTCTAAATTGTAACTACTTGGAATTATATAATAGATAATTTTGTGGCTACTTACTGATCAAGAAACCGTATATGCCTTGATTGTTATAAATGAAAAACAATATCTTCTACACTCAACAGATAAACAGGAAGTGAAGAATCTAAAAAATGGCAGAAGAATTGAAGCTGATGCGCACTTGGGCGAGCCCTTTTAGTTGCAGAGTAGAAATAGCTCTGAAACTAAAAGGGATACAATATGAATACGTAGAGGAAGATCTCTCCGACAAGAGTGATTTGTTGCTCAAGTACAACCCAGTTCATAAAAAGATACCTGTCCTTGTTCATAATGGAAAGCCGATTGCAGAATCACTCGTTATTCTTGAGTACATCGACGAAACCTGGAAAGATCATCCCATTTTTCCTGAAGACCCTTACAACAGAGCCATAACTCGTTTCTGGGCTAAATTCGTTGACGAAAAGGTAAATCAATAACTTTCCTTCTTCTTGAATTCTAGTTGGACATGCATAGCAACGCCTAATAAATTTTAGGGTGAATTACATTTTTTCTTCTGAGAATTGACTTAATTCATACTTTCCACTTTTACTTGAAACTTGACTTTTTTTTAATCTCTTAAGTTTTATTCCATGTACACTTTAATCCTTTTGATAAGATTCCAATAAATCTCTTATATTAAAAGAACACTTAGGTCCTTGCACTTTATAACGATAAAACAGTATAATCTCTCTATTTAAATATTATAAAATAATTTAGTCTCTCTAATTTTTAATTATTTTATATTTTAAATTTTAATGTTAATCAAAATTTTAACACCTATATATATATCTATCAATATATTAAGAAAAATTAAATAATAAAATTTGATCAATTTTATTTTATATTAATTTTTTTGCACTTAGTTTAATTAATTTTCTTTCAATAACTTTAAAAATTGCAACTGTTGAAATTAAATACTAAAAATTTGAATAATTTAGTTTTTAAAGTGAAATCAAGCAAATTAATGAATTTATTAAAATTATGACTTGATTTTTAAATATAAAGTGTTGCTAGAAAATATGTGTAAGTGTTGGAAAAATAGTTACTCTTATCAATTTAAAGTTTAAAATTTAAAAATTAAATTATTTAATTTTATTAAAACAGAAAGATTAAATTGTACATTAAACTATACGTTTGTGTAACACAGAGGGATTAAACTATATGGTTGTATAAAATAGAGGGATCTAAGTGTTTTTTCAATATAAGATATTCATCAGAACCTGGTGAAAGGACTTAAGTTTTGACATAATGAAAACTGAAGGATAAAAAGATCCGATTTTCAAATAAGTGAGGGAAACTGTGAATTAGGCCTAACTTCAAGGGGGAAAATGTAATTTGTTCTAAATTATATGTAGATACTGCAAACTTCTAACAAGACTAGAACAGCTAAAGGGGAGGAGAGAGAGCAACTGCATCAAGAAATTTACCAGGCTATGAAGTTGCTAGAGAATGAGCTACAAGGAAAGGAATTCTTCGGAGGTGAGAAAATTGGATATGTTGATATTGTGGCATTTGCTGTTTTTTATTGGTTTCAAGTAATGAGTGAAGATGTTCTGCAAACGGAGTTTATCACCGAAGAAAAATTTCCACTCTTACACAAATGGATAACAAAGCTCTGCCAAATAGATGTGATCAAGGACTGTCTGCCCCCAAGAGACAAGCATGTTGCTTATATGAAATCTCGCTTGGAAGATATGAAATTTGCTTCCAAATAACAGAGAATGTTTTATTTTGTAGTATCTTTTATCCTTTTTTGTCTGTGCGTGTTTAGTTGCTAAGTTGTTGTGTTGTTGGATACGCTAATAAAAACTTCACTTGTTAAATCTTGCGTGAATTTTGGTCAATTTAGATTTTTTTTTTTTTCAAATTTCAGTAATTATACACATTTTTTTGTTGAATACATAATTTAAAATTTAAAATATTTTGATTGATATCTATTAATTTAAATGATAAAAAATTTGGATTATTTTAAAGGATCAATTTACCCTTAAACTTTGTGGAAAGGTTTAAATTATCGTTTTTGACCTTTTTCATCAATTTACTGTGAGCTTTGCAATAAAAGTCAAAGTGGCTCTAAAAATTTTATTTACACCTCTGTTATTGGAAATGTAAATAAATATCATAATAAAAATTACAAAAAGCTTCTTGATAGTTTAGTTAGTTAACAATTTAGTCCATATTTCATAAAAGTATTTAGTAAAAAATTTAAAAATTTATTTCTAAAATTATATTTAAACCCGAATTTATTTATGTTATATTATATTTTTAAAAAAATTTATTTCGTCACCAATAACTTTTAATAATTTTTAAAATTTTAAAATTTATTTCATTTATTAAGAACAAATACTTATTGTAGGAAAATACTATCATGATAATTAACTATATATATTAAAAATATATAAAATTTATCTAATTTAAATTTATGTGTTAAATTAAAAATAATAATGTATTATTAATATGCTAAAAAAATTCTTCTAAAGTAATTAACTATACTGAATTATTTTAAAAAATTTTAATAATTTTTAACATATAAATAATTTTTAATATTTGAAATAATGTTATTTTATATGTAAATTAGTATGCCAATACAAATATTATAGTACTTCAAAATTTTTGATACATAACGTTAAAATATTTTGATATTATATATATTAATATACAAATTAATAATATAAGTAAATAAAATAAATTTTAATTTTCCAAAATTATTAAAATATTATTGGTAAAAAATAATTTTTTCTAGTAATATAATATTTTCAAATAAATTTAGGCATTAAATATAATTTTTAAAAATAAATTTATAATTCTTTGTTAAATATTTTTACGAATATATGGACTAATTTGTGAATTAATTAAACTATTAGGGGTGTTTTTATAAATTTTATTATGGTATTTGTTTACTTGTTAGATAATAGGGGTGTAAATGGAATTTTTAGGGCCAATTTGACCTTGTTCAAGGGGTAAATTGACAAAAAAGGTAAAAAAGGACAAATTTTGAACCTTTTTCGAAAAGTTTAAGAGACAAATAGAACTTTATTCGTATTTTGAATAAAGTCTCTCATATGCATATGCAGAAAAATGTGCAAAATTTTACCTTTTTTTAGGGGCATACCGTTAGTATACACTGCTTATCTTATTGTTATAACACATCTCTTTGTATTTATCATATGTAACTTTAACTTTAGTTAGCTGCTGTAAGTTTGTTATACAAGTTAATCTCTTCCCTTTACACTCTCTATTTATGTGATGTGTTATACAACTAATAACATACAATTAATTCTCTTCTCAACATGCTTATGTTTATATGGTATTAGAGCACAATGGCTAATAACACTCGAATTACTCTACCAAATTCTACCTCCTCAAACTTTTATCCTCCTTCTTTCTTCTTCTTATTCTTCTTCTTTAACTCACTATACCTTATCAATCCGACTCACTCATAAAAACTATTTGGCATGGAAAACACAATTCTTACCTCTCATAAATTATTAAAAACTTATGGGTTATATTGATGGCTCCCATTTTCAACCTTCCAACACTATTCTCAGTGATGCTAACCCACCTGTTGAAATACCAAATCCTAAATACTAATCATGGTTCCAAAAAATGTTCTTAACATGGATTCTTTCCTCTTTAATCAATGAGGTGTTTCCCTATATTATTAGTCTTCATTCTTCTCGTGCTGTTTGGGATGCTCTTACTAATTCCTTTGGTTCTATCTCTCAAACAAACAATTTCAACTCAATATTGAACTTCAAATCCTCAAGACAAATGATCTCTCAATTTCTGAATATATTCAGAAAGCCAAGTCTTTGGCTGATGAACTCTCTACTGTTGGATAACTTATGACCCTTACTAAGTTTAATGCTATTATTTATAGAAATCTTGGTGTTGAGTACCACAACATCATTACTGCACTTAATCTTTATTCGGCACCTGTGAGCTTCAATGAATTATATAGCTATCTCCTTGCTTATGAGGTGCTACTTAATAGTGTTCATGATCTGCCTCTTGCCAATTTAACTTATAAGTTGCCATTGTTATATATGCCTTCTGTTCATTATCAAGCTTTTTGCCCATAATAGCATAAGAAGAAGAAGCATAGGCCTTACCAAATTTGTGACCTCCATAATCACCTTGTTGATCATTGCCTTAAAAGGTATAATAATTCTTTCCCCTTACCCACTTTACTGCGATAAGCTCATGTTGTGTATTAAGGTGGCTCAGCAAAGTTACTGCTCCATCTTCTTTTGCATTGTGGGTTACTGATATTGGTGCCACTTCTCATATTGCTCATAACATGTTTACTCTCCATCTTCCATAACCTTATAATGCTGGAGATCAATTACTTATTGATAATGGTACAGATTTGCAAATTCAAAATATTGGCCCTTCTTTTACTTCCTCTCCTAAATCGCCCTCCACTTTCACTTTACCAAACACTTTGTATCTTCCTAACATAACCAAACCTTTAATTTCAATTCATAAATTTTTTCATAAGATAATAACTGTTTCTTTGAATTTTGGTCATCTTTCTTTCTTATAAAGGATTAGAAGACAAAAGTGAAGCTCCTATGTGGCGTGAATAATCATGGCCTATACTGTTTTCCCTCTAGTCCTGCTTAAGTTATCATTATTAAACTGCTCCTTTTGATGTTTAGTTCTTATGTCTTGGGCACCCTCATAGGTGTATGGTTCAAACTATTTTAAAAGAAAATAATTTGCTATTTTCGACTTCTAATAAAAATGTTAAATGTGCTGCTTGTCTTTTGGGCAAATTAGCTCGCATCCCTCTTGTTTAAGTTGATCATATTAGTACTCATCCTTCTGATAATTTTCTTATAGATGTTTGGGGTCCTGCCCCCATTTTATCCAAATTTGGTTTTCAGTATTTTATAATTTTTTTTATGATTTCACTAGGTTCACCTGTATTATTTTCATGAAGAATAAAAGTGAAGTTTATGACATTTTCCTAAATTTTAAAGCTTTAATTGAAAAATAATTCTTAACATCAATTAAATCATTTCATTCAGAATGGGGGGAATATTTTCAATTAAATAAAATTTTCAAAACTCAAGGTACAATACATCAGATAGCTCATACTTATACCGATGAGCAAAATGGAACTGCATAATGCAAAATTCATAATATTGTTGACTTTAGTTTAACTTTGTTAGCTCATAGTCATCCCCCTTTTTCTTTAATTAATGGAATCCCCATAAATATTCCTAAAGGAAAATCTCCATACTTTGCTTTATATTAAAAAAAATCCAAATTTTGACTCTAAAAATTTTAGGTGTTCGATTTTTCCACATTTCTGTCATTATAATGTTCATAAATTCAATTTTAGGACCCAATAGTGTGTTTATTTAGGACCTTCCACCATATAATTTGGTCACCGATGTCTTGATATTGATAAAGAAAAAATATATATTGTAAGACATGTCCAATTTGATAAACAAACATTCCCATTTTCTTAAAAGAATTTAAATTCATGTCATCCATCAATTGGATGTCAGACTATAGTTGGCGGTAATTTAATAAAGTCATGCTTCTTCACACCCTATAGGTACTATCCCTCCTTCTCTTTCCTCTTCTAATTTCACTTCATCTCCAATTCTATCTCCTATTTCTCATCCTACCCACTTTATCTCACCCAACCCATCTTTATCTACAACACTTTCTTCACCCACATGCATCCATAATTCTGATCCTACTCCAACAACCCTCTTCCTACCAGACTTAACCTCACCTAACCCTAACCACATACATCCTTCCTACTCTCCTTTATCTAATTCTTGTGGTTTGATTTGATTATTAACCTTACTTCTTATCCCACCTTATCTCTACATTAACCTCAACCAAACCTGCCAACCTCGCTTGTTTGCCCTCCCATTCCACCTCAATGACCTCTCCTGACTATATCCATCCTATGGTGCATCATTCTACCACTATGTCCTAACGTCATGTTTTTCTTATTACTAAAAAAACTTCATCTTCTTCCCTTAATTTGCTTCTATCAAACCCACTTCCTTTACCATTACTAATAAATATAAAGAATGGCAGCAAGCATGTAAGATGTGATTAATGCTCTTATTCAAAATAAGACATGGGTTCTTATTTATAAACCACCAAATAAAAACATAGTGGATAACAAGTGGGTGTATCAAATTAAGAAGAATTAAGATGGTTCCCTTACACTGTTCAAGGCAAGATTGGTGGCTAAGAGACTTACACAATAACATAGCCTTGATTTTAAGGAAACATTTAGTCTAGTGGTAAAAGCAACCATTATTCGCACCATCCTGTCTCTTGCAGCTACAAATCATGGCCTATTAAATAGTTAGACATATCAAATGTTTCCTTACATGGAAATTTGGAGGAAAAAGTGTATATGTCACAATCTTAAGGGTTTGTTCATTCGAATCACCTAAAGTATGTGTGTCTTTTCAAGCGATCTTTTTATGGTCTCAAGCAAGCTCCCTGAATATAGTACAATTAAGTTTCACTTCATCTATTGTTGATTCTTCATTATTTATTATATGGGTAGGTACACATTGTCTATTCATTTTGGTGTATATTGATGACATTCTTGTCACTAGCTCTTCTTCCTCTCTTATTTTATAATTTTTACATTCCTTACAAGCAGCATTCTCGATTTATGATGTTAGTGACTTACACTATTTTCTTGGTGTAGAAGTTTTTAATCATAAAATAGGCATTTACTTAAGTCAAAAAAAATGTCTTCATGATTTGCTTCTTAAAACAAGAATGGCTGATTCTAAGGCTTGTCTTACTCTAATGGCTAACACTCCATCATTAACTAAAGATGATAGTCCCTTGTTTACTGATGCTAAATTTTATAGAAATGCCATTGGTGCACTTTAGTATGCTACATTAACTGGCCTGCTATAGCTTTCACTATCAATATTCTTTGTTAATTCATGCTTAGGCCTATAAATAATCATTGGGGTAGAGTTAATTGACTCATTCACTATATCAACCATTCCCTTGACGATAACTTGTTCTTGCTCAAAATTTG
This sequence comes from Mallotus nudiflorus, assembly GCA_947683625.1. Lineage (NCBI taxonomy): Eukaryota > Viridiplantae > Streptophyta > Magnoliopsida > Malpighiales > Euphorbiaceae > Mallotus > Mallotus nudiflorus. The sequence goes on from CANTUR010000009.1 coordinate 10,642,536, forward strand.
ATATGTTAATTATAGTGTTTTCTGATAGTGACTGGGGTGGGTGTTCAACCATAGGTTATGCTATATATTTAGGCATTTTAATTTCTTAGAATGATAAGAAGAATTCTACAATAGCTCGATCCTTAACCAAGAGTGAATATAAAGTTATTGCTGCCACCACAACTGAGTTACTATGGATACGGTCTTTACTTAAGGAATTAGGTGTTTCTTGTGTTGATAAAGCACTCTTATGGTGTGATAATATTAAGGAAATTTTTCTCACATCCATTCTAGTCTTTCATGCCCGCACAAAGCCTATAGAGTTAGATTATCATTTTATTAGAGAGTATGTAGCTAATGGAAATATCCAAGTTCATTTTATCTCTTCCTTGGATCAAGTAGGTGATATTTTACCAAGCCACTGGGTTCTTATCCATTTACCTCCCAATGATCCAAGCTCCGTTTGCAACCATGACCTCCATTTTGAGTACTTGCTTGAAAAAATTGTATGTGCCTTAATTATTATTATAAAAACAACATCTTCTACACTTATACATGATCAAAAAGTTAAGAATTTAAAAAATGGCAGAAGAAATGAAGTTGATAGGCACTTAGTATAGCCCTTGTACACACTTTTGGTTGGTGCGTGTTGTGCCAAATTTGTTGTTCTATATTGAGAGTTGTTACTGAGACTATATTAATGTGATGTTAGGGCACACAGGCTAATGACAACTATCTATTGGATGTTATTAATGTGGGAGGGTTTGTCTAAATAGACTTTATAGAATGTAGTCACCACTTGACTTTCATCGGGAGAAAGTAAATTAGGAAATCACTTTCCTAACCAAAGATTTCGGGTTTGGGGCGTAGGAGTCACTTATTCTATTTCTCATTATCCATTACTTAATTACTCATTCATTCACCTTAATTTTGGTTTTATAATGCATTAACCACACTTGATTGTTAGTCAATTTAAATTTCACTGGAAATAAACATGGGATTGTTGGATTTGGCGAACATACATTATAAAATAAGCAGATAAATAAATATTCACCAATCACATCAACTAAGCAAACAATGATGCAAACAAGTAGCAAGTATCAAATATCACACAAGCATGCAAGAAATAATAAAATAGAATAAATACATGAATAAAAAAAAGTAAAAAAAAAGAAACAAGGGAAAGGGGATTAGGGATAACAACCCTCGGAGGAAAGCCTATTCTAATAAATACACTCAAAATAGAAAATAAAAGGCGAATTGGGATCAAAGATGACATTGCCTTGGAAATTCCCTATTCTATTAGTTACATCAAAATGGAAAATAAAATAAAATAAAAATTCCTATTCTAATAATTCTGCAAAACAAAGGTTATCTTTCAAACACATGCAAGCACACATCACATTTAAGGCAATTATATATTAATTTCATCCATAATTGAAATAGCAAAAATAATTAAACAAATAAACAAACAAGGATGCTAATGGAAATGCATAATGCAAGATTTTGGAATTTAGATATTTTGATATAAAGTTATCATTTTTTTTTTTTTGTAAAAACTGAATTTTGTGACAGGAAATATATAAACATAACAAATTTACCAAGAGATATAGTAAAAGCAAAAAAAAAACATTAGAGAATGAAACAAGAAATGCGCATAAGATAATAAAAGTGATAAAAATATTATTTTCACCATACAAAAAATATAAACTTTATGATAAAAGTAATAAATTTATCAAAAAAAAAAAAAAGATAACAAAAATAACAAAGATAATAAAAGTGCACATAAAATAATGAAATGATAAAAATGACATTCTTACCATAAAAATGTCAACTTTATGATAAAAATGACAAATTTGTCAAGAAGGATAATAAAAATAATAATAACAATAAAAGTGTAAACAAAGTGATGAAAATAATAAAAATAATAAATTTACTAGAAAGGCAATAAAAATAATATAAATGCATACAAATGCATATAAAATAGCAAAAATGATAAAAATGCTATTTTTACCATAAAAATATTAACTTTATGATAAAAATAGTAAATTTATCAAGAGAGAAAATAAAAGTGACAAAAATAATAAAAATGCAATAAAAATAATAAAAATGAAATTAACATGATAAATGGGATAAAAATGCAATTAACATAATAACAATAATAGTAAAAATAATAGAAATGATAAAAATGCTATTTTTAGCATAAAAATATCAATTTTATGATAAAAATAGTAAATTTATCAAAGGTGATAATAAAGATAATGAAAATAATAAAAATGCAAATAAAATAATAAAAATGATGAAAATGATAAAAATGCAATTTTTACCATAAAAATATGAACTTTATGATAGAAATAGTAAAATTATCAAAAAGAGCAATAAAAATAATGAAAATGCAAATAGGATAATAAAAATGATAAAAATACTATTTTCACCATAAAAACGTCAACTTTATGATAAAAATAATAATAAAATGTAAGAATGATAATAAAAATGCCAACTTTACCACCAAAATACCCTTTTTTATATAGAAAAGAAAAATGATGCAAAGATGATGGAAAATGCAAAAATGAATGCAACCACTCATGGAATCACCCAAACTACCCACTCCTTCTACATATCTTATTACCAAACTTCAAAATCACTACAAAAATCACAACTTCATCACAATATAATAAATAATAAAAATAAAATAAAATGCAAAAATGATGAAAAATGAAAGAAAGGGGTAGAATGAGAAAAATGCTACAAATGCAAACTTTTTGATTAAAAATGATAGAGATATCTTTAGAGGTCTAGGTGATTACCTTCGTAGTGTGCTTTGACTTAAAGGTAGTTAGGTTTGGATTTTGGATCTAAACTTTAAAAAAAGAAGAAATTTTTGGTTAAGAGTGTATGAAAAAAGGGTCTCCAGTTGTAAAAGGAGAGGCTTCCTATAGAGAGAAAAGTTCTTAAAATTATTTAAATTAGTATTGTTCTCTCTTTAAAGAGAATTTTTTTTTTTGAAAAAATGAAAAAAAAAAACTCCAAAAAAATGGGAAAAATAGCATTTTAAAATTTTCTAGGTCGTGACCAACAGGTGTGGGTCTAGACCACATGCGTGGTTGTGTGAGCCATGCAAACCCACACGTGGGTTTGGTGACTCACTAGTGGGTGGCCAACCCATACTTATGGGTTGCTTGATCGACACTTATGGGTCAGGCCGACCCTTAGGATTCTTGGGCCTCTTTTGGCCCAATTTTAACTTTTTTGGTTTGATCTAACCATTCCGAGGCTTGGGTGTGTTTTTTGGCTTTTTTACTTTTGTCTAAGCATGCTTGGAAAGACTTCAGAAGAACTTTCCCTTATCTGATTTACAATAAATATTTATCATCAAATTTTAAGGAGACTATTGAAATTTTTTGTAATACCCTGCGTTTTATTTAAATAAAATAATTTTTGAATTTGTATTGTTAATGAATAATTTTAAATTATATTATACAATTGTTAATTATTTTGCTATCTAATTGAGATATATTTATGTTAATATTATTTTAGGGTTATTAATTTATGTAAGTATTATATGTGAGTATTATTTTATTATTATTTAAAACGACATTTATTATTATTATTATTATTAAACTACATTAATTTCATGGTTATTTTATGTGTGTTATTATGTACATATATATATATATATATATATATATATATATATATATATATATATATATATATATATATATATATATATATATATATATATATATATATATATATATATATATATATATATATATATATATATGTACATAAAAAGGAAGAATGTAGAAGCTTACCTCTCAAACCCGAAGACCACCCAAGCTACTGCCCTCATCCCCGTCTGTCACCGTCACCACCACATTTGCCTCGACCTCTCGGAGCGACCATCACGCCGCCAGCCTCTCCTTCCTCCCTCCTTTCTTCCTTTTTCGGTGCCCTATTTCCTTTCACTCTCAGTTGAAGCTACCTTGTCGTTGTTGAAGCTGGATTCGGTGCCACCGTTGCTCCCTCAGCCTCCCTCACCTTCTTAGACGTTAGTCCACGTCGAGACCTGCCGCTACAACTCATCTCCGGCGTCGGTATTGAAGGTTAAAGGTGAGTTGTTCTGGGTTGTTTTTAGGTTGTCTTAGGGTTATTTTCTGGTTGCTTGAGTGGATTTATGTGTTAATCTTTAGTTATTCTAAGCTAGATGATGAATTATACAAATTTAGTTGTGCAAATCCAATTTTTGTGCATTATTTTGATTTTTCTTGATTTACAGAATTTTTGTTTGATTTTATTTAATTTTTATTTGAATTTATTTGATTTTTTTAGTTTAATTAGTAAGTAGGGTAATTAAGGTTAATTATTTGTAATGTATTGATGTTTATTTAAGATTTTTAGAAATTATGGAGTTAATTATAGATTTTTTAAATTTTGGGTCTTTAATTAATATTTTTATTAATTACGAAATTTATTGTAAAAATTATGAAACTTTGATAGTTAATATTATTAAATGTTATTAATTTTAGAACTTAAATTGTGGTTTTTGTGATTTTTTATACTATTTTTATAAATATTTTTAAGTTTATGTCAAATGTGAATTATTAGGTTAAATTATTTTTTTAAAAAAGAAATTAGTAGTCATTTATATGTTTTTAATTATATTAAGATATTTATACAGAGAAAATGATTTTTAGATGTTTGCATAATTTTTGAGGAATTTTTTTAGTATTCTTGATGTATTATATAAGTTGTATATTATAAGGGTAGAAACGTCATTTTTGATAAATATAGTTGAACAATAAATTTTAGTTGGTTTTAATAATAATCAAGGAATTTTAAAGGGTTTTATAAATTTTCTACTAATTTAGACTAATTGACACAAATTTCTTAAAATCAACTTTTAATAGTATATTAGGTGTTATTTTTGAATATTATGTGTATTTTCCTATTAGTTGGATAAATATGTAATTTTACGCTAATTATACTTAAAATACATTAATTAACTTTACTAATATTTAAGAGGTTTAGAGATATATTTATATATATAAATTAATAGGTAATTTTCATTAAGTAATGTTAATTGTGAATGTTATTTCCATATATATATATATATATATATTGAGAAATGATTTTCTGACTATGGATAATCATTTTTGTGATGTGTATTTTTGGGGAAAATAAATGATATAATTTTTGTGACGTTCTTGTTGGATTGTGATCTCGGTCGGGGTTAAGTGTAGTTCTGGAAGCCCGACTCCAGTGTGAATGTCTGCGGTTATTAAAAGTGCATTTTCTATGCAAGTTTGGCTCTACCTTGGATAGAGAGATGTCCATTTTACAGAGGAGACTCTGTTGAAATTTCAGCAAATTTTTTCGTAAAACGTGATATTCATAATAATTTCTACCGTTAATTAAGCTTTTTTCTGTTTATCGAGTCTTGTCCAGTTTTCCTCAAGTCAGCCTAGAATTTCATTGTTTTTGTTGATTTTTGATTTTTAATTTCATGGTCATGTTTTTAAATCGATTTGTTAATTTCTTTTCTAGAGCATATCGAAGCAGAAGCCATGAGATCGAGGCGGACGCGCGGTCATCAGCCTTCTCATTCATCTTGTAAGTCGATAAAATGATCTGTGCACTTATATTTTTATGTTATTATTATTATATGATTTATTTAAGTTAATGATGCTATTTAAGTGCATTTTATTTATTTAAAAAAATCAGTTTTAAGAAATTTTGGTAGAACGAGCTACCTGGTGGGTTTCACTAGGACTGTGTGCACATGGTAGAGATTGAGAGATGAATCCGATTATTGTATGACTCGCTGATATTAAACTAGGATGGGTACCTCAGTGGAAGCTTGTCATGACCCAAACTAGGAGTCATGACTGGCGCTAGGGAACAGAAATTCTTTCAAATTCAGAACCCATAGCAAGTCTAAGAAAATAAAATCATACAATAAATAAATAAAAAGTATGATATAATTAAAAATTTTCAAGTCAATATATAAAATAAATACTCCAAATCGTTTCATCAATAAATACATATACGTACAGTTTCAAATACAATTTTTCAGAGTATACAATATCAAAACAATATAATACTCTTTCGATACAATAACACTACTATTGGAGTTTCTAGAATACAAATCAGAATTCAAAATATACGTTTGCATAAAATGGCGGGGACTGAAGAACACCGACGAGGAACTCTAAAACTAAGGTATGACGGTATGGGATCTCCTAAAAAAAAATTGAGGGGGGACAGACCTCACTGAGTGAATTATTATCCTATATATACATGCAAACTAAACCACAACAATCAAGCATTCTTATATATATGTATATACACAGATTTCACACGAATGACAAACTCTGCCTTTATAAATATACTAAATGTAGAAAACATTTATTTTTATTCATGAAGGATCCATAGAACCCTAATAATAGCAATCCCTAATCAACCCCATCATCACTCTAGCCATACAGGCTCACTTGATTCCAAATAGAACTGTCACGACTCGAACCCAAGGGCACGTGACCGGCATTAGGGAATGGGTAGGCTTAAAGCTCCCGAAACCTGTATTAAGCCTAAAAGAAAAGAAAAATAAAACCATTTATATTTTAAACTTTATTTTAAAATAGAACACATTATCAAACTGATTTTTCTCAAATTACACAATTTCAACTATTTAAATAATAATGTGTTTCAACATCTTATATTATAAATCAAATTGAATCTTATACATAAGCGTATTTCATACAAATAAACTACATAATTAATTTTAAACCATACAAATACTTAGAACATATACTACTGCAGCAACCTAGATTAACACACAGTACAACTTACAATGACCTACATAAAATAGCCGGTGAAGAAGAAACCCGGCGTGGAGGTAGTCTGAGGTCGAAATCCCAAGCTCCTGAAAAAAAATAAATTGAGGGGAATCAGACCTCACTGAGTAAGTCAGTAAAAGAGCTATATGGTTTGAAAACCTTTTTGAAAACTATATATGTTTATAGTGAAAATAATTTATAATATATATATTTATAGCTTTTGAAAAATCTCGGTAGAACCCTAAACCCAACAATCTATATGGCCAACTGGGCCCACTTATTCCAACCAGACTACCGGTCCCCGAGAGCAAGGGCATCTACCGAGGCACCAAGCCGTAGCCATTCACTTAATCCAACTATATGGCACTGTCGGTCCCCGAGAGCTAAGGCATCAACCGAGGCACCCATCCGAGTCCATTATTGACTTTCCAATCACTGGCGGTCCCCGAGAGCAAAGGCTTCTACCGAGGCACCCATCCCAGTTTAACATTCATCAATCATACAATTATCGGATCCATCTCTCAATCTCTACCATGTGCACATAGTCCTGGTGAAGCCCACCAGGTAGCCCGTTCTACCAAAATTTCTTAAATCGATTTTAAATAAATAAAATGAATTTAAATCGTAAATAATAGCATTGAATTCAATAAATCATATAATCAACATAATAGAAATACAAGCGCATGCATTCTTTAAATAAACACACACACAGATCGTTCTATTGACTTACAGGATGAATGTGAAAGCTGACGACCACGCGTCTGCCTCGGCCTCACGGCTTCTGCTCCGATATGCTCTAAAAGAAAAATAATGAATCGACTTTTAAAACATGACTAAGGAATTGAAATCAGAAATCAACAAAATAATAAAATTCCAGACTGACTCGAGGAAAACCGGACGAGACTCGACAGACAGGATTTAACCTAACTAACAGTAGGAATTTTACGAGTATCATGTTTTACGAGAAAATCTACCGAAATTTTGACAGAATCTCCTCTATAAAACGGACATCTCTCTACCAAAGGTAGAGCCAGACCTGCATAGAAAATGCACTTCCAATAATCACAAACACCCACACCCGAGTCGGGCTCCCAAAACTACAATTTGCCCCGACCGAGATCACAACTCAATAAAATATCGAGAATTAATAATATTTATTTCTCAAAATACACACACACATATATATATTTTACATACCCACATACTAAAAATAAATAGCATATTTAAAATCTTAATTATTCAAAATTAAACAATTAAATTTGTATTCCATCACCAACAATATAAATATGATTATTATCCAAATGAAAACCTTTATAATGTATTATATGAATATATATATATATATATATATATATATATATATATATATATATATATATATATATACCTTAAAATTATTTTCTTAAAATAAACCTCCCTAATATAATTAAAATATTTAATCAACTAAAAATAATTTCCAAATATATTATTTAACCTAGAATCAAATTTGGCATAAACTCAAAAATATTTATAAAAATAATATAAAAGTCTCAAAAATTATAATTTGAGTTCTAAAATTTATAATATTCACTAATAACCTCATTTATCAAAATCTCACAATTTATAACCATAATTTTGAAAAATTAGCAAAATATTACTAACATTTTCAAAAATTCTATCAAATTTACAATAATTCCTAAAAATTCAAATAAAATTTGTTTCACTCAAAATAATTGATAACAATTACCCTAGTTATGAATTATACTTAAATTACTATCAAATAAAGCAAATTAAATACTAAATAATTTCTATAAATTTAATTCACTCAAAAATAATTAACCACAACCTCCCTAATTACTAATTATACCCAAATAAATATCTAAATAAACCAAATAAACATTAGATAAATTTTGGAAATTCAATTAATTACCAAAAATTTCAAAGAAAATTGAAACCAACTCAAATACATGTTAGCCAACACTAATTACCCTAGGATTACCAAGATCAAGCAGAAAATTGAAGAAAGGAAGGAGGGATAAGGTGAGTGTTACTCACTGCCTGCAAGATGAGGAAGAAGGGAAGGATGAGCTTGCTATCGTCGGGAAGAAAGAAGAAGAGGGAGCAGCACAGGTGAGATGGACAGTAACGGCAAGCGGAGGATCAACTGGCAGGAAGGTGCTGTCGCGCGCAGGGAGGGAGCTGGCTACCTGACGGAGAAAGAAGAAGAAGAAGTGCAGCAGCAACTGCCAGGCTTAGGAGCTCTTGAAGCACGACGAAAATAAAGTCCTCCGGTCAAGGGCGAAGGCGGTACAGGGATGAAAGGAAGCAACAGGGTGATGGACGGGAAGGAGGTGCTGAGGGACCTGTTTTTCTTCGGTTTATGGTTGCTTCTAAACTATATCTATACCTATATATATATATATATACTTATTATGCTGTATTATAACTATATACATATATATACTACATATATACCATATAAATATATATATATACATGTATATTCAAGTATTTATTGGTGTACATATGTATATATATATATATATATATATATATATATATATATATATATATATATGTAAGCATATACTACATGAAAATGTATACATATATATATACACATTTAAACCAATATTTAACCTAAAATATAATGTTAACACAATTACACTTTAATATAATGCAAATATAACTATTACTAGTACTATTTGAGAAAAAAATATGTCCCTTTTTTATTCAAATAAATATGTATATATATATATATATATATATATATATATATATATATATATATATATATATATATATATATATATATATATATATATATATATATATATATATATAGGGTATTACAAGAACACTTATTCCAAACTGGACAGTAGACTGGTCCCGAGACACTAAGTCGATCGAGCTCCAGCAGTATGGCTGTCAGTGTGATTGGCCCCAAGACACTTGGTCACTCGAGCTCCAGCAATCACACTATCTATCACCTCATATCCCAATCAACCCAATAGATCATTCAATCCATTTATGGATAGTAGACTGGCCCCGAGACACTAAGTCAATCGAGCTCCAGCAGTTTGACTGTCATTGTGATTGGCCCCGCAATCACACTATTTATCATACCATTAATCTCAATTAAATCAATCTAATCAATTGTAATCACCCAAAATTAACTCTCATTGAACCCTATTCTTTCGCACCGATACATACACGGCCCTAGTGTTGCCCACTAGGAAGCACGTTCTATTGATATCCTTCACATAGAATAAATCATTCATTCAGAAAATAATTAATGTGGAACAATATTCATAATAATAAAATCAACCATATATATATACCAAAAATATACCTAAAATATAGCCAGTATATTTTGGGTATATATATGTCAAATAAAATGTGAAATAAACTAAAGATAAATCATTAATATAGTTAAAAACAATTTAAATGAGTAACAATAATATAACATGCATTTTGTTAAAAATATACTTAAATATACAAAAGATATATCCTAAGTACATAAATTACTTAATAAAACAATTATGTATAATCATTTATTTAAATATGTGTTTAGGTTAAACATATAGTCAGAAATATACTAAAAATAAACCTAATTATCTAGCATGCATATATCAAAAAATAAACCCTAAATATACCACTAATGTTTTAGGTTTAAATTAATAATAAAACATGTATTTATTTGGAAATATATCTAAAATACAAAAAAAAAAAACTTAAAAACAATTTAATTGTAGGTTTATAATATAGTATGCAATTATTTAAAAATAAACCTAAATTATACTAATCATTTAATAAAATAATTATAGTTCGATGTACATTTAAATCATGTATAGATATTAAATTATTACAAACATAAACCTAAATATCTAACATACATATATCAAAAATAAACTCTAAATATACCAGTGATATATTAAATGTATATAGAAAATATACAAACATTTATATATCAAGATATACTAAAAATAAACCGAAAATATACCAAATCATATTATAATTAAATTACTGTTTAAACATATAATGAAAATAAAAATCCTAAGTCATGCATCCTATATGTAATGCATATATATACAGTATAATAAATCACATGTTAGCGCTCCACGAGACAAACTCGGCAGGCCTGATCCGTTAGGCCTTGGTCTTGACGCAGCTAGACAAACAAATGACAACATGAAATCAAAATAAATTTAACGAAAATTCTAAAGATTCGATCTAGAATTTTAGACACAAAATTATAATAGGGATTTGACCGGGCATCACGTTTTACGAAAATTCTACCAAAAATCTGATAGAACCTCCCCTGTAAAACAGACATCTCTCTACTCAAAGAGTAGAGTCGGTCCTACAAAGAAAACACACTTCGGAATAACACCAAATTCGCAACCACAATCCCCCGGTTGGACTCCAAACTACAATTCACCGACCGAGGTTCACAATTCACAGAATAATTACAAAATACCAAAAATGCCCTTATATAATAAAAATACATTTTATAATTCCAAATTATATAATTAACCCTAAAACTTATTAAAAACCGATAAAAACTCATTTATTTAGAAAAATCATATATTATATATATAATTTAAAAATAATTTACGAAAAATAGTTCTAATTAGTTAAAAATACTAAATAATTTGTAGAAATCATTTTTATACCCTAAATAACTATTAAAACCAATTTAATTACATTTTTAGCCAATTTAGTATAAAATTACCAAAATACCCCTATATAAATAAATTTACTAAAATAAATCCAAAAATTCACCAAAAATAATATAATTACTCAAAATTAATCTTCTCAACATATATTTCCATAATATCAATAAATATACTCAATTAACCGATTTATCTCAATTAAACACATAATTAACCCTATTTTTCCAAATTACATTAACTTAATAAATTCCAAATAAATATATAAAAATTCACAAAAATTACAAATAAATTTCTATAATTCATTTTAACTCCTATAATCACCATAAAATACAATTTCATAATTTAATTAATTAATTTTCTAAAATTAGAAAATATTAATAAAATAATAAAAAAATCACAAAAATTAAAATAAATTCCAAAAATTATAAAAAAATTACAGCATATAGATTAAGCTTCTAGGAACAAAGTTTGTGAAGGAAGTTTTCATGGATCAATCAAATTGAAGCTAAAAAAAATTCGAAACCCTAAATGGCTAAAATGAAGAAATTGAAACCTAAGCAATTCTAGACCAAATCAAGTGAAAAAAAGCTTGGAATCACACTCACCAGAGCTCAAGGAGAAGATAGAGACTGTTGGCGTCAAATTTGGTGGTTGGAAATGGCTTGATCGGAGTTGACTCTAATTGTTGGCCTCCTTGAAAAATTCGGCCAAAACATACAGAAAAAGGGAGCTTTAGGTGGTGGAAATGGCTAGCAGTGGAGGAGGAAGGATGAGAGGCACAGTGACAGCAAGAAAACCAACTGGAAATGGAAGAAAATGTGTTAGGAGGAAGAAGAAGAAGGGATGGGCAAAATCGTAAATAAAGCAAACTTTTGATTTTTGAATATAATTTATGTATATATGTATATATTATTTATGTATATATGTATATATTATTTATGGATATATATATATATATATATATATATATATATATATATAGTATATATTATTTATGGATATATATATATATATATATATATATATATATATATATATATATATATATATATATATATATATATATATATATATATATATATATATATATATATATATATCCATACCATATATTATAATAATATAATCCCACACACATTAAATATACACCACACACATATTTTAATAATATATACACATATACACATATATTATTAATTAATTAATATAAAAACTAAATAATAAAAATTAAGGTAATTAATTAAATCCTAATTAATTTAAATAAATACACATATATACATTTTATTTTAGCACTTAAAAATTATGTATGAGTTCATGCAAATTCGTAAAACTATTCAAAATAAATAGTATTAAATTATTTACGTATCAATTTTCCCAAAAATATAATTCCTGGGAAAATTTTATATAAAGTACTTAAAATAATATAAAATAATTAAAATTAGCTTTAAACAAACAACAAACTCATAAAATATCATAAATATATACAAAAATTATTAACACTGCATATCCCGATGTAGTATAAAAATATTTAAAAACTCGGGATATTACAAAGCCTATGCTCTCGGGGATCGCCAGTAATTGGAAAGTCAATAATGGACTGAGATGGGTGCCTCGATTGATGTCTTAGCCCTCGGGGACCGCCAATGCTATATATTTGGATCAAGTGAATGACTATGACTTGGTGCCTCGGTTGATGCCTTTTCTCTCGGGGACCGGCAGTCTAGTTGGGATAAGTGGGCCCAGTTGGCCATTTAGAACTTTGGGTTTAGAGTTCTACCGAGATTTTTCAAAAGCTATATCAATATATATTATAAATTATTTTCACAATAACTATATGGTTTTCAAATCGTACAACTCTTTTTATTGACTTACTCAGTGAGTCTGATTCCCCTCAATTTTTTTAGGAGCTTAGGAGTTCGACCTCAGACTGCCTCCACGTCGAGTTTCTTCATCACCGGCCATTTTATGTAGGTCATTGTAAGTTGTGCTATTGTAATATTCTAGAAAGTTACAGTAGTAACTGTACTATGAATTATATGACTTAATTATATTTGTGTATTTTATTTATATGAACGACGTTTATGTATAATGATTTAAGATTGATTTATGATATGTGACACTGAGAATATTTTATTTATTTATTCAATTATGTTTCAATTTCAGAAAAATTAGTTTGATAATGTATTCTGCTATAAAATAAAGTTTTGAAATGTAAGGTTTTATTTTTCTTTTCTTTAAGGCTTACTATAGGTTTCGGGGGCCTTATGCCTTCCCATTCCCTATTGCCGGTCACGTGCCCTCGGGTTCAGGTCGTGACATTTTTTGTTTAAAAAATTGCTCATTGCTTTGCATGCATTAATCAAACTGATACTTGTTTGTCACGACCCAAACTTGAGGGCACGTGACCAACACTAGGGAATGGGTAGGCATAAGACCCCTGAAACTCGTAGTAAGCCTTAAAGAAAAGAAAAAAAATAAAACCTTTAAATTTAAAACTTTATTTCATGAAAGAACACATTATCAAACTGATTTGTTTTCTAAAAATAAACATAATTGTGTGCAACATAAAATATTCTCCATCATCAAATATCATGAATCAATCTTAAAACATTATACATAAGCGTGGTTTGTTAAAATGCAATCCATAAGTATACTTAAGTTATAAAAACTCATAGTATAAACACTACTGCAATATTCTAGAGTTACTACTATAATATAGCTCAGAATAACCTACATAATATAGTTGGTGATGAAGAAATCTGGCGTAGAGGCAGTCTGAGGTCGAACTCCCAAGCTCCTAAAAAAAAGATAAGTTAGTAAAAAGAGATGTATGGTTTGAAAACCTTTTTGAAAACCATATAGTTTTAGTGAAAATAATTTATAACGTATATAGATTTTGAAAAATCTCAGTAGAACCCTAAACCCAAATTTCTAAATGGCGAAATAGGCCCACTTAATCATCATAGATTATTGGTCCCTAAGAGCAAAGGCATAAACCAAGGCACCAAGCCACAATCATCCACTTAATCCAAATACATGGCACTGGTGGTCCCTGAAAGCTAAGGCATCCACCGAAGCACCCATCCCAGTCCATTATTAACTTTCTAATCACTGGCGATCCCCGAGAGCAAAGGCTTCCATTAAGGCACCCATCCCAATTTATATCCACCAGTCATACATACATTGGATCCATCTCTCAATCTCTACCATGTGCACACGGTCCTGGTGAAACCCACCAGGTAGCCCGTTCTACCAAAATTTCTCAAAACTAATTTTAAATAAATAAAATGTACTTAAATCATAAATAGAAACATTTAAATTAAATAAATAATATAATAAATACTAAAAATATGAGTGCATGCATCTTTAAATAAAACACATAGATAGATCAATTTATCAATTTACAGGATGAGCGAGAAAGCTTACAACTGCGCATCTACCTCGATCCAACAGCTCCGGCTCTGGTATTCTCTAGAAAAAAATAACAAACCTATTTTAAAAACATATCTATGGAATAAAAATAAAAAATCAACAGAAATAGTGAAATTCTAGACTAACTCGAGAAAGACAGGATAAGACTCGATAGATAGGGAAAAACCCTAATTAACGGTAGGAATTTACGGAAGATGTCATGTTTTACGATAAAATCTATCAAAATTTCAACAAAGTCTCCTCTGTAAAACAAACATCTCTCTACCATAGGTAGAGTCATTCCTGCATAGAAAAATGCACTTCTAGTATTCATAAATATTCACACTTGAGTCAGGCTCCTAGAACTACACTTAGCCCCAATTAAGATCACAAACTCAATCATCACAAAACTTATTTTAAAAGAATGTGAAACTAGGAAACTTAATTTTATAGAAATTAAATCAAATTAAATACTTAAATTTTCTTTATAATAAACTTGATTTAATAATTAAATCATTTAATTCCAAAAAATATATATTACATATAAATATCCATAATTTAGAAAATCATTTCTCATTAAAGTTTAAAAACCAAATTTCACAAACAAACATATATACCAAAATATATACTAATATAAAATATCAATTATTCAACACTTAAATAACCAAACTTACATTCCATTATCAAAATATAAATATAACCTAAAATTAATTACTCATATTAATAAATCTCTACAATAAATATATTTACTATCAAATTAATAATTTAATACCAAAATATACAAATCTCACATAAAACTCAAAAATAATATCTAATATATTATTTAAAAATAATTTTTGAAAATTAGCATTAACTAGTCAAAATAGTAAATAATTTGTAAAAATCCTTTTTAATTCCTTAAGTATTATTAAAACCAATTAGCACAAAATTACATTTTTACCCCTATAATACATAAATTTACATAATATACTATTATTACTCAAAAATTCCCTAAAAACTATACAAATGCCTAAAAATTATTTTCTCAACATCAAATTTCTTAATATCAATAAAAACATAAAATTAACTAATAATTTCTTCCAAAATATAAATTTAACCTAATTATCCACATTTGACATAAACTTAAAATAATTATAAAAATAGTATAAAAATCACAAAATAATTATCTAAAGTTCTAAAATCAATGACATTTATTAATAATACCAATTATCATAATTTCATAATTTTTAACAATTAATTTTTGGAAATTAATAAAATATCCAACATTCACAAAATTCACTATGAACACAAAAATTTTCTATAATCTTAAATAAAATCAATATACTAAAATAATTAACAATAATTACTCCAATTACTAATTAAACTAAAATAAAATAAAAATGAAATAAAATTCTGTAAAATTAAAAAAAAAACTCAAAATAATATACCAAAATTAGATTTAAACAACTGACTAGCAAAATTAACTAATTAACTTGAATTAATTAAAGTTTAACACCTAAATTAACCTAAACAACCTATGAACAACCTAAAAATAACCTAGAGCAACTAACAGTCTACCTCAATTTCCATTGTCGGAAAGGGTTGCAGCTGTGAGGCTAGGCGTTGACCGTCGCCTGAGGAGGCAAGAAAGGCTGAGGGAGCAACGATGGTGTAGATCTAGCTCTAACAATGGCAAGGAAAGCTTGGACCAAAAGAGAGAGACATCGAAGGGGAAGATAAGAAAAGGAAGGTAGCTGGTGGCATGCTGCGATGGAGATGGAGGCTCAAACAGTCGATGCACGCTAGAGAGGGAAGGAGAGCGACAGAGATGGTGACAAGAAAGGAGGAGGGTGTTCTGGGTTGATATCTTTGGGTAAATATGTATGTATACATTCATATATATATATATATATATATATATATATAAACCTAATTGTTATTTATTAACACCGTAAATTCAAAAAAGTTACTTTATTTAAATTAAAATATAAGGTATTACATTATTAATGCAAGGGAAGCAAATTTTAAAATTGTATGAGGTGATGCGCATACGTCGGTCAAGTTGGCACTTGCCAACGCGCAAGGAGCAAATGCAATGAAAAGTTTTGTAGGATGCTGTGTAGCCTTGGATGGGCCATAAGCATAAAGGTACATTGTATAACCCTAGATGGGCTTCAAGTGTCAAGTTTCAAAAGACCAAAGTACATGTGTGCTTTGTAGTTTTCTTCAAAATCATGATGCTTGTAAAATCAAGATGATCTGATGCAACTTATTTTTAAAACTATGATGCATGTAAATTTTATTTACACTTTAGATGATTTACCTTTACTGATGAGAAGTGTGAAACAGGAACTTTGAGCAATCCTAACTATGGTAGTCTCACCTCAACTTGGCCTTCGTCATTTCTTCGAGATTTGACCAGTAACTCTTTAAAAGATGTTTCTAGTTACTAAGTGGAGAGTAAGCATCCCATATGATTAGAGGAGAATTTTCTAAAGTGAGATCACTAGGAATTATGATGAATAGGATAGTTCTTGTTACCAGAACATTTCCCTTTGGAAGCAAATGTTTGATCATACTACTCACATTTGTAAGGCATTATCTCTTCTCAAACACTCTCTGCCTTTCTTGTATTACTCAGTGTGAATGTTGTCGAAGAATGCTTGAGATCATCTTACTCCTTTTAAGAGAATTGGGGTAGTCATTAGCCTGGATTGGTTTCCTTTTTCAGTTAAGAACCTATGCTCATGGGTCATAGTCAGACCCACGGACTAAGGGCTTATAAAAGGCTTTTCTTTTATTTTTTCTTATTCTTCACTTCTCCTTTCTTTCTCCTCTTCTAAATATTCTCTAAACTTCTTAAGTACTTATTTCTTCTCACTTCTCATACCTATGCAAGGAGCCAAAGATTGGTTTTAGTGAGGTTAATCTTGATCTTAAGCATTTTGGTGGTATTAACTTGGATGATGTCAATCTAGAGGTTTTAGAGGATCCTAAGGCTGGTTGTGCTACTCGTTAAAAGCCTATACCATCTCATTGCTCGAGGCATTTAGTGATCAGAGGGCATGGTCCCACTTATCTTAAACTTGGGGGCATATTTTTGGATGCTCTATCATCAGCGGGTTAGTACTCGATACTTTCTTTTTCTGTTTTATTCCTTTTAAGTATTCAGGATTTTTCCTATAGAAATAGGATATATTACTCATACGTATTTATTTATTTATTATTATTATTATCATCATCATCATGCATAATACTTCTCTCATATGGGTGAATCCCTCTGCATGTTTAAAGACATTTAGAGACACTATTTGTTAGGATTTGGTTTCCTACAGGATCGTCCTTCTTAAGTTGCATGCTAGTGTTAGCATAGGTGGTTTGCCTTAGAGGCCAATCATATATTTGACATTGTAAAGTATCCTAAATGGCTGTAAAATAATATTATATTATTTAAAGTATTTATTTAGTTGAATATTTATCCATTAGCATAATGTCAAATAAATTTGTTATCAAGAGTTAATAATATGAGCTATAAATTTATTTAGTACATATTCTATAAAATTGTTCGTACTCGATTAATTAATATTTGGGTAGTATTAATTAGACTATAACCTTTATCTATTTTTCTTAATTAGTATATGATACTAATAGTGGGAGGTAGTGAGTCTTATATTACTTGATATGAGAGATCATAATAGACATGTGGATACTCATGTGATAGGTGGATCGAACATGACCTTAGATTTGTGATTGCTTGGATATTCACTTATAATCAACAATCATAATCTAGGTCATAATGGTACATATAGTCCTTTGACCTAAGGTGACATGATCATCCACATTTAAGTGGTTAGGGTTTATTACTGCTTACATACTTATGTTAATCATACATGGGTATATGGCATGTGGTGATTCTAACTGGTTAAGTGTAAGGGTGAGTGTTCAGCAAAGATGGGATTCATTTCCTAAAGTGAATTGGGATAAGATCCTATGCTATCTAAGTTCTTTCATGATCAATAAGTTCCTGAGTAGGACAAATATGACATGAACTGAAGTGTTGGTTATATTTTATCAAGAATAGAACTTGAGATAAAGTTATATGATATAATTATTAGAGTTTGACTAAATCATGACTCTAGGCTATATTAGGATCTTCTAATGAAAGGATTTTAGTGCATGGTACTTATGACTAAAGGGTTCATGTGAATCAATACATGCATTTATTTATAATTGGGTAGTTGTGATATCGATGCTAGGGGTCACTCATAAATTATAAGAACTAAATATGAATAATTGGGATTTTCACATTTAGACTTGAAAGGAGCTTTAAATATATCAAGTGTTGATATTATCTTCTCATTGCCAATTAGACATGAACCTAGTAAATCACACCTAAAAGAGTTTCACCAAATCATCATCAATATTAATCTAATTATTGATTAAAGTGTTTAATCAAACAATTAAGATTAATGAAATTGGATTTATGCTTTAAGCAATGATTGTAGTATATCATGAAATTTAATTCAAGGGCTTAATTATTAATTTCTACTTAATTAATATGAGATATTAAGTAAAGTATTAATTAGTAATATATGTTATTTCTAATTGAATTTGCCCAAGTTGTTTGGGCCTAGGCCTAAAAGGGTTTTGGACCTAAGATTAATCCAAGATTTTGAGAAAGCCCATTGACCTAATCCAAGTGCATTTGTTATATGGATTGGGCTTAGGCCAAGTGTTGGCCTAATTACCAAGCCTAAATCTATGTGAACATGACTTGGTCAAAATTTATCATGTTAGGCATGTTTGATCCTTTATGTGTATAATCTTGAATATGGGCACAATAAGTATTAGGCTTGGCTTATTAAGGTTGTCATGTTAGTCACACATTATTACTTGAGTGTAAAATGTTGACCATAGCAAATTTGTCATGTTAGGCCCACATTATCTCTTGTGTGTATAAATTTGACTAAAGCAAAGATAAGAATTAGGTTACATGATTATGCATAGAGAATGAATGTAGACAAATACATAAGTCATATTCAATCTCTATATGCCTTTTGATATACTTATCTCTTATATAAGTTGAATACTTATCATGATGAGTTGTATACATGTGATGTAAGAGATGATGTAATTAGGGTTTGCTTTATATATATATATATATATATATATATATATATATATATATTAAGGAAGTGTTTCTTAAGATAGGTTAGAGACTTTATGTAAAGACATAAAAAGATAAAAGAGAGAAACACATACATACTAAAACCCTAAGTGTTCTTACAAAGAGATTAAACTGGTGCAAGTTTATAAAGGTCACTAAAGAGGTCACTTGCCACTAATCTAATCTAAGCAAGAAGGTGAATTGGTGGAGCTTTGGTGTTTCAAGCTAGAGGTCTAATACTTGGGAGGCTAAGCATTTGATTCAAGAGTTAAACCAAAGAATCCAAAGCTTGTAAAATACTTGTGGTCTACATCAAACATAGGAGATTATAAGTATTCTTAAACTCAGACTTCTTAAGTTGTTGTTTTACATATTGATTTGTGGTTTAGCTATGTGTAAAATGCAAAAATGGATATATAGGAATGGAAATTTTCATGTGATGAAGGGTTGTGCAAGTGAAAATTTTTAAATTTCACCCTATTTAAGGCATTTTCTCACCATAGTTGATTATTGCATAATCGTTTCCTTTTAGCTAGTGGTTGGGATTTCTTCTTTTATGTAGGGTATATAGTACCCTCTTATATGAGATTTCCTACAAAATAGAAAATAAGTTAATGGTTTGTGCCTATTGTTGGGGTTTTGTGATACAAACGCAGCGGAAAAATTAAAATTTTATCACGTTCCCAAACTTGGATCCATGTAATTCGACTACTTGATTAAATCTAAAGTTTTAAGAATCTTACCAAAATGCAAAAGAGACAAGATTTTCTAGAAGGATGAGAGGAGGTTCACACTAGTGACACCTTACCTCGAGCTTTTTTCTTTGGTTGTTTGGATCAAGATGTCTCCAAAAGGATGCATCCTCTATAGGTATCCACACAAACAGCCCTTCAAAAAATGAATTGGAGTATGTACTAGAAACCTTCTTGATTGTCTCACAAATCAAGAACAAAAGAAAAACTCTATGTTTGTTTTCTAGGAAGAGATAAAACCATTTTTAGAGGTAGGGAAAACAATAATATTAAACCCTAGAGAATATAACATATTTATAGACTCCAAATTAGGGTTTCACCTACCAACGACCTTTTTGGTAACTTCCATTTATTACATTCTGATTTTGTTTTAAAAACAAATCAGAAATAATATCTTATTTATTTATTTATTTAAAATAACATTTATCTTAAATAAATAAACAAATAAATAAATAAATAAAACACTTTAATTATTTATTTCCATAGAGTTTATTTTGGGCTTATTAAACCCATATTCGTTTTGGGCTTGTTCTAAGTGTGTGACCCTGTAGGTTCACATAACATTGGTAGTGGGCCTAAATCTCTATTTAGGCCTACAAGTCATAAGTGGCCTCTAGCAAGAAATTCTGACTACCCAAGTCAGGTGAAGTCAATAATCTGATATAACCTAATTACAGTGAATTTTATCGTCCCTTTATCATATGATATCTTAATTGAACATAAGGCATAGAATGTCATCCTTATATAGTTCAATATTATGACTTGATTTCAAGTTGACTGAAAATGATAACTCTTTATCAATTCATTTCAGCATGGCCATTATTTTTTCCTTTAGTCTATCTCATTAAGGGGCCCATAGATATCTTTCTCATATTTATGAGGGATATATTCCTTATAAATCATTCACATTCCTCACATAACTAATTTCATATCCAACAACATCCTATCTAATCGTCTGGTTAAAGACAATGTTAGAATGTGTCAAAATATAAAATAGCTATGTAGAAATCCATGATGATTTCAAGGTCAAAGGACCAAAATAAAATTACTGTGATGAGAAATACTTATGACAATATTCTATGCTGTATTTTCATAGTGGGTCAATCCAGTACATGATCTCTCATCATGTACCTATGAGTTGACTCAATATCTCATATTAATGATTAGTAAAACATAACCATCAGTCAACATCATACTAGCCTTAATACTTTAACATTTATATAATTAATAAATGGCTAGGGATAATTAGAATAGAACTCTTATTTTAATCTAAGGGTTTTACTATCAAGTCATATACTTGATGGCCTTAGTAAGAATTAACCATTCATAAAATCAAATGATAATGAAATACCTCTTTATTAATAAAATAAGAAATTCAATGCATAATTAAATGATTGACCTAGTGCATATCACTAACACCTACCACTATGCATGGGTAAAAATTTTCTCAATAAGAGTTTATAGTTTGTTGACTTCCTTTTTTAGATTAAAATGTGGTGACATCTTTAGTATTGCCTGGTAGTTTTATTGGGGCCAAGGAGTTTTATCGAAGCAAGTTTAAAGAGGTAGGAGACCAGTGTGGTCTCAGCTTTAATGGCCTACTTTATGATATGATAGAGGGCCTGAAGGTGCTAAAGAGCCTCCAAGTGGCTATTATTGCTTTGATAGAGGGACAATTAGACTATACACACACCTTTCACTTTTAATTTGAGGAGATGAATGTCATGCCCCTTAACTTCATAACGATTATGAGATTCTCATTCTCTAGTCCCAATGGATTCTTTTTTATGTTCTTAATAACCTTAGGACATTATGTGTTGAGCTATTTGGTTGTGATCCTTAATTCAGAGTTAGTTGATGTAGCCTCATTTCATATGATCGCCTCATACAGGCTTACGAGGTAGCTATAAGAGAAGGGCTTGTAGCTACTGAGAGACGAGCCAGGAACTTTATAGCTTATTTGATGAGCACTATGGTGCTCTCAAATGTGAACCACACTAATGGCTCATGGTTATTTCCTCTACTACAGGACCTCAACATCTTACCAGAGTGTGACTGGGGTTCTCCTGCTTATGGCTACCTTTTTTCACGGCTAGATGATGCATATAGAGATGGATCTCAAATTTATGGCATCCCCCTGGTGGTTGATGTGAGTTACTTTCAATGTCTCATTATCCCTTTCCTTTCCTTTTTGGATGAATTGTTCATGATACATCTTCTTTTTATAGATTTAGGCTTTTGAACTTCGCATTATAACTCTGCCCACTATAGTCATCAAGTTGCATGAGGAGTTCCCTCACTTCCTTATCTGGACTACTTAAAGTTAGGAGGGTCCTTTATAGTCCTTGGAGGAGGTTTGCACTACCTTTATGGAGTTGATATTTGACAAAGTTTTCATTTTCCACTATCTTTTGCTTTTGGGGCTTTGTGTTCCTCTTCTAATAGCTTGCTCTAATAGTATATCCACTTTTGTTGGTAGTGAAGTAATGTTCCTATGGAATTTTTATCGATGATGCAATGAGCCATTAGGTTTTCCATAATAAGGATTTTGTTTATGACTCCTATTGACCGTGCTTCGTGCTTAGTGCTTAGGTGAGTGTATCATAGGTTGGACTAGTGGGCTTCTCGTTTGTCATGTACCTCATTCCTCCTCCTACTAACATGTTTTGGGGGAAGGATATGGTGGGCCCCACCTTAGAGGATACACTAGCCGAGACCAATTATTAGATTCATTTAGAGCCAGAGGGTGCCTCATAAATGGAGACCATCATCCTTTGACTGATTGATGGTGTGGTAGTTAGTTTTGTACCTACTTTGCCTGTCAGTGTCTCTTTTAGTGGTATGGGAGCTATAAGTATCCCTCTCGAGGCTGTTCAAGTAGTTGCTAGAGTTACTGCAATGCCTTTATTTCCTCTTCTTAAGGGATATGATCTTTAGGGTGGTGTGGTGACTTGTATGGTCCCTGCGTCTACTGAGCCTTTAGTCTTCATCCCTAAGAACACCACTCACCTGGGTTTTTATCTTTATTGCTTTGATGTTCTTTTTTAGTTTGTCATTCATTGACTATCTTATATATAAGTCCCATGGGAGGGGTTGAGTACTAGTATCAGTGTGCCTCTAGCTTCATCAATTATCATATCCATCACTATGTGGAGACTCAGGTGAGTTTTCCCTTTGTACTTTTGCATCCTATTCAAATATGAAATAACATGTATATGTATGTCATAAGATATGCTAATCCATGTATGTTATGATGCACCTTGAGCATAAGAGGATAGTGCATGAGCATGAGGTAATGATTCATTTGTAGGAGGAGGCAGTGTGTTAGTGTTAGGCAATTTCTACAAGTGCATGGTTCGTAACAAGTAGTAACGAGTGAGTATAAGTATCATTGCCATAAGGAGATTAATAGCAAGTACTAGTCCTAATTGTATTTCCATAAGCTAACAATATAAAATAATTGGAATGAAATAATAAAACACCTAAGATTCATAAAACCTTAAATTGAAATATTTAGAACTAGAATCACTTAAAATATTACTACTTAAAATTTAATAATAAAAAACTAGACATTGGATTTGCTTCACTAGCTACCATTTGATTTACATGATTAATTCACAATTCAATTCATTAATTCATTTAAAGGTAAATCACTTAAAGTCTCTTTTAACATCATTCAAGAATACTAAAGTCAATTACAACCTATTTTCATGGTCACATAAATTATCTAAGGCTCATTAAGTTCTTTAGTAAATTATTATTCCCTGAAGGATTCATCTACTTTCATGATCGAGGTTCCTAAGTTTCACAAGTTCATGAGCTGATAAATCATGTAACTTTTATTGTTTCTAATCTACCCATAAACATGCATTCAATCAGGCCTAAAATGGAACACAAGAACAATTAAGAATAACTTATAAAATTGACTGATAATTAATTCATTGAAAGGAAATAAAAATCCAAACAAATAGCAGACTAGCTACACAAATCCAAACACTAAAAGGAGTTTAGCCACTCATGTTTATGGCGATGAACACAAATACAATAAAGAGAATTAAAAATGAAGAAGAAATAATGATTTTGGTTCTTGAATTTTACACAACTCCTTTAAACTTCGTTGATTCCTTGTTTGTGTCCTTAAAAAGTATGGATGAATGGATGGAATTTTTTTGAATAAGTCCCTTGTGTCTCTTTTTATAAGAAAGATTTAATGGAAAACCTAATTAACCTTGAATTCCAAAGCTATTACTAAAAAGGAAATTTTTCTTACCTAACATGGCCTAAGCATAACTTCCAGCATGGCCATGTCATGACCTTTATTTTTTGGCATGGTTTTCAGCATGGTAGTGCTCTTAGCCATGCTAAGCTTTCATAACTTTTACAATTTGCATAGAAGAGAGCATGGTTTCAAGCATGGCCATGTGTCATCCCATGCTACATCTACTTTAAGTCTTATAAGAGACACGACTTCTAGCTTGGCTGTGTCTTAAGCCATAGTTCCTTGATTCATCTTCTAGAATATGACACTGGCACAATCATCCCATGTCACCCTAATCCTTATCTATTTAGGAATTCCTTTCTAGACTTACTAATAAAAAAGGAAATACTTTATTGATATTAAATAAAAAAAATCTTAATTTAACTAAAATTAAATCAAAATAGTAAAAACTATATTAAAGGTCTACACTAAAATAATTTCTAATTAAACCTAAGTTCCACCCTATTATAGCTAATTGATTATTCAAAAGTAATTAAAATTCGAGTAAAAAACATGTGATAAATTACACACATCAGTTAGCAGGAGAGTGCCTTTTACTAATGTGAGATTTAGAGGCTTTGGGCCAAGCTAGAGGAGCTAAGGATCTATAATGCTAGACCTTACAAGAGAGAACCACTAGATAATAGAGATGATGATGATAAGGATAAAGATGAAGATTCTGACAATAAGTTTTGATTCCTTCCTTCGATATTTTGCATTAATTATGCTGATGGTGATTTTTGGACATTTGAGATGTATTTTGACTAACGTGTTGCTTTTATGATGATTTTGATGCTTCCTAATTTCTCTGTGTTCTTTTCTATATCTACTTTTCCATTTGCTTGCTGTGATGACATAATAAATAAAAAAAAGTGAATAGGTTTATAGGAAATTACAATAGAAAAGGATATGAACTCTAAGATGTAAATTTTTCCTTTATATGTGATAGATGTAGATTCAGACATTTACTTCTTAACACATCGAATTCTAACAATCATCCTCATTCACACCAAGTGGCACTTTTCATGAGCATGGTTGTATGTTGAGTATTTTAGAGTGCAAGTACCCTTGTCCTTAATTAGCCCTCTCGATTTTCTACTTAAGTATTTTATCTCTTTTTTTTATATGTAGTGTCACTTGAGATGATCGACATTGACCTTCTCTAAAAATTCATTCCCATAAACATCCATAAACTTGACAACACCATTTAAGAGAATGATTTTAACCTAAGTCCTTCCTAATTGGGTCAAAATTTCCTCTTAGGTTTGGTGCATTTTATTTTGCTTGCCTCAATACCTAGTCTCCAACTTTGATGTCATGCTACCTAACCCTTTTGTCAAAAGCCTTTGTAATTCTTCTTTGATACAATTGTGTATGATGAAATGCCTTTAACCTTTCACTTTCTATCAAATACAGTTGCATTAGTTTATATTCCATGCACTTTGCCTTAGGTGAATTGGCTTTGATTATCGTTCTGAGGGATTTTATCTTTATTTTAATGTGTAGTGAAGGAGTTGCCTTGGTGGACATTCTCACTATTGTACAATATCCTAAAAGAGTGAATGGTAGTTTATTAGCCCAATTATGATAAGTTTTGATCATCTTCGAAAGTATCTTCTTGATGTTCTTATTTGATGCTTCCATGACCCCATTGGCTTGCAGTCTGTAGGGTGATGGCTTGTAATGCTTCACCTTGTACTTCTCAAGCACTGTCTTTAATTCTCTTTGGAATTGTACTCTATTGTCTAAAATTAAGTGATGAGGGATCCCATATCTATAATAAATTCATTTCTAAGAACTTAGCTACTTGCTTTGCCCTTAGTTTGGCAAAGGATTTTGCTTCCACCAATTTTGTCAAATAATCAATTTCCACCTAGGTATATCTGTGTCCATTCAAGGCTATAGGATGAATATCTCTTATAATATCAAGTCCCTATACTGAAAATGGCCAGGGAGATGACATGGTGTGCAACTCTAAATGGGGTAGATGGATGACATCCCCATAAATCTAACACTTGTGGCATTTCTTAGAGAACTTAACAAATCCTCAATCATTATCATCTAGAAGAACTCGTGTCTCATTATCTTATTGGTTAGGGTTGTACTGTTCATGTACGGGCCAAAGACTCCCTCATAACATTTGTTATTACCTTTTTTGCCTCACTCTCATCTAAGCAATGAAATTACATCCTATCTGAGGTCCTTTTATACAAAAAATCTTGGTAAAGAGTGAAATTTGCCACCAACTTTTTGATGATTATCTTATCCCTTTCACTTGTTCCTTATGGATATTTATGCTTATCGATATATTGCTGAATGTCATAAAACCACAATTTCTTATCTACTTTTGCTTCTATTACCCTTGCGTTCTTATAGTATGGCTGACTAGACTTTAGTAGTATCAAGGGGTTTATGGGCATAATTAGTGGTCCATCTTAAACTGACACTAATGATGTAAAGTTGTTTACCATTTGATTGTGGTTTCTCAGTAAATGGAAGAATCTTCATTTTTGGAAGGACTGTCCCAACTGCTATAAATATTTTAGATATAGTTTCAAGTGTGACTCTTTTATATCCTATTCATGAGTAGGTTGATTAATTACCAACATTGAATCACCTAATATTTCTACCTCTATAACCTTGAAGGCTATGAGTGGTTCCATCCCCATTATACATGCTTCTTACCCTTATCTATAGTTGGATCATACCCCAACCCTTAGAAATGAAGGTAGTCTTCTTACCCTTATCTATAATTGGATCATACCCTAGTCCTTGCTTGTGAGTTTGTCCATTGAAGTTAGACAATACTAAAATTCCATTCTTCTTCTTTTCGAGCCCAATTCTAAGTTCATTACTCATCTTCTTCATCATAGTTGCTACTTTTGGACTAACCCAATCTTTAATAATCATTGATACTTGGAAAGTTGGAGGTGTTATATTCATGCAAGCAATTATGCTAGTAATCTTAGCTTCAATAGTGACTACCTTCTCATTCAGTGGAAACTTGATTTTCTAGTATAGTGTGGATGGCAAGTGAAACTAGGGTCTTCCTAATAATAAGAAAAATTTAGCAGAATGTCTAATATCATGAATTCCATAATAGACTCAATCTCTCCCACAGTGACTGTAGCTTTGAAGATTCCAAGCATTTGCTTCTTAAAGTTATCATAAGCTCTTATTATTACATTAGATGCTTTAAGATCTTTAATTACTATCCTAAATTTGTGAAGCAACCTAAGTGGATATAGATTGGTAGCTTACCCATCATCAACTATGACATATGAAGTTTTCTTAGCTTTTATAACCACTTGGATGAATAAAGGCCTATTATGGACTTTCCTTTCTAGTGGGAGGTCACTATAAGAGAAAGAAACAGTACTGCTAGGTTTTGGAAGTAGTGAAGCTATAATATCTTTAGGAAAGGTATTTGAAGAGATCTTTGTATCATCCAAAGCACATGCTAAAGCATCCCTGTGTTTCTTTGATGTTATCAAAATGTCCCAAATACTGACTTGAGCTTGCATCTTTCTAAGTTGTTTCAAAACTGAGTCTTCCTCTATTTGAATAGTAGTTTCATTCTCTTTAGCAACTTCTTTAGCAGCTTCCTACCTTTTACCAAGTCCTTCTCAGCATTCTGATACACTCTTCAACTTCATGTCACATGATTAACTGATGGCTCCTCATCAGAGTCATACCATATATTAATCCCCATCACATATAGCATGTTTGGCAGCTAGATAGTAATAATCCCATCTTTTTTTATCGAACTCCTCTCCCCACCCAGAGGGCATAATAACTTCCTTTTTAAAAGGGACTGAAGAAGGGGTAATGAATTTTACTTTAAAGTTAAATTTTCCTAAAGGTTGCCTCAATATATCCCAAAATTCCTTATTTCCCTTTAGTTATTCCTTCTTTTCAGATTCAAATGGTCTATTATCATCAATAATCTCATTAACTCTTCTTATTGCTATTTGGCTCAGTCTCATTTGCATTATCATGTAAGGTGTATAGATAGGAGGGATATACATGTAATAATAACCTGAGGGATCCATCTTGTCATCACTTGAGTCATATATGAGATTCATAAAGGCTACCTCTAGTATTGCTAGAAGTTCTCTTTCATCTCTTTTCACCCTTTTTGCCTCACTCTTTAAAATATCCTAGATTAAGCTTTCTATTTAGGATGCCAGAGGTGGCATGTTTCTGTAGGTTGCTTTTTAGGGTCCTACTTTGTCATGACCCAAAACTAGGAGTCATGACCGGTGCTAGGGAATGAGAATTCTTTTGAATCCGGAACCCATAGCAAGCCTAAGAAAAATGAAAATGTGCATTTCATAAATAAAAGCATGACCGAATTAAAATTTTTTGAATCAAAATATAAATATAAAAATAAATACTCAGTATCCTTTCATAAATAAATATATCTTCACATAGTGTTCAAATAAAATTCTTAAAGTATAAAGTACCAGACAAAAGAATACTCTGTTGATATAATAACATTACTACTACAGTTTCTAAAATACAAATCAGAGTTCACATGTACATTTACATAAAATAGTTAGGACGGAAGAACACCAACAAAAAACTCCACTTCTAAGGTCTGACGATATAGGATCTCCTGAAAAAAATAATTGAGGGGGCTTCAGACCTCATTAAGTGAATTATTATACTATTTATACATGCATCTAAAACATATCCAGTCAAGCATTATATATATATGCATTTCACACAAATGCCAAACTCTACTTTATAAATATAATAAATACAGAAAACATTTATTTTAATACATGAAGGATCAAATAGAACCCTATTAAACGCAACCTTAATCAACCATATCATCACTCTAGCCATACATGCTCACTTAAATCTAAATAGATCACTTATTCCATTCTGGACAGTAGACTGGCCCTGAGACACTAAGTCAACCGAGCTCCAACAGTCTAATTGTCAGTGTGATTGGCCTCGAGACACTTGGTCAACTGAGCTCCAGCAATCACACCCTTAATCACATCACATCTCAATCAAATCAATCAAATTATAATCAATCAAATCATAATCACTACAATTAATTCCTCACTCATACCTAAATCTATCATATTGGTACATACACGGTCCTAGTGCTGTCCACTAGGAAGCACGTTCTATTGATATCATTTATTTATAATAAATCATTCAAATGGAAAATAAATAATGTTGAATAACATTCATAATATATACCAGAAATATACCTAAAATAAACCAACTATATTTCGGGATGTCAAATAAAACATGAAATATACTAAAGGTAAACCATTAATATAATTTAAAACAATTTAAGTGTATTTCAATAATATAACATGCATTTACTTAAAAGTATACTTAAATATACTAAAGATATACTCTAAGCACACAATCATTTAATAAAACAATTATACATAAATATTCATTTAAAACATGTATATGTACTAAAACATGCATTTAGGTTTAACACATATAAAAAAATATACCAAAAATAACCTAATTATTTAGCATGCATATATAAAAAATAAAACCTAAATATACCAATAACATGTTAGGTTTAAATCAATAATATGACATGCAGTTATTTATGAATAAATAAAAAACATGCTAAAAATATACCTAAAGTCAACTAATCATATTATAAATTAAATTTCTTTTAAAAACATATAATGAAAATAAAAGAAAAATCCTAAGTCATGCATCCTAAATGCAATACACATATATATAGTATAATAACTCACGTGTGTGTACTCCTCGAGATAGACTCTGTGGGTCTGGTTTGTTAGACCTCGGTCTCGGTGCAACTAGAAAAATAAAATAACATCAACAATTAGAATAAACTTCTAATTCTACGCTTCTAGGATTACTATAGAAAGACTCATCAAAAATTCAAAACTAGACCCGGACCAGTTGTCACGTTTTATGAGAAATCTACCAAAATTTTGGCAGAGTCTCCTTTGTAAAATCGACATCTCCCTACAAAAGTAGGGCCGATCCTGCACAGAAAATACACTTCAAAAATTTCAAAGCGCAACACCTCGGGTTGGGACCTCCAAACTCCACAAATCTCCAACCGAGATTCGCAATGCACAAACAAATAATATTTAACAGTAAAATAATAAAAATCATCAAGAACCATAAAAATATTTAAAAACCTTTATTTTCCAATTAAAACATAAAAGTTTAATTTAAATAATATTTAATAAAAATTCATAAATGAAATAAAATTCCCATTTTACAATTTAATTTACATAAATTGTAAATAATATTTAAAATCACAATTTAACATCACAAAAATAATAAAATACACATTTAATTTCAAAATTAGTAAATACACTAATTATTTACATAATATTCCAAAAGTTATCAAAATTAACAAATAAAATCTCAAATATTATATAATATTAACAAAAATTCAATTTTACAATTATTCAACATAACATAATAAAGTTCATGTTTAATTGCTTAAATAGTTTAATTATATAATAAAAATAGTTTAAACCCCATTTTATTTCCAAAATAATATATAATATATTATTTGAAAATAATTTTTGAAAAAAATAGTATTAATTAGTTTCAAATAATAATTAATTTGTAAAAATCATTTTATTACCTTAGATAATTATAAAATCAACTAAAACATAATATTTAACTCAATAATTCAAAATACACATAAATTATATAAAATTCCATAAAAATTATTTTATCAATAAATAACCTTCTAATATTAACTAAAACACAAAAATTAAATTTTAAATTCAATCAAAATTCACATTTAATTCAATATTCCAAAATTTACATAAACTATAAATATTTATAAAAATTATATAATAGTACCCAAAAATTAATTTCTCAACATTATAATTACTAACAATATATAACAACAATAATTTACCCAAATTTGAAATTAAAATAATTAACTAACAAAAAAATTTAACAATTAATAATTAAATATAAAATAGTCAAAAAAAATAACCAAAATAACTTAGATCAACTCAAAATTAACCAAATAATTATACTAAATACTAAATAATTAAATAAATAATATGTAAGTTAACTAAAACTCAAAATCAACCTAAAAACTACCAAAAACAACCACCTAACAGTTAACATAACTAACACTAACACACACTTACCAAACAAGAAGATCAAAGGCAGAAGGATGTTGTAAATGCTGCCATGTCTGGCAACGGCAGATGGCGGTAGTGGCGAAGCTGGACTTCACGGCAGCTGGTGGTCTCACGCGAGGAGGAGGATGTTGCTGTTGTCACTCTCGACGGCTTCTACAGCTTCTCCCATGGCAGTGATGACGGGAAGAAGAAGATGGTGGCGCTGGCAAAGGCTGAGCAACACAAGGAAGAATAAATTGTAAAATAATAGGGGAGGGTACTGTTTGCGCGAAGAGGATAGGAAGAAGGAGCCTGCATTTGATCTTCTTCTTCCTTTCTTTATATATATATATATATATATATATATATATATATATATATATATATATATATATATATATATATATATATAACCTAAAATAATAAATAATATACACATAAAATAGTAACCCTAATTATATGTGTGCATATATATTTATAATAACATACAATAACCATGCAAAAAATGTGGTGTAATAATAATAATAATAATAATAATAATAATAATAATAATAATAAACATCATTTAAAAAAAAATAACATTAATACTTAAATAATATCATTAAAAAAATTCTTAAAGTAATAATTATAATGTAAATAAATTTTCAAAATAATAAGTTTTAAAATAAATATTTACTTAGAAAATTATGATTAAACATGAAATAATAAATATTAATCACAACATAATAAAATAATCAATTATAATTTTAGATTTTATTAACAATGCGTATTTCAATATTTAATAAAATAATTTAAAAAATAGGGTTATTACGGTCTCCCCTCCTTATAAGAATTTGTTCCCGAATTCCAAGAAAAGAATAGACAAGAATCAAGGAGGAAAGAGATACGGGTAAGAAGCTCGCATCTTAGTTTCAGTCTCCCAGGTATGCTCTTCTATGTTGTTGCTTTGGTATAGCATCTAGATCATCGAAAAATGATTCGAGTATAACTGTCGAACTTGATAATCTACAATCGCCACTGATTCCTTCTTGAACTTCATATCTTTGTTCATTACTACATTGTCCCACTACAACACATGCGAAAGGTCTAAAATGCACTTTCTTAGCATCGAGACATGGAACATTGGATGCACTTGAAATAGATTCGGAGGCAAAGCCAACCGATATGCAACCATACCAAATCTCTTCATATCATTCTTCAGAGACACCTTCATAAACACAGTCTCCAATCTGAAACTCCATATCTCTATGCCTAGGATCCGCATAGCTCTTCTACCCACTAATTGTGGTCTCTGATTTGCTTTAAGCACAATAATTTTCTCTGATGTATTCTAGATAATCTTAGGTCTAAATAAGACTTTCTTCCATATAAGCCTCATGTAGTGTTATTTCAATACTGCCATGGTAGTTGGTATTATAAGCGAATCCCGCAAGTAGCAAATAATTAACCCAGCTACCTCCCAGATCCAAAACACACATCTTTAACATATAATCTAGTGTTTGGATCGTCCTCTTAGACTGACATCTATTTGAGGATAAAAAGTAGTATTGAAATCTAACCAGGTGCTTATCACTTCTAATAACTTTTGTCAAAATCGAGAGGTAAACGCTGTACCTCTACCATATACAATGGACACAGATATTCCACATAGGCACATAACGTGCTTCATGTATAGCTTATCCAACTTAGCTGCAGAATAAGTGGCTTTCACAGGCAAGAAATGTACAAACTTGGTTAACCTGCCCTCAATCACCCAGATGGGATCGTATCCATCCTTAGAACGAGATAAAGCAACCACAAAATCCATAGCAATCCTTTCCCACTCCACTCAAGAATAGGGAGAGGCTGAAGCTTCCTAAAAGGCTTTTAATGCTCAGTTTTCACCTATTGGTAAATTAAACACTTAGAAATATAATTAGCCACATCCTTTTTCAATCTATCTCACTAGTATTAATCCTTAATACTACGGTACATCCTGGTAACATCTGGATGTACGCTGTAAGCTCATTCCGCAACTTATATAGAATCTCTTTTCTCAAATTTTCCAATATCAACCCTAAATAATTAACTTGTATATCTCTTACCAGAAGATCATTCTATGATGAAATGCCATGATGACATGCTATAATGAATGTTATGATGAAATGCTAGAATGAAATGTCATGATGAAATGTTGTAATGAGATGCTATGATGATATAATGAAATATTGTAATAATGTCTAATCATATCCTCTAAAGCTCATGTAACCCTTGGATCAACAGTCTTCTTCAGCAACTGGAAACTGTTCTAACAAACATCTGGCCATAAAACTTAACATTCTTTTGAGTTAGGCAGGTTATAGGAGCTACAATTCTATAGAATTCTACTTAGCTCTCCTATATTACCCAGTTAAACCCAGAAAACTACAAACATCAATAACTGTAATCAGTATAGAATATTCAGACACTGCCTCAACCTTAAATCAATCTTAAAAAAGAACTATTCACCTTGAAGTTGATTAGATATATTATTTATCCTCTAAAGAGGATACTCATTCAATTTTATATAATCAATGCATAGTGTGGGTGTACCATCCTTCTTCTTCACTAACAGGACTAGTGCACTCTAAGGAAAGACACATGGTCTGACAAAACCCTTGTCCAATAAATCTCGCAATTGCTCCTTTAGCTTTATAAGAGCCATTTTGTGCAATTGCATCGAAATAAAAGCTATATCAGGAACCACATCGATGCAAAATTCAATCTCTATGAGGTGGTAAACCTAGCATTTCACAAACTACAGGGATAATTGAAATAAAGATCTTTTTCACTGTAGTATCTTTAACCACTATTATATCCTTAACAATCTTTTCTCAACATCTTTCTAGCAGTGATTGTGGAGAGGAGATCTTGAAGTGCAGAACTCTTGTCACTCACAAATCTAAATTCTTCTCCATTAAAAATTCTAAAAATCACCTCTTACTTCGACAACCAACCACTGCATAGTGTCGAAACAACCCATTCATATCTAATCACTATCAATTGCACCCCAAAGATTGAATTTATGAGTAATTCTCTAAATTTCAGTTCTTAGTTCGGATGCCAATGTATATCGAACTTAATTCCAGAATATACAGTTTTACTAGTCTCTTCTTATACTATATCAC
This sequence comes from Mallotus nudiflorus, assembly GCA_947683625.1. Taxonomy (NCBI): domain Eukaryota; kingdom Viridiplantae; phylum Streptophyta; class Magnoliopsida; order Malpighiales; family Euphorbiaceae; genus Mallotus; species Mallotus nudiflorus. Next base: position 10,677,834 of record CANTUR010000009.1, read on the forward strand.
GTCTACAATATGGCGTGACAAATTGAAGAGTTTACAGGCATTCTTCTCAACTGACTACTCTTCACTTACTCTGTATAATAACAGCCACAAGTAATATCCTTCCTTAAAAATGGATGGAAGTATATTAGAAATCAACCTTTAACTCCAACCATAATCTACAGTCAGAACTGACAACTTCACTATCAAGAGTACAAAAGTGATTTGTCTTTATTAGACATCTTCCAATTCCTTCATTAAAGCATACTTAAACAACTATCAAACTTAGCTAAATGTCATCAAACTCTCATTAATCTTGGCTATCCTAGCCACAATTGTTGTTTGTACCTCTAACAACAACTACTTTGGCCTTTGAGTTATAGTTACCGCAGACCTACCCCTATACTAGATAGATATAGTAGGGCTGAAACTATAACCACAACTTCAACTTGAAAAGACTGATTTCCAATATTGTCTTTGTAGAAGAAATAATTTGCATTCACCATGCTGAAAAGACATGGAAAATCAATAGGATTCAGAATATAGAATATATACAGAATTAATGTATCCCAAGTTCTCGACTAAAATATAAATACATCTGTTGTACGATCAAAAGTATCGACACTGCACCTTGGGAATCTCCTGTTACAGAAGCAACATCATCGCAATGCTAAGCCACCAGCTCCTCATTCAATTGTTCCCATTATTTATGGTGATCATCTGCCTTCTAAGTCCATCTTTACCCCTATACCTAACAAGCTGCACAGGGGGTAGAATCTCATGCTCAAAAGATTACTATCATCGATCTCATCGATCGATGGAGCGACTCACGCTCGAGGCACATAGAAAAGAACAAAACAAAATAAACAATTCAACCAATCACAAACATCAACAGACACCCTAACGGTTATGTGAAATTCCTAATGCAAGGAAGACTTTTCAAAGACATGATCGAACCTAATTTAACTGCAGTAGTTCCAAAAAAATCACAACTCGACAACCTAGGTCCACATCTCTAAACGTGGCTCTGATACCAACTTTATCATAACCAAAAACTAGGAGTCATGACCGGCGCTAAGCAATTAAAATTCTTTCAAATCTGAAACTCGTAGCAAGCCTAAGAAAAATAAAAACATGCATTTCAAAAATAAAAGCACGACCGAATTAAAATTTTTCGAATCAAAATATAAATATAAAAATAAATATTCAATATCCTTTTATAAATAAATATATCTTCATACAGTGTTCAAATAAAATTCTCAGAGTATAAAGTATCAGACAAAATAATACTCTGCTGATACAATAATATTACTACTGCAGTTTCTAGAATACAAATCAGAGTTCAAATGTACATTTACATAAAATAGCTAGGACGGAAGAACACCGGAGAAGAACTCTACTTCTAAGGTCTGACAATATAGGATCTCCTGTAAAAAATAATTGAGGGGGGGAGGGGAGGGGAGGGTCAAACCTCACTGAGTGAATTATTATACTATACAAACATGCATATAAACCATTTCCAGTCAAGCATTCTTATATATATATATATATATATATATCATGCATTTAACACAAATGTCAAACTCTACTTTATAAATATAATAAATGTAGAAAACATTTATTTTAATATATGAAGGATCAAATAGAACCCTATTAAACGCAACCTTAATCAACCATATCATCACTCTAGCCATACATGCTCACTTAAATCCAAATAGATCACTTATTCCATTCTGGACAATAGACTGGCTCCGAGACACTTAGTCAACTGAGCTCTAGCAATCTAACTGTCAGTGTGATTGACCTCGACACACTTGATCAATCGAGCTCCAGCAAGAACCATAAAAATCATTAAGAACCATAAAAATATTTAAAAACCTTTATTTTCCAATTAAAACATAAAAGTTTAATTTAAATAATATTTGATAATAAAAATTCATAAATGAAATAAATTTCCATTTTATAATTTAATTTACATAAATTGTAAATAATATTTAAAATCACAATTTAACATCACAAAAATAATAAAATATAAATTTAATTTCAAAATTAGTAAATACACTAATTATTTACATAATATTCCAAAAATTATCAAAATTAACAAATAAAATCTCAAATATTATATAATATTAACAAAAACTCAGTTTTACAATTATTCAGGATAACATAATAAAGTTCACGTTTAATTGCTTAAATAGTTTAATTATATAATAAAATTAGTTTAAAACCCATTTTATTTTCAAAATAATATATAATATATTATTTGAAAACAATTTTTGAAAAAAAAAGTATTAATTAGTTACAAATAATAATTAATTTGTAAAAATCATTTTATTACCTTAAATAATTATAAAATCAACTAAAACATAATATTTAACTCAATAATTCAAAATATACATAAATTATATAAAATTCCATAAAAATTATATAAATTCATAAAAATTATTTTATCAATAAATAACCTTCTAATATTAACTAAAACACAAAAATTAAATTTTATATTCAATCAAAATTCACATTTAATTCAATATTCCAAAATTTAAATAAACTATAAATATTTATAATAATTATATAATAATTCCCAAAAATTAATTTCTCAACATTATAATTACTAACAATATATAACAACAATAATTTACCCAAATTCAAAATTAAAATAATTAACTAACAAAAAAATTTAATAATTAATAATTAAATATAAAATAGTCAAAAAAATTAACCAAAATAACTTAGATCAACTCAAAATTAACCAAATAATTATACTAAATACTAAATAATTAAATAAATAATATGTAAGTTAACTAAAACTCAAAATCAACCTAAAAACTACCAAAAACAACCACCTAACAACGAACATAATTAACACTAACACACACTTACCAAATAAGAAGATCAAAGGAAAAAGGATGTTGTAAATGCTGCCATGTTCGAAGACAGTAGATGGCAGTGGTGGCGGAGTTGGACTTCACAACAGAAGGCGATGATAGTTGGTGGTCTCACGCAAGGAGGAGGATGTTGCTACTATCACTCCTGGTGGCTTCTGCAGCTTCTCCTATGGCAGTGATGACGGGAAAAAAAAGATGGTGGCACTGGCAGAGGCTGAGCAACATAAGGAAGAAGAAATTGCACAATAACAGGGGAGGGTACTGTTTGAACGAAGAGGACAGGAAGAAGGAGGCTGCATTTTATCTCATTAAAGGGGTTTAAGGAGGCCTCTTTGCTAGAGTCTTTAAAAGACTTTAAATAAGCGAAGGTTGAAGTTTAAGTATTTTCAGATTCTTAGTGCAATGACAATTAGGTTTGCTTCAGTAGGATGGGTGATTTATAGGCTGAGTTGGTTTTTTGTAGAGATTTTTGGGTCGAGAGACTTCCCCATCTTCAATTCAAATACCAGCTTGGTAAAGTGCTTTGAAGGAAGGGTAATGAACAAATAACATCTATTTATAAAAATGGGGTAGTTGTCATACATTGAATTTTGACTGTCCCCTAAAAGGTCCAGTGATGAAAATAATTTTTTGAATATGATTAGTGTCTATTTGTTCATACCACCTTTAAAGCATGCTAAAGTCTAAAAAACCCATAAACTGAGCCTTTAAAGTACGAAATCGATCACCGAGTCACTAAGTCATACATTGATTTTATGAATTATTGGAATAATAAGTTGCTTAATTCGAGCAAACATTACTCAAAACATGCAACTCGTTAGACCAATGCTTGTCTTGAAAAATTGGAATCCAACTTTGTGAAAAATGGAAGTCAATTTTAATAAAATGGACAATGAAAATGCATTTGAAAGGCTCAAAAACCTTGAAAGACACTATACAAACCTAAAAATCAAAATGCGCAAAAGAGCATGTGACCAAGCACCCCCTTGTGTGTGGTCATGCACTAGACAGTGTGGTCATGTGATCTTGTGCACATACGCTCACTCCTAGATGCATAAACATGCGTACATAGATGTAATCGCTTGTGCACATGTGCAAAAAGCTACTTTTCCTTATAAATACTGGTCTCCACCTCCCATTTTAAGGGGAAATGTACACACATACTTAAATGCTACTAAATTGAAGACTCAAGACTCCTTATTCACACATTTCTAGCTTATTTTACACACTTTTCATAGGATTTTTAGACTGACTTGAACCAAACCTACCCATATTTTTGTCAAAGCACGCTTCAAAGGTATATAATTTACATTCTACATTTCATTTTTAACCTCTCGATGAGGACAACTTGAAAATCCATGAAGCTAAAGCTTTAAAAAACCAAAAATTAGCTCAATCAAGTATGAGGACCAAATAATCATTTTTCCATATTTATTTTACTGTCTTGCATTTTATTTTATTGCTGCAAGCAGTTAAGAAATTATTACAATTTTATGGTGATATTGGCAATTTGCATGTTAATTGAAGAACTTTCTGCACTGTCTAATTATATTAAACTATCATTTTACATTTTCTAGTTTAAAAAAATGTGAAAATCACAAAAATATCATTTTTACACTAAATTTGCATTTTCTTCATAATTTCCTATCATATTATGCATTTGCATTATTTTGGTCATAACTTTATTATAAAAATCACATTTTTATAATAAATTTCACATTTTTGCATCAGATATCCATTTTTCATTATTTCTGCATCACTTTCATTATAAACATCGCATTTTTATAATAAAGTTTACATTTTTATGCTAATCCTGCATCTCATTCATAAAATTATCATCTTTTGCATCACTATTAGAAAAATAAGTTTTAGCAAGAGGAAATTTTGTCATTAAAAATGCATTTCCGGTTGTCAAAAACTTTTAATGATTGGAAAATTACCATAATAAAATTTCATTGTAGGCTCCATAGTTAAAAGTAAATAGTGATTGGAACAAGAATCCCATTATTAAAATAAATAATGACAGGATGGTATTTGTAGACGGCGGGGTTTAGCGTGCGTTCAAGATTTTAGCAACCACAACACCGTTTAGGCTTAGGGCCTTAGAGAACACACTACTATGTCACAAAGTCATAGCATTGAGAAGAGGAGTCACCACCCAAGGTAATAACTGTGATAATTTAATTGGTGGTACTTGATTTTCTAAAAGAAAGTTAGCATCATTACCAGGAGATTCTGGGAACGGAATACTAACTTCTCTTAGTCTCATATTCATTTAAAATAATTTTATAAATGATTATTTCATCCTCTAATTACATGCAATTTTATTTAACCCTATTTGACATCTATCTAACCATAGGCATCTAGTCAGTAAAATTACACATAAAAAATGCACTCAAGATTGCGTTGTCCCTAAGTCTAAACTATGTTAATTTTATTAAAAGTTAGCTAGATTTACATTTTTTATTTACAAGTGAGAAATGGACTAAAGGTGGGCCTACATTTTTATTAATTAGTGAGCCTATATCTATTTCTTTTACTTTGTTTAAGGAATGGGCTTAAGTCTATTCAATTTTAAAGAAAAATTAAATTAGTGGGCCTAAGTCTAACTTGGTTTTATTTAAAATAAGAAGTGGGCTTAGGTCTATTTAATTTAAAAGAAATAAAATTGAGTGGGCTGAGCTAAGTCTAAACAAGTTTTAATTAACTAAGTGGGTCTAAAATCTAATTAACCTAATGGGCCTAAATTGATTTTAATCATTTAAAGTCCTAAACCACTTTTTAAGTCTATTTAAAGTGAGTTGGACCTAAGCATGAGCTTAGGGCCCAAAATAATATAAAACCCCAAAAACACAACCCAAAACAAATAAAATAAAAAAAGGATCAAACAAACATTTTAGTGATTTTCTAGAAACCCTAAATGAATTACATGCAAACCCTAAATTAAGCTACTGCCACCATTGATTTTAATTGATTTTTACCCAATTGAACCTAATTACTAATTGATTTTAAACGCAGAAAATTAAATCTTTCACAATTCTCACTATTGGGGCTATTACAAACTACATACAAAATTAAAATTAAACAATTATACACCCATGAATTAAAATAACTACATACGATACCAAAATGCGAAATAAAGATAAAAATCCTAGGTTCTACTGGAAAATAACACATGTAGTGTCCTCCTCAATCCACATTCGCATATAAAAACAAAAACACATAAATAATCAGATTAGTAGTGAAATTGAATAATTAAAATAATAAAAAAATAAAATCACAAAAAGAAAAGAATAGAAAAGAACACTGATGATTTTAGATGTTGTGCAAATGCTTTGAGATAGCCCCTCAAATTGGATTATCACCGTTAAAATTGAGTTAGTATTGATTTGATTCTGGACTAGGATTTGATTGCGTTCAAAGACACTGACAGTATCCAAAATTAGGGTTTTGAAAGACAAGGGTGTTCTTCACGTCTAAAATTTTAGGGTTTTCTTATGCGATAGGGTTTTTTTTTTGTAACTCTCTTCTCTCTTTCGCAGTCTCTCTATTTTTTCTTTCTCTTGTCTTCTTTTTTTTAGTCTGTGTGTGTGAGTTTTCCTCAATTCCTCCATCTGCGATAGTCTCTAGCTCCTCACACATGCAGACTATTTGCTTTTTAAAGCAGAGTCTGCCTGCGTACTGACTCTCTAAATTTGTAAGAACATATCCATCTTTTCCAAAACAAACTGATAAGGATTTTGATTTTGAAAGCTATTTGCATGTTTTGAATGAATTGAAACCTTTTCAGATAAAAATAATAATAAAATTAAATTTTCAACCAATCAAAACATTGAAAAAACTGACAAAAAAATGAAAAAATACACAAAAAAATAAAAAATGGGACTTTTTATGTGTTGGCATTGTGCAATGCTGATCGACATTACATAATGCCAGTCGGTAATATGTAAGATCAACATTATGTAATGCCAGTCAACTTTGTGTAATGTCGAAATGTCGATCGACATTTTATCTGCAATTTATGTAAATTAAGTCAAATCTCTATTAAACTGTAACATACTAATGATTTTATTTTTTCTTACCATGTGCCACTCAACAATGTTAAGCTGATCACAATACATCTGCAAAGTATTTCTGTTGCTAGCAAGGTAGAAAGAACCCCATCTCATCATTAGAGGAAAAGTCCTATCATAACTGATAGCATCAAAGCCTCGAATAAACCCCATCTTTATGCTCCAGATCTAGAAAAAAGAGAATATATCAAAAAAAAGGCAAAGAAAAGCAAGACTATAAAGATCAAAGGAAGGAGAACATACATGCAAGATGTGCCAAAAGCCACACATCATGACAACACCTCTACGGATAGTGTCTAGTCTATAGTAAATATAAGCGAGTGCAGTAGATCCCTAATCTAGTGTGGCAACTCGATCTAAGTCACGAAGAGGACCCAATAGAGCAATACTAACCTCATGACCAATCTCATAAAAGAGGGTTGTACTTAATAATATCAAAAGGAAACACCTTGCCTTATGGACAATCTGACGAGGAGTAAAAATAGGAAGGCATTTGAATCCCCCAACTAAGGATGAAAGAAGAACATTCTTTCGATTCTTCCACGCTAGAGCGAACCCAATCAAATCTATCATGTACTGGCTCTGTGCATGCTCTGGAAGACTACAATAGCTAATGTCAAATAGGATTGGGGATCCTTCAAAGGAAATCCTGGCGATAGCAAAGAAACTCATAGGTGAAACAATCAGCTCACCCACATAAGTATGAAAGTGTAGGTAATATCCATTCGTCGCTCGATCAAAGTGAACAAAGAGTAATGGTCAGACCGGCCTCGAACAGTCGAAAGTGCAGTAATGAAATGCTTAAATTCGGAGGCCCAAATTAGATGTGTCACCTGCTCTGACAATCAATGAAATAATTCCCAAGCTAGATTGAAATAACTCATGAACTTCATCAGATGCTAGTTCAATTTCAAAATAATTATAAATTAATTGAAAGATTAATTAATTAATCAAATAATTTAAATTAAAGGATTTGATTAATTAATTAATTGACCCTAAAAAATTTAGAGCTGATCGACAATGTAGATTGTCGACCGGCATTCTACTATGCCGATTAGCATTCCCTGGCCAATCAAAAATCTGGAATTTCGACCAGAATTACAGACATCTGATCCGTTATACAAACAACCCAAGAGCTAAATTTCATATTTTCATAGTTTAATTTCAATTATATCATGCATTTTCATGTTAATTTCTAACTAATATACATGTCAATCTCTACTCTAAAACTAACTCTAATTACTAATTATACAGGTGATATTTTTGCAGAAATAAACAGAAGCAAGAAAAGTTACCTCATTACCCACATCTCTACACTTGTGGGTATGTAAATGAGTTAAAGGAAAGATATTTGAGTCTTCTCAAAGTCCAAGATCATTCTGAGGAAAACAAAGAGGCAAAATCATCTAACGTTCTAAAGTCTCAACTCTCTCATATTGTCTGTGTGACGAGGAGGCCATAGGCTCAAACGGATTGCAAATTAGACGTCACATGATGAAGAAATCAAGGAAAGAAAATCAATGAAATGAAAGGAAAATGAAGAAAGGAGATAATGGAATGTTATATACAAAAAAAGGAAAGTTTATACAAAGTGGAAAATATCCACTTTACTCCTTATATGTGGATCCAAGTTCTTTCATTATTTCATTGCAATTTGGTCCATACTTGCATTCTGATTAGGAACATGTTCCTAATTAAATAATGACATTCATCAAATTAATAATTCATTGAATTATTAAAACTAAATAATCAAGATGTGATTCTAAATTTTCTATCAAGTACATAATACAGAACAAGATTATAGAATTCATTTTTTGCATTTTACATGCATCATTTCAATTAAAAGATTCATATGTTGTACAATAGCTATGATATGAATTTCAAATGATTATGTTACATGTTGTATAATAGTCATAACCTTCATTATGTTTTTTACTGCATACTAGTTATGTCAAAAACTTTTAGATTCATCGGTGCTAGACGTTCCACAGGAACTATAGCAGATTTTAAATTTATCATCACTAGACGTCCCACAGGGAATATAGTGTGTATCATTAGAAGTCCCATAGGGAATATAATAAAATTCATTAGTGCTAGATGTTCCACAGGAACTATAACAATTTTTTAATTCAACTTCACTAGAAATCCCACAAGGAATATAGTGTGCATCGTTAGACGTCCCACAGTGAATATAACCAAATTCATTAGTGCTAGATGTTCCATATGAACTATAGCAGATTTTTAATTTATCATCACTAGACATCTCACAGGGAATATAGTGTGCATTGTTAGACGTCTCACAGGGAATATAATGAAATTCATCAGTGCTAGATGTTCCATAAGAACTATAGCAAGTTTTTAATTTATCATCACTAAACGTCCCACAAGGAATATAGTGTGCATCGTTAGATGTCCCGCAGGGAATATAATAAAATTCATCATTGCTAGACATTCCACAGGAACTATAGTATATTTTTAATTCAACTTCACTAGACATCCCACAGGGAATATAGTGTATATCATTAGACGTCCCATAGGGAATATAATGAAATTCATCGGTTATAGACTTTCCATAGGAACTATAGCAAGTTTTCAATTTATCATCACTAGACATCCCACAAGGAATATAGTATGCATTGTTAGATGTCCCACGGGGAATATAATGAAATTCATCATTTCTAGACGTTCCACAGGAACTATAGCAAGTTTTTAATTTATCATCGTAAAACATCCCATAAGGAATATAGCGAAAATCATTTGCACAAAGTCCACTAGACGTTAAGTAGGAAATATAGTGAGACTTGTCAAACATTACACCTTGCTCAGCAATTTAGGCATCAATCTATCATTTAGGATACAATCAAGTGTCCTAATTCCTTTCTTTTGAAATTGTGTGCTTCTATTGTTTTGTCGCAATTTGTCAAGCAAATAGCGACAAAGGGGGGCAATTGTAAGCACCCAATTTTAGGATGCAATTGTGCACAATTGTGATATAAGCCCCTATGATGAAATTTATTCAAAAATTGAACTTGGTTGTTAATTTTTTGGACTTTAAGGACTAAATTGCAATATTTTCTAGGATTTGATTGCAAGGAAGTCAATTTTTCAGGGGTCTTTTGGTAATTAAAAGTTAAAAAAATTAGGATCGGCATTTAATGCGATCAACATTGGTATAATGCTGACTAGCATTACACAATGACAATCAGCATTGTACGATACGTTAAAAAGTCCCATTTTTTGAATTTTTTATGTTTATTTATTTATTTTTTTCAATTTTTCAATGTTTTGATTGGTTGAAAATTTAATTTAATTATTATTATTATCTGATGAAAATTTCAGCACGTTCAAAATGTGCAAATAACTTTCAAAAATCAAAATTCTTATCTGTTTGTTTTGAAGAGATGAGACCGTTCCTGCAAATTTGGAAAGTCAGTACACAGGCAGACTTTGCTTTAAAAAGCAAAGAGCATGCATGCATGAGGGCTTTAGACTCACACAGACGGACGAACAGAGAGGTTAAAAAATATAGAGACACACAACAAGAGAAAAAAAGAAAAAGACAAAAAAAAAGAGAAAACATCTAGAGAACTGCGCAAGAAAATCTTGATTTCTTCCATCCTATCTAAAACTCTAATTTCTTGACATCATTCTTTAAAGCTTTGAAAATAACATTCTTTTCTTGGAATGCAATTAAGCCTCTGTCCAAAATCAAACAACAAGTAAAAAACAATGGTGACAATCTCAATCCGAGAGGCTATCTCAAAGTGTATGCACAACATTCATTTTTTTCTTCTCTTTCTTTTTGTGATTTTTATTTTATTTTATTATTGTTTTGATTATTCAATTTCATTACTAATTTGATTATTTATGTGTTTTTGTTTTGATGTGTGAATGTGGATTGAGGAGGATACCGCTTGTGTTTAGATGAACAGAAGGTCCATGGAATGCCATGGAAGAACCTGTGTTGTTTTCTAGTAGAACTTAGGATTTTTATCTTTATTTTGCATTTTGGCATCTTGTGTAGTTATTTTAATTCATGGGTATATAATTATTTAATTTTAATTCTTGTTAATAGTTTATAATAGCCTCAATAGTGGGAATAGTGAAAGATTTAATTTTTTGTGTTTAAAATCAATTAGTAATTAGGTTCAATTGGGTAAAAATCAATTAAAATCAATGGTGGCAGTAGCTTAATTTAGGGTTTGCATGTAATTGATTTAGGATTTCTAAAAAATCACTAAAATGTTTGTGTTATCCTTTTTTATGTTTTATTTGTTTTGGGTTGTGTTTTTGGGTTTTTATATTATTTTAGGCCCCAAGCTCATGCTTAAGTCCAACTCACTTTAAATAGGCTTAAAAAATGGTTTAGGACTTTAAATGATTAAAATCAATTTAGGCCCATTAGGTTAATTAGATTTTAGGCCCACTTAGTTAATTAAAACTTGTTTAGACTTAGCTTAACCCACTTAATTTTATTTCTTTTAAAATAAATAGACCTAAGCCCACTTCTCATTTTAAATAAAGCAAAGTTAGACTTAGGCCCACTAATCTAACTTTCTTTTATAATTGAATAGACTTAAGCCCATTCCTTAGACAAACTAAAATAAATAGATCTAGGCTCACTAATTAATAAAAAATGTAGGCCTACCTTTAGTCCATTTGTCACTTGTAAATAAGATGTAAATCTAGCTAACTTTTTAATAAAATTAACATAGTTTAGACTTGGGGACAACACGATCTTGAGTGTATTTTTTATGTGTAATTTTATTGACTAGATTCCCAGGGTTAGATAGATCTTAAATAGGGTTAAATAAAATTGCTTGTAATTAGAAGATGAAATAATCATTTATAAAATTATTTTAAATGAAGACGAGACTAAGAGAAGTTAGTATTCCATTCTCAGAATCTCCTAGTTGTGGTGTTAACTTTCTTTTAGAGAATTGAGTACCACCAATCAAATTGTCCCAATTATTACCCTGGGTGGTGACTTCTCTTCTCCACACTATGACTTTGTGACATAGTACTGTGTTCCCTAAGGCCCTGAGCCTAAATAGTGTCACGATTGCTAAAATATTGGACGCTTGCTAAACCCTACCGTCTACACTATACAAGCTCAATATCAAAAAATAATGTATATCCATTATAAATCTTAAGTCCAAAACCTCTTGAACAAATAATTCACCACTACAAGTACCATTGTTCACTTTGATTGAACTAAAAACATGAACAAAAAATTTGCCACTGCCACTGCAACTAGAAAATTTGTTTTTTCTGAAGTAAAAGAAAAGGAACATAGACAGAAACAAAAGCCAAAAAAAAGATAAAGATAAGAAATCATGGAACATAAACAATAAATCCATTCCTTAATAAAAGATCAATTAATAATACATTACATATAATGTGTATAGTAAATACACTTCCATAAAGCTGCAATAGTTGGAGCTGAAAAGGCAATGTAGGCAATATTTCTAGCAATAATAGCAGAAATTGTTTATGAGAAAGGAGCAACAATAATGAAAAGATAATAATCACCCAAAAATAACAGGAAATATAATAATAACTCAGAAAAAGCGAACTACAACATAAAAGCACATGATAGCATATCAACAAATAAAAGCAGGTGCTTTTCTTAAAGATCTTGCATTGATAATGAAAAAAGAAATCCAATTTTAAGTTGTTGTTGTTGGATTTTAAAGTTATTTCTAAACATGGGTACTAGAAAAGGACAGGAAAAACTAAAAGGAAGAAAATAAGGATTGGACCACAACTAATAACTGAAATAGTATAGATAAAAAATAAAAACATGGATTAATTGAGCAAATACCAAGAGTAAAGAAAATACCTTAAATGAGAAATTACTAAATGAGTAGTTGACTGATGAGACAGACTCATATTTTGTAAGCCCACCGCATTCATCCCCCTGTTTATCATTATATGCAAAGGACAAAATTTTCTAGTTATTTGGTAAAAATATTTTCAAATTATGATATTCGTAGAATAAGATATATAAAGAGACCTAAAATCAATGAATTTCCCAAAATAAGATATTCTCCTTAATTAAAAGTTAAAACAAAAAGAAAATAACAAGGAAGATTGATTAATCAAAATTATAGTAACGGTAACATCTTACATAACTTCTCTTACAATTCATAAAGCTTTAACTTAAGTTCCACTTTCTAGCATTAAAATCCATAAGGCTTTAGGATAGTAGGTAGACTAAATGCTTATTTATATCAATTATTTTATTTATCTGAGCTTACTTTTCATGATACTTTTAAAAAATAGAATGACTAGTATATAACAAGAGAATAGAGGTAACAAACTTCTCTTACCTGCATGAAATATTGTTCCTAGACTAAACAATGGCATTAATAAGTAATATAAGAATTAGAAAAGGACATGACCAGTAACACCATTTATATAACAAGTGAATAGAGGTAACAAACTTAAGGCATTATGTAACTCTGCTTTAATACATTATTCTAAATAAATAGACAAATAATTAAGTGATGAATAGACAAACATTTATATATCATTGGTGGTCATGATAAGTTTGAAAAGTGTAATTGAGATGGAAATAGAGTCTGGAACTATATTTTAGTAGTGAAATAGAAAATAGAGTGCTACTATCATCACAATCAAGGGCAGGATGAAACTCAAATCGTAATAAACCAGAACAGAAATATGCTCAAAGGTATAAAAATCTTACATTATTGTCACTATTTTCCATGACTATTTTGCTCCCATTTGCCGTATCGATTTGGCTCTGGTCATTTAGGTGCGCCGACGTTTTAGTCTCTTTATTCAAATCATTATCAACGTCATCTTGATCTTCTCCACTTTTGGTTTCAGGATTCTATTTGATTCCTTCTTATGCTTCCTTCAAACAAATGCTGAATCGATAAACTTATCATTTGCATTAGATGTATTCAAGTTTTAACTTATACTGAAGTTTGTATAGCCTTATTCCTATTATGGAAAAAATTCTATCTGTCTAAGTGAATAGAGTAAATTACATTAGCTTCACATTATACAATATTATGCCTCTCAACAGTATGTTAAATTCATTAAAGCAAACCAAATTTGACTAGTCAATAATCATTGAGCACATAATCTTAAATTAGACATCGAAGCAACCTAATATAGTAAAAGATATCAATTCTAGTTCCTTACCGCCCAGCTAAAAAAGGCAATGTTCAGTAATTATAGGTTATACGCAAGAATACTTTATCATAAGTATTTCCATTAGAGATCCGTCTATAAATTATGAATCAAGTGAAGCGGCAATCAAACAACCATATACAAATAAAATAACTAAAAAAATTACTTAAGAACTACCTGCACATCTCTAGCTGCAAATACACCTTTTTCTAGTCAGAATACCTGACATCTACCCTTTAGCATTGCCAACGTCATCCACACTCTCTATATTGAAGTACACGCTGATATTTGGGTTGTTGAACGCTCTGAAACATTTGCGATAATTAACCTGTTAAACAAACATTTAGGGAGTTAAAAGCTCAACATATAAATTGTTCATTAGTATTAGGGTATCAAGGCAGCCAATAACTAAAAAATAAAATGATTTTCACAAAACAAACAGTCAGCAAAAGTTAAGCAATTGATGTAATGGCAGGCCATTTAAATGATCAAGTAATTAACGTCGATGATTGCAAGTTTTTAAGGCCAAACTCTACAATGATGGCTTTTTGTGAGAAATTATATTTTCAGTTAAGTTTAATATCCAAGTAAAATTTTTCATAAGCATCACATGGCTTTTTAAGAAAGATTTAGGGAAGATTCAAGGATGAGCAGATTATAATGGACTAGTGCATGCAGAGAGATGTGACACTATGAATTATTCGCTTGAATGAATTTCCAAACAAGGAATCTCTGACAAAAATGAGATACTATTAATGAATGGTAAATATCCACTTTCAAATATTTGAAGATATTTTTAAAAAAAGACCAATACAAAAGCTAAAAACTCACATATCTCACATCGCTTTGACCTTGTTAGAAAAGCAGAAGAATCTGAACATCGATTGAGGCTATCAGTGCTGTTGATTTCATTGACACTGCTTTAGTCAAATAACCAATATAACATCAGCATAAGAGGGAGGCTTAATGTAGGATAAGCAATCGTGAATGAATGTTAGGACTACAGAGATTACGATAAGTAAGAAGAGAAAGCATGGGATCAAAATCTAGCAGTGCCATCACCATCGAAGAAGAGAGAAGATGGTGGTGTCGACTGTGAATGATGAGGTGTTGTGATTATTACAAGAGATGAGATGAAGATATAAGGAATGTAGAGTGGGAGAGAGTGAACGCACACCTACAACTCTAACGCTTCTTTAGTTGGATTTAACATATTAATTACTGCAAGTACATATAAGCTGCAACTGTTTGCATCCATTTATTTATTCATTGATCGAATATCTCATGTCTATTTATTGTCCTAATGGATGAATGGATGGAATCACATAGAGTTGTGCTAACCTATGTTTTGCATATGCATTTAAGATCTAGGATTAAATTTACTTTTCTTCACTTTTTTTTTATTTCATATGTATTTTATTAGGAAAGCCTTTTAAATAATTGTAATTAATTTCCTTTACTTTATGTTATTATCATGTGTTTGTGTGAATCTCTGCTGGGGATGATACTCATTGAGTGATCCGATGCCATCCCTTTCATCTTTTATTGATTTTCTAAAAATTAGATGACAACTCCAAAAACACAAAACATCTTACAACCCCCGATACTAAATATTGTCCCTGTCTCGTAAACAGAATGGATGCCCATTTGGTAAAGTTGCCTAATGTCCCATAAATTTTCCTAACCAGAAAAAAGGAAAAATGTTCAGGTCGCTCATAATGGGGACTCCACTAAGGATGCAAATTAGAGAGATCAATTAAAAAAATAGCTATTTCTCATTACATGACACTCAATCATATAAAGACCTTCACTATTGCATTTGCATTGCCCATCACACGTGCATTACTGGTCCCTATTAGCTAATAATGATAGAAAGTGATCCACTATGATTCCACACGAGTCATAGGGTGATTGATTCAGATTTGTCACCTTTATCCTTTACTCATGGTTTCACTGGACTCATCTAACTAAAGTCTATGACCCAAATCCTAAAGAGAGGTGACTCGAGTTATCAAAAGAATGCTAGAGTCACTGACCATAGTTCATAACCCTAGTTTTTTCCCCAGGAGGGGGGGGGCGGGGGGCAAAAAAGGAACCCTTAACCCTCGACTTAGCCCATGTAAATAAACCAATAGAAATTTCCACTAGGATCTTACCAAACTATGCTAGCCTTAATGTTGTTTGTTTAACCTAACATTCATAAATTCCATGACATCTTTAGTTTCTATCACTGATTGACATTATTACGTCTGTTCTCGCATGCTGCCTGCACTTAGATCCATATGATATTTGCTTACCTCATGCAAGCCCAATGCATAAGGAATGATAAGAATCATACACCTTAATTTGAATAGCCTATGAGAAATGGTGAATAATGACATCTTTTAGTGATAAAACCTATAAGACATCATCCATTTGTCCTTATCATATCAAATGAATGGATCAGGAATTTGAATAGATTATAGACATTTATGTTGAAAGAATCAAATTGTAAGCTTTGAAATAATACATTGATACCATTTAGTAAACATATCGAATATCAATGTGGGCACACAAAATTGAACTCCTTTTGTTAACTATAGCCCCTATGCATATGAGCATGTATGGACTATAGACACTAATTATGACCTGACGACAGGTTCCCATATTGAAATCATATGTTTATTTCAAGTGCATCTTTGTATTGCTACTTAGCTTACCTTTTGATTCTAATCAATATAAATTAAAGCAGCTTAGTTTAAGCATGAAACTATAGCCTTTTTCTAGCTATTGGGCTAAAACCCACTTAAGAAAGAGACTACATAACTACGTGGAGCGATAAGGTTGGAAGAGGGAGCTTGCTTGTAATTGGTTTGTTCCTTATGCAGCAAATACTAACTAGTTTTTAGATTCTTTTCTATGGCACATATGTGGCATGCATACACTAACCACATTCCTTTGTAGCCATCTTACATTTCTACATAAGCACACCATACATATACACTCTCATTTTACCATCTTACATGAACGCATCATGCACACATTATGAATTTTTCACTATTTATAGAATGAAAAACATCCATGATCCTTTCTTTTAGCTTATATTATGGTTATTTACTAACTCATTCTTTTTTGTTGTGTTTTCTTATTAGAGGCATCACATGCATTTCTAATAAGCCTTTATGCACTAATAAATCTCTTGTAGCATATGAAATAACATGCATTCATGTTATCCTTATTTATCATGCTAATCTTATCCTTTTGAATAACATTATGCATCCATGCATACATCTTATAACAATTGTACTCATATATGCATTTCATGACATTTGCACTAACCCTATCATTTCTTTAGTCATAAACCTTGAATGTAACCCTAAAGGGCGAGTAAGTAATGGTTAGAATTTGAAATGGCCAAACAATTTAGGAATCAAAGCCTTAATGACTAACTGAAAGAGCATAAGAAGAAATTTATAGTTGGTGGTGGCTTAACCCATGTCCTCAAAGCTGAATTCAAGGTCATCCTTCAAACTGAAATTAGGATCACCCTTAATTAAACTCTAGTTTTGAGGATGAGATAATCCTCTTAAGTGGCATTCCTAATAATAAGAGGGCATCTAACACTCATAGTCCCAAATTGAACAAAGGAAAAGAGGTCTTGAGCATGCTTGAAGATACTGAAGATGATTTTGAGTTTTACCAAGAAGAGCTTCCACAATCCTTATTTAGGGTAGCAAACATCGATGAGTTTAAATTGATAATCAAGATCTAGGAACTAGCTTATAGGATTACCTAGCTTGAGGTTTTATTGAAGGAAAAAATTGATACCCTGACCAGAGGCTTCAATTAACTCTTTATGCTCATAAATAAGCTCTTGCAAGATCACTCCAAGCAACCCTTCAGTTCTCAACCAGACGAAGCTAAAAGTCCAAGAATAGGTTGTCATAATATGGTGGGATATGATCCATTACATCCAGAATTCTTAGAACTACCTATAGTTAACCTTCGATCAACCCATAGAAAATATGTAGAGTTCAACCAACCTCTCTGCAAGATATTCCAAAGGCTCCGACAAAAGAACCTCTCACGGCCTCAAGAACCAAAAATGCTACAAAACTTGCTACCCTCTAAAATTGACCCAAACCTTTAGTGTCACTTCTATCAAATGCCTAGCCATGCCACTAATACATGTAGAACCCTAAAAAATATAGTCCAAGACCTAATCAATTTTGGAAAAATTAATGATCCTCAGAAAATATCACGTGTCAAAATCAATCTCTTACCAAAATACCAAGACATACCCCATACTAAAAACAAATCACTATCTAACTATTTAATCACACTATAACCACCTTCAAAGCCAAACATCATCTCTTCCAGTTCACATGAATCTTAAGCAAGCGATTGGACATTTACCTCAAAAATCCCACCTACCCTTTGGAATCTTGCATCTGACTATCATAAGAAGGGAGAGCAAAAGGGAACCATGTGAATTTATCCTCTGAAAAAGTCATGAACAAGTAGTATTGAAGCAATTGGGATGAAGGAGATTAATAACTCCATTTAGATGTAATAGCTAGATTAGAACAATGACATCTTGCTTTTGTTATTTTGCTAGTGTTGAATGTTTTTGTGGTTTATAAAACATCTAGATGGAATGCGAGGTTCTTCATTTATCATTATCCTATAATATATTGACTATCTATTATTCACTTTTGCACTTCATTAAAACATTCAATTCTTATCACAATCTCAAAAAAAAACAAAAGAAGAAAGAAGAAAGAAGAAAAGATAAAAATCCCATTTAGGTGTGTGAAACTACCTAAGAAAAAGAGGGCAGATGAGAAATAATAATATGAGGCATGCGCTTGAATGAAGACTTGCTATAAGCCATCAGATCATAAGAAGTACAAAAAAGCTATTAAGCTTGCATCCTTGGTTTCTCCCTTAGATGTGTCAATCCTCTTGGTATTAATACTGATCCCAGTTACTCTAGCTGAGAGATACTAATTGTCTAACTCTCCTTAAAGGCCTTAATTCAATATTGTAAAACAAAAGCCCTCTTACTTTAGCTAAAAAAAGAGATCATTTAAAGCCTAACACCTACCTTTATTATATAATATACTCATTTGCAAGCATCTCACACTTATACCTTAGAAAGCATGAGTAGAAGTTACTCCTTTCTACATACCAATAACATCATTATTCCATGCATACATGCATTGTACATCTACCTCCACTAAAAGTTAGGTCTTACTGTCATCATAAAATGCATCCATACATAAGCTCAAAATAAGAAATAAGCTACCATTCATCATGTGACATAATTATCATGCATACATGTATTCACATAGCATAATCATTATGTATGAATTCATATAGCACTATCATCATTCTAGTACAAGCACATGGTTATCATTTAGAGGTATAACAGACTGTAAAGATATAGTAATAACCACACAACATAAAAAAAATGGTATAAAGTACAACACATGGGATAAAAGCCTAGACATAACACACAAAGTCTATGATTTTAGGAAAATGGTATAACACTAAGCAACTATAGCCAATGGCCCACACTTAGCCATCTAAATAAACATATCAGCCATGGTCAGCTTCAAAAGAAGCAAGAGCTAAACTCACTTAAGCATTCCAACCACTCATGCCAATACCTCATCATCGTAATCCATGCAATCTCAGAAATTCTTAACTCGAATAACCTTGGAGCTATCATGTTCACCAAGTCTCCATAAACCCAACTGCCATAAGCTATACCACTAACAAGACCTATCATCCTAATCCTCAAAGCATCTTCCCCATCAACATAAGAACTTGATCTCTTTTGGTGAGATTCCCTCGGCTACAGATAAAACCTCAAAAATTATGTTCAATTCTTTTCACTAATAAAATTTTTTTATATGTCTATACATAAATAGGAAAAATAAGACCAAAAAGCATACCAAATCATAAGAAGATACTCTGGAAGTGGAATGACCACAAGAAGTCCCAGCTCTAAAACTTAAAGACCGAATAGGATTTTCTTAAGGTGGTGAAGGTGGAGGTGGTATAATGAAGCCATCAGTCATAGCATCAATCAGTTATAGGATTAAGACATTCAAGAAAGCACTCAGAGGGATACCCTCTCTCATCCATAGAAAGCTCACTACCTACAAGCTCTCAACCCTAAAATATATAACTGTGAGGCATGATAGGAACTCTCCTCATATGAGGTCCATCACACCAATGATGAACTCACTCGCCCAAGTATGATACTTTATCAACAAGGCTAGCCAATAACACTTTTGTTTGAGTCAAATGCTAGGCCACTAACATCTCCAAATGACCAACCCCTCCTTACCAATTGCCAACAGATGTGGATCTGTATGAAAGGAATAAGCAAAGACTGCTAAAAAAAGTAAAGATACTATAAGAAAAGGTAGCCATGCCCTAACTATATTTTAAAAGATCATTGAAATTCTCTAATACAGTTAATAACCTAAGGATCCAATGCTTGAAGCACTCAAGAAAATAATGGCACTGAGTAAATAAAATAAGAAACATTGAGCTAACTGCTATAAATTGACTACTCTAACATCATAGTTCAACTTGGCCTCAATAATGAACTCTATATAATGGACAAGGGTAGAACTACCCTTCTTCACTTCTATAATAAACCCAAAGAGCTCCATAGTGTACCTATCCCTCACTGCTATAGAACCACAAGCCTCATCATTGAAAGGGATAGCCTCTCTAGAGAAACTCAGCCTAATAATGGTAGTGAAGTCCAATAAAGTAATAGTCATCTCTCCAAAAGGCAAATGAAAAGTATGGGTAGTGTCCATCCGTTGCTTAATGAGGGCATACATCGTAATCTGACTCGACATGTAAAAACTATAACTAAGGACAAAAATGATACCATCAAAGTCCTTACCAGCCATTAAGTGCTTCACATATAGAGGGAGACATTGATAGTACAAGTTGACTTTGTTAAAACTACTAGGCAACACAATAAAAGATCTACTAAGCTATGGCCAATAAAAAAATCATTTTTATATATTAAAATCTAAAATTTTCTTTTCTTTATATTTGTAGGAATAAAATGAATAATCAACATCAACAGTAAGATAATGCATAACAGTAAAAGATAACAAAAGCTACACAGATGACTAGGGCTATAATGGGGCAAGAGTCAATACAGGGGGCAAAAGCTACACATGCAGCTATGACTAAAGATACATAGGGAAAAATATACATAGACAGTTAGGAAGCTAAAGATACAGAGAATAATGAGCTAAATAAATAGACTACAAGAACTAAAGTAAATAAAGAGATAAAGGAAAGTTATAGCTAGAGCTAAACAAGCAGATAACAAGATCTAAACATATAGGCAAGTTCTTAAAAAAGATATAAAAAAGTAAGAAAGGAAAAGCCAACAACATAAGTTACAATAAGGAGTTCCAACCTCACGCGAATGAGTGGTCTAAGCATGAGTCTCCAAGCTATAAATAATAAGAATCACACCACCTCAATAGAGCCCATAGTGACTCTCAGACAAATAAGAAGGAGCTCCAATTCTAGCTCTTACAAAAGTCCTAAAGGTCTCTGCAATTTCAATAGCAACAATCCTAAAATTACCTGTGACGGTCTCTATGGCCCCTAAAGTAGCATTAGCAATCTTTGCATTGCCTCCATCAAACTCCATCTCATCAAAATTGAAGGACACATCATTTATATTAATAATAATTGCACCAAACATAGGGCCTAGAGAAGGATCCATAACTTTTAGAATATAGAAAGATACAGCAAAATAATAATAGAAAGAAGAAAAAACACTTTAAAGCAATCTATAGGGGTCAAAGAAGAAGTAAGGACCTCTCCCATGACTTAAGAATGAGCATTTATATGTGTAAGCATTCCTATTGGTCATATGACCATGCGCCCCTCAATGCTTGGTCATGCCCTCTTCCACCTTGCATGAGCTTCGAGATACTTACACACAAAGGCACTTGCACATGCACTCTAAGGCCCTTGCACATGCACTTTTAAGGCCTTACACTTGCATTTCAGTACAAAAAAACACATATAAAATGCATGAACATGACCATCATAGGACACTACATTTGATATCACTGTCTTCTAAAATCACATCATTATTTAAGATAAAAAATAAAAAAATAAAATGACACATGCATGTCACACCTATAATTATTACATCATCGCATCATCAAAATCACATTCGCAGCATGACAAATAATGACATCATTATTGTATCATCACTACAGAGTAGCATTTTCATCTAACGAACACATATGCATGTCATATATATACTTCAAGGCACATAAAACACATACATATTTTTAGATATGTACATGTATGCACTTTGAGACATGTGCACACATTTTAAGTAATGTGCACATACTTTGAGAATGTACACACACATGCAAGTATACACACAACAAATGCAACATCTACAATGAGAGCCACAATCAATGCGATAAGAGCCATAGACACTACAATGAGGGCTATAGTAAGAATTAAAGACATTGGAACATGCACCAGGCCACCAAAAAGGAAGAGCAACTGCACCAATAAATGAGAGCAAGGAGCATCAAATCAACGAAAGCAACATAATAAAGGGGAAGTCAAAATTTTCCCTAACTCAAAATAACATTCTAAAGACATAATCAAAACTAACTATAACTCTTTTATTCTGTTTTATAGGATAATGCAACTATAATAATTAATGCAAATCCAAGCATGTAACGGTCAAAGCCGCACATAAAGCAATACAATAAGGGTTACACAATATAACAAGGGCTATAACTTCAAAGCATGTAAAAGAAATGATAACATCAATAGTTTATAGAAATGACAACAATAAGGAAAGAAAATAAGAAATCAAATCTATAAATCAAAGAGTGCCGCCTTTTTCACTGCCTCTAGATGGGGAGTTTCCTTTTCCTTCTCTCTCTAATAAATGCATCTACATTTGCATTTATACATTGAAAATAAAATAAAACAATGATGATTCTTTTCTTGTACTCTTGCAAATTTAATATGTGTTATGAATTGCATATATTAAAGCTAAGTGAGCTTATTTCAATTGTTATAATCTTCCTTTAATGCTTATTTTTATGATTTACCAAGCATGATTAACAACTTTAAGTTAGAAATTTCTAAACTTTAATTAACTTAATGCTTGTCTACTACTTGGATGGATGAAGAACTCACAAGACAAAGCTTATAAAGGACATCAATGAACAAAATAAATTACAATTATCAAGACATCTTTCAAGCAAGCTTGTGATTTTCATACCACACTCACCTACTCCAATGCTCAAAAATGAGTAAGAGTATTAAAAGAGACCTTATTGCAGTTTTGAATAATATGGGAAAGTCATAGAATACTAAAAGGGGAGAATAAAAAAATGTAGGAAAAGTAAAGCATGAAAAAATTAATAACAAAAGAGCTTTGTGTACTCCAATGCTCTAGAAGTGGAGTGTGAGTATCCTAAAAGGCCTTTCAATGATATTGATGCTAAATAATATGGAAAAGGTAGGGGATACTAAAGAAAGGAAAACCTTCCATAAAAAAATAAATGATGCATGGTTGACCATCACTTCCTTACTTAAAAGCCTTTTAATAATTGAAATTTATTTTATTTGTCTACATTCTTTAAAAGTTTCATCTCATACATTCTTTAGAAATTCACTTAAAAAGCTTGCTCTCCATTTAGTAATACAAATAGCCTTGACCAAGGGTTGTGGGTCATGTTTTTGAATTGGTAAGATCATCATTAACTCAAGATTATCATAGTTAAGATAGCTCAAATGCTCAAATACATATAACTCTTCGCATTGATGAATTAATTGCAATAATTTAAGAATAGAAGCACTCAACTAACCATAACTAATTCAATGAATAAATACTTTAAAAATACTTCATAAATAAAGTTGAAATGCATGCTCTTTACGTGTTTATATGTGCCTTCCTATGACTTCAAGCTGTAACCAGCCACTAAAAATCCAAAAGCAATCATTACTGATCAAGATCGAGAAAGCACCTACAAGAGCATTAAGATAAGAGAAGAACTCTAAGTCACAACAAAGAACTCAATCAAGCCAATGGAAAAAAAATAGAAAGACACATTGCATTAATCACACTAATCATAATCATGATAGAACTAAGCTTTAATCATGATTATAATCGCAACCAATCATGTTTTTAGACACCTAGAAGAGGTTTTAGTGGTATTATCTACTCGATTGATGCCTATAAGAGGTTTTAGTGGCATTATTTGCTTGCATGATGCTTAAAGAGTTTTAGTGGCATTATTTGCTTACTTGATGTGTGAAGAGGTTTTAATGGCATTATATGTTCGACTGATGCCTAAAGAGGTTTTAATGGCATTATTTGCTCACCTGATGCTTAAAGAGGTTTTAGTGGCATTATTTCCTTGCCTAATACTTGAAGAAGTTTTAGTGGCATTATTTGCTCGCTTAATGCTTGAAGAGGTTTTAGTGGCATTATCTGCTCATCTGACACCTAGAGAGGTTTTAGTGGCATTTTCTTCTAACATTCAAATGAATGCATGTGAGAGGTTAAGTATGACTCCCAAAGGGGTAGTATTTGCATTTGCATATGCATGCTTGCATATTATATGCTTGATTGCATATCACTATCACATGCTTGTCTCACTCGCACGAATCATCCTATGTGAATAATTACATCTTTTACATGTATCGCAAATTGCATCATTTGCATGAATAAAAAATGCATTACTACCACATTCATATGAAAATTACATTCATTGTTGTGTGAATCTAGAAATTACAGCATGCATTCTGCATCCTGCATATATTTAAAGTTGCATCATACATCATACATCTCGCATATATCATTATCATTTTATGTAAATCTTGAAAATTGCATTTTTTCATGAATTCCAAAATTGCATCTTACATGAACCATGAAACTAAATTGTTGCATGATTCTTGAAAATTATATTACATTCTTATGTGCATCTCAAATTGCATCATTACCTGCATCCCAAACTACATTTGTGTGTCAATCAAACCATAGGAATAATATCTTAATCACAAACAAGATGTCCAAAGATGACACAACACTCAACTAAGTATATACCTCTCTTATTAATAACTATATTTGCATCTCTGCATTGCTTCGCATGTGTTGACATTAATGCTAGGAAGCTATGCAACACACGCCAAGTATAGGGTAACTATCATACATCAAATTTTGATTCTCCCTTAAAAGGTCCAATAATGAAAATAATTTCCTAAATATAACTAGTGTATGTTCATTTGTACCACCTCTGAAGCATGCTAAAGTAAAAAGAAAAAAGAAAAACCTTCAAAATAAGCCTCTAAAGTACAAAATTAGTCACCAAGTCATTAAGTCATACTTTAATTTTGTGAATTATGAATTATCAGAATGATAAGTCACTCACTTTAAGAAAACATTTCTAAAAAAATACAACTCTTCAAACTAGTGTTCATCTCATAAGGTTAAAATCCAACTTCATGAAAAATGAAAGTTGATTTTGACAAAACGGACATTAAAAATGCATCCAAAAGCATGAAAACATTTAAAAACATTGTACAAACCCAAAAATTAAACCTAAAAAAGCCCATGTATGTGCTAGACTACATGGTCACGTGGCCTTGCACACAGATGTGTGCTCTCATATGTGTAAATGCATGTACATATATGTAGTCACAAGTCCCAAAAGCGAAGACACATGCAAAAAACTACTTTTCCCTAAAAATACTGGTCTTCGCTCCTATTTGAGGAGGACCTATACATGCATACTGAAATGTTGTAGAATTGAAGACTCAGGAATCCCGATGCACACAGTTCTAGCTCATTTTACACACTTTTCCTAGGATTTTTAGATTGACTTGAACCAAACCCAACCACATTTTTGTCAAAGCATGCTTCAAAGGTATATGAATTTACATTATACACGTTATTTTCAATCTCATAATGAGGACAGCTCAAAAATCCCATAAAGCTAAAGCTTCAAAAACCCAAAAACAAGCTTAGTCGAATATAAGGACTAAATAATCATTTTTGCACGTTTAGTTTATTGTCTTGCATTTTATTTTATTCCCACTAGCAATTGAGAAATTATTGTGATTATGTGGTGAGACTGGCAATTTTCATATTGATTGCATAACTTTTTGTCTTGTCTAATTATATTAAACTGTCATTCTACATTTTCTAGCTTTAAAAATATGAAAATCACAAAAATATCATTTTTACACTAAGTTTGCATTTTCTTCATAATTTCCTATCATATTATGCATTTTCATTATTTTTCTCACAACTTTATTATAAAAATCACAGTTTTATAATAAAGTTCACATTTTTGCATCAAATATGCATTTTTAATTATTTTTGCAACATTTTCATAATAAAAATCACAATTTTATAATAAAGTTTACATTTTTATGCTAATCCTTCATCTCATGCACAAAATTATCATCTTTTGTATCAAGCTTGCATCTTTATCTTCAAAAAAATACAAAATTCATCATTTTTACATTATTTGGCAACTTTTCATCCTAAGCATATTTCCTTGATAAAAATCATATTTTTACACTATAATCAACATTTTCATATCATTTTCTACAGCTTTTTGAAAAATCATCATTTTTCACATAAAAGGATGAATTTTGCATCCAATAAAGATTAATATCATCATTTTGTATAGTTTTTACACATCCAATATGGAAATCATATCTTTAACATAAATTTCACATTTTCAGTATAAAAATCATACATTTTCCTCAAAACAACATATTTGCATTAGAATTACACTTTTCCATTACATAAACAGGAAAATAAGTATTTTCCCCATTTTGCATCAAAATGCATTTATAATGTGAAGGTTCAAATTCTTAAGCTATAACTTCTATTTCATGGTCCAATGATGCAACCAATCATCTTTCATTTTTCTCTACTGTTTATAAGTATTTCATAATAATTGTTGCAACTATATGCATCTATTTGTTTATTTATTAATCAAATATTTTATGCTTATTTGTTGTCCTAGTGGATGAATAGATGGAATCACATATAGTTGTGCTAACCTTTGTTTTATAGGCGTATTTTAGATCTAGAATTAGATTTATATTTTTACAGCTTTTTTCATTTCATATGTATTTTTAAATAATTGCACTTAATTTCCTTTACTTTTCATTATTATCATGTGCTTTTGTGAGTGTGCATATATCAATTATCATTATTGAAAATATGGTGTTATGGTAGCTATATATCGAGTATTGTATAATGAGAAATAGAGAAAAAGTATATGTGATCTCTCAAACCTTGAATCTTTGATAGGGATGACACTCATTGAGTGACCTAATGCCATCATTTTCATCTTTTCCTGATTTTCTATAAATCAGGTGGCAGCTCCATAAATACAATAAATCTTACATCCCCTCGAGACTAAATATTGTCCATGTCTTGTAAATAAAATGGATTCCCATTCGGTAAAGTTGCCAAATGTCCTTTAAATTTTCCAAACCAAACAAAGGGAAAAATTTTTAGGTCACTCACAATAGGGCTTTTTTTATCACCATTTATATTTGCTCATTTTCCAAAGGTCTATCCCTCATTAGAGCAAATTTCCCTTTCCATTGGGTAATGTAATCTAAAAAACTCTTATCACTTTTTTGCCTAGTGGTTTCCAAGTCCTGCCTCGTGACATCTAATTAGGTTTTATACTCGTACTGGTTGATGAACTTCTAAGTTAGGAGCATCCAGTCATTCTTAATCTCATCTTCCATATCGACAAACCATGCTCTTAGCCTTTCTTTAAGTGAAGTGAAGAAAAACTTCACAATTTATGACTCAATTAACTTCGTAGAAGCCATGAAATTTGTATATTGTCTTAAGTGGACTTAGGGTCTTTAGTACCGTTGAACTTAGTAAAGTTTGGGAATTTGAAATCTTCAGGCAAAGGTTCATCCTTGAATAACAAGAGGTCAGTGTAATCATAGATCCTCACAGCACTCTTCTTCTTGAGTGAAAATTCAAATTAGGCCATCGTGTTTGACAATATTTTGACTTTCTTTAATGGCTTGGACTTGGTCAGATTGACTAGTTTAGTAGGTATTCCTCTCACAGCTTGATAATATTCAACATCCTTAGTAAACAAGCATGGAGTATGCATCACACATTTTCCTTTATCAATCTTTGCATTAACTGACCCATAAGCTTCTCCATGTTCCCTTGTCATGGATCATTTGTTCCATCACAACCTTCATCTTTTTCGTTAGGAAATCCAATAAAGACCCATCACTTATCATTTTATGAGGGCATCCCTTAACTGGTCTTTATTATTTTAAGCTAATTCTTAAACTATTTTAGACAAATGAAAACCAGGATTAGAGTTTATGCACTTTGTAACCTTAGGCTTTTAAGACTTTCAGGGAGCTATTTTTCTACATAAGTATGTGTTGTGTTTTAAACCCGCAAGCACATGGATCGTGGTTACAGTATAAAGAGTTATCATTCCTATAAGGCTTGTGTATTGAATACTAATACCTCTACTTATGATCTTAGCTATTAAATCGAATAAAAGTGATTTCACAAATAAAATATAAATCAAAGCAATGTAAATTAAATTAAAATTAAATGATAAAAGCTTAAAGCCTAAGTTTAGTTTCACTTCCAATTTGATCCTGAACATAAATTAATTAAAAAAAATTGATTTTAGTTAAAGGTAATTATTCTAAAATACCTAAAGACTCTCTCGAGTTCAATTAATCATGTCAAGATTAAGATTTAACCTACTCACGTGATTAAGAAATTAATCCTAACTCATTAAGCTTTTTAATAATTATTTTATTCTCGAAGAGCTCGCCTACTCTTATGGTCGAGTGATCTAAGTCCTATGAGTGTTAAGCTAATAAATTCTCTTAACTCTCATTGGTAATCTACCTATAAACATGCAAATAAGTTATCTAAGAATGAAAGCATACATTAGGTGCAACTTATAAGATTAACTACAAATCAAATAATAAAGCTTTATGTTCAATCATATCATAGAATATCTACACCTAACCTAAACCCTAAATAGATTTTAACCACTCATAATTATGGCAACAATTAAAAACATAATTAAAGAAATAAAGGATGAAGAAGAAGAAAGTATAGATAAGTCTCTTGAATCTCGTGATTCCTCTTCAATCTTCGGCTTTAAGGATTGCTCCCCTAATGTAGAATCCATCCCTAAAAACACTTCTTAACATCCCTTTCATAGAAAAACTTAATAGAAGACCTTTTAACCCTTGAATTACTCTTCCTTTTTCACTTAGAAAAATCTCTTTCAATCTGACACAACCTCAATATGGTCATACCTCTTATTGTGTCATGGTGAAGCTCTTTGTCACAGCTTTTGCATGGCCATGCTCATCCTCAAATCAAACTTCTAGTTGGTGTGCACAACTTGGCACATGGTCATGTCAAGGCCATGCCTAACTTTGCTAATTTAGACAAAAAGATGCACGGGCTAAAGCAAGCCTATGTCATGCCCGTGTCCAATGTTCCTTTAGTTATTGAAGTGGACATGGCTTGCAACATGCCCATGTCATCAAAATCCTTGATTTTTTTGGAATTCCTTTTTAACCTTTCCTAAAAAATGGGAACACTAATTAGAACCTAAATATAAACTCCTAATTTGACTAGAATTAAACCAAAAATAATAAAATTATAAATAAGACTCTAAAATAAAAATATCTCCTATTTAACTTAAAATCTACCCAATTAACATTATTTATTAAATTAAAAGTCATTAAAATTCAACTTAGAAATATGTAAATAGTACACATGTAAAATTTCCCCACACTAAAGTTTTGCTTTTCTTCAAGCAAAAATCAAATTTGAAATTTAAAGACTAGTTTAACTATAACCAAAGAATTCCAGTTTCTAAGATATGCAAGCTGATAACACTGAAACTGAAAAATATTTACTAAAAAAGATAATTAAATAAAAATACATCATATATGAACAATTTACTAATTATAACCCAAGAACAAAACTCTTTGATATCCAATCAACAGAACTTTAAAAGAAGAGCATTTAAGCTTATAATTTTTTCTTTGAAAACAAAAATTGGTTGTGAATGTGTTTTACGCTCCATTTCACAATATCTTTTCTTTTATTTAATGAGTGCATTTTATGCTCTATCTTACCATTTTTTTTATTCTCTTTAATCAAATCCTCCCACTCTTAGTCATCCCCCACCATTCCTATATTACTAAGTGTAGATACCACCAAGTGAGTCCTTTGGATACTATTACTCAAATTAGAGCATTGGAGTAAATTTAGAGTATATAAAAATTTTGATTCAAGCACTACCCTTACTAAGGAAAAAGGAGATTTTTTTTTAAAATTACAAACCAAAATATATTCTCTCCTAAAATCATGCCAAATTCAATCTTCTATGTTTGTGCGTAGGTTATAAAAACTAAAATTTTCATATGTAATGACCATGTTCAACCATCTTAATTAATAAAAATATTTTGATAATTAAATCTATAATGCACACTTATCCACTATTGCTCTCTAATTGCAATTGAGCATCAATTTTGCACAAAACCAAAACAAAAAATTTTAAGGACAAGCATCACAATAAATATGGAGAAATTAAGTTGGAAGCTAATGAATCTTATCATTTTTTACGCATGAAAAAATAAATAAAACACACAAATAAAAAACATAATCCCAACATTTGGCATCCTCCCCCACACTTATGTATGGCATTGTCCTTAATGACAAAAATATTAAAATAAGAAAAAGAAAATAAGGACTTCCCTAATAAGCTTTTGTCTTCCTTTTATTCTCACTCTAAATGCTTAAATGACCTATAAAATAATAATAACTAAGAAAAATAAGAAGAAAAAATAACTAAATAAAAAATAAACTTAAACAATAGAAATAAATCAAAACACATTGAGTTTCCTACCAATAAGCGCTAATTTTAGGTCATTAGCTTAATCCCTTGAATATGTAGTATAAAGGGTGCAACTGAACATGAGGAAGTGTTCTT
This sequence comes from Mallotus nudiflorus, assembly GCA_947683625.1. Classification (NCBI taxonomy): domain Eukaryota; kingdom Viridiplantae; phylum Streptophyta; class Magnoliopsida; order Malpighiales; family Euphorbiaceae; genus Mallotus; species Mallotus nudiflorus. The sequence continues at coordinate 10,708,992 of CANTUR010000009.1, forward strand.
GAAAGCATCTTCCTTTTCTTTCTTTTGGTACGCTCCCTTTTGGCCAGGTATAAAGTGCATACTCCACATGCCAATTCTTTGATTCTATAATTACTTGAAGAACATAAGGCTCTTCATATGGGTTCTTAGACACTCTAATACCTTCCATGGATTCCTCGTATATAACCATAATAGGATATGGAACATGTGCATTATTATCTGTAGATGCCTTATCTTCATCTTCATTCCATATAGCTTCAAGTTGTGTTATGATTTTCTTATCCAACTAATCTTAAAATTGAGTTGAGTGACTTTATAACTCATCATCCTTGATATCTATAGACTGATTCTTATACTTTGAGAATTCTTCAATTTCCTCAATGATCAATTCTTCTTGCTCATCATGGCACAACTCAAAAGTGATTTTAACATCTTAACTCAAAGTATTCTCATCATCCCATACACTTTCTCCTTGTGTTGATTGTGTTAAATAATTCATCGATGCACACATTTGAAATTTTTAGAAGCTTGCATTTTGAATTTCCAAAACTTGATCTATTTGCAATTGGGTATTCCTTAGAACTTCTGCTAGTGAAACTAAACCTTTATTTAGTTCAACTAGAGCTTCTTTTTGTGCATCCATTCTAGACATTAATTACTTCATCTTAATCTCTAATAAGTGTTCTTCAGTTTTCTTGGTCTCCTCTTAATGATAACTCCAAGTACAATGCACATAACTACTCTAAGATGGGTTGTAATGAGGCTATGGAGGTGAATATAAATAATATGGGCAAGATGTCCCATTTTGGCTCTCCTTACACCAATTACAAACCTGAAAAGAAGATAGAAAATAATTAAATGAAATATGTTCTACATTATAATAGGATCACATGCACTCAAACTTAAAAATTAATAGGAAAATCTACCATTATCCAAGATAAATTACTTATCAACATTAAAAATAAAAAAAATATTAGTCTAAGAGAAGTAAAAATTAAATTAATATCAATATTGGTAATCCCTAGCAATGACACCAAAATTTGTTGCATTTTAAATCCGCAGCCACATGGATCATGATTGTAATATAAAGATTATCATTCCCATAAGGATTGTATATTGAATACTAATAACTCTACTTATGATCTTAGTTAGTAAATCAAATAAAAGTGATTTAAAAAATAAAATATAAACCAAAGCAATGTAAATTAAATTAAAATTAAATGATAAAAGCTTAGAGCCTAGGTTTAGTTTCACTATTCCAATATGATCATGAATACAAATTAATTAAAAAAATTTTGATTTTAGTTAAGGGTAATTGTTCTAAAATACCTAAAAAAATTTGATTTCAATTAAGCATGCCAAGATTAAGATTCAACCTACTCTCGTGATTAAGAAATTAATCCTAACTCATTACGCTTTTTAATAATTATTTTATCCCCGAAGAGCTCGCTTACTCTCATGGTCAAGTGATATAAGTCCTATGAGTCTTAAGCTAATAAATTCTCCTAACTCTCATTGGTTAATATACTTATAAACATGCAAACAAGCTAGCCAAGAATGAAAGCATACATTAGGTGCAACTTATAAGATTAAATGGAAATTAAATAAAAAAGCTTTGTGTTCAATCACATTATAAAATAACTACTCCTAGCCTAAACCTTAAAAAGAGTTTAGCCACACATTATTATAGCGATAATAAAAGACATAATTAAAGAAATAAAAGATGAAAAAGAAGAAAGTATAGATAAGTCTCTTAAATCCCGTGACTCCTCTTCAATCTTTAGCTTCAAGGATTGTTCCCCCTAATGTAGAATCCATCCCCAAAATCCTTTTTAACATCTTTTTTAATTTGGCATGGCCATGCCTCTTCTTTTATCATGGTGAAGCTCTTCGGCACGACTTCAACATGGCTATGCTCATCCTCGAATCAAACTTCCAGTTGGTGTGCACAGACTAGCACATTGTTGTGTTAAGGCCTTGCCTAACTTTGCCAATTTAGATAAAAAGATGCATGGGCTGAAGCATGCCCATGACGTGCCCACATCTAATGTTCCTTTAGTTATAGAAGTAGAAATGGCTTGTAACACGCCCATGTCATGGCCATGTTTTCCAAATCCTTAATTTTTTTTGGAATTCCTTTTTAACCTTTCCTACAAAATGGGAAGCACTAATTAGTACTTAAATATAAACTCCTAATTTGACTAGGATTAAACTATAAATAATAAAATCCTAAATAATACTTTAAAAAAAATATTTCCTGATTAACTTAAAATCTACCCAATTAACATTATTATTAATTCAAAAGTCATTAAAATTCAACTCAGAAATATGTAAATATTACATATATCAGTATGATGGTTAGGATGGAATGGAGATGATACATGTGTGCATGATATGACATGTTTTATAAAACAAGTGGGTTAGCATATATGCATGGCATGACAATTATAATTTTACTAGTATGATGATGCAAAATGGATACAAAAAGATCGTGGGTTAGTTTTTGATAAAATGCCCACTACATTAATGTATGTATGCATAGAAGGAAAGAAAGAAAACAAAATTAAAAAACAAGGTTAGCGTAAACATCTGTAAAATGAACAAACCAAAAAAAAGCAAACACACCTTCCAACCTTATTACTCCTCATGGTAAAGTTTACTGTCCTAGGTGGGTTTCAATCAGGGACTATGGTTCAACTCTCATACTCGGCTATTTTAATTATTGTTGATCAGAATCAAGAGGTAAGCTACATAATGATACTTAAATGTACTTAAGGTAAATAAACAATGTCAATGAAAGGGCCATTCATCGAGTCACAAATGGCATCTATAGCTCATGCACGGCTATAAGCATATGAACTATAGTCAACATAAGGGATATAAGTTTGTGTCCCCCTCATTAACATTAGGTATATTTACAAAGGAACTTAAGAGTTTTTTTAGTAGTTTATAATTTAATTCTTTCAACATGAACATTTGCAATTAAATTCGTAATTCACCTATCTGATCTTATAAGGACAAATGGACAACTTCTCACAACTTCCATTCTTAAAATATGCCACTAATTTTTTATTCTTATGGACTATCCAAACTAAAGCATATAATTTTATCATTTCTTATGTATCGGGCTTATAAAAGGTAAATAAAGGTCACACACATCTAACTGTGGATAGTCTATAAAAATTGACATAATGATAGTAATCGGTGATAGAAACTATAAATGTCATGTCATTTTGTAAATGTTAAGTTAGACAGACAACATCAGGACATGATAATCATCCAAATGCTAGGTGGGACCTTAGGGGAAATTTCTAATACTTTATCTATATAGGTTGAGTCAAGCTTATGACTAAGGGCTCCTTTAGCGAGAATTCCCCTTATGACTAAGGTTACAGACTCTGACCAGTGAGTCTAGCATTCTTTTACTTGCTCAAGAAAGACTATACCCTATTTTGGACTTAGGTGCTAGGCTACATCACTTTAAACCCTACACCTTTTCTTGATTAAGTAAGGCTAAAGTTGATGATGTCAATCTTATCACCCCATAACTCAAGTGGAATTATAGTGGCAATGTCGTCTAGCATTATCGAGGGATTAAGGACTAAGCATGCACATCGTGGGCGATGTAAAATGCAATTACACTTTTGTGGAGGTGAATAAATAAGTTATGTATAATAAGAAACAAATCTCATAAAAATGCATTTTTTAAGATTTCTAGGTAGCGACCCATAGGTGTGGGTCAGTGACCCACTAGTTCATGTCTAGACCCACACACATGTGTTGTGTGACCCAAGAAAACCCAAGTGTGGGTTTGGTAACCCACACTAAAGGGTAGCCAACCCACACTTATGGGTTGCCTAACCGACAATTGTGGGTCAGGTTGACCCTTAGGTTTTTTGGGCCTCTTTGGCCCAATTTCAACTTTTTACGTCTATTTTTGGCATTCAAATGCTCGGGTATGGTTTTTTTTTTAGGTTTTTTTACTCAGTCTAAGCACACTCAAAAAGACTTCTAAAGAAGTTTCCCCCTTTTTTATTAACATAAAATCTTCATCTTTCAATTTTAAGGAGACTGCTGAAATTTTGAGTATTAATAGCCCTTTTAGTTGTAGAGTGAGGGCTCACTTTGAAGCTATAAAATTTGTTTCCAAATGAGAAAGAACATTTCAACTTGTAGTATCTTTTGTCCTTGATAGTTTGTTTGTGTTTACGTTGTTATGTTATTTTTGAAAAACAAATGTTACATTATCATTATACATACATTATTAGATGCCAAACAAACCACAGATCACTTCAAATATGAATTAATAAATGTTACAAACATATTCATTGTAGGAATCAAACCCAAAACCTCACTCTTGTAGTCTCTATGCAATAACCAAGTAATATGTGTCTAGCACTTTGTTATGTTGTTGGATGTTGAATAAAAGCTTCATTTGTTAAATTTTATGTGGATTTTTTATGAATTCATTTTTTTATTTGATAAAGTATACACATGATAAATATAATTTATATGGCTAATTTAATACAAACATTTTCATAAAAAGTATTTAAAACTTAAACAATTTGAATTCATGTCTATTGATTTAATTACTCTGAAATTTTCAGATTTCCATAAATGAAGTTTTAAATTCAAGTTTAATACATGAAAAGACATGTATTGAAAATTTTTTAAAATAATTATTTGATACAATTCCAATTAAACAAAACATTTACTAAAACCAGAATTAAATGTAAAAAATAAATAAATAAATAGGGTTGGTTTACAATTACCTATTTAAGTGGCATAGAGTAGTCCTTTTAAAATGGGAACTCACATTGTAATTTAATATATGGTTGCCTTTGAAGAGAAAGAAAATAAAAAAAAATAATTAGAAGAAAAAGAATAAGAGAAAAGAAGCTAAAAGGAAACAAGTAGGCATCTCCATTGATTCAGCTTTTTATCTTGATTTTGAGGTTGATCTATTAAAGTTCTTATATATCCATAAAGGATAAAGATACATCGCAGGTAGCTATATGATAAATTTTTTACAATGATTTTCTTACCTTCGAATACAAGGAAAACTTAATTAGGAAAGGAAAAAAATCGTAAAGTGTTGCAACCCATGCTGTTATAGGCAACGAAACTTTGTCTATAGTTAAATTAGATGCAAGTTTTGATAGCCATTTAAAATTAATTAAAAATTACAAAACCCAAAATGGTTGAAGTAAAGCTACTAGGCACATAAGCAATTCCCTTTAGACACATAATATGACTAGCCCTCAAACTCAAAGATTTGCAATATAAATGTATAGAATAAGATCTTACCAACATAAGCCCATGCTTCCCAAGTCTAACACATTTATAAGAAAATTATTGTGTTGTTGCATAATGAAAAATCCATCGTAGAGCCACTTATGATTCTCGAGTATGTAAAATGTTAAGGCTATATGTATACAACATTGGTCCTTATCATAGCACTACTTTGAAATGAAATTATAGCTTTATAACACTCTAAAATAACACTAGAAAAAAAAGGCTCCCGAGCTTCCCTATACTTCCCCATATTATCAAAAATCGTATTTTATTCTTACTCTATGTAAATTTGTTAAAAGTTTTGTCTAAATGTTCTTCTTACTTGGTTAGCAAGCATAAAATTATGTATATAGTCTCCTTATAAATAGTCCAAGTGGTAAAAGGTATGGACATATAGATGAGGAAAGCAAAGTTTGAATCCCTGCCCTTTTTACTCTCCCCTTGTGTTGGGGAATTAGCCACGTAAACTAACTAAAAAAATCATGTATATATACTCTTATTCTTTTTGTATCTTGTTTATGAAAAAATCACCATTATAAGACAATGAATGACAAGTGATTTACCAATTAGTTTCTTTATGAATAAGCATAACATTTTCTTGTGAACTAGATTATAATTGAGGGGCAAATCACTTTTGTTAGAGATATTTTCCTCAATGTTTTGATATTGTATCCATTTTAATTTCAAGGCTATTTTAACTTTATGACTAAAAGGGCTTGCACACATCCCTATTAGCTTTAGTTCTTCTTCTTCCATTTTTAGATTCTTCACTTCTATCTATATATGAATGTGGAAGATATTTATTTTCTTTGTCTAAACCAATACTATTCAAAAATTTGTAGAACTCTAACTAATCTAGTTAAACTTGAACAGGGATATACAATATGTGGATGACTAATTTGTAATAAATTTACTTTTATTATATCAAAGAAAATTTAGTACAAGAGTACTTGTACACACTCACACTAATATTCTCACAAACACTCGTATAAAAGTTTATACACTCAACACACTTTCACGCTTACACTCTCTTACACATACACTACTAATTTCTCTCACATGACATGGTATAAAATGAAGCTAACCCTCTATATTTAGGCTTGTACAAAGTCGATGATCAAAAACTTTAAGATCCTTCTTAATTGACAGTGAGAAGCAATTTGTCAACCAAGCTTAGATAGTTATAGACATAGACTTACTAAAATATTAGCTAAATAATTAACTCTAGAAAGCTAAAGAGAGTGAGAAATTTTTTGAACTTACTTAATAGTTCTCCTCAATGACTACTTTCTCTAAATATATGCCTTTTTACTATACCAAATTACCTTTGAAAATCTTTAAACTTTACACTATTAAGCCCTTAGTAAATATATCTACAACTTGGTCTCCAATCTTGATGTACTTCACCTTGATCTCTCCATGTAGGACTTTTCCTCACATCAAGTGATAATGTACCTCTACATGTTTAGTTATTACATGGAACACCAAGTTCTCAATCAAGTGTATAACTGACTAATTATCATAGTATAGTTATACTATGTGTTCAACAAGTTAATGGAGATCCTTCATTAATTGCATCAACCATGTACATTCTTGTGCTACTGTAGTTGATGCTCAATACTCTGACTGGATACTTGATAATGACATTGTTAGTTGCCTCTTGCTACAATAAAAGATAGGTCCTAATCCAAGGCTAAACATATAATATTTAGTCAAGCACCATGCATCATGATCTTGAGCATAATCAGCATCATAATATCCAACCATCTCACGTGCTCATTTCCTTTTCATATAATATACCATATTGTAAACTTCTTTTCATAACTTCTAAATAAAGCTCCTTCATATCTATATAAATCAAATTACTAAACTCACTATAAATGATATATTTAGCATCATGAGAGTGAGATATATTAGGCTACCAACTAATTATCTATACATTATAGACTCCTTTAAGTCATTTCCTTTAATAGAGCATAACTTTGTACTAACCTCTATCGGTGTTGAAATAGGCTTGCACTATAGCATCCTATACTTCCCTAAGAGGTCTTTAGTATACTTCTGCTGGCATAAGAAGTTTCTATCCTTCACTCATTCAACTTCAAGACTAAAAATGCTTTAACTCTCCTGATGCTTTTATTTAGAAGCATATTGATAAGTTGGCCTGAATTTGATGAATCTTAGCTTCATCATCTCTAATGATTATTAGATTATCTATATAGACTAGTATTATTGCCAACTTTCCATCTTGAGCTCCCATAAAAAAATTGGAGTTTGTTGATGCCATTGTATAGTTGCTTTAAATTAGGAACTCTACCATCTTCCTGTACCATTCTCTTAGTGCTTATTTCAATCCATAGAATGCCTTCTTGAGCTTGCATACATAGCCTCGATCTAGCTCTCCATGTAGGAAAGCATTCTTCACATCCATTTACCAATGTTTCTAATTTTTACAAGCAGTTAAGGCTAGTAAAGCATATACTATTGTAATATTTGCCATTGTATTGAATGTATCTTCATAGTTGAATCCATATTTCTGTGAGAATTCCTAAGCGACCAAATTATCCTTGTACCTCCATATCAATCCATCATGATGGCTCTTTACATTATAAACCTATTTGTAGGATATGGGTTTTATATCTTTAGGCTTTAGCACTAAATCCCAAGTCTCATTTTTCTTTAGCCCATTTATTTCTTCTTTCATTGCCTTTCTTCATTCCTTACTTAACGATACTTCCTTTTTTATTGTAGGCTCTTTTGCATTGTCTTCTTTAATAAATGCTACATTAGCATATTTAGGATTCTTTTAAATTTTTCTTAATTTCTTTTAATATATGGCCTATAGTCTACTACACCTTCTTCCTCTTCAATCTCCTTAAGTTGGATTAGTTATGCTTCTTCCAATGTTATTAATGCACTCTTGTGTGACATGGGGATTTGAATTCTTGATTGACTTATCCTTATTTATTTCTCTTTATAGTTCCTCTTCTTAAATGATTTCTTTAACTTATTTTGCCACTTCATCTTATTCAATTCTCTCTTATAACTTCTCCTTAATTTCTTTTGAGTATGGTAAAATTATTTCTTAAGGGACCTCCAATATGACACTTCATCAAATATCACATTTCTTTATGTATGGTATCTCCCTATTGTAGGATCATAACACTTCCACCCTTTTCTTTTATCATTATAACCCATAAAGATACACCTCACTACTTTTTGTATCAAACTTGCTTTATAAATTATATGGTACAAAAGCATAACATACGCAGCCAAAAACTCAAAAATGACTTATAGTGTGTTTTATATTCCTTATCTTCTCAAAAGGTGGAACAAATCCAAGTGATGCTTGTGGTAGCATGTTAATCATGTGTGCAACTTTCCTTATGCATTTTGCCCAAAACTACGATGGAACATTCTTTGCATATAGCATACTTCTGCATATATTTACAAGATGTCTATTCTTCCATTCTGCTACTCCATTTATTTATGGCATATTTGAACAAGTCCAATATCGGCATATCTTGCAAATACTTTAAGAACTTGTATGAAGTATATTCCCCCCCCCCCATTGTTAATATGAAGGCACCTTTGATTAACCTATTTTTCATTCATCTCCTTAAACTCTTTAAACTTGCTTAAAGCTTCAAAATTTTCCTTCATAAAGTACAACTATATGTACAATATAAAATCATCAATAAAAGATATCATATATCAAAAGCCACTTATAGATGGTTTCTTCATAAAGCCGAATACATCTAAGTGAACCAACTTAAAAGGCTCTTTTCCATAATACTCAAAATCTCCATATGGAAGATTATGTGCTTTTCCATACTAGCATCTAGCATATACAATGTCTTCTTAAACATCAAGTTGAGGAATTCCTTTGAGCATAAAAGTTTTCATCATCTTCTTTAACTTATAATAGTTCAAGCGTCCTAGGCGTGCATGCCATAAGTCAGTTATCTCATTCCTTTTTGTCTTGTCTACATAAGTCGTGCATGTTGACATCACGAAAATATACTCTAGCTTTTGTCCCTCCATAACTAGTTTGGTTGTAGACTTTAGACTTCAACATACCTTCACATATTTAGGCTAGAACACCTTATAGTTCCTCAAGGATGTCAATTATGATACTAATATCAGGTTCTTCTTCATCTAAGGTACATGAAATACATTACTCAACTACACCCATCTCATTGTATAAAGGTACTACCATTGTCTTGCCAATGTGAGTAATAGGTAGCTCTTGACTTATTTGCTGTGATAATAACTCACTCCCTCTTGTATTCTAACATGCTTCAAATTTTTTCTTTATCTCCTATCATATGGTTAAAACACATAGAATTTACTCCCCAATCATCATTATAGTTTATAGATTTATCATTTACAGTAATAAGTGTTTGCTCCTTTTTTAACTTAAGTATGATAGATGGTGTAGCCTCACCAGACTTACTTATGACTAGCTTTACAATGGCACATGAAGCTTGAAAATCCCATTCATCTTTACTTTCAAGGACTGAGAGGACATTGCAAAATTCCTTCTACTCTTTTATATCAGCAATCTCAAGAATAATGGCCTCGTTTATCACAGTTGTAACATTAGTCATTCTTATGATAACTTGCTTTGTCCTACGATTGGTATTCCCCCTTTTTGCCAAATCTTTCCTTGTTAACATTTTTGTCATCCTTCATGCTTTATCTTACCTCCATTGTTTATTCTTGCAACCTTTGAAACTTTACCCTTTTTATTGTTAAAAAGGGCTTTCTCCTCTTCTTTGATTGAGACTTTAGACATTTGCTTGTTTAAAGCCTTTTGATTAGCTAATACATTTTCCAAGTCATTTAGAGTTGGCTCCTTAGCACATCCATAAGTTGTTATGACAAGTGCATTGAACTCGAGATGCAACCTATTGACTATGATCCTCCTTATCCTTGTCTTCAAATTTTGATTTTAAGGATCTAATTTTGAAAATTTTTGACATAAAGCTTTAACTTTAATGAAGTATTCACTCATTGTCATATCTTACTGCTAGATTGACAATAACTCATTCTTAATTAGTTGGAGCTTGGCGTCATTTGTTCAAGCAAATAATTTAAAAAGAGTGCCTCGTGCCCCTTTAGGTATCTTTGTATCTTTAATGTGCTATAACAAATCATCCTCCACTGATACTAATAAAGCATACATTGCTTTTCTAGTCCTAACCTTTCACTTCATAAGATCATCTTAACTTGTTAGAGGGGATTTCTTACTGCCTTCAATAATCTCCCATAAATTTTAACCGAGTAGGTAGAATTGCATAAGAGTACTACAAGTGTTATATTATTATTATTAAGTTTTTCAAGGCTACTTACTGATGTAGTCATGTCCACCATCGTAACTTGGTTTATTAACTTTAATCAACCAAGTAAGTTTGGTCCCAAAACCAATGAATTTACAGTCCCAAACTGCACACTAGTGGCACCTAGAAGTAACATGATCCCTGATCACTTGCTTTGAATCCACTTAGTAGTCGAACTGCTCGCTCTGATACCATTTGTAGAATATGTGTTGTAATAAATTTCTTTTATTATATCCAAAAACTTTCAGACAAGAGTACTTATACACATTACTCACACTAATATTCTCACAAAAACTTATATAAGTGTTTATACACTTCAGACACTTTCACTTTCTTGCACATACACTACTGATTTTCTCTTAGATGACATGATACAAAATGAAGCTAACACTCTATATTTATACTTGCACAAAATTGGTGATTAGAAACTTTGAGAAGCTTCTTGATTGACAGTGAGAAGCAATTTGTCAACCAAGTTTAGATAGTTCTAGATATAGACAATTCTAGACTTATTAAAATATATAGTAAATAATTCATTTTAGAAAACTAAAGCGAGAGTAAGTAGGTGAACTTACTTAATAAGGACCATAAGGGCGATAAAGATATCCTAACAGTTAATTTAACAAGACTATATATATTAAAACTTGAATTTGAAATCTAATTTAAGTGAGAATAGTTTTCTACCAACTAATTACAATGATTCTTAGTTGAAAGATACATGTTTTTAAGGAGGTTTCTGAGGTATCTAGGTACCAATATCCTCCTTGAATATACCAATATATACATGTGAATTCAATGAGGTATTCAAAATTATCTAATTATTGATACATAAAATTTATTACTTTTGTAATATTTTTTTTGGCACAACATTTGAAACGTGCAAAGTTGCTTTGATAGTATATTATTGATTTCAGATATAAAATTGGTAAACAAAATAAAATTTTGAATTACCATCAAATTTATTTTTATAAAAATTTAAAAGTTATTTTAAAATGTAATTATATTTTTAAAATAAATTTTGATAAAATTAATACAATTTAGAAAATTTTAAAAGTAAATTGATGAAAATTTAACAATAGGATATAAGATGAACACATTAATTTTTCTTAGAAACAAATTTCCAAGAAATGAAGTCATCAATGACATATGCATATAGTTGAACATTATAACTACCCAAAATGTCAAGATTGCGGGCCAAGTTGGACTTGTAAAACTATATATAAATATATAAAATATCACAAACTTGCTGATCAAGAAAAAAAAAAAAAAAAGGTGGAAACTAGTGTACAATTCTTTCCTATAAAAAAGATGGATAAAAAAAGGTATTAAGTACGGGTATCACCCTTCTCTCCAAGTCCAAAACTAGGTCCAAAAATGGCAGATGAAGTGAAGCTACTTGGCGCATGGGCAAGTCCATTTAGTCACAGAATAGAATTAGCACTCAAGTTAAAAGGAATTCAATATCAATACATAGAAGAAGACCTTTCGGACAAGAGTCCTTTGCTTCTCAATTCCAATCCTGTTCATAAAAAAATTCCAGTTCTGATCCACAATGGAAAACCAATTGTAGAATCATTAGTCATTCTTGAATATATTGAAGAAACCTGGCAAAATAATCCTATTTTACCTGAAGACCCTTATGATCGAGCCATAGCTCGTTTCTGGACTAAATTTGTAGATGATATGGTAAGTTTATTTTTCTTTTGTATGTCCCTTTTTATTTATTTTTTCTTTTTGGGAGCTATGGACTCTTATTAGAGTTTGATATCGAGATTTCACAGTCCTGGGATGCTGCCACCAGGAGCCAATTGGACTAGCTAATACTGAAATTGTGTCATGCAGATTCTGCAAACTGCCAGCAAATTTAGGACTGCAAGAAAGGAGGAGAAAGAGCAGATACTTGGAGAAATTTGTCAGCATATTAAGGTTCTCGAGAATGAGCTAACTGAGAAAAAATTTTTTGGAGGTGAAAACATTGGATTCGTAGATATTGCAACATTTTTTATAGTGTATTGGTTCCAAGTTCGTCAAGAAGTAATGCAGATAGAGCTTTTCACTAAAGAGAAATTCCCAGTTATATGCAACTATATGGAAAAGCTCCATGCACTCAATGTGGTGAATGAGTGCTTGCCTCCAAAGGAAAAACATTTAGCATATATTAGAGCCAGTTTGGAGGCTGACAAATATCCCTCCAAATAAAGGGTACCATACAAGTGTGCACGCCTAAACACTTCTGAATTTTGGTGGAGCCTGAAATTATAGTAGAACAAGTTATTCTCTTTTTGCATTTATTTAGCATAGTTAAATTTGATGTTTTAGTTCTTACTATCTCGTACTTTATTTTTATAAATCTTAGTCCAAATAAATCTCATAATTTCAGGAATAAATCCTGAAAAAATGAATCAAATTTTTTATTGAAGTGGCTATTAGGGAGGCTACTTGTTCTTTGTAATACTTTATATATATTTTCAATGAAAGAAAGTGTAAGAAGCAGTAGATTCCCATTTCATATTACTCTTTGTTTAACGTTCTCTCTTTTTGGAATAACAAGAGCAACAGCAGAGGTCTCTGCTTATCTTAGCTTTAACAGTGGATTCAGAGCTACACTTCCTACCAGCTGTGTGGTTAGTTTTGAAGAGTGTTTTAGGCTTTGAACACCCGAGATAGCGAGAAAACAAGATCTGATTCCAAATCCATCAATCATGAAAAAGAAAACAAAAAAAAGAAAAAAATTTTACACTTTTTCTTGTCAGTCTAAAATGAATAATGATTTTTGTAATAAATCCCAGGTAATTTTTAAAATCAAACCATTATCTTTATTTTATGATGTTAATTATAGTCAGATTTAAAAAAAAAAAAAATCTAAGAAATGAAGTCATCAATGACATATACAGTTGAACATTCTAAATGCCCAAAATGTCACGTTATTGGAAAATGCACAACTATGACTAAATAGTGACTAAAATTTTTCCTATAATAAGATGGGTAAAAAATGATACAAAGTACCTGTCTCACCCTTAACTCCAAGTGCAAAATTAAGTCTAAAATTGGCAGAAATGAAGCTACTTGGAACATGGGCAAGTCCATTTAGTCACAGAATAGAATTAGCACATAAGCAGAAGGGAATACAATATCGAAGACCTTTCTAACAAGAGTCCTTTGCTTCTCAATTCTAATCCAGTTGACAAGAAAATTCCAGTTCTCATCGACATTGGAATAACAATAGCAGAGTCACTAGTCATTCTTGAATACATTGAAGAAACCTGGAAAAATAATCCTATTCTACCTGAAGACCTTAATGATCGAGCCGTAGCTCGTTTCTGGGCTAAATTCATAAATGATAAGGTAAGTTTGTGCTTATGCTTATTATTATTATTATTATTTTGGTACGGTAGGCTCCAACTAGAGTTTGAATTGGATATTTCACAGTTCTGGAGTGCACCCAGATGCCACTAGGAGACAATCGGACTAATTAATAATGAAATTGTGTCATGCAGATCGTGCAAACTGCCAGCATATTTAGGACTGCAAGAGAGGAGGAGAAAGAACAAATATATAAAGAACTTAGTCAGCATATTAGAGTTCTTGAAAATGAGCTAAAGGAGAAAAAAATTTTCGGAAGTGAAAGCATTGGATTTGTAGATATTGCAACATTTTTTACAGTGTACTGGTTGCAAGTTTGTTAAGAAGCAAAGCAGACAGAGCTTATCACAAAAGAGGTAGCATATCTTAGATGTGTACTAAATAAATGTTCTGCCAAATCCTCTCGTATCTGTTTCATTTGTTATGTGGTTCCCCGCACTACAAGAAACTATAGCTATTGCTACATTTGTATAGAAATATAACCACGTTTAAAAGAGTGGTAAAATTAGTTCTCCACACAAACAAATGTAGATAAATATGTTGTTAAATATTGTGTGGGTATAAATTTACCCACATTTTAATAAAGTGATGAAATTTTTTTGTGACCTTTGTTTTTTCACACATTTATTATTTAATAAATATATTTACTATTATTTAAAAAGTGGTTAAATAATTAATTTGCTCACACTTTTTTAAATGCCGTTAATTTTTAATTTATTTAAAATTTTAACCATATTTAAATAAAAAATGGTTTATTAAATGTGGTTATAGGTCTATTCTTTTGTAGTGCCGTTGCCCTTTATATGTACTTAAACTTAGATGTGTACTAGCTCCTACTACCTTATGAATAATATAATATTTTTAATAAATGTTTTGTATTACATTATGATTTATTAGTTCTGAATACGTCTATTAGTAATTTAATGAATAATATAAAAATATAAGTAGCAAGTAATTCATGAATTAATGTAAAATCATCTCATTTTTAAATAAAGATATTGAAATTGCAGAAAAAAAGAAGATTTTGAAAAGAATAAAAAAATGTTAGAACTTAATAATAAACTAGTTTAGCACTCGCACAATACCCGGATTATATATATATATATATAATAAAAGATTATAAAATATAAAATAATAATTCATTGAGATAATATTTAGTACAAATAAATTATTAAAATTAGAAACATAATTAATACAAAATAACAAGTTAAAAAATTAAAATAAAAACAAATTAAAAATATAGTACAAGGCAAAATAAAAAGCTGCTGCAATTTAATAAAGAAAAATTAAATTTTTAAAATTATAGTGAAAAAATTAAAATTTTATAGGAGTCTTACCTATGTAATTAAAAAAATTATCATTCTCATATCTATTCTTAATAGGTTAAAAAAGGAAAGTGAGAATGATTACTTTAAATTTACTTTATTTTGTAATATGTTTAAATATAAGAATATTTAAAAATGTATGAGAAAGTATGTTAAAGGTAAAAAAAATAATATATTACTTAAGAGAAAAATAAAAATTAATCATAATAATTAATGATTCAAAATTTTTAAATTTTCAAGATAGTTTAAGAGATGGAAATCTTTTAATTTTTCAATATTGAAAAGATGTAGGTTAAAGGTAAAATTTATGAAATGAAATAAAAATAAAACAATGATCAATGATTTAAAACTATTTGAATTTTAAAAATAATTTAAAAGATGGAAACTTTTTAATTTTTTTAAGGCAATTGACAAGTTATACGTTAGAAGCAAAATTTATGGAATAGAAATAAAATAAATACAAAAATTAGAAGAAAAAAAACAGAAAGAAGTAGAATTGCTATAGATGCAAAGTTTGCATGTTAGACGGTAAAAATTTAAAAATATAAAGCAGTTAATTTTAAAAAATTATACAAAATAAATATTAATTATAATCAGGAGCAATATCAGATTTGTTTTCAAAAAAAATTATTTTTAGTGGACCCAAGACGTTGCATGGTGTCCATTTATTTATAGTTATACAGTTCCAACTTGGTCAGACAACTTGGCATTTTTGGTGTATCTTCAACTGTATATGTCATTTATGATATATATATATTATTTATTTTTAGTGGACCCAAGACGTTGCATGGTGTCCCTTTATTTATAGTTATCCAATTCCAACTTGGTCAGACAACTTGGCATTTGTGGTCTATCTTCAACTATATATGTCATTGATGACTTATATATCTATATATGTATATATATAACAATTAAAGATATTCCAATATTTTTTTGGTCTAAATATATTACTGCATTAAGAACTCGAAGAATACAAAGGAAATAACAAGACAATTACAACACTTACAATAAACAATTTCATAAGCAAATGTTTTGATTTTTTTGAATTAGTTAAAGTTTTTATATTTTTGTTTTCCGATGATCCACATCGAACAAGTTTTAATATTTTTAAATCATTCTTTCAATTATTTAGAATATGGTTTGTGAAGGAAATTTGGGGAGATTAATTTTTGATTTTTAGTTATGAATTTATTTAGTTTATGTAAAAACAGAATTTTTGAAAAAATTAGTATAAATTAGTAAATTTGGTATTTTAATTGAAATTATTGTTGATTAGTATATTTTGGATAAATTTGGAGTAATAAATAGTATTAAAATAATTTTTATGAATTATTTAATATTTTAAGTAATTAATAATAATTTCTGAAAATATATTCAAATAATAGTTTTATCCATTATTTTTGTGATTAAATTAATTTTAGCTATTTTTATTATATATTTGAGCAATTTAAATAATTATTTGTAAATTTTGCTAATTGAATTTGAATAATTGAAAAATAGATTTTTATTAATATTATTTAATTATATTTGAGATTTTATTAATTATTTTGAAAATAATTTGCTTTAATGTTTTTATTATTTAAATAACTTGAATTGTGGTATTTTGTTGATTTTTATGGACTAGAGTGATTTTTAATGTTTATTATTTTATTATTGATTATTGAGGATTGTTGATTCTCGATTGGACGATTTGTATAGTTCAAAGCTCAATCCAAGAAGTTGTGCATTTGTGATTATTGAAGTGTATTAACTTGTAGAATTGACTCTACTTTTAGTAGAGAGACGTCCATTTTACAAAGGAGACTCTGTCGAATCTTAATTTTTTTAATGCAGAATGGTAGGGTGATAGTTTATGATTCAAGGTAGTTGAAAAAACATGAACAAAATTATCCTACTCATGACCTAGAGATGGATGCAGCAAACTTTGCTCTTAAGATTTGGAGACATTATTTGTATGGAGTGACTTGTGAGATTTTCACATATCACAAGAGTTTGAAGTACATTTTCCAATAGAGAGATATGAACTTCAAGCAAAGGAGATGGTTAGAATTACTGAAGGATTATGATTCTGAATTCTATACCATTCAGGCAAAGCTAATATGGTAGCAGATGCTTTGAGTAGGAAGTCCTCGGGTAGTCTTACTCACATTAGTGTGGAGATGAGACCTTTGATCCAAGAGTTGCATGAGTTAGTGGATCAAGGTTTATTGATAAAGATAAGAAGATTAGGAGACTGCTAACTCAGTTCAGAGTCAGATCAGTATTGAGAGATAGAATTAAAGCAGCTCAAAGCCGAGATCCTATTTTAGCTGAGCTTGAGGAGAATGTTTGTGAATGGAAGTTCACTGATTTTACACTTAATGATGAAGGTATTTTATGGATCATTGGTAGATTATGCGTTCCTGATATGGATAATTTGAGAGATGAGATCCTTAAAGAAGCACATTCTATAACTTATAGTGTACATCCAGGTGTTACTAAGATGTACCACAACATTCGAGATCTATACTAATGAGATGGATTGAAGAAGGATATAGTTGATTATATTTTTAAGTGCTTGACGTGTCAACAGGTGAAAGCTAAACATTAGAAGCCTTATGGGAAGCTTCAGCCTCTTCCTATTCCTGAGTGGAAATTGGAGAGAATTTCTATTGATTTTATGACAGGGTTACCTCATTCAGAGGATGGATACGATTCCATTTATGTGATTGTGGATAGGTTAACCAAATCTGCTTACTTCTTATCAGTTATAGCCACTTATTCTATAACTAAGTTGGCTAAGTTGTATGTTAAGCATATTGTGTGCCTTTATAGAGTGCCTATTTCTATTATATTTGATAAAGGTTCAATGTTTACCTCTTAATTTTGGCAGAAGTTGTAAGAAGCAATGGGCACGGGGCTTGATTTCAGTATTACTTTTCATTCTCAAATTGATGGTCAATTTGAGAGGATAATCCAGACACTTAAGAATATGTTAAGAATGTGTGTATTGGTTCTTGGAGGTAGGTAGGATGATCATTTATCATAAATAGAGTTTGTTTACAATAACAGCTACCATAGCAGTATTAAAATGGAACTATATGAAGCTTTATATTGAAGGAAGTGTAGATCTCTTTTATGTTAGGATGAGATTAGAGAGAGAGCATTAATAGGATATGAGATTATTCAGGATGTAGCTTATTAGGTTGTTTTGATCATGAGAAGATTAGAAACCACTTCTAGCAGATAAAAGACAATACGGATCCAAAGCATAAGAATATAAAGTTTTAGGTTGGAGATTATGTGTTTTTGAAGGTGTCATCGATGAAGGATATAATGAGATTTGGCAAGAAAGAAAAATTAGCACCAAGATACATTGGACCATTTGAGATTCTAGAAAGAGTGGGCATGGTTGCATATCGGTTGGCTTTACCTCCGAATTTGTCTCAAGTACATCCAGTGTTCTATATCTTGATGCTTAGAAAGTATATTTCAGATCCTTTACACATGTTGTAGCCTGAGAGTGTGGAAGTGAATGAAGACATGACGTATGAGGAAGAACCAGTTGCGATAGTGGATTATCAAGTTCATCAGTTGTGTTCGAAGCAGATCCTGATGGTTAAAGTGTTATGAAGGAGAAATAACGTGGAGAAACACACGTGGGAGACTGAGGCAGAGATATGGGTGGCCTACCTTTACCTTTTTCCTCAATGAATTCTTGTTGTCTATTCTTGTTATTTGAAATTCGAGGACGAATTTTTGTAAGGGGGTAAGATTGTTATAATCTAATATTTTTATAAATTATTAAATTAATTTTGAGATATGCAGTGTTAATAAATATTTTAAATTTGTATATATTATGATTATTTTGTATAATTTAATTAAATTCTAGTGTTAGTAATTATTTTATAACATTATGGTTTTAATATTAAATTGAGATTTAAAAGTTTAGTTTATTGTTATATATTATTTATTTATTTAATAATAACATTATTGTTATCAATTGTGAATAATATTAATTTATTTTATTTTAAATATTTTAATATGTAGAGGTGGATTTAATTTGAAAATGATTACTTAATTCAAAAATATTATTATCATTATTATTATATTTTATATATATGTGTAATGTTTTGTCTTTTTCCTAATATATAAAAAACATATAAAAGAAATTTTTTTCTCTTTCCTTCCCTCCCCCTCTCCTTTCCTTCCTCTTCTTCTTCTTCCTGCGTAAACATAGAAGCACCAGCGCCACCATTTTGCCACCATCACCTTACCAACATCACCTCCCCTTTTTCCTTCCCTTCTACCGTTGTCAGCAAGCTTCTTCCTTCCCTGTTTTTATCGAACATGCAGCAGCAGCAGCAAGCAAGCAACACCGGTGACATTTTCCTATGGCTTGAGCTCATGATTCTGGGCTTGTTCGACTCCTCTCGGTCTGAGCAAGTTGAATCTTCAGTTGTTTCGAGCTTAGGACGTCCAATAATCGTTTTATACTCAAGTTTTAGTTTAAGTCAAATTAGGTTTTGACTTTTTAAAATATGATATAGTTTGATTCATGCTTAATTCCTTTAGAAATGTGATTATGTGCATCAAGATCTACCTAAATATATTTTCGTTTGATTTTTCTGAATTATTTGAAGTTTTTGTATTTTGGTTTTTCGATGAGTTACTGTTCCGGTAACCCACGCTAGAAAAGGTTTAATATTTTTAAAATATTCTGAGTTATTTAGAATATGGTTTGTGAAGGGAATTTAGTGAGATTAATTTTTTGACTTTTAGTTATGAATTTATTTAGTTTATGTAAAAATTGAATTTTTAGAAAAATTAGTATAAATTAGTAAATTTGGTATTTTAATTGAAATTATTGTTGACTAGTATATTTTGGATAATTTTGGACTAGTAAATAGTATTAAAATAATTTTTATGAATTATTTACTATTTTTAAGTAATTAATAATAATTTCTGAAAATATAATCAAATAATAGTTTTATCTATTATTTTTGTGATTAAATGAGTTTTTAGCTATTTTTATTATACATTTGAGCAATTTAAATAATTATTTGTAATTTTTGCTAATTGATTTCGAATAATTGAAAAATGGATTTTTATTAATATTATTTAATTATATTTGAGATTTTATTAAATATTTTGAAAATAAATAGCTTTAATGTTTTTATTATTTAAATAAATTAAATTGTGGTATTTTATTGATTTTTATAGATTATAGTGATTTTTAATATTTATTATTTTATTATTGATTTTTGAGGATTGTTGATTCTTGGTTAGGCAATTTGTAGAGTTCAAAGCTCAACCTAAGAAGTTGTGCATTTGTGATTATTGAAGTGTATTTACTTATAGAATTTGTTATACTTTTAGTAAAGAGACGTCCGTTTTACAAAGGAAACTCTGCTGAATTTTTGGGAGAATTCTCGTAAAATGTGACATCGGGTCGGTCCTAAGTTTTTAATTTTTGGTCGAGTCGTGTCATAGACTGAGTCTTTCTTTAGAAATTCTAGAGGTATAAAATTAGGATTTCAATTCTAATATCATATTTATTATTTATTTTTCTATAGTTGTGCCGAGACTGAAGGCTACTGAACCAAGCCAGTCTAATCTTTTTAAAGGATTGCATAATTGCGAGTTATTATCTTATATATGCATTGCATAAATAATACCTATTTGTGAGCATTCATATTTTTATAATGTAATTAAGTATAATTTATGTTATTAAATGATTGTATATATGTTTTGGTATATGTTTGGTATATAATTGGTATATTGCTTTAGCAATGCATGCTATCATGTTTAAATTATGTATTTCATTATTTTTAATAATTATAAGATTTATTTGAAGGATAGTAGTAGAATGTGTCACATAGTGGGCTGTATTAGGACTATGTACGTCCCAATGCGTTAGATTTTAGAGTTGAAATTATGAGATATTTGATGTGAGATTTAAATAATCAAATATTGTGATTGTGTGAAAGAATGGTATGATTGTGGGAGCTTAATTGACCTAATATCTTAAAGCCAATCACGCTGACAGTGAAACTGTAGGAGTTCGGTTGACTTAGTGTTTTAGGGCCAATTTACTCTCCAAAAATGGAAAAGAGAAATATTTTGGAATTAAGTAAGCATGTGGCTAGTAAGATTCTATGATCGAGGTTGCGAACTATTTTAGGGTTCTGCTCTGATCCTTTAACAAAAATATTTTTACGTATTTATTATTATTATTATTATTATTATTATTATTATTATTATTGGATTTTAGCATCTGTATAAAATGTATGTATGTATGTATGTATATATATATATATATATATATATATATATATATATATATATATATATATATATATATATACACACACACACACACACTAATGGTTGATTGTATATGACTTTAGGTTACATGTATATATATTATAATAATTCACTTAGTGAGGTTTGAGCCTTATCAATATTTTATTGTAGGACCTTCTATTTCAGACCTCCCATGTAGTGCTCTTCCTTGAACTCTTTCCTTTCCGGTAGATTTATATAAATACTGATATATATATATATATATATATATATATATATATTCATACATACATACTGATGCTTGATTGTATATGACTTTAGGTTACATGTATATATGTTATAATAATTCAGTTATTGAGGTCTGACCCCAATTAATATTTTTTTCAGGACCTTCTATTTCAGATCTCCCCCGTAGTACTTTTCGTCGAACTCTATCCTCTTTGGTAGATTTATGTAAATACTGAACTGTTACTTTTCTTGTATTTTAGTAATCGTTGTAGTAGTGTTGTTGTTATGGTAATATTATGTTGTACCTATTAGAGATATTGTATTTGAATCATGTATGAAGATATTTTTATTATGTTATGATATAAAGATTTATTTTAATATTAATTAAATTTTTAATTCGGGTGTATTTTTATATTATGATTGCATGTGTTTTTATTTTAAGACTTATTATAGGTTCTAGATTCGAAAGAATTCCCGTTCTCTTGTGTTGGTCATGACTTTCCAGTTTGGATCGTGACATTTTTCCTTTCTTTTAATTTAAGTATTGTCTTTCCAAAGCATTAAGATCCTCACACTCATAGCCCGAGTTTTGGACTTGACGCATCCCTAGATTGTTTGAACCTAAAAGTAGTCTCTCAATTTTTTGAGACATAGAAATTGAATTTTAATTTATTGTTTGTTCTCGAAATAGAAGAAAAAATGATTTCTTTAGATACCATGCATGTATCTATAGGCCATAAACTTCTTAGTTGTTCACTTTATGAGAGATCTCCTCCTCTGTCTTAACGATATTGCAATTCTTTGTGTTGTGGTCGAAAAAATTGCAAAAATAGCATAAGTTGGGGAGATGCTCATACTATAAAATAATCCATTAGTTGTTGTCTTCTTTCTTACTCATAAATCCTTTTGCAAGGGTGTTGGTGTTAATTTACCAATAGATTTAGAACTCAATTTAGCATGCATTCATACATTTTAGGTTGCATTTAGCTTAATTAATTAGTAGGAACATATGCTTTTATATTTTTGTTTTATTTTTAAAGGAAAAGTAAAATTGGAGGTGGATGGTGCCACTTGAAGCATGAAAAGAGTCAAAACATAGTTGGAGTTAAGTAAATCCATCACAGTTGAAGTTTTTATTATGATTATGAAGGAGCCCATGATTGCAAATCCATCACAGAGGTTGTTTTTATCATAATTACGAGGGGTGTCGTGATTGCAAGACCTGTATTATTGAATTTTCTATTATGATCACAGGACCCGTATTGCTAATTTTTCTATCACGATAGTGTAGATACTCGTGATCACGAACAACCCGAGTTTAGACATTTTTGATTAATTTTTGAGCTGATACACATCAATTTTAAGGGGGATCTAAGGACCATTCAAAAGATTATAAAAGGGGGATCCAAAACCTAATTTGAGGGGGGGGGGGGGGGGGTGGGGGTGGAGACTATATAAGAATTCTCACATTATAATATCTAACTCAAAGCAATCAAGTGAGAGAAAGAGGAAAAAAAGAAGCTTAGAGAAGAGGCCATCATTGAAAATCTTAGAAGCTTCTTGATAACTTTCCTCTATCTTTTCTCTACTTGTTCATATAATTTTATTATTCATTTGGGTTGTATTGTGGTTGAATATTGAATGCCATAACCATGAGTGGCTAAGTTACTTTTTGTTTTTAGAATTTGAAACCCATTTGATTTATAATATTTAAATCTTGTTTTTATCATCTTGCATATTATGTTTATTATGTCTTGTTGAATATTATATATGGCCAACTATAGCTCTAGTCTAAGGTTATACATTGAGAAATTGTAATCTTAGTAGACCCATAAACATAAGTTGAATGGATTAATGACTTGAGAGAGTTTAACTTGATTCAATTCTCATTTGGTTTACTTAATGCCTTGTGTGTTTGATGTTGACTTATTTCTATGGTGATTATGAGAGTTAAGCCATGACTTTAAGGTTAAATTGATTCATGCATGTTAAGTTGAACATTACTTTAGAGAGTGTATTCAATGATTGATGAAAACCTGAGATTTGCTAGTAATTTAAATAGGCCTATTCATTAGCATAATAATAATATGGTGCTTAATTTCCTAACAACATTATTTTTATATTAATTTCCCTCTACATTATTTAGTTTAGTAACTATTTCATTTGCTTGTTATTTTAGTTTATTAATTGTTTTGACTCAAGGTAATTAGGGAATTCTAAACATGACTAACTAAAGCTAATAAGTGATTAATTGACAATCGTTATAAGAACGATACTTTATTTGTCACGACATGTATACTTGTGGTTTTGATTCGCATTTGACGTGTAGCAAAGAGGCTTGTTTAGATTGACCTTGACTCTTGGCCTCATGATATGATCAAAGTCTACATTGAGTACATGTTTTCATATGTGGCTATGAGTTGCTCTAATAAGGCTGAAGAGATGGTTTTGGCATTGGCATAGGTGATCTGGTTTAGTGGTAGGCCAGGCGCTGGAACCCATAAATTTTTAGTTAAGAAATCTAGCTCCTCAACTGAGCAATTTGGATCCCATTACTTAATGACCATCAGATTCCTATGTATTCACCATTGTGTCCTTTCTTTCACTCATTGTTGATTTTAGTATAAATTGGATAAATTATTGTCTACACAGTCTTCATATGCGTTAATGTGAGGTGACAACTCAAACCAATGATACTGTGCCCAATGACTTTTTTTTGGCTCGTGCTTTATACATGATTGTATATATAGTTTAAAAAATACTCATAAATTCAATAAATAATTGTCTCCTTAAACATGCGTGCATCTTGCCAGTTAATAATTAATTTTATTGATAAATATATGAATAGTTGTCGAATTTTTTTATTTTACTATTTTGATATTTAAATAAATTTTTTTATAATTAGGTATTTAAATTTGTAAAATTTTTTTAAAGTGATATTTTTAGTAGGTTTTACAAGTTAAAGGATATATATATCTTACTTTACTTAAATGTGTTTTTTATATGAGATTCATTTTAATTTTTGATTTAAAAAATTATTTTTCATTTTTATATATTAAATTTAGAAAATAATATACCGAATATTATTAAAATAAAATAAATAAAATTTAAACTATTATAATTAAAAAATACAAATAAAATAAAATATTAAATTT
The DNA here is from genome assembly GCA_947683625.1 of Mallotus nudiflorus. Lineage (NCBI taxonomy): Eukaryota > Viridiplantae > Streptophyta > Magnoliopsida > Malpighiales > Euphorbiaceae > Mallotus > Mallotus nudiflorus. Next base: position 10,733,964 of record CANTUR010000009.1, read on the forward strand.
ATTTGAAAGAGTAAAAAAAATATAACTTAACTAAAAGCACAAATAAAATTTTATTTATTATAATTAAAAAAAATTTTAACGAATAAAAATTTTATTTGACTAATATCGTGAATAAAAAATCAACCAATATAATTAATAGAATAAAAATAAAAATAATTAATATGATAAATAAAAATAATTAATTAATTTTTTCAATTTAATATGATAAATAAAAATACTTTTTTTTTTCATTTTTGATAATTTAAAAAAATAATTAGAACGAAAAAGAAAAATAGAGTTGACAAATAATCATTTTAATATGTAATTGTAGGTTCGGACATCCAATTGTTAAAAATAATTGTTTTAACACCAAAATGAAAAAAGTGAAAAAGTTCAAACATTATTTATGAATTTATCTTTTTATTTACATATTAAGATCAAATCAAATGATAAGGGTGAATAAAATATTCTAATTTGTGTCATTGATAAATGTTGAATCAATTGATAAAAAGTTATTCTCGATTGATTAAAATTTTGATTCAAAACCTATAATATGTAGTCATATTAAATTAGTTGTTAAGATTTTTATTATTTCAAATATAATTAATTATTTAGATTAAAATATATATATAATTAATTATAATCTGACAGACTTTTAATGATTCAAATAAAAAAGTTTAGTGTGTTTTATTAAATAGAATTAATTAGATTTTAGACTGATAAATTAAAAAGAATTATTTTTTTAATATAACTTTTTAAAAAAGATAATAGATTTTCTATGTAACTTTTATGGTGAGTTTGTTTAGTAAAAAATGAAGATGAGAATTGAAATCGGAATGGATGATTCTGATTTTTAGTGTTTGTTTGGCTAAAATTAATATGAGAATGTGAATCCTCATCAATGAGAATCACCATTTCAATCTTGTTTTTAAGGAATAACTTTTGATTCTCTTGAAAATCAAGTCAAATTAATTATAAATTGATTAAATATTTAACTATTAACATTTATTTTTAAAAATTTATAAATGAAGTATATAAATTAATAAAAATATGCTTTAAATGTCTGAATAAAAAATATTTATCAAAAGTAAATAATTTTAAAAATTCTAGGATGACTTCGGTTTTTATTTACTTTATTTTCACTTTCCTTTATGACCATTGGATGAGAGAGCATTGAATCATCTGATGGTGATTGTTAATAAAGTAAAGTTTATTTTGTAAAAAATAAAGTGACCATAGACTTCACCAATAATTTTATAAAATTTTTATAAAAATTTATAATAATATTTATATAAATAAATATTTTATAATACATTATTATTACAATTTTTTTATATAAAAAATAATTATAAAAATATTTTTCATAAAAGATATTTTAATTATTAAATGATATTTGATTATTATTCTCATTCATTTTCTGTGAAGTTAAACATTTTTTTCAAATTAACACTTTCTTTCTCATTTCTTCCTATTCTAATTCCTATTTCGGAGTATGAACCCAATTAATCTTTTCAAGTACACTCATGTGAGATGACAATCCAAACCATTAATATTGAGTCCAATAAATATTTAATTTTTTTTGGGACAATAACTTTCGAGATCTTAGTCATAAGAGTCGCATAGTTAATCTCGATCTTAAGGATAATTATATAATTTTTTAAATACATCATTGACTTTCTTTTAGAGAGGGGAAGAGGGTATTCCAACCTCCCTTCTCTATATATGCCAAGCTTGTTGTTATGTTCATAGGCGGGTAGACAACATATCATTAAATTAATGTAGTATATATTGCATATTTACACCATCCATAAATTGAGGGAATTAGATTTTATGTTATTTAAATATTAAAAATTAATAGGGGGAAGGAAATTGAAAATAAATTGTTCTCCCACATTCTTCTTGCAAAAGGTAAAATTGATTACATGTCAAATTAGAGTGTAAAATTGTCACGACCTAAATTGGTGAGTCATGATCGACGTTAAGGAATGAGAATTCTTTTAAATTCGGAATCCGTAGCAAGCCTTAAAAATAAAATAAATGCAATAAATAATATCAAAATACAACATAATTAAAACTTGAATCGATATATAAAAATAAATACATAAACGTCATTTCATAAATAAAAATATTCATATAATACATATTAATACAACAATCTCAAACTAAAACAACACTTCTAATACAATAATTCTATTACTGCAGTTTTCTAAAATACAATAAAAAGTTCAAAGATGAAATTTACATAAACTAGCCAGGGCGGAAGAAAATCGACATAAAGATCTACTGTTGAGATCTAAAAAAGAAGACTCTCTTGAAAAAAATGGTTGAGAGGGGGGTCAGACTTCACTGAGTGAATTATTATATATATATATATATATATATATATATATATATATATATATATATATATATATATATATATATATATATATATATATATATATATATATATGCAGAAATCATTTATTTAGGTGAAGGATCAAATAGAACCCCAATAATATTCATAACCTCAAACAAATATCTCAATAGCCATGCAAGCTTACTTAATTCCAAATAAATTCTCTTATTCCATTTTGGACAATAGACTGGCCCGAGACACTAAGTCAACCGAGCTCTAGCAGTCTCACTGTCTGTGTGATTGGCCCAGAGACACTAGGTCAATCAAGCTACAGCAACCACACTATTCACTCACTAAAATTCTCAATATTCAAAATAATCAATTTCACCTTAAATGATTATCACAATATCAACTCTACAATCTAACGAACCGGTATGTACAAAGTCCTAGTATAGCCCACTAGGTAGCACGTTCTATCAATATCCTTTAAATAAAATTGTATATTTATGGAAAATAAATAAATGCATAATTAAATATAAATGGCATTTGTAGATGGCAGGGTTTAGCGCGCGTCCAAGATTTTAGCAACCGCGACACTGTTTGAGCTCAGGGCTTTAAAGAATATACTAACCATTATCACAAAAACATGACGTGAAGATGAGGAATGACCACCCAGGGTAATAACTGAGACAAATCATAAAGGTGGTACTCGATTCCCTAAAAGAAAGCTAGCATCACAAATAGGAGATTCTGGATACGAAATACCAACTTCTTTTAGTCTTGTGTTCATTTAGAATTACTTTATGAATTATTATCTTATTCTCTATTTACATGCAATTTCATATAAACCCTAAAAACAATCAACTCCAAGGTAAACTAGTCATGAAATATACAAGTAAATAATGCATTCAATAAATCACATAATCCCTAAGTTAGTCTAATCTACATGGATTTTAAATAAATGAGCTAAAGTCTACATATTTTAAATTATAATTGAATCTAAAGACCTAATTCCTTTTGATTTTAATTAAATGAACCTAAGTCTACTAATTTTAATTCTAAATATGAGCTTAAATCTGCAAATTATGGAATATTTAAATTAGTGGGTCTAATTCTACATATTTTAATTAAATGGTGATATTAAATCTACAAATTATGAAAAAAAAACTTAAATTAAGTGGCTAAGTCTAAATTAATTAAATTAAATTAAGTGGGTCTATGTCTAATTTACTAAATGGGCCTAATGATATTTCTAACCTAAAATCTAATTAATTATGGACCTAAAAATATATTTTAATTAATTAAAACTAATTAATTATTAAGTGAGGTGGATTAAAAGAATTACTTAAACTTAAATAAATAAATCAAAGACTAAAATGGGCTTAAGGCCCCAAAACACATAAAAATAATAAATAAGTCCAAAAACAAATAAAAACACAAAAACCGATCAAACAAAAGATCAAACAACTAATTAAATTAATCCCTTATAAAAAAAAACCCTAGTTTTATCAATATGCAACCTAAATTAATCTACTTCCTCCATTGATTTTAAGTAATTACTTAATTAAAAACCTAATTTTACTAACCAACTTAATCAAAATACACACTCAACTATACATATAATTTTACTACTCCCACTATTTGGGTTATTACATTAATTCATAAAACAGTTAATAAAAAAAATAAAGCAATAAATAAAATAAAATAAAAACCCTAGAAACTAAGTCTCTACAAGGCTTTATCCATGGTTTTCCATGAACTTCTTATGAATTCATCCCTCCAACATGATCAACATGCGTTTTCCTCGACAATCACCATAAAAAATAAAATAAAATTATGATTAATGAATAAATTATAATAATAACTTGAAAGAATAAAAATAATCGACAATATAAAAAAGAAATAAAAAAATAGAATAAGAAGAAGATGATGATGCTTATGACTGATTTGGGGTACTCTTCAGATTTGTAATTAACTGTTCTTGATAAGTCGTTGAATCTTCTTCTACAAAAATTTTCCAAGGATCTTGAATTAATTGATAATCCAAAAGGAATTTTTGTAGAAAAACAACTCACCAACAATTAAGAAAACTCTTTTTAAGAATCAACAATGGATGAAAATTGTTTTCATAAACGCACAAAAAACCCAAAAGCTTAAAAATATGTCGCTGCCTCCTTTTTTCTTCTCCTCCCTCTTTATATAGCAAAAAGAAAACCTAAAACCCTAGCTCCAAAATTCAATTCTAACACGATTCTAATTCCTAAAAATATAGGATTAATACTTAAAATCACATTTAGGAATTTTAGACCAATTAGGATTGAATTAAAAGTAATTTAATTTCCTAAAAAAGACAATAAAAGAGACGAAATAGTCTAATTCCAACCGGGATTGTGCAATTCCGATCAAAATTTCACAATTCCGATCTGAATTGGTGTAATTCTGACAAGAATTACATAATTCCAATCGGATTTACATAATTCCGGTCAGAATTATAAAATTCCAATAAGGTTTTTATTTTTAATTACAAAAAGACCCCTAAAAGATTTTAAGTTTTTCAATTAGGTCCTAAAAAAATTGTAATTTAGTCCTTGAAAACACTAAATCCTTCCTTTAAAAGATACATTTAGATCCTTGGAATTTTAAAGTTTAAGTATCAAGGACCTATTCATGATATTTTCATCATTGGAGTCCTCTATCACATTCATAACTCATCATCCCGAAATTGGGTGTCTACAAGATTCATAATAGAAAATATAACAAAAATTTACTAAATATATATTAAAAATATAATATGCATATATGTTACATAAATATCGAAATATACAAAAAATATACTGAAAGAATACCTAAAATATACAAAACCATTTAATGAAATAATTCATATCAAAAAATAATGAAACATGGATTCTTAAAAGCATGTATTCTTTATTCAATGTATATATAGAATAATAACTCACAAGTTTGCGCTCCTCGAGAGTGACTCGATGGGCCTGGTCCGACAGGCGTCGATCTCGGCGTAGTTAGAAAAATAAATAATAAAATCAGAATAATTGCTAACTAATACTTCTAAGAATTCTAAAGAAGAGTCGATCTAGGTATTTAAAACTCAAGTAAATACAGAAATTCAGGATTGACCCGACGTCACATTTTATGAGAATTCTACCAAAAAATCAGTAAAATCTTCTCTGTAAACGGACATCTCCCTACAAAAGTAGAGCCGATCCTACAAGGAAAATACACTTCAAATAACACAATAGCTCAACACCTCGGGTTGAAACCTTGAACTACACAATTCCCAATCGAGATTCATAGTACGCAATAAAAATATATATCAAATAAAAATATATTAAAATCCTTAAAAATTCATAAAATAATTAAAATGTCACAATATAATTTATTTAAACATTAAAACACTAAATATCATTATTTTCACAATAATTAAATAAAAATCTCAAATAATAATATAGTATTAATAAAAATCAAAATTTTCAATAATTCAACATGAAATAGTAAAATTCACTTTTAATTACTCAAATAGCTTAATCATATAATAAAAGTAAAAAATCAAATTAATCACCAAAATAGTAAATAATATATTATTTGAATATAATTTTTGAAAATTAGTATTAATTAATTAAAAATAGTAAATAATTTATAAAAATTATTTTAATACCCTATAATTCTAAAATCATTTAAAACATATTATTTAACTATAATTTGAACAAAAATACACAATTAACTCATAATTCCAATATTAACATAATATTAATAATTTCTCAAAAATTATATAAAATCACTAAAAATTATTTTATTAATACTAAAATTACTAACTTAAATTAATAGCACTAACTAACTCAAATTTCCATTAAAAAATAATTAATTAACGTCATTATAAAAAATTCAATATTTCAATATTAAAATAATAAAAAATACCCATTATTCAAATTAATTCAAAAAAATAAAATAAAAATATATTTAGGAAGATTATGTTGCATATAACAACATTTATTAATGAAATTCTCAAGAATCAAACAAGAACAAGCTTTAAAAAAATAAAATATAAAATGGACATAATTTAAAATTTAAGAAAACTCACAATTTGGACATCGTAAAGTTAAAACGACTTGAGAATCGAAACGTACACGTCGAGAAGAGTCTAAAGAGCCCAAAAAATTGATATAAAACCCCTAAAAAAATTTTGATGCTATAGTAACTCTTCTTAGTCCCACATGATTTCTGGTGACTCCGAGGCTTCAGACGATGTCGGGAAGGTGAGAGGAGGAAGATGGAAAGCTCAGGTGGTGGCTTAGGTGCTTGGACGATGGCTAGAAAAGATTTGGGTGGCACAGCAATGGCGAAACAAGGAGAAGAAGAAAATGAAGAAGAAAGAAAAAAAATGGGTGGGGGGAGAGGAGTTTACCCGATTTTGACCACTTAACTTTTGTTATATATATATACATATATATATATATATATATATATTCTACTTATCAAGTACACATTCACATGTATATATATGTATAGATATCAACATATCACACACAACACATGCATAATGCTAACACACATGCATGATATAGTAACACTAATAAAAATAAAAATAATGATAATAACTTTATTGTTTTTAAATAATAAAACCTCCAAATAAATTATTTTACGTAAGATAATTTATTTAATGTAAAATAACAAATATTAATCACAAATAATGTTAGTATCTAAATAATATTTAAAATATTATTAACATTGCAAATTTCAAAATATGCTTTAGTAATTTAAAATAAAGGGTCATTACAATCTTCCCTCCTTACAAGAATTCATCCTCAAATTCAAATAAAAGAACATAAATAAGAATTATTAAGGAAAGAGATAAGGATAAGCAACTTGCATCTCAGCTTCTGTCTCCCAAGTGTGCTCCTCCACGTTGTTGCTTTGCTATAACACTTTGAACATCGGGAATCTGCTTTGAACGCAACTGTCAAACTTGATGGTCCACTATCACGACTGGTTTCTCCTCAAACATTAGGTCTTCATTCACTTCCACACTATCAGGCTGCAACATGTGTGAAGGGTCTGAAACATATTTCTTTAGCATCGATATATGGAATACTAGATGCCATTGAGATAAATTTAGAGGCAAAGCCAACCGATATGCAACCATGCCCACTCTCTCCAAAATTTCAAACGGTCCAATATATCTCGGTGCTAGTTTCCCTTTCTTACCAAATCTAACCACACCCTTCATTGGAGACACCTTCAGAAACATATAGTCTCTAACCTGAAAATCCACATCTCTGCATCTTGGATCCACATAGCTCTTTTGTCTGTTAGTTGTGGTCTTTAATCTTCTTCTTATCACAATAACTTTCTCTGCTATATCTTGGACAATCTCAAGTCTAGTTAAGGCTCTCTCTCCAATCTCATCCTAACACAAAGGGGATCTACACTTCCTTTCGTACAAAGCCTCATACGGTGCCATCTCAATATTGCTATGATAGTTGTTATTATATGCAAAATCGATAAGCGGTAAATGATTATCCTAACTGCCTTCAAGATCCAATACATACATTCTCAATATATCTTCCAGTGTCTGGATCATCCTCTTAGTTTGACCATCAGTTTGAGGGTGAGAAGCAGTACTGAAATCAAGCCTGGTGCCCATCGCTTCTTGCAACTTCTGCTAAAATCAAGAGGTGAACATTGAACCTCTATCAGATACAATGAACACAGGTATTCTGTGAAGGCACATAATATGCTTAATATATAGCTTCACCAACTTAGCTATAAAATATGTGGCTTTCATAGGCAAGAAATGAGCAAACTTGGTTAACCTGTCCACAATCACCCAAATGGAATTGTATCCATCCTTAGAACATGGTAACCCAACCATAAAATCCATAGCAATTCTCTTTTACTTCCACATAGGAATAGGAAGAGGCTTTGAAGCTTCCCAGAAGGCTTCTGATGTTCAGCTTTCACTTGCTGATATGTTAAACACTTAGCAACATATTCAACTACATCCTTCTTTAATCCATCCCACTAGTATAAATCTCTGATAATGTGGTACATCTTAGTAACACCTAGATGTACGTTGTAGGCTGTAAAATGCACTTCCTCAAGGATCTCTTCTCTCAAATTATCCACATTAGGAATGTATAATCTACCATTGATCCATAAAACATCTTTATTATCTAGTGCGAAATCAATGAACTTCCTTGCACGAACATTCTCTTCATGCTTTACAAGAATAGGATCCCAGCCCTCAGCTGCCTTAATCTTATCTGTTAACACTGATCGAACCTTGAACTAAGATAACAGTCCACCTGATATACTAATCTTCATTATCAAACCTTGATCCACCAACTCATGCAACTCTCAGATCAGCAGTCTCTTCTCCATACTAATGTGAGCAAGACTATTTAAGAACTTCCTACTTATAGCATCTGCTACCACATTAGATTTTCTTGGATGATAAAGAATATCGCAGTCATAATCCTTCAGAAGTTCTAACCATCTTCTCTGCCTCAATTTCAGGTCTCTCTGTTGGAAAATGTACTTAAGGCTCTTATGATATGTGAAAATCTCACAAGTCACCCTATACAAATAATGTCTCTAAATCTTGAGAGCAAAGATTACTGCAACCATCTTTAGGTCGTGAGTAGGATAATTTTATTTATGCTTCTTCAACTGCCTTCAAGCATAAGCTACTACCTTACCATTCTGCATCAACACATAACCTAGGCCAACTCTAGAGGCATCACAATACATAGTGAACTTTTCTTCTCCATTAGGCAAGGTCAGAATTGGAGCTATGGTCAATTTATCTTTCAACAACTAAAAACTATTCTCACAAGCATTTGACTATACAAACTTCATATTCTTCTGAGTCAAGTGAGTCATTGGAGCTGTAATTCTAGAAAAATCCTACACAAATCTCCTATAATACCCAGCCAAACCCAAAAAAGGATGAATCTCTATGACTGTCGTCAGTTTGGGCCACTTTGACACTACCTCAATCTTCTGTGGATCAACCTGAATACCATTTTTAAAGACCACATGCCCAAGCAATGCAACACTCTCTAACCATAAATCACACTTTGAGAATTTAGCATAAAGCTGATGTTCTTTTAGTGTCTGCAATATTGTCCTCAAGTAATATACGTGCTCTTCTATACTCTTTGAATACACCAACATATCATCAATGAAAACTACCATAAACTGATCCATATACGGTCTGAATACCCTGTTCATCATATCCATGAAAGTAGTTGGTGTATTAGTCAACTCGAATGACATCACTAAAAACTCATAATGTCCATAATGAGTGTGGAATATTGTTTTAAGAACATCAGCTTCACTTATCTGCAACTAATGATAGCCTGACCTCAAGTTAATCTTATAAAAGAACTATGCACTTTAAAGTTGATCAAACATATCATCTATCCTTGGGGGAGGATACTTGTTCTTTACTGTCACCTTATTCAGCTCTTTATAATCAATGCACAGTTTCAGTGTACCATTCTTCTTCTTCACAAATAGGACTAGTGCACCCCAAGGAGAAACACTAGGTTTGACAAAGCCCTTGACTAACAAATCTTGCAACTACTCCTTCAATTCCTTCAACTTTATAAGAGTCATTCTGTAGGGCGGCATAGAAATAGGAGTTGTACCTGGAACCACATATATACAAAATTCAATCTCTCTGTGAGGTGGAAAACTTGGTAACTCCTTAGGAAAAATATCAAAAACTCATAGGCAATAGGAACATATGTGAGAGACAACTTCTCCACTGAAGTATCCCTGAACAATGCAAAAAATCTTTGACAACCCTTCCTCAGTATCTTTCTAGTCATAATAGCAGATATGAGATTTTGAGGTGCAGAACTCTTATCACCTATAAACTTAAACTCTTCTGCATCCAGAATTTTGAAAATCACCTCTTTATTCTAACAATCCACAACGGCATATTATTGAGACAACTAATCCATTTTAAGGATAACATCGAATTCCATCACATTTAATAATACCAATTCCATAGATAATTCTCTACCTCCCACAAACATTGGACAACTAGAAAGAACAACATCGGTGTCCAATGAATTGCTTAGAGGAGTAGCAATAAATAAAGGAAAAGCCATCCTCAAAGTTTGCCAACATGACTTCAAAGCAAAAATAGGGGACACGAAAGAATGTGTGGCACTCAGATCAATTAATACACTAGCCTCCAAATAACAAATAGGAAGAATACTTACAATGATGACATTGGATGCCTGAGCATCATGCTGGGTGAGGGTGAACACTCTAGCCTGACCTCGACCTCCTTGTTGACTGGTGGAAGCCTGACCAAAACCCCTGGCATCTTTACTACCTCTGCCATACCCTTGATGGGCAATAATCTATCTTGTGCTCGGATATTTTGTTGGAGGCAATTGAAATGGTGCTGGTGCTGCAATGGCAATCGACTGTTGCGAGTACTATTGCTGATAACCAGAGTAAGGACATGCTCAGGCAAAATATCCCATCTATTTGCATCTAAAGCATACTCCAAGAGTCATGTAACACGGTCCTTGATGGACTCTCCCACACATTTGACAAGCACTGGTTGCTGATCCTGTGCTGTTGTAACCAAAACTCTGGCCACTGCTACTATTAATAGCTCTAGAACTAAATTTAATAGATATGCGTGATCCTCCTAGATTATGTCTGCTAGTCTTATGCACTCTCTGATGAGGTCTCTGGCTTTACTGAAAAGATCCTCTCTGCCAACTACCAGAGCGTATCTAGAAAGTCTAAAATGGTGTACTCTGGAATCCTCCTGACTAAATACCCAATGATAGTAATTAGGCATAGCTCTTTACCTGACTAGTCTCAGCTCTATCTCCTTGGCCAACTCTATCACTGACTTAAGAGTAAGGCCCATTGTAGGAATCCCAACAAAAGTATAACCCAGACTAGTGATGTAAGTCACAACTGTAAAATACTGATCTTACATCAGATCCTTTGTAAATCTACCCAGTCTGAGGAACTCTCTAGTGTAGTCCTCTACTGATCTATCACCTCTAGTGATGCTCATAAGTTGAAGTCTATAACTCATCTGCAGTGGCTTTGGGTAGAATCTCCTCTTAAACATCTCTCTGAATTGAGCCCAAGTCATTATTATCATGTGAGGCTGAATAACCTAAATGAACCAATCCAGGGCTGGTCCCTCAATAGACAACTCAACTATCATGATCCATTGATACTTAGTATGAGTAGTCTGAGTCCTCATCTCAATAGCGTGCAGAAACTCTAATGGATCTGACGTCCTATTAAAGGCTATCCTGTTGACTCTGGCACAAAACAGTATTGCCTCAGGGTACCCTGCTAGTAGACATGCTATATCGGCGGTGCAACTTGAGGTATATCAGCTTCCTCATATTTTGGCTCTACAGGTTCCTTATGTTGTAGCTCGCTCTGTATATGGTGACCTGCCGCTCCTCGAGGTCTACCATTGCCACGGCCTCTACACCTGATTAGCGGCTCAGGAGGTAAAACCTTATCCTAAAAGGACACATCATCCTCAGCCTCAAAGATTGACAGAGCGACACACGCTCATCTCCTCATTCTAATAAGACAAAGGCAATAAGATTCAGATAATAGACAACAATAAACAACCTAACAATTATGCATAAAACTAAATCAAGGATAAATTATCGAAGACATGAGTAAACCTAATTAACTGCAGTAGTTTCAAAGAAAACAAGACTCTGACTACCTAGGTCCATAAAACTAAAAACCTAGGGCTCTAATACTAACTTTTTCATTTCTTAAACTGGGGAGTCATGACCAGCACTAGAGAATGAGAATTCTTTTGAATTCGGAACCCGTAGCAAACCTTAAAAATAAAAAACATGCAATAAATAATATAAAAATATGATAGAATCAAAACTTGAATCGATATATAAAAATAAATACATAAATGTCATTTTATAAATAAAAATATTCATATAATATATATTAATACAACAGTCTCAAACTGAAACAACACTTATAATACTATAATTCTACTACTGCAGTTTTCTAGAATACAATAAAAGTTCAAAGATGAAATTTACATAAACTAGCTGGGGTGGAAGAAGACCAATGTAAAGGTCTATTGCTGAGGTTTGAAGAAGAGGACTCTCCTAAAAAAATGGTTGAGAGGGGGTCAGACCTCACTGAGTGAATTGTTATAATATATATACACACACCTCCTAATGTCATATGCAATCAATCATTAGTTCATATATAATATATACAGACATTTCACATAGATGTTAAAATCTACTTTATATATATATATATGCAGGAATCATTTATTTAAGTGAAGGATCAAATAGAACCCTAATAAAATTTGTAACCTCAAACAAATATCTCACTAGCCATGTATACTTAATTCTAAATAAATTCTCTTATTCCATTTTGGACAGTAGACTGGCCCCGAGACACTAAGTCAACTGAGCTCCAGCAGTCTCACTGTCAGTGTGATTAGCCCAAGACATTAGGTCAACCGAGCTCTAGCAACCACAATATTCACTCACTAAAATTCTCAATATTCAAAATAATCAATTTCACCTCAAATGATTCTCACAATATCAACTTTAAAATCTAACGAACCGGTACGTACACAATCCTAGTGTAGCCTACTAGGTAGCACGTTCTATCAATATCCTTCGAATAAAATTGCATATTTATGAAAAATAAATAAATGCATAATTAAATATAAGTGGAATTCATAACAGAAAATATACCAAAAATATACTAAATATATATTGAAAGTATAACAAGCATAAATATTGCATAAATATCGAAATATACCCAAAATATATTAAAAATATACTAAAAATATACTAAACCATTTAATGAAATAATTCATATCAAAACATAATGAAACATGGATTCTCAAAAGTATGTATTCTATATGCAATGTATACATAGAATAATAACTCATAAGTTTGTGCTCAGACGATGGTTGGCAAAGCTTCGGGTGGCGCAATAATGACAAAAAAGGTAGAAGAAGAAAATGAAGAAGAAAGAAAAGAAATGGGTGGGGGAGAGAAGGAGTTGACCTAAATTTGACCACTTAACTTTTGTTTTATATATATATATATATATATATATATATATATATATATATATATATATATATATATATATATATATATAAACTACTTATCAAGTAAACATTCACATTTATATATATCTATATACATATCACACACAACACATGCATTAGTAAAATAAAATAATATCAATTAATAACAACAACAACAACAATACCAACAATAATAATAATAATAATGCTAACATACATGCATGATATAGTAACACTAATAATAATAAAAATAATGATAATAATTTTTAAATTTTTAAATAATAAAATGTCCAAATATATTATTTTACGTAAGAAAATATATTTAATGTAAAATAATGAATATTAATAAAAAATAATGATAATATCTAAATAATATTTAAAATATTATTAATATTGCAACTATCAAAATATACTTTAATAATTTAAAATAAAGGGTCATTACAAAAATATTTTAACTTCCAAATACATTGTAATTTAAAGTTTTATTTCAAACATTTTTTCATTATTTTTCCTTTATTAGTTACTTTTAAGTTATCAAATACAACAAAATCTATAATTTTTATTTCTTCCCCTTCCTCTCTCTTTTGTTCTCTTTAAAAATCTTTCATTTCCTTCCCTGTGTAGTTAACATGCATAGTGTTAAGGAGCATATTGATAGCTTAGATATCTTAGAAGCCTCTGCAAAATTAGATATCTTCCATATTAATAGCTAATAAGAAATGAAGAATTCAAAAAATGGCAGAAGAAAGAAGTAAAATCATTAGGGGATGTGGGCAAGCCATTTTTATTGTAAAATATAAATAGCCCTGAAATTAAAAAGGTGATTTACTATTCTATATAAGAAAACCTCTCCAACATTAAGAGTGATTTGCTACTCAATTATAACTCATTTCATAAAAGATTCGCATGTATGTTCTTAAAGGAAAACTAATTGCAAAATCGCTCATCATTCTTGAGTATATTGATTAGACTAGGCAACAAAATTGTGGACACCTAGTTTGATCATCTCATAACAGAAGCCCAATAATGAAATGAAATGAGCACTGAATGCAAAGAATAGTCTAAGATTCTCTTGAGAATGATCCAAAAGCCTAAGTTCCCTTGGAAATGGATCATAGGCTCAATGCTGAGCCTAATAATCTTTAGAAGTCCAAGAAACTCATAGAACCCATTAAGCCCACTAAGCCCAATCGTGAAAATAGCCTTAGCTTGAGCTAATAAGGCAACGCCTCTTCGGTGACAGAATTTTGAAAAGGCAAAGCCTTTTTATAAAGGTGCTGCTTTAGTGGTGCTTCTCCATTTTTTAAAATAAGATGTTATAAACTGTAGGAATGCCTGCATTACTCTAACATTCATAACTTACATGTTCCAGGAGTAATGAGGGACATTATGACAGAAGATGAGGGGGGTGGAAACTCTTTAATGATATTAAATGAAGGAAAGAATGAATTAAAAGGGGAGAAGGAAGAAAAAGAGAGGGACTTTTTGTTGACTTTGGAGCTGGAGAACAAACTCAACAAGGAGATTACTCAAAAAAGGCTAAAGAGAGAATATGGAGAAAGAGGGGAGGGAAAGAAAAGGGCCTGGAGGTTTAATTCTAAGAGGAAAGAGTACTATCTTTGCATTCTGATAGTGCCACAATCAAATTCAACTTCTGAAGGCCAACTATTTTGAAGATTAAATCAATATAAAATGATAAGGATATTTATTCTTGTAACTTCTTTCATATTTTGAATAGTTTTTATCATTTACTTATAGAATTCTTGAAAGTTTAGATATAATTCTATAAATTCTTGCATGTTTCCACAAATTTATAAGTTTATAGTTGTTTAAAGTATTAGACCTTTAAGCTTTTATAAAAAAAATATTATAAAGTTTGGTTAAAGCCTGATTCTATGACTACCATTAAGGCAATTGTAAATTGCCTTAATATCCTAAGGTGATGCCTCACCGTAAAGGTGTCGCCATAGCATTATTATTATTATGTTTTTTTTAATTTTCTTGCATCTTATTTGAATCATTAGTTTTTTTTATCTTCTTTTGATTTATAAGTATTATGTGTTGGTTTATTTCTATGTTTTGCAATTTGCTTTAGTTCTAATTTTTGTATAAAATTTAGGTAAGTAATCATTGATATTTTAAATCTATGCGTTCACTATATTTGTGTTCATTTTAAGTTTCTTAAATGATTTGCATGATTAATGTTTTGACTCATTTTTTTAATATTATTTCTATAATATGTTTAATTTAAAAGTTTTTTTTGTTAATTTGAATATTTGATCTTCAATAATTAGGTTCCTATATGTGATCTTCAATAATTAGGTTCCTATATGTTATTAAATTCATGTTAATGTTACATTTTCTTTGATATTGGATATTTATTCTCTTGATTTTATTTTTATTTTTATTTCAAGAAATTAATTTTGTGGCTTGCTCTTTTGTCGATTTTATTTTTATTTGTGGGGAGGTAATGATTTTGTTTTTATAGGAATAAATTAGGTTGATTGTTAATCATCGAATTATTATCCCAATTTTTAAAAGACCACTTTTAGATTTATTTTTGTTTATTTTGAAATTTATTTATTTTGTGTTAAAGTGTTTCTATTTTATTTACTTTTGTTTTATGTTATTTATTATGTGGTTTGAATGGGTTTGAAATTGGACTAATGTGCAAATTTGGGCTTAATAATAAAATTGGAATTATTTGGTGAAAATTTCATTTGCATGTAATAAAAAAATTATTAAATAATCAAAAGTAATAAAACATAAAATACAAACGGAGGCCAATTGCAAGGTTGGGTGGGTTTTTGAGCCCGATCTCTGATGACGATTGCTTGGGGCTCTCTATGGAATCTAGTTGCTATAAAAGTATGTCATGGGTTTTATCGAGGTGGTGACTCTTGTCTTTGATATAGGCTTAAAGCCCATATTGTATTTCCTAGTGGGCCCTGAGCCCATACAAGGCCATGGTCACCAAACACTTGGGCATGCATTGCACCCCACCTCTTTTAACCCTATCTTGCCTAAAGATTATTATAACAGACTCATATCTGGCTAAAGACATAGATGAAAAGGTGAATATGTTGTAGTTGTTGAGTTTTTTTGTTTAAGAATGAAACCATTAGCAGTGTGAGCTAAAATAAACTGATTAAACATGATTAAAAGTCGCTAAAGAATGAGCTAAAAAAAGTTGGATATTTGGATACTGTGGCATTTGTTATAGTAGATTGTTATAAATAACACGTCAGGAAGTTCTGCATAAAGAGCTTGCTACTGAAGAAAGATTCACAGTCATATACAAATGTTTATAAAAGTTGCTTAATATTGATTTTATCAAGGAATGCTTGCCTTTAAGAGACAAGCATGTTGCTTCTATTAATATAAGTTCTTTTTTTGGTCTAAAATGAGAAATTCTCATTATTAGGAATATACAACAATATAAGCTAACAAAGACTGTTATATAATTTTGTTAAAAAAAAACTGCTATATAAGATTTCCAAACCAATAATGCATCTAGTAATAAAAAGATTGTATATGCTTAAATTACTAATATACTATAATAAAAGTATTGTACAATCCCTTGATGATGAAAGTGCTAAACTTAACTCTTCTTTAGTGAAATACCATATGTATAATAGTTAGTCACACAACTATATATTAAACTATATGATTGGGAGGGGTGATTTTATGCAAGCAAATAAACAATTAAATCCTTGAAACTCTTCTAACTTCACAGAATCAAAGAATAAATTAAAAGGAACCAAACTCTTATTAGATTTAAGATATATAGGAGAAATATCATTAAAATATAACTAGAGAAGGAAGAAAACCAAAATAAATTTATTTTTGTTAATTAGAAGAAGAAAAGGGAAAGAAAGAGAAGGGAAGAAAGAGATAAAGGAGATGATAAAATAAAGAATTCTTACAGCTGCTTACGCTTTTCTTATTATAATAGCTTCTTGTTACATAGCTTTATCCATCTGTTATATTTTGTTATAACTACTTAACTCTATCATATGTAATAATGCTTTGTATATAAATTCAGTTCAATAATAATAAAAGATAAGTGATTTTTTCCTTTAAAACTTTCACATGGTATTGGAGCATTAAAAGGGGTCTAGCAACCTTTCTTTTTAATGGCTTCAGATTTATCCACTAGCTCTCTCAGATCTTCTAATTCTTTATCACTTTGTACTCTTTATGTTTCACAATTGCCCAATGTAGCTATTGATCTTCCCATTAAATTAAACACAACTAATTACTTGTTATGAAAAGCTCAACTTCTTCATCTTCTTAATAGTTATGACTTAACCAAGCATGTTAATAGCTGAAGTAGCCTCCATCACTAAGGACAAATAAAAATCAACCTAATCCTTTATCTAACAGTTGGTGATAAATTATATATAGTTTTAGGACTTATTTTCACATGTATTTATAGATTTTAGGTTGCATTTAGTTTAGTTTTGTTAATAAGAATATATACTTTAATGTTTTTATTTTATTTTTTAGGGAAAAGTAAACTTGGAGGTGGATGGTGCCCAAATGTGTAAAAAAAGAGCAAAAATAGAGGAAGGAAGTAGAGGTTGAGGTTATATGGCATTGCACAAGGTGCAGTGATCTTGAGATGCTTGATGCCAAGCTAAAAAAACCTGGAGCTGAATTATATGGCAACTGTGGAGGAAGCATGATCACAGAGTCTTGAATTTTGAACCTTTTATACTAAACACTAAAGCATAGTGATCACCACTCCTTCATAAAAGGCTCCACTGTCATGATCGTGGCGCCTATTGGTGATCATGAGCATCTTGTTTCCAATAAGGAACATGCTGATATGTACCTATTAAAGAGCAAATTTTAAGGAGCATGAAAAGACATTCTAAAAGGGTTATTTAAGGACAAATAGCCCTAAATTTTAGCATCAAATTCTCATTCCAAGATTTTATGAACTAGTATAGCAAAGAGAGAGAATAGCAAGAGGAGAAAAAGAAGCTTGGAGAAGAGGAAACCATTGAAGATCTTTA
This sequence comes from Mallotus nudiflorus, assembly GCA_947683625.1. Taxonomy (NCBI): domain Eukaryota; kingdom Viridiplantae; phylum Streptophyta; class Magnoliopsida; order Malpighiales; family Euphorbiaceae; genus Mallotus; species Mallotus nudiflorus. Next base: position 10,752,412 of record CANTUR010000009.1, read on the forward strand.
GAAGCTTTTTGATAACATTTCCTTACTCTTTCTTTTTTACTTAATATAACTTTTGGATATTCCTTGGGTTGTATTTAATTGAATCTTGAATATTATAGCCATGATTGGCTAAATTCTAATTTATTGTTAGGATTTAAAACCCATATGGTTTAAGTTTAATGTTATAGATCTTGTTTATCTTTTCTTGCATATTATGTTTATCGTGCCTTATTGAATGTTGTAAATGACCAACTATAGCTCTAGTCTAAGGTTATACATTGAGAAATAATAATCTTCGTAGACCCATAAATAAATGTTGAATTGGGTTAATGACTTGACAGAGCTTAACTTGATTCAATTCTCATATGGGTGAACTTAATGGCTTGCTTGTTTAAGATCAGCTCATTTCCTCAGTATTGATGAGAGTTAAGCCTTGGTTTTGTGTATTAATTGATTCTTGCATGTTGAGTCAACCATTACCTAAGAGAGAGAGAGTGTGTTTAATGATCAATGAAACCTGAGATGTGTAAGAAATATAGCTAGATCTATTCATTAACTTAAGGACAATATGGTATTTCAAATTCCTAACAACAAGCTTTCCATATTGATTATCTTTATTCAATTATTAATATAGTTATTGCTTGTTAATTTGATTACTTTGGCTTTTATTTGCAATTTTCTTGTTTGATTTTATTCAAGTTATTTATGAGCTCTAAATAAGAAAGTTAAAACCAATAGGTGATTAATTATCAATCCTTATGGGAATAATACTTTACTTATCACTATATTACTTATTGTGAAGTATACTTGTAGGTATGCTATAAGCGCAAAAAGTTTTTGGCACCATTGTTAGGGATTGAAATAATTAAAATTATAGTTGGTTATAATTCTTTTGGATTAGAGAACTTATCTTACATTAATCTATTTTTGATTCATTTGTATTGTATTTTAGGTACATTTCTTATGGTTTATGCATAATACTAGATGCATTAGAATCGAGCCACTAATTTACATTCTAGATTTAATTAAATTTGAGAAGAAAAATTATAGGAGATCAAGAAATGTACTAATGAGATGGTTGACCAGCAAGAATAAGAAGAATAAACTCTTTTAGGTTGTACCATGCTTGGTTTAGAGGGTACTCAACAAAGCATAGCGAGGCCAAACATATATGCCATTAACTTTAAAAGTAAACAAGCTTTTATTTAGATGATTTAATCAACCATTCATTTTTATGGAATAGCTTCGGAAGATCAAAATGCACACATCATGAATTTCTTAGAAATTTAAAACACTTTTAAGTAGAATGGTATGTTCGATGATGCTATTCAACTTAGGCTCTTCCTATTTACACTTAAAAATAGAGCAAAGTCATGGCTCAATTCTCAGCCACTAGTTTCTATAACAACTTAGGACATTCTAGCTAGAGCCTTTCTAGCAAAGTATCTCTTACCTTCCAAGATGGCTAAGATCATTATGGATACTACTACATTTCAGCAATATAATGCATGTAATAACCCTAGTTTTTAAATTATTTTATTATACATTGAAATATGCAGTATTAATAAATTTAAAAGTTATATTTAATTATTTTACTATTTTGTGATTAATCTTTATTATTTTATGTTTAATTATATTTTCTATGTAAATATTTTATTTTTGAAACTTATTATTTTAAACAATTAATTTATATTTTGATAATTATTATTTTCGGATAGTATTATTTTTATAATATTTAATTTATTTCATTATTATTTCTAATATTGTTTTATCAAATTTCATTATTTATTTTATTAGAATTATCATTATTAATTATTGTTAATTGTATATATGTTAATGTATGTGTGTGTGTTTATATATATATGTGTATATATATATGTGTGTGTGGATATATATTGTGTGGTGGAGAATTGTTTAACCTAAAGATATAATATATAGTTTTAATATACAGTATTATAATATATATATATATATATATATATATATTATTTGCAAAAAATGAAAAACCAAAAACGCAGACTTCATCTCCTTCCTTCCCCATGCCACCATCTGATTTTCTTATCATTGGTGTGCCTCCTCCTCTTGCTCACCGGACCGCCCTCCATCAACCAGCAGCTCTGTCGCCTTCCTCCTCCTTCTCCAGCGCCGACAGCATCTCAATCGAAGCAAAGGCAGCAGCTTCCATTTTTCGGCTATTCTCCTTTTTCTAGCCACCATTTTGCATGCTTTTGATGTCTTTAGACTCCATGAGCACCGGTGAGTATGAATCTAACCTTTGTTTTAGCTCTAATTCATCCATTTTTGAGTTTTCTTGAATTTTTGATTTTGAGCATTAGGGTTTTCCATTTTTTTCCGATTGATCTTAAATGATTCACACAATCCACCTATTACCTCTACATACTTTTATTTTTAGAATTTATTTGTATTTTTGTTAATTTTTGATTATTTTAATATTATTTAATTAATTTTCATAAATAAATTATTTAAATTATGAATTTGGTATATTTTGTGTTATTATAAATTGTTATTAATTTTAGTGTTGATATAATAATTTTTGTGATTTTTATGAAAATTTTTTAAATTTTTTTATATTATATCAATATTGGAAAATTAGGTTAAAGTTTAGTTTTTGTTGAAATTAATGTTTTAGATAATATTAGAGCAATATTTGTTGATAAAATAATTTTTATGCATTTATATAATTTTTATGGAATATTAGATATATTATGTGTATTTTGTATTATAGGGTTAATTGTGTAATTTTGTGACAATTATAGTTAAATATTATATTTTAATTGGTTTTAGAATTTTTTCAAGGTATTAAAATGATTTTTACAAATTATTTACTATTTTTAACTAATTAATACCAATTTTTGAAAATTATTTTCAAATAATATATTATATATTATTTTGATAATAAAATGGGTTTTTATAACTTTTTGTTATATATTTGGGTTAATTAAGCTATTTGGATTTTTAAAATGAATTATTATTATTTTGTGTAATTATTGGAAAATTGGATTTTTAATAATATTATATTATTATTTAGGACTTTTATTTAATTATAGTGAAATTAAGTATATTTAGTGTTTTAATGTTAAATATGTAATATTTTGATATTTTGAGAATATTTATGGAATTTATCGGTTTTTAATATATTTCTTATATTATTTGGATTTTTGATGAATTGTGAACTTCGTTTGGGGAATTATGCAGTTCAGGGTCACAACCAAGGGTTGTGTGAATTTCGATTTTAGAAGTGTGTTTTTTTGCATGATCAACTCTACTTTTTAGTAGAGAGGTCCATTTTATAGAGGAGGTTCTGCCGAATTTTCGATAGAATTCTCATAAAATGTGTCGTCAGGTTGATCCTGAATTCTGTGTTTGTCTGTATTCCGTATTCTTATATTGAGTCTTTTTAGAAGTTAAGTTAGAATTATTTTGATTTTATCATTATTTTATTTTTTTTGTTGCCCCGAGACTAAGGCCTAGTGAACCGGGCTCGTCGAGCCAGTCTCGAGGAGCGCAAACTTGTGAGTTATTATTTTATATATACATCGTACTTATGTTGCATGTTTTAGAATATACATGTTTTGATTTACATTTATTCATAATTATTTTATTAAATGTTTAGTATATGTTAAGTATATTTTTAGTATATTTTTGGTATATTTCAAAATAAATGCATGTTTTATTATTGATTTATACTTAGCATGTTTTTAGTATATTATTAGTTTACATTTGACATCTTTTGTGATTGATTTTGAATTTATTTGACATATATATACTCAAAATATACTTAGTTTATTTTAGGTATATTTTTAGTATATATATGGTTTATTTTATCATTATGACTATTGTTCTGCATTATTTATTTTACCGTATGTATATTTTATTTAAATGAAGGATATCGATAGAACGTGCTACCTAGTGGGCAGCATTAGGATCGTGTACGTACCAGTGCGATAGATTTAGGGTTGAGTGAGGATTACCTGTGGTAATTATGATTTGATTGAGAATGATATGATTGATAGTGTGGTTGATGGAGCTCGGTTGACCTAATGTCTCAAGGCCAATCACACTAACAGTTAGACTACTAGAGCTCGGTTGACCTAATGTCTCGAGGCCAATCACACTGACAGTTAGACTTCTAGAGCTCGATTGACTTAGTGTCTCGGGGCCAATCTACTGTCCATATGGAATAAGTGAATTTATTTGGAATTAAGTGAGCCTGTATGGCTAGAGTGATGTTATTGTTGATTGAGGTTGCGATTAAATAGGGTTCTATTTGATCCTTCATAAACTTATGTTTTTCAGTATTATTATATAAAGTGATTTTCAGCATCTGTGTGAAATGCTTGTATATATATTTATTATATATGAATTATTGATTGCATTTGACATTAGGAATGCATGTATATATATTATAACAATTCACTTAGTGAGGTTTGACTCCCTTTAGTTGATTTTTCAGGAGATTCTTCTTCTTCAGACCTTAGCAGTAGGCCTATCCACTGGATTTCTTCTGGCCCAGCTATTTTGTGTAAATTATCTACTTAATTTATTTGTACTCTAGAAAACTGCAGTAGTGAGTTGTATTTGGTTTTTACTGTATGTTGGTTGTTATTTAGAAATCTTTCTCTGAATATTGTATATATATATATATATATATATATATATTATGATATGACAGAAAGTTTAATTTTATTATATTGGTTGAGATTTTAATTATGGTGCATATTTTATTTATTTGTTGCATGCTTTTATTTTTAAGGCTTGCTACGGGTTCCGGATTCGAAAGAATTCCCATTTTCTAACGCCAGTCATGACTCCCCGGATTGGGTCGTGACAATGCAGAATCCTTATGTTATGCCTGGGAGAGGTTTAAGGAGTTATAGAGGAGTTGTCCCTATCATGGTTTGCGAAAGGATGTTCTCATGCACACTTTCTGTAATGGAGTGACAAGGTCTATAAAAGATATAATAGATATAGCTATTGGAGGTTCTCTCATGCGAAAAATTATGGATAGAGCTTTTGAATTGTTGGAAGAAATGGCCACCAACAATTGTCTTTGGCCATTAAAAAGGCAACTACCTCCTAAACAAGGTGGAAGGATATGTTTTGACATTGTAACATCATTATAAGCTTAGATTCTTACACTTTCAAAAAAAATTGGTGATTTGAATTCAAAGGGTAATGCAATTCCCTTTACTTCTAATGCACTTTGTGAATATTGCCACATGCTCAGTCATTCTAGTTTTGAATGTGGTTTTGAAAATAACATTGTATTTGGAGATAGTATGATTGAAAATTGCAACTACATTGGAGGCTAATTCTAAGCAATATAAGCTAATAATCCTTGTTTTAATACATATAACCAATGGTGGAGGAATCATCCTAATTTTTCTTAAAGTAATAATCAAAATTTGCATGGGTTTTCTAATCAGTTTGCTAAGACATAGGTTGATAGCAATAGAGACAAAGTTAGATAAGTTCTTTAATGTCATAACATCCAAGATGACAAGTCAAGAAGAGAATTAAAGGAGGATAGAAGCTAAGTTTGATCAAATAGCTAAGAACCATGCATCCTCTATCCATAAAATTGAAGTTCAATTGGGTCAATTGGCTAATGTGTAGCCACTAGAGCTCAAGTACATTTGCCTAGCAACACCGAAGTTAATCCAAAGGAGCAAGTGAAGGCTATTACATTGAGGAGTAGTAAATAGCTTAAGTTACCTAATGAAGTTCCATTGAATGTCCAAGATTAAAAGGAAGAGAAAGATAAGAAAAGTGAAGAAGCAAAAAAGAATATTATGGGGAAGCAAGTTGAAAAGTAAGAGAAGCAAGTGGAGCAACCCCAACCCTTACCCATTAACATGTCTATGTATGCTCTAAGGCTTCCATTCCTTAAAAAAGGACATTAAATGAAGATGAGAAGAGATTTGCAAAATCTTTGGAAACATTCAAGAATTTAGAGTTGAAATTGCCTTTTTTGAAGCATTGAATTAGATGCCTATATATGCCAAGTTTTTTAAGGATATCCTCACTAACAAAAAGAAGTGGGACAAAAATAAGATGATGCCCTTAACTGAGACTTGCAACTCTATAATCTCAAGAACAATTCCTGTTAAACTCAAATATCTAAGGATTTTCACTATCCCATGTGTTATTGGTTTGAAAGAATTCCTTAAGTTCTTAAATGACCTAGGTGCTAGTATTAACTTGATGCCCTTATGTCTTTTTAAGGAATTGAATCTTAGAGATGAAATCAACACCAACATGTCCCTTTAATTGATGAATCATTCTATTAAAAAGCCCTGTGGTGTGATTGAGGATGTATTAGTCAAGTTGGATAAGTTTGTGTCCTTAGTGGACTTTATGATATTAGATTTTGAGTAAGATAGGAATTGTCCTTTGATATTGGGGAGACCATTCTTGAATATAGGGAAGACTCTTATTAATGTATATAAAGGTAAGATCACTTTTTGAGTAAGAGAGGAAAATGTGGAATTTATAATGAATAAACTCATGTAAGAAGTTAGGATTGAAAAATAGTATGTGAAAGTGGAAGTAAGAAGAAAAGGTCAATAAAAAAAGTCACTCTCAAGTAAGACATAGGAAAAGTGAATTAGTCACTTTCTTAAGACCATCACAAGATCAAGAATCTAAAGAGGAAAGCCATGCAAGTGCTGAAGGTGGTTTACATCCTTAAAGAACATAACTATGCAAAGGAAAAGGTTGTGCATCAAGTGTTACAAGATGATGGGGGTGGTAGTCAACAACGTATTGGTGGTAAGGATGGGGGATGTTCATTCTTTATTCTTTATTAAGTAATTGAATGATGGAATGATCAAGCTAATGACCTTAAATTAGCTTTTTTTTTTTTACTTTCTTTATTAATTTAAATTTTAATGAGTTTTATGTTGTGTAATTAGCTTTAATTTTGGTTATCTTTGTTTGAATAAAATTGGTGTTAATCTTTGGATTTTAAGAATTGCATCAGGTACTATCACGGTTATGCACTTATCAATGATCGCCGATCACTCAACTCTTGGGTAACATTCATTAAGGTTCCGATCACCATAAATTAGTGATTGTGAGTCCTTTTTCTTAAAGCCTAATTAAGTATTGTACTAATCATGAGTTTAAGGTCGATCACTAGTTCAACAGCCTATGCTTTATTTCATTTCTATCACGATCACATGCCTATCTGTGATCACGATAGGATGAATTTTTACAGAATACAACTGTCTGCCCTATTCCCTCCTTATCTCCTATTTTGAAATCAATGATCTCCATTAAAGTCACTAACCCTAATATCCCTTTGCTACTTAAGTACCCATGGAATTGGCTCTCTTAAATCTCTTTTCTACCTTAGTTTTAATTAACTTAAATTATTCCTTTCATTCCCTAATTTTTTCCCATACCCATTGTCTTCTCTAAAATCAAACATCACTCTTCCAACACTATGTCTCAGCCTAAGAAGAAGGTGAAGACCATGGTACCATGGTAGTTAGAGCACCACATATTGAAAAAGTGGACTCGCTAGCGAGTATGAAGTGCCATTCCTAATTTTCTCTTATGAGGAAGGTGATAAGTATATTAACCTCATTCATAGAAATTTTGCTACACCTAAAGGTTTAGACATGGAAACCTTAAAGATGATTAAACTTAAGGATAATGTTTTTAAACTTTGTGATAAGTTAGGATGGAAGAAATTTATTGGTTTTAATTATGAAATTTACAAGGAATTGACACTAGATTTTTTCATAACTCTAAGGTTAACTGATAAGACCCATAAAACTTTTGAATGTTGATTCTTAGGGAAGCCTTACACAATTGATTATGAGTTCATATTTTGGGTTTTTGGTTTTGGGAGAGGAGGCCTTTATAAGTCACCAGCTAAGTACAAACCTAAGGAGTTTTAATAAGAGAATTCTAGACAAGATGACTCTTAGAGGGCACAAGGCACTCCAAATGGCTTAATCACTAATTATAGTTACATTATCATGTGTAAACTCATGCGCCATGCCATCTTTAGGATGGTAGAGAGCAATAAAATTTCTAATCAAGAATTATTGACGCTTTAGTGCATACATACACACACATAGATTTCTACTACTTATTTTGTGTTTTAGACTCTGTGGCATGTTGTAAAACCACAGAAAATATGGATTTCTATAAGGCATATTGTGACTGGTTTGGCATTGCATTACCATGCTTTTGATCCACTCATGACCAAGATGACATGTATTCCATAGGATAAGATTCATTGGGATAAACTCTTTAGAGCCGACGTGATTATGTCTATAAGAGAGTTGAGAGACCCAACCACCAAGAAGTGCTATGATTTGAGAAGTCTACCATGAATAGAAGAAATTTGGCTAAACTTAATGATGATGAATATGGGTAAGAGGAAGGAGAGGAAAAAACAAAAGTATCTCAATCATTTAATGGAGGATGGAATCAAGTTCTTGAGAAGTTAAACGCCTTGGACATTAAATTTGATACTAAATTTTAAAACCATGAGAAGTTGGTGGATGACAAGTTCAATGATGTTAATGGTAAGCTCATTGACATTAAGTCAGAGTTGTTCTACCACTGCTTGAAGCTTCAAGAATATTTTAAGGCTATCAGTCATAATCTTTCATCACTATCACCTTAAAGACCTAACCACCTTCAGACTCTCCAATACATTTAGAGTAAAGTTTTCTTTTCCCTACTTTCTTTTTCTTTTTAGTTTTAGGTTAGTTTTTTTGTGTTTATGAATTTCATGTTTATATTATTTGTTTGTTTGTTTTGTTTCTCTTTTTAAGGATGTTTATGCATATTTAAGTTTATAATTATATTAGTTTAGCATTTTAGTCATTTAGGTTACCTACCTCACATACATTGAGGAGAATGTGTCATTTAAGTGTAAGGGGAAATCATTTTGCATTTTGATATATCATTTGTATATTTTAGGTATGTAGCATGCATTTTATTTCATTTTCATGCATTTGTGTAAATTTAGTCCAAACAAAATGCTTGGCACTTGAAATTTTTACATAAGTATCATTATTGTGAGTATTGTGTATGTTTGTGGTTTTATCAAGTTTACATTATTTAATCTTCTATTAATGGTTAGTGTGAGTTCTTTTTAAGCTTTTTTGACAAATTAAGTTGAGAATTTTTGAACTTTTAATCAATTTAATGTGTGTTGTTATTTATTTGATTATGATTGTGAGTTAATGCTTTGGGAAGTAGTATTGTGAATGAATCAAACTTCTTTCTAAGGTTACTTTTGGTTGTATATGAAAGGAATTATTTAAGTGTACTCTCTCTTTGTGAAAAAAAAAGAAAAGAAAAGAAAAGAAAAGAAAAAGAATAAAATGTGTTAAGGAACTTGAATTTCTTTTACTCTAATGCTCTTGCAAAAGAGTATGAGTATTTAAATAACCCTTTTGGAAGTGTTCACATTGAGTAGTATAGGAAAGACGATGACTTACTAAAAGGGGGAAGAATAACACAAATTTAAAAAAAATAAAAAGAAGAGAGTCAAAGTAACAATAACTTCCATATAATAATTTGAGAGTTACTTTGGTTAGTGGTCTTTTTCATTCATTTGTACTTTTATCAAGGTGTTGATTCATAGTTTGTGTGGTTTTAGATGGAAAACATTCTCTTCATTTAGTAATTTGCATTTATCAATTTGGTTTATCAACTTTGTTTACTGGATCTTTAAGGTAGTTATTAAAAGAAGACTATAGTGTGAGCTTAAGGAAATGTGATTATATGCCTTATTCATTTCAATGATAGTTGTTATTTTAAGTTTGTTTAAGGACAAGCAAAGATTCAAGTGTGGGAGTATTTATTGGTGCTAAATTACATGTAGTTTTAGGATTCATTTTAGCATGCATTTATAGATTTTAGGTTGCCTTTAGTTTAGTTTAGTTAATAGGAATATATACTTTTATGTTTTAATGTTATTTTTTTTAGGGAAAAGTAAACTTGGAGTGGATGGTGCCTAAATGAGCAAGAAAGGAGCAAAAAAACATAGAAAGGAAGCAGAGGTCAAGGTTTTATAGCAATCACGTAAGGTGTAATGATCATGGGATGCTTGATGCAAAGCCAAGAAAACCTAGAAATGAGTTTTACAACGACCGCGAAGGAAGTGCGATTATGGAGTCTTGAATTCCCTATCTTCTGCAATGAATGCTGAAGTATAGCGATCACCACTTCTTCATGAAGGGCCCCTCTATCGCGATTGCAACTACACTAATGATAACAAATAGCCCGTTTCCAGTAAGGAACATGCTGATGTGTACCTATTAATAGAAAAAATCTAGGGGAATATGAAAGGACATTCTAGATGGGGGTATTTAAGGACAAATAGCCTTGAATTTTGATATCCAATTCTCATTCCAAGATCTCACCAACCAATACACCTAAGAGAGAGAAGAGAAAGAGGGGAAAAAGAAGCTAAGAGATGAGGAAACCATTAAAGATCTTTAGAAGCTTCTTGATAACATTTCCTTACTCTTTCTTTATTACTTAATATAATTTAAGGATATTCCTTTAGTTGCATTTAATTTAATGTTGAATATTATAGCCATGATTGGCTAAGTTCTATTTTATTATTAGGATTTAAAACCCATTTTATTTAATTTTAATGTTATAGATCTTCTTTATCTTATCTTGCATATTGTGTTTATTGTGCCTTATTGAATGTTGTAGATGACCAACTACAACTATAGTCTAAGGTTATACATTGAGAAATGGTAATCTTAGTACACCCTTAACCATATGTTGAATGGGTTAATAACTTAAGAGAGCGTAACTTGATTCAATTCTCATATTGGTGTACTTAATGCCTTGTATGTTTAAGATTTCCTCACTTGCTTGGTGATGATAAGAGTTAAGCCTTGGTTTTATGTATTAATTAATTCTTGTATGTTGAGTTAACCATTGCTTGAGAGAGAGAGTTTGATGATTAATAAAAACTTGACAATAGAGATACAACTAGATTTATTCATTGACTTAATGACAATATGGTATTTCAAATCCTAACAACAAGCTGTCTATATTAATTATCTTTATTCAATTCTTAGAAAAGTTATTTCTTATTAATTTGATTAGTTTCACTTTTATTTTCAATTTGCTTGTTTGATTTTATTCGAGTTATTTGTGAGCTCTAAACAAGAAAGTTAGAACCAACACGTGATTAATTATTAATCCTTATGGGAATAATACTTTACTTATCATTATACTACTTGTCGTGATCCGTATACTTATAGGTTTTTTCTAAGCATAACAATGACTCTTAGTTTTAATAGGATTAACAGGTGTTAAGATAGATAATTGGCTTTACAACATAAGGTCTTATTCCATAAATCATTGGAGCTTCTAGTGCTATAGAAGCTTTAGATATAGTAGAAAAAAACATACGCTTTAAGTTCACAAGCTCAAATTTGCATGAAAAAATTAGCGTTCTTCAAGCTTAAGCATGATACTAATGAATCAATTGCCACTTAGAATCAACGTGCAAAAAGGATCGCTGATCAACTAACTATCCTTATAAATTCAATGAGTGAAGATGACCTAGTACACATCATCACCAATGGGCTAGGGTCTAAATATTAATCTTTTGTTCGTTCAGTAGAGAATCGCACTAATGCAGTCATCTTTAATAATCTTTATGGACTATTTTTAAGTGAAAAAACTAGCCTTACTGGTACTCAGAGAAATAGTTGCAGCCAAATTAATTGATGTTTTATTATGAAAGAGTTATTTAAATACAATAATAATTATAAGTTGTTATAACCTAAGATAAGTATAAGATAAATGTACAACAAACTTAGTTAACTTAAGAAATAACCAATTGTAAATAATACATTGAATACGCCCCCTCAAGCTTATGGGGAGTGAGAATGCAATTGAATCTTAGAGCCAAAGAATTGAAAAATGGAAGAAGGTATCAGTTTAGTCATGATGTCCGTAAGCCGGTCTGCCAAAGATAAGGCAGAAATAGTTAGGAGGTGTTGAAGAACTTGATTGAGAACAAAGTGATAATCAACTTTGACATGTCTTGTGTGTGCCTAAAAAATAGGATTAAAAGATAAGAAAATTGCACCAATGTTGTCACACCAAATATGTAGAGGAGAAGAGGATTAGATACCAAGCTTGGTAAGTAAGGTCCCCAACCATTTTAACTCAACACTAACATCAGCAACAACCTTGAATTCAGACTTCATGGATGAAGGAGTGACCGTCTTTTGTTTGTGAGAATTCCAGACAATTAAATTTGGACCAAGATACATGAGATAGCCACCTATTAATTTTTAACCATCCAAACAACCTGCCTAGTCAGCATCACTGAAAGCCACCAAATTAAAGTCTGTTGTGCATTTGAATATGTGATGGATCATTGCCTGTGATTATGACATCATCAATATAGATTAATAGGAAGAAACATTAGTGCCATGCTTGTACATGAATAAAAAAGAGTCTACATTGGAGCCATTAAAGCAGAGAGATGTGAGGAAGGAACTCAACTTTTGAAAATAAGCACAGGGTGCTTGTTTGAGCCCTTAAAGCAATTTATTCAACTTATAGACATAGTTAGGATGCTGTTTGTTGACAAATCCTTAGGGTTAAACCATGTAGACTATTTCTTAAAGATCACCATTAAGAAAAATATTACTCACATCTAACTATTGAAGTGGCCAACTGTGAGACACAACAATGGAAAGAATAGTGCAAATTATTTAAGCTTTTATCACTATACTAAAAGTCTTTGCGTAATCTAGGCTATATTCTTGAGTGTATCTCCTTGTAACTAGCCTTGCTTTTAGTATTTCAATAATACCATCTACCTGTCATTTTACCTTGTATACCCACTTGTTGCCAACAACATTATAATTTAATAGTGGTGGAACCAGATGCCATATATTATTGTGTTTTAATGCCTGCATTTCTTGTATTATAGCTTACTTTCATTTGGGTTGACAAACTGCTTTGGTTAAAGACTTAGGTTCAGTTATAGATAGGTTGTCAGTGGTAGTGGTGGAGATATGGTGAGTTGTTAGATGGCAGGTCATGATGGATTGGTGAAGTATCATAAGATGTGTTCATTGTGGAGGATTGGCATTGGGTTTAGAAGATGATGGTTTTTCAGGTAAGGATGAGTTAGGTGGATTGAATTAAGATTGGTGAGAATGTAAATCAACAAATAAGTTGATCCCGTCATGATTGTATATGAAAGTAGGAGGATGAGATTAGGAAGTGCTATTGTTTAAAGTGGAAAGGGAAGTATAGTATTAGGTATGAGTAGGAGACTGTGGAAGTGTTTGAGAAGAAGTTAGTTGTGAGAAGGATAAGGAACCAATACTTGTGTTATCCAGGGAACTAGGAAGCTGGTGCATGAGTTGAAGCCAAGGTTGCGACTGGTAAGAGACTGGCGGGCATCCTGAATTAGTTGTAAAGGTCATCACTTTATTAAAAGGAAAATCTTTTTCATTAAATTCCACATGTCTAGCAATATAGATTTTGTTGGAGGCTAAGTCCAAACATTTATAACCAAGGTGATGAGGTGAATAGCCTAGGAAAACACATTTAGTGATCCTAAAAGAAAATTTATGTTTTATTATAAGGACATAATAAAGGGTATATGGCACAGCCAAAGACTCGAAAAATGAATTATTTGGCTTTTTTGAAATAAAATTTGATAAGGAACTAGTGGGTAGGCAATTTATTAAATAAATGACTATTTCAAATGCAAATTCCCAATTTTTAAAAGGTGCCCCATAATGTCCTAAAAGTGTAAGACCCATATCAACAATATTCTGAATTTTGCGTTTGGTTGTGCCACTTTGTTCATGTGTATGAGAACATGAACGACGATGAATAATTCCATTTTTAATGAAATATTTATTTAGTGAACGATATTCACCTCTCTAATCAGAATGAACAAATTTAATGGGAGAATTAAATTATTTTTCCACTAAAATTTGAAATTTTTTAAAAATGGTAATAACATCACTTTTGCATTTAATGGGGTAAAGCCAAGTAAAAAGGGAATAATTGTCAATAAAAATTACAAAGTACTTAAAATCAGAATGAGAGCATAAGGTTGCAGGTCCCTAAACATCTGTATGAATCAATTGCAAAGGTGTAGTACTACGATGATAAGTCAAGTGTAGAGGAACTCTATGAAGTTTTCCTAAACAACATGCCTCACATTTATTTGATGACATTTTAGTAAGAGAATATGGTAATTGAAAAGACTTAATTAAATGACAAATTGTTGAGTAATTAGGATGCCCTAGTCTAGCATGCTGAGCATCCAAGGTAGCTAAGTATGTTGCAACATTCAACTTTGTATGAGGAAGAACACCATGCATCTTGTAGAGGCCTAGTTCACTTGTTCCCTGAAGAACCATTTTCTTAGTTTCCCGATCCTTCATAAGTCAATGATCATCATAAAATTCAAAAAAATATTTATTTTCTTTGCAAAGCCGTTTAACGGACAACAATGGTTTAGTGATAGAAGGAACATAAAAAATATTACATAATAAAAGATTTTTGGAAGCAAAAGATAAAGTACTATGACCAATATGAGAAACACCTAAACCATGACCATCACTAACCAATAAATTTTTGGTACTTGTGTATTCTTTGTAAATATCCAGAGAAGAAAAATCAGGGGTGACATGGTGAGTCACACCCATATCAGGATACCATGAAGTTAATGAGCCAGATAGTGGTGTAGAGAGTAGGCCATGTTACGATTGAATTTCATGTAAATTAGCATCTGGATCTCCTTGTGGTGCTGAAGGCATTCTATAACTAAAAGAAATAAATGATCTATTACAAGAAGTTTGTTGGAACTGACAGCAATAGGTAAATTTGGCAACAACTGTATAATTAGTCAAACCATAAATTTGGCATGTAACATAAGAGAAACCATGTCACTCTCCTCTTTGAACTGAGTGGGAACCATTAAAAGCAGAATGAGAGCTAGAAAAATTAAATGAATGTTGTGCTAAATGTATCGAAGGCACTTAGGGTTATTGGGATTTCAACAAAAGCTCATATGCTATAAGTTGCCAGTGGAGCTTATTAAACAAAATAGAATCATTGTGTTATTGTAAAGCACCTATGATCCCATTGTAATTTGGACCAAGTTTTCAAAAGATTATAGTTTTAAATTCGGAAGGTGTGATATGCTATCCAGCCAGGGTGAGTGAATCTGCGATTGCTTTTGCTTTATAGAGATATTGGGATATAGGCTTATCATTCTTCGATAAATTATGGAGTTCAATATGAAGTTGGGCATGGCTAACAACACCATATGATGTGGCAAGAGCTTGCCACACTTCAACAGCCGCATTATGTCCAATAAGATAAGGATAGATTTCCTCTGAAATTGATGAGAGTAACCAAGAAAAGAGAAGTTGATCCTTATTAAGCCAAATAGTATATTCAGGATTAACTATTGGTTGATTTATAGAGGAATCAATGATTTCTTTAATGGGTTGAGTTTCTATACCATTGACAATGCAATGAACGTTGTAGTAATTCAAAAGAGGAGTGAATTGCAATTGCCAAAGGATATAATTTCTAGAATTTAGCTTGATAGAAAATTGTGTTGAACATGGGTGGAAGGTGTAGTAATGGTGGCTGAATGAAGGAATGGAGAAGTAGTAGTAGAAGAATTTAAAATGGTGGAAGAAGAAGATGAAAAAGAAGAAGAAGAAGAAGAAGAATTTTTTGAGTTTATTATGGCATAAGCTCTGATACAAACTCAGAGAAATAGTACAACTAAATTAATTGATGTTTTCATTATGAAAGAGTTGTTTAAATACAATAGCAATTACAAGTTGTTATGACCTAAGATAAGTATAAGATAACTGTACAACAAAGTTGGTTAGCTTAGGAAATAACCAATGGTAAATAATACACTGAATACTGCTGAATCTAAATGCAAGGAATCCATATTGTCGACACCACCATCAACTTTCTTTACCTTGTGATCTCAAAATTTCATGGGACATGTTGGTCGATCCTTTAGAGGTCTTGGTTGTGGCAATTTTACTGATTCAGGACAACCATCAACCTCTCAACTCTCTCTACAATAATCTTACTCATCTCCTCTAATAACATAACCCAAAAAATATAACTTCTCAAATTGCCATGGTGTAGGGCCCTTGGTTTGAAATCAGTCTTCTCTAAAAATAGCTCATCCCAATTGACCTTAATATGCCAAACCTTCCACAAACTTAGTTGTCAACTCTCCTCCTACTACACAGTAATGGATCATGAATTCTGGCACAACTCACCATCTCACACTTGACATTGACAATCTAAATCATCTAAAAGAATATCATGGTCTTGATGATATAACCATCGACAATGATAAAAAATTTCCAATCTCTCATGTTGGTTCCTTTAAGTATTTCACTCATAGAAATATTTTTTATTTAAATGATATTTTTCATGTTCTTGATGCTTGCTATAATCTTTTATTTGTATCCTCTTTCACTAATACTAATAAAGTTTATGTTGAATTCTCTCCTTTTTATTTTGAGATTAAGAATATTCAAATGAAAAATTTACTGCTTACATGCCCGAATAATTGTGGTCTTTATTCTTTAGCCATCACCCTAATTTCAGCTCCTTCAAAGCCCAATGCTCTAAATTATTCACTTTGCACCTAACACGCTAGACTTGCACATTCCTCCATTCGCGTAGTTCGCCAAACATTATTTAAGTCTAATATTATGTTTTATAATAATAATTTTTCTCTATGTCATGCATACTTCATTAGTAAAAGTCATAAACTCCCTTCCCATGTTGATACTGTCATGTGTCTAAGTATTTAGAATTAATTTGTTTAAGGTCCATCTCCTGTACCTTCTAGTAATGAAATACATTATTATGTTATTTTTATTATAAGTTTATGCATTCAAAAATTAATAACCACTTAGATTTTTCATAATGTATATCATAATATTAATGATGATACAAAAATTTTAAACATTTCGTTATCAATAACAATTTTACATTATTAATAATACCGATAATAATTGTTTATCAAGTTCATTACGATTAGACTTTTATTTTTCTATGATAAATTATTGAACAAGTTGCTGTCGTTTTTAAACAAGTTTAATGATTATAAATAATAATTGATATCCGGTGAATAATCATATATTTTATTATTTGAATAATTTGTTTAGATTATTTTTAATTTGAAGTTCTATTCATGAACTTGCTTGTGACACCTCCTCATAATCGTGACATGGATTTTGAAGAGTATTGTGTTTTTAACGTTTGGCTTGATTCGTGAAGAAGAAATCCCAATTGTGGGAGCAACTCATGATGGATGGTCATGATCATGATAGTACTCGGGATGGTTTCGTCATGATCGTGATGAGCTTATGACTAGCTCCTCAGAAGCACTGTAACTTTGAATATTTGATTGACTTGGCCCCGTTCACGATTGTGATGCTACTCATGATCATAAAGCAACTCGGGATGGCCTGATCGTGATCATGATGCACCCGTGACTGGACTGTGAAGAGTATTGGAACTTTAAAAAATAGCTTAGTTTTGTTTTAAATTTGATCATCAGGATGCTCACAATTTGTGAGCATGTTTGCCTTCATATTTTCATCAAATTTTTACTTGGAAATCTTCAATTTTTAAATGTGTGCTTAAACCTAACTTATATACAGACTTATATATATATATATATATATATATATATATATATATATATATTAGTGATTTAAAATTAATTATTAAGATCAAAATAAATGGTGATCATACATTAATCATGTAAATGGTTAACATAATTGATATCCTATAATCTGTTATATAATCATATGTAAGACTATTTTCATTATCTGAATAATTTGTTATTTTATTTAAAAATGAGATTATTTTAAACTAATTCTTTAATTACTTGCTACTTGTATTTTTCTTATTTATTTAAATTGCTAATAGAAGTATTCAGAACTAATAATTTATAACATAATACAGAATATTTATTAAAAATGTTAAATTATAACCAAGCAATGCACCAGTTCATAAAGTGGGAACAGCTAGTGCACATCTAAATACATAGAGAGGGCAATAAGGAACACATAATAACATTGAAAGAACTGAGAGATGCATAGAACTTAGTTATAAGGACGATTTATAATATATGTGTAGTGCCCTTTATTTGGAGGCAGATTTGCTGAAACGAGCTCTAATATGTGCTAAAAGTTTCTCCTTTGGAGGCAGGCACTCATTCACCACATCAAGTTCATGGAGATTTTCCATATATTTGCATATAACTGGAAATTTCTCTTCAGTGATAAGTTCTGTCTGCGTTATTTCTTGAGAAACTTGGAACCAATACAATATAAAAAATGTTGCAATATCTGCAAATCCAACGCTTCCACCTCCGAAAAACTTTTTCTCCTTTAGCTCATTTTCAAGAACTCTAATATGCTGATCAAGTTCTTTATATATTTTCTTTTTCTCCTCCTCTCTTGCAGTCTTAAATTTGCTGGCAGTTTTCAATATCTGCATGACGCAAAGTTTTCTTATTAGTTATGGTGGCATCTGGGTGCACTCTGGAACTGTGAATCTGGAGTTCAAACTCTAGTTGGAGCCTATATAGCAACAAAAATAAACAAACAAACAAAAGAAACATAAACTTACCGTATCATCCACGAATTTAGCCCAGAAACGAGCTACAGCTCGATCATAAGGGTCTTCAGGAAAAATAGGATTGCTTTGCCAGGTTTCTTCGATGTATTCAAGAATAATTAGTGACTCTGCTATTGCTTTTCCATTATGGATGAGAACTGGAATCTTTTTGTGAATAGGATTGGAATCAAGAAGCAAAGGACTCTTGTTAGAAAGGTCTTCTTCTATATATTGATATCGTATTCCTTTTAGCTTAAGTGCTAATTCTATTCTGAGACTAAATCGACTAGCCCACATTCCAAGTAGCTTCACTTCTTCTGCCATTTTTGGACTTAAGTTTGCACCTGGAGAAAATGGCGACACACGTACTTAGTGTCATATTCTCTTCATCTTTTTTATAGGATACGCAATTTTTTTTTTAAAGTCTGATATCTATTTATCAGTTTATAGTTATACAATTCCAACTTGATATGAAAACTTAGCATTTTTCGTGTCTTCAACCATATATGTGTCATTGATGACTTCATTTCTTTGAAGTCTTATATATATATATATATATATATATATAAGACTTTTATAAAATTGCGTATCCTTTTTATTAATTTTTTTTTTTTTATAAAATTACCTCTACTTAGATGGACGGTACATTCGCCTATTATTTTAAACGGCCCTTTTTAAAGTGGTCCGCTACGAAAAATATTTCCTATATATATATCACCAAGTTGCCAACCAATAATAGTTGTTTACCAACTTCATTGCAATTTGACTTTTATCCTTTTATAATAAATTATTAAACATTTTGCTGTTATTCTGTTAACAGATTCAACTATATATATATATATGGACACAGGGTGTCAAAGACAAATTTTTTTTTATAAAATTATATTTATAACCTTTTAAATATGAATTCAAAATCATAATTTGAATTAAATAATTAATTAAATAATTTTTTATAGACTTATATGAATATATGTTGCGCCATTGAGTTTGAGTGCAAGGATTTCTTAACTTGTAATTAATTGAGCAATTATTTATAACCTGAGCGGAGCAAATTTCCGATTAAACAGCACCAAGTGGCAAATTTATATATATTCAAACAAACGTCATCATTTGTTGTTTGAGCATTCAATGCTAAATGTTTTTTGATGAAAATATAGCAGAATTACTAGTTTAATCTGAAATTCCGTGTCATCAAGCAGGCCCAAAGCTAAGAAGATCAGCGTTTTAAGGCCCGAAAAAAGTTTAAAATTTTATAAAGGAAGAAATGCGCCAAGTCAAAAAGAATTAAAGACTCATATTTAGGGAAAGGAATTCCTATTTCATGAGATAAAGTATCCTTTAAATACCTTCTATTCCTTTCAATTCATTCATTCAGTCTGTTTTTCTTTTATTATTCTCTTTTTCAAAATGATCTAACTTAAGCACTATAGTTCTTTGTGGGGAAACCCACAAGCTCACCCTAATTCTTTGCTATTTGCAAAATTCAAATATTCAAGAACCAATTATCAAGTGGTGTTGTTTATCGAAATCCTGCACCTTTTATTAAAAATTCCAGTGTTTAAGAAAAATTACAATCACAATGAGTTATGACCCAACTTCATCTTTACCTCCTAAAAACCTTTCGGGAACAAGTGGTATTGCTTCTTATAACCTCAAAAATTGAAATCACCCAACAACCTGGTAGTTGACTAAACTAGGAATCCATAACTCCTACAACCAATTTGCCCTTTTGGCTAACTTCTTTAGGATTCACTCCACCCTTACCTTATTATGATCCCTTTTAATAGTCGAGCAGACTCATCCTATCTGTTCATTTCCCTAATTTGTCTGACTTTTTCTACACCCATAAACCCAAACTTAAACAATCATTTAGCCAATCCAATTACTCCAAATAAAAATCCTTGATACAAAACCTTAAGGCCTAGATAAGTCTCCTTTAATAACAATTGGTCACCCTAACCCAAGAAATAATTAGTCCAAGCAACACCCCAATACCACCCAAAACCCAAGCTAAAAACCAGAAGAACATATCGATGGAGAAGAAGAGTCTAACAACTGAACCCTAATAATAGACAAATCTAACTTTAATCGTGATGCAAGAAAGGCCATCCATAAGGCTAAATTTGGACCAAATGAAGTAGAAGAGTGCTTTTTGGAGGGAAGCATACCTTTTGTCCGGAAGATCATGTAAATTAAAATCACCTCTAAGTTCAAGCTCCCTCAGCTTGATTAGTATAATGGAACTGAAGATCCAATAGCTTATGTTTCTATGTTTGGAACCAAAATAATGCTCCAAAATGCGACTGATGCCATAATGTGCTCAGTATTCCCCACTAGCCTAACCAAAACTGCCTAAAGGTGGTTTTATAGGTTGCCTAAAACTCAATCTCATATTTCAAAAAGCTGATCGAGCAATTTTGCACTCGGTTCATCATAAACATACCTCTAGTCAGAAGCATAAATGACTTGTCACTATACAAGCAGGGAGAGAATTAGTCCCTAAGAAGTTACTGTTGAGATTCATGACTAAAATAGATAGCAAAAAATAAAAAATTTAAAGATAAAATCCTCACAGGATCCATGTAATTTGATCAAATCAATTCTATAAGGTTTTAAAATTTTACCACAGACAAAAATAGGCAAGACAGTTGAAAGGATGAGAGGAAATTTACATCAATGGCACCTTTCCTCAAGCTTTTAGTATTAATTTTTGGATCAAGATGTTACAAATTTAGCTATGTCCTTTACTGGTATCTACACGAACAAGATGACCAAAAAACAATGTAAGTGTGCCAATACTTTTTTAAAAAACCTCTCTTGTTCCCTTTGTGTGTCTCTATTTTTTCTTTTCTTAAAAGAACTAAAAGAAGATGAAAAATAATCTAATTATAACCCTTGAGAAAAATATGTATCTATATAAATACCATCTAGGGCTTTTCAAACCTTTCAATTACTAAAATCGTTTTGGTATGTTTAACCTTCTAATTCTGTTTTGATTCTAATTCCAAGAATAAAATTATTTCCAATTTATTTAGGATAATACTTACCTTAAATAAATGAGGAAATTATATATATATATATATATGTTTGGGTCTGTTCTAAATGTGCAGCCCTAAGTTTACACAACGTTTGTAGTAAATCTAAAATCCTAATTCTAGCCCACAAATCATAAGCTGCCTCTAGCAAGATCTTATGACTATCCAAGTTGTTCGAAGGCCATTTATCCGATATAATCTAATTTACAATATGTATAATAATCCTTTTATCACTTGATATCTTGATTGAATATAAGACATGATTTATGTTATCCTTATATTATTCATTCATATTATGTCTTGATCATAAGCAAACTGATATTGATAACTCTTTATCACCTCATTCGAGCATGGTCATGCATTCTTCTTTAATCTAACTTATCGAGGGGCCCATAGATATCTTCTCATAATAAATGAGGGATAAATTTCTTCTCAATCACTCATATTCCTCATATAACTCATTATATATCTAATAACAACCTATTCAATCACCTTATGTAATATGATGTTAAAATTTTACAAAATACAGAACTTATTATGTCAAAAATTATGGTGATTTTAAGTTAGAGGACTAAAATAATACTATCCATGCAATATTCTTATAGTCGGTCGATCTAGTATATTATTTCTCAAGTATGTACATATGAGTTGATTCAAAATCTCATTTATATGATTAGTAAAACATAATCATTAGTTAAAATCATACTAGTTTTTATTCATTATTGTTCTAATGATAATAACCGACTAGGGATAGTTTAGAATAGAATTCAAGTTTCACTTAAAAGTTTTACTATCAAGGCACATACTTGATGATCTTAAGTAGAATTAACTATTCAAGGAACATATTAGAATTAACAAATGAAATGCCTCCTTAATTATAAAAGGAAATATGACAATGTAAGAATATGACTGCTACATAATTGGCCTAAGGCACATTATTAACAGAGGCACATTATTAATAGTTACTTGGAAATATTCAACCATATGGCTATGCAGATTGGGTGCCTAAGTGATGAGACAATAGTAGATGCTTTGAAGAATAGAACTCGAATGGAAAAAATGAGAGACAAAATAATAACTAAAAAGCTGGGTACATTCTTAAAAGCCATTATTGTAACCATAAAGCTAGCATATCTCAATGAGGGTAAGAAAATGAAGGAAGAATAAGAGAAGCCATCCAAAAGGAAAGAAGAAAGAATGAATGAATGAAAAGACTCTAGAAGGATTAAGTATCCAAACTTCTAGTTTAGAAGAAAGACGAAAAGGTATACACCACTAAAAACTCCTAGGTTATCCTGATGAGGATATGACAGAACAACATTGACATCCCACTAGCAAAAATGCTACATTCATATGGATAAAGAGACAGAAGCCATTATTGCAAATACCATTGAGACTATGGCCATAACATAAATAAATGTCAAAACCTAAAGTATGAAATAGAATAATTGGCTAAAGCTAAGGCCTTAAAAAATTCATGGGGAGTCCTAAAAGAGAAAGCGAGACTAGTACTCATAATGATGAGGAGTCCAAGAAACCTTGTAGAGAGATAGTTGGATAATAAACATGATAGTTAGAGGCAACACCAGAGGCAACACCACACTCAATAGTAGGTAAAAAAGAGCTCAAAAGGAAGTCTATTTAATAACCATAATTGAGTAAGTAAGGATTTTTAGCTCGAAGGATAGGAAAGGCATTCGGTAGCTCTACAATGATGCATGTTTCACCCTCAAGTAGCATAACTTAAAAGCATTCAAGGTGAAAAAAATAATAAAGAGGAAGTGGTGTGTAAAATTCGCAAGCGTACAAAATTATGCAAGTAAAAGTCATCCCACAAATATTGGAAAATTGACTATTGAATTACTCAAAGTGTTGATTTATTTAGACACCGAAAATGTCTTTAGTCCTAAATTAAGTTAAATAATCTAAATCTAATTTAAATTCACAATCAGGTTACAAAAGATAGGGTTCTTATTATAAAATCAACATTTCTAAAGATCAATTAAACTTTTAAGTTGAGTCTAAACATAGTTCATTTTGAAAGCATATTTAGAATTATAAATCTTCCTCTCAAACAAATCTACAATTAATTGAATACAAGTGGTACTTAATTTTATAGCTCTTGCTAATTAAATGTTCATTATACTTAATTTAAAACTCAACTTCTTAGCAATATTAATTGTTTAAATCTCTCTCAACTAAATAAACAATTAATAGGTTATTGTTCCATTTTAATGAAACCTATTTCTCAATCAAATTTCATTGTCTAATTTCAATCATAAGGTGATCAATCCCATGAAAACATGACGCTTAATAATAATCAATGAACTTTATTTATTGACTTAAAGCTAATTTCATTAATTATATAGTTGAATTGAAATAAAAACTCTAATAATCTAGCCACACATATTGACTAAGAGAGAAGATGATGAATAAAGAAAGAATCCAATCATTATAATGAAATTGAAATATAATAGTAGAAATAAGATAGGAAAATCTCCTTTTTCTGCTTCATCAAGCTAAAATGGAAGGCCTTAAATTCTTAATCTTCCAAAATAAATGAACTCTCACAATAAATGAATGAAAAGAACTTGAATAATGCTAGCTTTGATTCTAAGAATGATAAAGAAAAATTATTCTTGTTATATTATAGTGGCTCCCTTCTCTGTAAAACCCTAGCCTATACCTTTCTATTTAAATCCCTCCTTGAAAAAACTTGTAATCCTCGAAAATCAACAACAAAGAATTCAAATTTTAAAATTTTATTATAGTCACACTGCTATATGCACTCAAGCACTTAGTCATGCTCTTATTCTCTTCTTGACCACCTTTGAAGTAGGCATGGCCATGCGCTAGGTTGTGTATGACTATGTGTCTTTACTTAACTCAAGCACGATTATTTGTAGTGATATGCATGGCCATATGCCTTCTTCTAGCCTTATAAACCTTCATTTTCACCTTAAATGTACCAATAACCACTCTCACTTCCACTAGTAGCTTCTTGCATGATTCTTTTATTGTTCTCCTCACTCTAAACATCAAAAGCAAATAAAATAAAACTAAAACTCTTAAAATTACTAAAAGTTACAAAATTTAGTAAAATCTCTAAAACTAAATAAAAACCTTATAAACAACTAAAAATGCATTTAAATGACTCATAATCCTAACCTATTGAGTGTTTAAAACTTTATGATTTCACACTCATTAGGAAGTAGAGTATCGTTCTTGTGAGGATTGATAATTAATCACTTATTAGTCTTAGCAAATCTTGGTTAGAGCTCATAATTGAGTTAAAATAAAGCAAATTCAATAACTAAATTGACAAGAAAGTAAAATATATACTAACTATGTAATGGCAAAGAGGAATCAATATGGTAGAAGTGTTGTTAGGAATTTGATACACCATATAATTCTTACGCTAACAATAAGATCCATTTACATGATTACACATCTTAGGTTTTCTTAGCTATCAAGCATTCTCTTTTAAGCAATGATTGAATTAATTTGTTTAAAGTAACTTATAAACACTAAGGCTTAACTTTTATCATAACTAAAAACATCAACTAATATTAATCAAATAAAGTATTAAGCACACTCAAATGAGAATTAAATTAAGTTAAGCTATCTCTAGTAATTAGCTCTTTAACTTTTACTTATAGATCTAATAGGATTATCATTTTCAATGTATAATTCTATATTAAAATAAGCTATAGTTTGCCACCCACAACATCAATAAATAGCAGTAAATACAACATACAAAAACATATAATAAGATTTAAATTATAAAGCTTAATTCATATGGGTCATCAAATTCTAACAATAAAATATTTAGACAAATATAAGAATAAAATTCATCATCCAATAAGTATAACCCAATAACATATCCATATAAATTCAAGAGAGAAAAGATTATAGAAATGTTATCAAAAAAGCTTTTAATTTTTCTTTTTCTTTTCTTCAATGGGTTCTTCTTCTTTTTTTCTATTCTTTTTTGTCATGATTAGGTGAGATTGGCTGCTGAAATCTAGGTCATTTGTCCTTTTATATCCCTTTGTAGAATATCCTCTCGAGTTCTCTTGTATTTACTATTTGAAATAGCACACATCATCATGTTACAACTTGAATTGCTAGATCTGCTATCATAGTAAAGGGGCCTACTATATGAACTGAGTGATTGCACTACCTCTACGCTCACTAGAGAAGGGGATGGACTTGGGAACCTATGATCGTAATGTCTCCTATGATCACCATAGCAACTCAACCCTTAATCCTTGCTTTAACTCTTAACCTCAACAATAGCAACCATAAATTAACCTGCAATTGCCACAATAATTCTAGCTTTGAATTTTCTCTGTTTTTTCTCTATTTTAACTCCTTTTGGTCCAATCACCCCTTAGTTCACTTTTCCCCAAAAAATAAAATAAAGAGAAAACTATTCATTTTATCTTGAACTTTGAAATAAATTTTAAAAGTTTTTGCATAAGATTTTAAATTTTATGTATCAATTAAAAATAATAAGAAAAAAGTGATAACTTGTCAATTAATTTATTATGTAGACTAAAATTAAAAAATAAAAATAAATAAAGCAAGCACTTTTACCTATCAATATAAATAATAATTAAATTTTATTTTTTTCAGAAAAACTAAATAATTTTATATTATTAACTAATATTTTTAGTGTCTCAAAATCCTCTCTTTTTTTTATCTAATACTTTTTTTGTTTGACTTCTATTAGAAAAATTTCTAAATAATGTGGTTGAAGGTTGAGAAGTAAAATTTAAAATAAAAATTTAAAGATTTAGTGAAAATTTAAAATTTTATGAAAATAATTAAAATTTAATTTTTAAATTTATGTAGTGAGTAACAAAATTAGAATTTAAAAACATCTGCTTTTGGATAGAATTGACAAAATTCATAAAGTTGAAGAAGCAAATGGAAAATGAATTTCAAAGTAGGATTTAATTGATAATTAGCTCAAAGTTCAAGATAGAATATATGGTTTTCCCAAAAAAAATATATAAAAGTATATATTTACACTAATTTAACTACACTAAATGACTTTAAAACTATAAATGCACACTACAAATGAGAACAAAATAACATTTAAAATAGCATAAATAATGCACTTGTCATCAGTCCATACTTGAATAATTATTTAGTTTAGAGAATGCTCGTGGATTATGGAAGCACCAACAATGCATTATCTTTTCATGCTTTCTAGGTAATGGGGGGGCTTAGTCGTTAATTTAAAGCCAGTATGGAAACTGATCACTAGATTTTATGGCGGAATTATATAGCCAGTAGGAATCATGGAGATTGATATAGAGGTTAAATGTAGGGATTCATGGGATTCCATAAGCTTCAAGGAAGTATTCAACATGGTAGACATCCTTTTAGCTTATAATGGGGTCATTGAAAGGCCAATTTTATATGACATGGGTGTAGTAATGAGTATCCATTTTCTAAAAATAAAGATCCCACTTAGCGATCAAGTCATCACCATAAAAAGTGACTAGGAAGTAGTCAAATAGTGTTACTAACTGGCTATGAAGGTGTAGATAAAAACTTTCCTAATAGACCTTATTGAAGGTGAAAATATGGGTTTTAGCCAAAACTAGTAGAGCAGACAATGGAGCTCAAGTTGTTGAATGGGAAAGATGTAAAGGTCGAAAGTGAGCTTGAAGGATGAATAAAAGAAAGCATAGTCAAGGTACTAAATCGGTATTCAAACTCCTTTGCTTTAAGGCTTTTAAGATTAAGGGAATAAATCCCTAAATTGCCTCGTATAGTCAAAATGTTGATTTGAACACAAAGCTTATCATTAAAAAAAAGCACAAGTTTATTTAAGAGAGGTAAAAGGTCATTGTAGAAGAGATAAAAAAGCTGCTTAATATGGGGTTCATTAGAGAGGTTCAACACCCGGAATGGGTGGGTAAAGAAATCTAATGGCTAGAACCGGATGTGTGTCTATTACATGGGCTTAAATAAATACTACTAAAAGACAACTACCCCTCGCTAACTATTGACCAGTTGATAGGCTCAACGGCTAGCCATGGCATGTACAACTTTGTGGACACTACATAAAGATACCATTAAATCCTAATGAATAAGGAAAATCAAAAGAAGATGTAATTCATCACTTATAAAGGGTTATATTTTTACAAAGTCATGCCATTATGACTGAAAAATGCATGAGCCACTTACCAAAGGCTTATGAATTTTGTGTTTAAAGACCTGATCAGTGAGATTGTTGAAGTATACATTAATGACATCATTGTAAAAAGCTGAAATCATAAGGACCGCCCATGAGATATAGATAAAGTTCTCTAAAATTTAAACAAATATAAAATCAAGCTTAATATAAACAAGTGTGTTTTTAATGTAAAATCAGGGAAGTTCCTAGGATTCATGATTTCACAGCATAAAATAAAGGTCAACTTAAAGAAGAAGGAAGCAATTATGAACATGAAGACTCCTAAGAACTTGAATAAACTCCAGAAGCTAAATGGCAAGATAAAAATGCTTAGACGGATTATCTCATGCTTGACATGAAGATGTCTCCCACTATTCTGAGCATTGAAGAATGGGAAGAGGTTTGAATAGAGCACAGACTACCATATTTTTGAAAAATTAAAGAGGTTTCTATCCATACCTCCATTCCTCAATAGTCCAATTCAAGGCAAAGTGTTACATTTATACCTCTCAATTGGGAATGAATCTATAGCCTCAATACTTATTAGAGAAGAACAACGAGAGTATAACCTTATCTATTATATGAGAAAAGTCCTCAAAGGATTTGAGACTCGGTATCTAAAGCTTGACAAACTCACCTTGAAAATAGTAAACATTACCTGGAAACTCAAACACTACTTTTAAGCTCATTCTATTATTGTTTGAACCAACTATCTAGTGAGAAAGGTGTTGTAGAGACCAGAGACATACGAGCATGTGGTTTAGTTGTCGGCATACTTAGGGGAACATGATATTTCATACGATTTAAGATAGTTTATCAAAGCTCAAGTGCTTTTAAACTTCATCCAGGAGATGACAATAAATGATAAGCCTAACCAAGATACAAGTTTGGCATATGTATGTCGATGGTGCAGTTAGTGTGAGAAGATTAAGGATTGGTATTGTATTCACTGAACTCGAATAAACTTTTGTTTGCTTTGCTTCTTGATTAACTTGGAACAAATATATAGATTATAAAAATTGTTGCAATATCTATTAATCCAATGTTTTCACCTCCGAAAAAAAATTTCTCCTCTAGCTCATTTTCAAGAACTCTAAAAATTTTTTTATATAATTGCTCTCTCTTCCTCTCTTGCAATCTTAAATATATCGACAATTTGTAGGATCTTAAAATTTATTTTTTTGAAATTATATTTTAAAAAATTTAACTAAAATGAATTGGTTGTGTCATTATTTAAATAATTATAGTTTGTAACTATTTATTTATTTATTAATGTAATTATAAAAAGCAAAAAACATAATGGTAAAATATCGCAAATCAACCCCTCGCCACTTGGCTTGGTGGTAATGAGGGGTGAATCCATGACTTTAGGTCATGCGTTCGATTTCTAAAGACGACGCCCCTAGAAAAAAAAAGAATTTAAAATCAATCATCTAGAGGTGACTCGATCAAGCCACGATAATGACCCCTCTAGAGATAGATAATTTAAATCTCTCTTCCCCTCCACCAAAAATAATCGTTCACAACAAAAAAAAAAAAAATTGCAGATCGCGAGGTAAACCATTATCTTCTTTTAACATATATGTCACCATCATTTGCCTACCTTTTTTTTAGTTTTCCCTATCATTTGCCTACCTTGGTATTTAATTACTTAACATATCAACAATGATTTCGTTTTAGAATTATTTGAAATTTATCAAAATTATTCACTCTCAATTTTAGATCGACAATAAAAAAAAATGTAAGAATTTTTTTCATTTAAAAATTGTACTCTGAATGTTGAAGTTTAACTATCTCCACTTAATAATTTATTTAATATTAAAGATCAAATTAATTTGATAAGAGTCAATAAAATATTTTAATGCCTTCCGTTAAAATTCAAAAAATATGGCATATATCTTATGCAAGGTTTTAGTTCACCATTCCTACCTTTAGGCAATATTTTACTTTGATAATAAATTTTTAATTTTTTCTTTTCGGTCTTAAAAATTTTATTTTTGTTTTATGTTAAAGTATCTTGATCATATCCAATTAAATTTAACATATATGACAATCAGAATAAGTATATTTTTAATATATTCATAATGTAAGTATCATATTAAGCGGTCTAATCATCTTGTGGGCTTCATAAAATAAATTTTATTAAAATTTTATTTTATAAAATCCATAAGTAAAACTTTATTTTATGGGACTGACAAAATAATTAAGTTGTTTAATAAGATATTTATAAAATAAATATATTAAAAATATATTTATTTCAGTTACTATGTACGTTAAATTTGATTATATATATTCAAGATATTTCAATTTAAAATAAAAATAGAATTTATAAAATTAAAAAAATAAAATTTTAATATTAAAATAAAATATAGTCCAAAATTATGATGCATGACAAACCCTATTATGCAACTTTTGCTCTTTTTAAGTACATTAACGTGAATCGTCGTTTTAAAAAAATAAGTACATTAACGTGAGGTGACAATCCAAACCAGTAATATTGTGCCCAACAAATAATTTTTTTTTTTTTTTACTTTTCGGTACTGTAACCTACAATATTTTATTGTCATCAAAAATTGAAAAACTTACAATCAGTTAATAATCTCTTTATAGATCAAATTTATTAATTCATTTTTACATTTTAAAAAGTCAGTTAATAATCTTTTTATATTTGATTTAATAATTATTTGTTCTTTTAATTATATCCTCATATTTGATATTTTTATTATAAATTTAAGAGAATATTTAATTAATAAAAATAAAAAATAGTTAATAAAACTAAATATGAAAATGCATTTAGCTGACTTTTGAAAATGAAAGCATAAATTAGTGAATTAGAACAAATTATAGGATAGTAATTATAATTTTTCTAAAAAAAATTTTTAAAAAATTCTTTTAAAAGTCTCCAATTTGATTTCCATTTGTATGTGGTTTGCTTTTACTGTCTTGAAATATATTTGGAATAAAATTATTGCCAAAATTATTACACATCTAAATAGATAGAGAGGGCAACAAGGAAATGAATCAAATGAAAGAGGATATATCATCCTTCGATCATAGAGCTCTGAAGGTATTACATATGTACATTTGTATAGTGCCCATTATTTCGAGGCAAATTTGGCAGCCTCATAACGAGCTCTAACAAGTGCTAAATGTTTCTCCTTTGGAGGCAAGCACTCATTCACCACGTCAAGCGCACGAAGCTTTTCCATATATTTGCATAGAATTGGAAATTTTTCTTTTGTTATAAACTCTATCTGCGTTACTTCTTGATGAATTTGTATCCAATACACTATAAAAAATGCTGCAATATCTACAAATCCAATGCTTTCACCTCCAAAAGATTTTCTCTCCTTCAACTCATTTTCAAGAGCTTCAATATGCTGACTAAGTTCTTCATATATCTGCTCTTTCTCCTCCTCTCTTGCAGTCCTCAATTTGTTGGCAGTTTGCAAGATCTGCATGATAAAATTTTCATTATTAATTACTCCAATTGCCGCTGGTGGTATGTGGTATACTTCTGAATCATGAGATCTCGAGTTAAAACTCTAATAAGAGCCTATATAGATATAGCATAAAAGGACAATAAAAAAGGAACGAATAAAAGAAAAATAAATTAATTAAATTACCTTATAATCTACAAATTTAGCCCAGAAACGACCTGCGGCTCGATCATAAGGATCTTCAGGCAAAATAGGATTGTTTGGCCAGGTTTCTTCGATGTATTCAAGAATCACTAGTGACTCTGCTATTGGTTTTCCAATGTGGATGAGAACTGGAATTTTTTTATGGACGGGATTGGAATCGAGAAGCAAAAGACTCTTGCTAGAAAGGTCTTCTTCTATGTATTGATACAGTATTCCTTTCAGCTTAAGTGCTAATTCTATTCTGCGACTAAATGGACTTGCCCACGTTCCAAGTAGCTTCACTTCTGCCATTTTTGGACGTAATTTTGCACTTGCAGAAAAGGGTGATACTACTACTTAGTCGATGTATTCTTTCTTGATAATCAAGTCATTACTTATACAATTCCAACTTGGTCTTTGAAAATCATTTTTGGTATGTTCAACTATGTATATCAGTATTTCATTGATAACTTCATTCTTGGAGTAATCTTTTTATTTTATTTTATTTTTAAGTGTCACTATCATTTCCCTACCTTGCCATTTGTTATAACGGAAATGTTTTCTGCAGCAGGCCGCTTAAAATAATAGGAGAGAGAGGATTTTACCAAAAAGCCAATCAAAGAAAATTGCCCCCCATATAAATAGGGGGCAATTTTGTCCAAAAAAATGAATTAAAAATGTATATCAGCGCCCTTCATATAATTACCTACAAATTAACAATCATAAAATAAGGTAATGATTTAATTTTATAAATTATTTGAAATTTATTAGTCTGAAAAAAAAAAGGTAAGAATTTCATTATTTATAATTATACATTGAGTGTATTCTTTTAAAATTCAATAAATACTTTGTCCCCACTATATGTCCTACTTACTAGCACAAAATAATACTTGCGCTTTATGCGTGATTATAAATATAGTTAAAAATAGTCATAAGTCAATAAATAATTGTCTCCATAAGCACGTATCTTGCCACTTAATTTATTTTACATATTAAACATTAAATCATTGTCCCATTTTATAGTTTATAATTATGGTTTTTGTGGTTTAGTTGTTTTTGTGGTTTTAATCTTCTTTAGATCTATAGAACTAAATCTAGATCTTATTAGCCATGATTTTGCTTTTCGGGTGTGGATGCTCTTCTTGGTTGCTATACTAGTCTTGCTGTAGAAATCTCGACTTCTCCAATAAAGCAGGAAAAAAAAAGTGCATCGACTAGAAGACATCCTAACTACAGTTATGAAGGTTGATGATCCAGTTGGGTAGTAATTGTAGAGAAGGAGCCAAAGAGCAAGGATTATGCAGAAGGTCAACAGCTATCGATTTTGAACTGAATCAGGGAGCTCACCCTCACTTTTTTTTTTACTTTATTTCAACTATTTTGGATGACATAATTTAAGTATGGATGGTTATTGGTTTGTTTTAGGTTGCTTGACTCAATTAGAAGTTTAGTTTTTTAGACTTTATCCTTATTTATTTTTCACTCACGGTCCTAGTCATTAAAGGAACTAATTCATTAGCTTAGCATCAGTACCTTTAGTTATGCTAATGGGGCATTTGTTTGGTAAAAAATGAGGGTGGGAATCAGAATCAAAATGAATGATTCTAATTTCTAGTGTTTGGTTAACTAAAATTAATATGAGAATAGGAATGTGATTCCCCCATTAATGGGAATCACCATTCCTATCTTGTTGAGTTCTAAATAAAGTTGAGAGGGTAAAAAATGTATATTCTGTATTAGCTCTTCCAAAATATACATGTACAATGAGTTGAGTAACATAGGGATAATTACAATATAACCAATTACAACTAAATAACAACAGTACATATTTGAAATAGACTATTGTATCATTAATACCCCCCTATAAGTTGATGGCTTGGTGGGTCGAAGCCGAAGCTTATCAATAATATGATAAAATGAAGGTTTGGATAATAGCTTAGTAATAATATCAGGTTATTGGTCCTTTGACAAAATATATACAATAGTGAGTGTCTTCACAACAACTTGCTCTCAAACGAAGTGGAAATCCACTTTAACATGTCAAGTTCGAGCTATGAAAGTAGCATTAGTTGAGATAAACAATGCCCTAAGATTAAAGCACCATATGTGTTGTGCCTTACAAACTGATACACTAAGTTTTTGAAAAAGATAACTTAACCATCGAAGCTCAACATTTGCGTGCTTTAAATTT
Organism: Mallotus nudiflorus; assembly: GCA_947683625.1. Taxonomy (NCBI): domain Eukaryota; kingdom Viridiplantae; phylum Streptophyta; class Magnoliopsida; order Malpighiales; family Euphorbiaceae; genus Mallotus; species Mallotus nudiflorus. The sequence goes on from CANTUR010000009.1 coordinate 10,786,114, forward strand.
TGACTCTGGAGATGATCTAACCACAGTGTGTTATTTTTTTTTAAATGCCACCAGATGAGATTGTTGCCTATGTAGATAAGGAAGCCCCAAGTGGACTTACGATCATTTAAACTACTAGTGTAATATCCCATGTTTTTAAAATATTTTTACACTGTACCGGGATATACAGTGTTAATAATTTTTGTATATATCTTTCGATATTTTTACGAGTTGATATGTATTTAAACTCTATTTTAATTATTGTGTTTTATTTCCAGTGTTTTACGTCAAATTTTCCCGGGACTTGTATTTTCAAGGAAATTTTCACGTAAATAATTTATTATTAATTATTTTAAATATATTTTCGGACTTGCATGAACTCATGCGTATTTTTAAATTATTAAATAAATCATGTGTGTGTATATTTATTTAATTAGGGTTTAGTATTACCCTAATATTATATTAATTATTTATTAGTTTTATTTTTATTTAATTATTTTTATTTAGTATAAATTATTAAAATATTAAATTTTTATATGTGTGGTGTATATTTAATGTGTGTAATTTAATATTATTTTAATATATAGTATAAAGTATATATATATACATATAACACATCAAAAATCAAAAAAATTGGAAAATTACCATTTTGCCCCCGTGAGCTTCTTCTTCCCCGATCACCTTCCCTTCGTTGTCCGAACGCCTGCCGTGCCGTTCCCTTGTCGTGAGAGTGCCGTCCGGTGCGTCACCACCTTCCCCAGCCTTCCTCGCCGCCTGCAGCAGCCATTTCCGGCGCCTGGAAGCCATTTTTGGCAGGAGAAGTCGAAAATCGAGCTACCGTCGATCACGCCGATTCCGACCACCATTTTCGACACCGCCGGTCTATTTCTTCTCCTTGAGCTCCGGTGAGTGTGATTCTAGCTTTGGTTTGAGCTAAAATGGTCTAGAATTGCTTAGGTTTCGAATTTTCAATTTCGGCCTATTAGGGTTTTAGATTTTTTTGAGCTTCAAATTGGTTGATTCATGAAAAATCCCTTCACAAATGTTGTTCCTAGTAGCTCAATCTACATGTATGAATTTTTTTAGAATTTTTGGAGATTTTTTGGATTTTTGGGTATTTTTGAATATTTTAATATTATTTTCTAATTTTCGGGACTTAATTATTTAAATTATTAAATTGGAGTTTATGGTTAAATTAGGTGTTGAAATGAATTATAGGAATTTATTTGGAATTTTTATGAATTTTTATGTATTTATTTTGAATTATTGAAGTTTATGTAAATTTGAAAAATTAGGTTAAATGTGTTTTTAATTGAATTTAATTGGTTAATTGAGTTTAATTATTATAATTATTGATAAATATGTTGAGAAAATTAATTTTGGATAGTTGTATAATTTTTGGTGAATTTTTGAAGTAATTTAAGTATATTTATATATATAGGGGTATTTTGGTAATTTTACCATAAATTGTCTAAAAATGTAATTTAATCAGTTTTAATAGTTATTTAAGGTATAAAAATCATTTCTACAAATTAATTAGTATTTTTAACTAATTAAAACTATTTTTCGTGAATTATTTTCAATTATATATATAATATACGATTTTACTAATAAAATGAGTTTTTATCGGTTTTTACAGTGTTTTAAGGTTAATTATGTAATTTCTACTTATAAAATGAATTTCTATGATATAAGGATATTTTTGGTATTTTCAGAATTATTCTGTGTTTGTGGACCCCGATCGGTGGACTGTAGTTTGGAGTCCGACCGAGGGGTTATGGATTTGTGTTGAGCCTGTTTTTCAAAGTGTATTTCTTTGCAGGGTCGGCTCTACTCTTTTGAGTAGAGAGATGTCCATTTTACAGGGGAGGTTCTGTCGAATTTTTGGTAGAATTCTCGTAAAACGTGATATCCAGTCGAACCCTAATTTCTGATTCTATGTTTAATACTCTAGATCGAATTCTAGGATTTCTGTTAGAATTATTCTAATGTCTGTCGTTATTTGCTTGTTTAGTTGCGCCGAGACCGAGGGCTAGTGGACCAGGCCCGTCGGACCTGTCTCGTGGAGCGCATTAGGTGAGTTACTATACTATATATATATGCTTAGGATGCATGATTTAGAAATATATGTTTTATTTTGATTAAAATGCATAAATAATGTGATTTGTATTTAAGTATATTTTTGGTATATATTAAATTATATGCATGTTTTGTAAATAAAATATACTTCAAATGATTTTAAATATATTTCCAACTTAATTTATAATTTGATTGAATTCATTTGACGTATATATACTCGAAATATACCTGGTTTACTTTTGGTATATTTCTGGTATATATATGAATTATATTGTGATTTCATTTACATTCATGCATCATTTATTTTTGTGAATGAATGTTTTATATTTAATGATGAAGGATATCAATAGAACGTGCTACCTAGTGGGCAGCACTAGGACCGAGTACGTACCGGTACGCCTATAGTATTTAGGCTATAATACTAACTTATTTGTGGATATTGATTTGATGTGATTATTGATATGTGTGAGATATGGTTTGGAGGTGTGATTGCTGGAGCTCGGTTGACCAAGTGTCTCGGGGCCAATCACACTGGCAGTCAGACTGCTGGAGCTCGGTTGACTTAGTGTCTCGGGGCCAGTCTACTGTCTAAATGGATTAAGTGGATATATTTGGATTAAGTGAGCCTGTATGGCTAGAGTGTTGTCTAACACTATTTTCGAGGTTCCGATATCATAGGGTTCTATGTGATCCTTCATAAAAGATGATTTTCAAATAAAATATATAAATGATTTTTATTGCATATGTGTGTTATTGCCTGTATATATATATTAGATATATACTATTGATTGTATGCATTGTCATTTAGTATGCATGTATATATATTATAGTAATTCACTCAGTGAGGTCTGACTCCCCTCCGTTAACTATTTTTCAGGAGAGTCAACATCTTCAGACCTCAGTAGCAGGTCGATACGCCGGATTTCTTCCGCCCCGGCTTCTTTGTGTAAATTATCTACTTGAGTCTTATTTATTTTATCTAGACACTGCAGTAGTTGTGAATTAAAGTATTGGATTTCATGTATTTTATTTAAAGAGATGTATTATATTGAAACTGGATTTGTATTAAAGATTATATATATGTGAGGAGATTTGATTCAAATCCAGTGATGAAAATGCTATTATTATATTTATGATTTTTATTTCCGCTGCATATTATATGGTTATTGTTATTATTGCATGATTTATTTTATTTTTTTAGGCTTGCTACGGGTTCCGGATTCGAAAGAATTCCCATTCCCTAGCGCCGATCATGGCCCCTGTTTTGGGTCGTGACAAAGTTGGTATCAGAGCGGAGTTTTGTGTCAGGGCTTAGTTATGTGAGTTGTGGCCCTAGTTTTCAGAGTTGTGTTTCTGTTGGACTACTGCAGTGTATTAGGTTTGAGTATGTCTTGATGAGTATTCCTTGCTTTAGTTTTCAGCGTTATTCCTCCGTTGTCTGTTTTGTCTGAATCTTTTCGTTTGTCTTTTCAGAATGAGGAGGCGAGCGCGTGTCGCTCCACCGATCGTTGAGGCCGAGGATAATGAGTCTTTTCAGGATGAGGTTTTACCTCCTGAGCAGCCAGTTAGACGTAGAGGTCGTGGCAGAGGTAGACCTCGAGGAGTGGCAGGTCGCCATAGGCAGAGAGAGTTACAGGATGAGGAGCCTGTAGAGCCTGAGTTTGATGTTTTTGTTCCTCCAGTTGTTCAGCCTGTTCAGCCTGCCTATCAGCAAGGTATGTCTGACCCTGAGGCGGCTTTGTTATATGCCCGAGTTGGCAGGATTGCTTTTGATGGTACTTCTGATCCGTTAGATTTTCTGCATGCGATTGAGACTAGGACTCGGACTGCTCATATCGAGTACCAGCAGATCATGATCGTTGAGTTGTCTGTCGAGGGACCAGCCTTAGATTGGTTCATTCAGATGATCCAGCCTTACATGATGACGATGACATGGGCTCAGTTTCGAGAGCGATTCATGAGGAGATTCTATCCAGAGCCTCTTCGTTTGAGTTATCATCTTCAATTGACCAGTATTTCTCGTGGAGATCGATCTGTAGAGGAGTATACCCGAGAGTTTCTTCGTCTGGGTAGATATGCTGAGGATCTGATGCGAGATCAGTATTTCGTAGTTACTACGTATGTCACTGGTTTGGGTTCAACTTTTGCTGGTATGCCTACAGCAGGCCTTACTCTTGAGTCTGTGATTGAGTTAGCCAAGGAGATCGAGCTGAGGCTAGTTAGGCAGGGAGCGATGCCTGATTACTACCAGTTGGGAGTTCAGTCGAGTGGATCGCAGGCTACTCCGTATTCGAGTTTTCATGTTGGTTCGAGTAGTCAGCAGTGAGGTCCAACTCAGCAGAGTCAGAGACAGCAGCAGCGAGTGCATCGGAACAGTAGACATGGTCGTGGAGGTCAGTGTAGATCGTTCAGATTTGGGTCAGGTGCTTCGAGCAGCAGCAGTGGTCGTAGTTCTGGATCAGCGGCCAGTGTTTGTCATACTTGTGGTAGAGTCCATCAGGGATCATGTTATCTGACACCACTGACATGCTTCAAATGCGGACAAATAGGACATTTTGTCAGATTGTGTCCTTATTCCGGGTATCAGCAGTAGCAGATTCCGCGATTCCCACAGCAATCGATTGCTAGTACAGCACCCGTGCCATTTCAGTTGCCACCAGCCCAGTATCAGAGTTCCACTCAGTTTGTTCCACAATAGAGTCGTGGTAGAGGTACTAGAGGAGGTGCTAGAGGTGTTGGCCAGGCTTCTACCAGTCAGCAGGGAGGTCGAGGTCAGGCCAGAATCTTTCATCTTACTCAGCAGGATGCTCGGGCATCTAATGCAGTCGTGGCAGGTATTGTTTCTGTTTGTTACCTGGATGCATGGGTTTTGTTTGATCCGGGTGCCACGCATTCATTCATTTCTCCTGTTTTTGCTTCTAAATCTTGTTGGCAAGCTTCGAGGATGGCTTTTCCTTTGTCTGTTGCCACTCCTCTAAGCGATTCCTTGGACATCGATATTATTCTTTCTGGTTGTCCAGTTCTTGTGGGAGATAGAGAATTACCCGTTGATTTGATATTGTTGGATGTGATAGAGTTTGATGTCATTTTGGGAATGGATTGGTTATCTCAGCACTTTGCCGTGGTAGATTGCAGGAATAAAGAGGTGACTTTTAGAATTCCTGATGAAGGAGAGTTTAAGTTTGTTGGTGATAGGAGTTCAGCACCTCAGAATCTTATTTCTGCTATTATAGCTAGGAAGTTATTGAGGAAAGGTTGTCAGGGATATTTGGCATTGGTCAGGGATACTTCAGTGGAGAAGTTGTCACTCACAGATGTTCCTGTTGCTTGTGAGTTTCCTGATGTTTTTCTCGAAGAGTTGCTAGGTTTACCACCTCATAGAGAGATTGAGTTCTGTATAGATGTGGTACCAGGTACTACTCTTATATCTATGCCACCCTATCGTATGGCTCCTGCAGAGTAAAAAGAGTTGAAGGAGCAGTTGCAAGAGTTGTTGGAGAAAGGTTTTATCAGACCTAGTGTTTCTCCTTGGGGTGCACCAGTCTTGTTTGTGAAGAAGAAGGATGGTACCCTGAGACTGTGCATTGACTACAGAGAATTGAATAAGGTGACAGTGAAGAACAAGTATCCTCTCCCGAGGATAGATGATTTGTTTGATCAGCTACAGGGTACACAGTTCTTTTCTAAGGTTGACTTGAGGTCGGGTTATCATCAGTTGCGGATTAGTGAATCTGATATTCCTAAGACAGCGTTCCGCACTCGATATGGCCATTATAAGTTTCTGGTGATGTCTTTTGGTTTGACTAATGCACCAGCAGCTTTTATGGACCTGATGAATAGGGTATTCAGACCGTATGTGGATCAGTTTGTGGTAGTCTTCATTGATGATATACTAGTATATTCGAGGAGTATGGAAGAGCATGTATATCATTTGAGGATTGTACTACAGACATTGAGAGATCATCAGCTTTATGCTAAATTCTCAAAGTGTGATTTCTGGATGGAGAGTGTTTCTTTTCTTGGACATGTAGTGTCTAAAGAAGGTATTCAGGTTGATCCATAGAAGATTGAGGTAGTATCTGAATGGCCTAGACCTACTTCTGTCACAGAGATTCGAAGTTTTCTGGGTTTAGCCGGGTATTATAGGCGGTTTGTGCAGGATTTTTCCAGAATTGCAGCCCCTATGACTCGCTTGACTCAGAAGAATGTTAGATTCGAGTGGTCAGAAGCATGTGAGAATAGTTTTCAGTTGTTAAAGGAGAAGTTGACCACAACACCAGTGTTAGCTTTGCCTAATAGTGTGGATAAGTTCACAGTTTACTATGATGCCTCTAGAATTGGTCTTGGTGGTGTGTTGATGCAGAATGGAAGGGTGATAGCCTATGCTTCGAGGCAGTTGAAGAAGCATGAGCAGAATTATCCTACACATGACCTTGAGATGGCTGCAGTGATCTTTGCTTTGAAGATTTGGAGACATTATTTGTAGGGGTGACTTGTGAGATATTTATTGATCACAAGAGCCTTAGGTACATTTTTCAGCAGAGAGATTTGAATCTGAGGTAGAGAAGATGGTTGGAACTGTTGAAGGATTATGATTGCGAGATCTTATATCATCCGGGTAAAGCTAATGTTGTAGCAGATGCCTTGAGTAGGAAGTCCTCAGGCAGTCTTGCTCACATCGGTGTTGAGAGAAGACCATTGATCCAGGAATTGCATCTGTTGGTGGATCAAGGTCTGATGATGAAGATTAGTAGATCAGGTGGACTGCTAGCTCAATTTAAAATACGATCTGTATTGAGGGATAGGATTAAAGCAGCTCAGAGCCGAGATCCTATTCTGGAAGAGCTTGCAGGGAATGTCAGAGCAGGGAAGTTCACTGATTTCACACTCGATGATGATGGTGTGTTGTGGATCAGTGGTAGATTGTGTGTTCCTGACGTGGATGACTTGAGAGAGGAGATTTTAGAGGAAGCACATTCTACAGCCTACAGCGTACATCCAGGTGTTACTAAGATGTACCACAGTATCAGAGATTTATACTGGTGGGACGGATTGAAGAAGGATGTCGCTGATTATGTTGCTAAGTGTCTGACGTGTCAGCAAGTGAAAGCTGAACATCATAAGCCTTCTGGGAAGCTTCATCCTCTTCCTATTCCCGAGTGGAAGTGGGAAAGGATAGCTATGGATTTTGTGGTCGGTTTACCTCGTTCGAAGGATGGATACGATTCCATCTGGGTGATTGTAGACAGATTGACGAAGTCTACACATTTCTTGCCTGTGAAAGCCACATATTCAGTTGCTAGATTGGTGAAGTTGTATGTGAAGCATATTGTGTGCCTTCATGGAGTACCTGTGTCCATTATGTCAGATAGAGGTTCGGTGTTTACTTCTCATTTTTGGCAGAAGTTGCAGGAAGCGATGGGCACTAGGTTAGATTTCAGTACTGCTTTTCATCCTCAGACAGATGGTCAGTCTGAGAGGACGATCAAGACACTGGAAGATATGTTGAGGATGTGTGTCTTGGATTTGGGAGGTAGCTGGGATGATCATTTTTCACTCGTTGAGTTTGCATATAATAATAGCTACCATAGCAGTATTGGTATGGCACCGTATGAGGCGTTGTATGGAAGGAAATGTAGATCCCCTCTGAGTTGGGATGAGATTGGTGAGAGAGTTTTGACTGGACCTAAGATGGTTCAGGATGCTGCAGAGAAGGTCGCCGTGATTAAACTAAGATTAGAGACCGCAGTTAGCAGACATAAGAGTTATGCGGATCCTAGGCGCAGAGATGTGCAGTTTCAAGTTGGAGAGTTTGTTTTTCTGAAGGTATCTCCGATGAAGGGTGTGATGAGATTTGGTAGGAAGGTAAGTTAGCACCGAGATACATTGGACCGTTTGAGATTTTGGAGAGAGTTGGCACTGTTGCATATCGGTTGGATTTGCCTCCGAGCATGTCACAGGTGCATCCAGTATTTCATATCTCGATGTTGAGGAAGTATATCTCAGACCCTTCTCACGTGTTGCAGCCTGACAGTGTAGAAGTGAGTGAAGATTTGATGTTTGTGGAAGAAGCTGTGGCGATCGTAGATTATCAAGTTCGACAGTTGCGATCGAAGCAGATTCCGATGGTCAAGGTTCTGTGGCGTAGCGACAGAGTTGAAGAGCATACGTGGGAGATTGAAGCTAAGATGCGAGCTTCTTACCCGTATCTATTTCCTTCCTGATCCTGTAATCTTATCTTTTGGAATTCGGGGACGAATTCTTGTAAGGGGGGAAGACTGTAATATCCCGTGTTTTTAAAATATTTTTACACTGTACCGGGATATACAATGTTAATAATTTTTGTATATATCTTACGATATTTTTACGAGTTGATATGTATTTAAACTCTATTTTAATTATTGTGTTTTATTTCCAGTGTTTTACGTAAAATTTTCCCGGGACTTGTATTTTCGGGGAAATTTTCACGTAAATAATTTATTATTAATTATTTTAAATATATTTTCGGACTTGTATGAACTCATGCGTATTTTTAAATTATTAAATAAAGCATGTGTGTGTATATTTATTTAATTAGGGTTTAGTATTACCCTAATATTATATTAATTATTTATTAGTTTTATTGTTATTTAATTATTTTTATTTAGTATAAATTATTAAAATATTAAATTTTTATATGTGTGGTGTATATTTAATGTGTGTAATTTAATATTATTTTAATATATAGTATAAAGTATATATATATACATATAACACATCAAAAATCAAAAAAATTAGAAAATTACCATTTTGCCCCCGTGAGCTTCTTCTTCCCCGATCACCTTCCCTTCGCCGTCCGGACGCCTGCCGTCCCGTTCCCTTGCCGTGAGAGTACCGTCCGGTGTGCCACCACCTTCCCCAGCCTTCCTCGCCACCTGCAACAGCCATTTTCGACGCCTGGAAGCCATTTTTGGCCAGAGAAGCCGAAAATCGAGTTACCGTCGATCACGTCGATTTCGGCCACTGTTTTAGACACCGCCCATCTCTTTCTTCTCCTTGAGCTCCGGTGAGTGTGATTCTAGCTTTGGTTTGAGCTAAAATGGTCTAGAATTGCTTAGGTTTCGAATTTTCAATTTCGGCTTATTGGGGTTTTTGATTTTTTTGAGCTTCGAATTGGTTGATTCATGAAAAATCCCTTCACAAATATTGTTTCTAGTAGCTCAATATACATGTATGAATTTTTGTAGAATTTTTGGAGATTTTTTGGATTTTTGGGTATTTTTGAATATTTTAATATTATTTTCTAATTTTCGGGAATTAATTATTTAAATTATGAAATTGGAGTTTATGGTTAAATTAGGTGTTGAAATGAATTATAGGAATTTATTTGGAATTTTTATGAATTTTTATGTATTTATTTTGAATTATTGAAGTTTATGTAAATTTGAAAAATTAGGTAAAATGTGTTTTTAATTAAATTTAATTGGTTAATTGAGTTTAATTATTAATATTATTGATAAATATGTTGAGAAAATTAATTTTGGATAGTTGTATAATTTTTGGTGAATTTTTGAAGTAATTTAAGTATATTTATATATATAGGGGTATTTTGGTAATTTTACCCTAAATTGTCTAAAAATGTAATTTAATCAGTTTTAATAGTTATTTAAGGTATAAAAATCATTTCTACAAATTAATTAGTATTTTTAACTAATTAAAACTATTTTTCGTGAATTATTTTCAATTATATATATAATATACGGTTTTACTAATAAAATGAGTTTTTATCGGTTTTTACAGTGTTTTAAGGTTAATTATGTAATTTCTACTTATAAAATGAATTTCTATGATATAAGGATATTTTTGGTATTTTCAGAATTGTTCTATGTTTGTGGACCCCGGTCGGTGGATTGTAGTTTGGAGTCCGACCGAGGGGTTATGGATTTGTGTTGAGCCTGTTTTTCGAAGTGTATTTCTTTGCAGGGTCGACTCTACTCTTTTGAGTAGAGAGATGTCCGTTTTACAGGGGAGGTTCTGTCGAATTTTTGATAGAATTCTCGTAAAACGTGATATCCAGTCGAACCCTAATTTCTGATTCTGTGTTTAATACTCTAGATCGAATTCTAGGATTTCTGTTAGGATTATTCTAATGTCTGTCGTTATTTGCTTGTTTAGTTGCACCGAGACCGAGGGTTAGTGGACCAGGCCCGTCGGACCTGTCTCGTGGAGCGCATTAGGTGAGTTACTATACTATATATATATACTTAGGATGCATGATTTAGAAATATATGTTTTATTTTGATTAAAATGCATAAATAATGTGATTTGTATTTAAGTATATTTTTGGTATATATTAAATTATATGCATGTTTTGTAAATAAAATATACTTCAAATGATTTTAAATATATTTCCAACTTAATTTATAATTTGATTGAATTCATTTGACGTATATATACTCGAAATATACCTGGTTTACTTTTGGTATATTTCTGGTATATATATGGATTATACTGTTATTTCATTTACATTCATGCATCATTTATTTTTATGAATGAATGTTTTATATTTAATGATGAAGGATATCAATAGAACGTGCTACCTAGTGGGCAGCACTAGGACCGAGTACGTACCGGTACGCCTATAGTATTTAGGCTATAATACTAACTTATTTGTGGATATTGATTTGATGTGATTATTGATATGTGTGAGATATGGTTTGGAGGTGTGATTGTTGGAGCTCGGTTGACCAAGTGTCTCGGGGCCAATCACACTAGCAGTCAGACTGCTGGAGGTCGGTTGACTTAGTGTCTCGGGGCCAGTCTACTGTCTAAATGGATTAAGTGGATATATTTGGATTAAGTGAGCATGTATAGCTAGAGTGTTGTCTAACACTGTTTTCGAGGTTGCGATATCATAGGGTTTTATGTGATCTTTCATAAAAGATGATTTTCAGATAAAATATATAAATGATTTTTATTGCATCTGTGTGTAATTGCCTGTATATATATATTAGATATATACTATTGATTGTATGCAATGTCATTTAGTATGCATGTATGTATATTATAGTAATTCACTCAGTGAGGTCTGACTCCCCTCCGTTGACTATTTTTCAGGAGAGTCAACATCTTCAGACCTCAGTAGCAGGTCGATACGCCGGATTTCTTCCGCCCTGACTTTTTTTGTGTAAATTATCTACTTGAGTCTTATTTATTTTATCTAGACACTGCAGTAGTTGTGAATTAAAGTATTGGATTTCATGTATTTTATTTAAAGAGATGTATTATATTGAAACTGGATTTATATTAAAGATTATATATATGTGAGGAGATTTAATTCAAATCCAGTGATGAAAATGTTATTATTATATTTATGATTTTTATTTCCGCTACATATTATATGGTTATTGTTATTATTGCATGATTTATTTTATTTTTTTAGGCTTTCTACGGGTTTCGGATTCGAAAGAATTCCCGTTCCCTAGCGCCGGTCATGGCCCCTATTTTGGATCGTGACAACTAGCCCAGCCCTTATTAACAAAAGCCAATAAGTTTGAACTGGATGATAGTTGAATGGATTGTTCGATGGATTTTGTGCCCTGTAAGCAATGGAGTACACATTCTAATGCCTAAAGATACTACTTTGTTGGTGAATGCATCAATTGAGTGAGTTTGTTAAAAGCATATGCGAAGTTAGGTCGAGTGAATGTGATGTATTCTAAAGGCCCACTGTAGATGGCGGGGTTTAACATGCACCCAAGATTTTAGCAACTGCGATATTGTTTGAGCTCAGGGCTCTAGAGAACACACTAACCACTGTCACAAAGACATGTTGTGGAGATGAGGAGTCGCCACCGAAGGTAATAATTAGGACAAACCGAAAAATGGTGGTACTCAATTCCCTAAAAGAAAGTTAGCACCATAACCAGAAGATTCTGGATACGGAATACCAACTTCTTTCATTCTTGTGTTCATTTAGAATTACTTTATGAATTATTATCTAACCCTCTATTTACATGCAATTTCATACAAACCCTTATTAAAACAATCAACTTCAGATAAACTAGTCATGAAAAATACATGTAAACAATGTATTCATATAAATTTACAATCCCTAAGTTAGTCTAATCTACATTAATTTTAATTAAATTGGTTAAATCTGCATGTTTTAATTTACAAGTGAGCCTAAAGACTAAATGACCTAATTCTTATTTAATTTTAATTAATCGATCATAAGTCTATTCATTTTAATTCTAAGAGTGGGCCTAAATCTACAAATTATGAAGTATTTAAATTAGTGGGCCTAATTTTGTATGTTTTAATTTTAAGGTGATCTTAAATCTACAAATTATGAAAAGGGGGCCTTAATTTAATGGGTTAAATCTAAATTAATTAAATTAGATGAGCCTATGTCGAATTAACTAAATGGACCTAAGTTATCTCTACCCTAAATCTAATTAATTATGAGGATAAAGAGCATTTTAATTAATTAAAATCTAGACCTAAATTTATTTAAATGGGCTAAAGCCTATCATGGGCTTAAGGCCCAAAATACATAAAAAGAATAAAAAAAAATACCAAAAACAATAAAAATATCAAAATAATCAAATAAAAGATCAAACAATTAATCAAACTTATTTCTTCTAAAAAACCCTAATTTAATTAAAGTGACCATGAACAATAAATCAAATGATTAACAAACAATCCTAATTCTAACCATTTAAATCAAATCCTATTTTAATAAAAAAATCTAATTATCTTTATAGCCATTAATTTTAATTAATGACCCAAATAAATCCTAATTTTACTAACCAATTAATTAAAATAAAACACACAATCGCATACACATGATTTCATTATTTCCACTATTGGGTCTATTACAAAGAGTTATTAAAAATAATAAAAAAAGAAAAAATAATACAATCCAAAAATAAAATAAAATTAAAAAACATTAAAACAATGATAAACAACTAAATTAAAAAAAACCAAGAAACTATATTTAGCTATAAGGTTCCATCCATGACATTTTATGGACCTTTATGGATTTTATTTTTTGAGTAAACTCATTAAGTAATCCTCTTCATAATAACCAAACAAAAATAGACAATTGTTAGTGAATAAAGAAAATAACAATAAAATTAAGTAAAGCTAAAACTCAATAGGAACAAAATAATAAAATAAAAAATAATAGAAAATAAAGAAGGAGAGGATGATTATGGGCGCACTGTGATTGGCTCCTTAGACTAAGATCAATCATCATTCTTTGTTAAGTAGGTCTTCCAAAAAAAACTTGTTATTATTTTCTCCAAAGTCTCTTGCTTCTTGCTTTAGAAACATATCAATCATAAAGAATTTTTTTTTGTGTATTGCCTAAAAAAGAAAAAGTCTAGAGAACTTCAACCAAAAAAAGGGGCCCTTTTCAAAAGCTTAAGCTATCTTTTTATAGGAAAAAACCAAAAAACCCTAGGTCATACGTACTAAAGAGTTTCAATTTTAAAAGGATTTTATTTCTGAAAATCTAGATAAATCCCAAAAATAAATTTAAGAAAATTTTTAGCCAATCAAAATTCAAAAAAATATTTTTTATTTTCTGTAAAAATAAAAAAAGGATAGAAAAGGTATAATTCCGATCGAAATTATATAATTCCAAAAAACCCCTAAAAGAATTTAAAATTTTCAATTAGGTCTTAAAAAGTATCACAATTAAGTCCTTAAAAAACATTAAACTCGTTTTGAAAATGCATTCAGACTTTTGAGGTTTCAAACTTCAAGTGTTGAAGACCTATTTATAACATTTTCATCATTGGAGTCCTTTGTCGCATCTATACTTTATCATCTTGAAATTGAGTGCTTATAGTTGTCCCCCCCTTTATCCCCATTTGCTTGACAAATTGTGACAAAGCAAATAAGCACACAATTTCTTAAGAATAATTGTTTGGCTACTTACCTATGCTCCTTGAGGCTTTTGTCTACAAGCGATCGGTAGTTCACAATAAATGCTTGTGTTGACGTACAACCCTAGGCACAAACTTAAAATATCTAAGGAAACACTATACTCGAACGTATACCGTTGATGGAAAAATTATACTCGGTCGTATAATGTTAACTATACTCAGTCGTATAGTACAAATTAGAAGAATACATTGTACTTGATCATACAATGTTGATTATACTGAGACATATAGTCTTGATTGAAAGAATACATTGTACTTGATCATACAATGTTGATTATACTGAGACGTATAGTCTTGATTGAAAGAATACATTGTACTTGATCATACAATGTTGACTATACTCAGTCGTATAGTCAGATTGGAAGGATGCATCATACTTGGTCGTATGACGTCGACTACACTTGGTCGTATGACGTCAACTATACTCAATTGTAGGATGTCGACTATACTTAGTTGTATAGTCTGGATTGAAAGAATACATTGTACTCAGTCGTACAATGTTGACTATACTTGATTGTATAGTCTAGGTTGAAAGAGGTACATTGTACTCGGTCGTACAATGTCAACTATACTCGATCATATAGTCTGGGTTGAAAGAGGTACATTGTACTGGGTCATACAATGTCAACTATACTCAGTCGTATAGTTTGGATAAAAAAGGGTACATTATACTCGATCGTATAGTCTGCATAGAAAGGGATACATTATACTTGGTTGGACAATGTCGACTATACTCGATCATATAGTTTGGATAAAAGGGATACATTGCACTCGATCTTATAATGTTAATTATACTTGATCTTATAGTCTAGATAAAAAGGATAAATTACACTCAATAATACAATGTTGATTATACTAAGTCATATAGTCTGGATAAAAAAGGGGTACATTGTACTCGGTCATACAATGTCGACTATACTTGGTCGTATAGTCTAGATTGAAAGGATACATTGTACTCGATCATACAATGTTGACTAAACTCGGTCATATAGTCTAGATTTAAATGATACATTATTCCTTAATATAGGCTTTATGTCACTATAATCTGTAATTGCTAGCAAGTTTTGAACAACTACAACCCTTTTGTTGTCTTCCTTTGATTTTGCAGTTCGTAATAGCTCAAGGCTTTCGATCAACTGTAATCTCTTTCTTGCTCACTGATGATTTCAATCAACTGCAGGGGTTGTTTGCTCTTAACGCTATAGTCCATAATTGCTTGCGATTAGCTTCAAACCTTTTATTGCTCACTGATGATGTTGTAATCCATAATTGCTCACGATTAGCTGTAACCTTTACATTGCTCATCTTTGATGCTGTAATCTATAATTGCTCACAATTAGTTGTAATCCATGATTACTCACTAATGATGCTGCAATCCATAATTGCTTATGATTAGCTGCAACCCTTACATTGCTTGCCTTTGATGCTACAGTCCGTAACTGCTCGTGATTAGCTACAACCTTTATATTGCTCGCCTTTGATAATGCTACAATCCATAACTGCTCGCAAATTGGTTGCAATCCTTTTATTGCTTGCTTATGATGCTGCAATCTATAATTACTCGCAATTAGCTACAACCCTTAATTACTCGTGATGATGCTTTAATGCTATAGTCTGTAACTACTCATGATTAGCTACAACCCTTTCACTGATGATACTGTAATCCATAATTGCTTATGATTAGTTGCAACCTTTTATTGCTCACCAATGATGTTGCAATTGCTCGTGATTAGTTGTAATCCATAATTGCTCACGATGATGCTTTGATGCTACAGTCCATAACTGCTTGTGATTAGCTGCAACCCTTTCATTACTCATTGATAATGTTGCAATCTATAATTTCTCGTGATTAGCTACAACCCTTTCATTGCTCATTAATGATGCTACAATCCATAATTGCTCACGAATTGGCTACAATCCTTTCATTACTCGCTTATGATGCTGCAATCTTTTCATTACTTGCCTTTGATGCTACAGTCCATAACTGCTCACGATTAATTGAAAACCTTACATTGCTCACCTTTAATGCTATATTCCATAACTACTTATGATTAGCTACAACCCTTCCATTGCTCGCCTTTTATGCTATAGTCCATAATTGCTAGCGATTAGTTGAAACTCTTATATTGTTCGCTGGTGATGCTGCAATCTATAGTTGCTTGCAAATTGACTGTAATCCTTTCATTACTCGCCTTTGATAATGCTACAGTCCATAACTGCTCATGATTAGCAGCAACCCATCCATTGCTCGCGATGATGCTACAATCCATAATTGGTCGCCATTAGCTGTAACCCTTCCATTGCTTGTCAATGATGCTGCAATCTATAATTGTTTGCAAATTGACTATAATCCTTTCATTGTTTGCCTATGATGCTACAGTCCATAAATATTGGCTGATTTTAATTAATTGCAACCCTTTCATTGCTGGCCTTTGATACTGCAACCTATAATTGCTTGTAAATGATTCTGATTAATTGCAACCCTTTCGTTGCTCGCCCCTTACTACTATAATTTATAACTGCTCATGATTTTTATCTTTAGTTGTTTGAGTCGAATGCTTTGAATTCTTTATGCTAACTTATTAGAATTTTTACTGACTAACTTTGAATTTTACTGTGTTAACTGATTAGAATTTCTCTGACGACTGACTTTGAATTTTGCTGTGTTAACTGATTAGAATTTCTCTGACGACTGACTTTGAATTTTGATGTGTTAACTGATTAGAATTTCTCTGATGACTGACTTTGAATTTTACTATGTTAACTAACTCTACAAGTTGGGTGCACTTCCTTCTGGATTTGTAATTTCTACAGACTTATTAAAATTAGTTTCAATCATGATGAATGTACAAAAATACATTATAATGTTGAAAATTTATGAGAAAATTTATCACTTTATCATGAGATAGCGTCCACTCAATGAATCTCACTATTTTTTTTATGACTATTATTTATTTGCCATTTGTAAAAGTATGAGGCATCGTTAACCATCTTATGCTAAGAGCATATCTTTTACTAAGTGAAGAGCTTACTTCCATAGCTAATTTTAGGGAGAATTTGCTAAACAAAACTTATGGAATTTAAGCATAAATAGATTAAATTCTAAGTATCAAAATAGCTTTTGAATTTATTTTTATGCTTTTCTTCCTTATCTGAGAATTTCACTGCCTTTCTCATAGTACTCAGCGTGGATACCATTGGAAAATTCCTTTGGATACTCATACTCTTACAAAGCATTAAAGTAAATAAAGCAGTTATTTTTCACATGGTCCTCCTTTAGTTTTCCCCTGCCTTTCTTGTATTACTCAACATGGATACTGCTAGAGGTTTCATATTGATACTCTTACTCATTTATAAGCATTAGAGTAAATTATGATTGCTCTTATTTTAATTCTCCTTTTAGTTTTCTTCTATCTTTCTCATATTACTCAGCGTGGATACCATCAAGGGATTTTGTACTCATACTCATTTATGAGCATTGCAGTAGATTACGTACACATTTATTATCCAAAAGACTAAAATGATACTTTAAAATTCAAGCAATTTATCCTACAAGTCCACAAATTTTTTCTTTGCATTTTCTTCCCCTTGTTTGGGTGCAAAGCAAGCATTAGATTGATTACAGTTTATAAACTCTTAACACAAAGTTGTTAACCAAACATCTAAATTCTGTGAGGCTAATAAGAGCCATTATGATCAAAGGTCATGAGATAGGCTTTTTGCACATGATCCCGTGAAGTGGATGAATTTATTTTTAATTTTTGAATTGTACTTTTATTTTAAAATCTAAATAAATAAGGTTTTATTACTTCCTTTAATTATTTTGATGAGTGTTTGACAAGTTGTTTATCATACAAGGTGACACTCTGATGAACGATTAGCATTTCGCAATCTTGCTCGATCTTACTGATGTATCAATTCCTTTCACCTTATTCTTTCTCATCTATTTTTTGGTGCAAAAAATATCATAAATTAGTATGGTCTATTTGCAAGTGAAGAAATTTTGTCAAAATACAATGTTATTCTTTTGCATTCTTCCCTTTCAATTATGGTGATGATGTCTCTAATCATAAAGGTCATGATACTCCACCATTGAAGTTGTGGCTTTAAGTTGCATCTGTATTTCTACCATTCCATTAATGCTATGGTAGAGGGCTTCATTTCCCTTATTGACATCTCCTGCAAAAAAGGTTTAGGAGTTAGAGATCTTATTTTATGATTAAAAAATTTTCCCGAGTGCATTCATTTTAGGTTTCAAGTGCATCCTTCCCTTTTATAGGACCAATGAATGTATTGCTGACATGTTGGGCCTTCTCATCACCATATTCCATACCCTATGTTGGACTAACTATTGTGGAGAGATATCCTAGATGATCCTGCAGATGAGGCTATAAAGATGGATGTTGAATATGAGGAGCTTGAACATCCTATGCAGCCTCTTAAGGTCACCTTGATGATGCTTTTACAAGTATCACTGTTAGTGATATTCATTTACTGGATGGGCCCATAATTTGTTAGGAACTTGAGGTCTAAAGTCTTGTTGAGCATCAGGTTCACTTTGATAGTGTTGTTCTTCCTTTTTTACTTCTTCAGATGCTTTATATATGAATACTCTAACTACTTTCCTGCACTTTTTCAATACTAATTTTAAATGTTAGTAGCAGAGTATTTATACAATCTTGTCTGGTCTCAAAGAACTTATTATGTAAAGCAAGTATTTCACAATAAATGTATGCAAGTGTATGCATGTTATGTATGACATGCATGATCCTAATAGGTCTTCTGTTTGGAACAGAGCTATGTTCACAGCTTGGAGTGTGAGAACAAGGTGCCTCATCAATATCTTATAAGTTCGAGCATTGAATGCTTTATTGTTTGTACTTCTGATGTTAGAGCTTCTGATACAACTTGTCCAACAGATGATCAGGTTGTGTTGTATTAATGAATTATTAATTGTTTCTCATAGTTTACTTCTTTATACTCCTAGAACTCTTATACTAGCTCTTCTGCTTTAGTGTTCCATCTTTGCTCTTCGAATGCAAACTTACTATTATGTATTTTTCCCCTATAATTAGATTTTGCCCCCAATTCCATTCTGAATTCATTTGTGTTGTTCTTTAAGAGACTCAATTCATTCACTGCTAGTATTGATCCTTTGACTTACTAACCTTATCAGTTGCAATCTTATGCATTAAAGATGCAAAGGAGTAGGCGAACTGACTGAAGCGAGTTCTTGATAATGAAATTGACTGGACTTGTACTTCGAAGAACTTTTAAACAGACATGAGGCTTGATGTTGATGCAATGATTAATGATAGTTACAAGGTATGGGTTCCTTAGGTATAAGGGGACACTAGACTTACAAGTAAAATCATAAAAGGGTGGCAAAAAAAGAAAACATAACTAAAATAGTGATCTCATAGCTTTAATTTAGCTTTCATTATGTATTGTCTTTCCATTCAAATACTTATGTAGTATGATAAATATGAATATGAGATATTTGAACAAAAATTTCAAATTCAATTTTACTCATTCATTAAGGCAAAAATGAGAATATTCATTATATCACATGATACAACTCCAGTTACCAATTAGTCCTTTTAGATTTCCTAACATAATATTTTTCTCTCTAATTTTTACCTTATTGTTATTTTTTCTTTCTTTTTTTCTCTCTTTGTTCTTTCTCTTTTTTATCATTCTTTTTATTTTTTCCTTAAATTTCCTATCTTCAAAAGTTACATCATGTGATATATAAATATTCTTTGAATTTGCATTTGTGCCCATGCTAAATGAATCCAATTGAATTAAAGTTATGTCAAACATACAAATACTATCAATATCATAATGCACGATACCATTAGGATGATAATACATAAGTAGGCATGATTAGAATTTATATCATCGATCATTAAAACAAAATAAGTTTTAAAGAAACTAAAATTTTATTCAAAGAAGACAATAGGAAAATTTATTTCCTATTATAGATGTTAGGGATACTAGGTCTTATTAGGGTTGTCCTTCAGGCGGCTAACATAACAACTATTCTTACATCTTCTTTCCAACTGTCTCCATGACTTCATCTTTCTGTACCTCAAATGTACATTTTTCTTTCTTGTCTAGTAGTCTCTTATCATCAAACTCATCACCCTATCCTATAGGCACAATTGACTCTAAGGGTATATTAAAAGAAGGTAGTTTAGTGTAAAACACCTTATAATCAAACTTGCCTAAAGGCTGACCCAATAAGTCTTATGTTCTTTCCATATCTTTAGGGGCATTTAAAGATTTCTTATTGCCTTTAAGGTCTAGGTCCTCAAAGGAGCTTATCACTTCTTCCTTACTAACTCTTGAGTTGATCATCATGATAGTTGGGGGTGGTGCATTTTGGTAGTTTGGAAAAAGATTATTTCTAGTGCTTGGGTTTTCAGGTTTTGTGATCTTTCTAGAGTCTATAAGGTTTTGGATTTCATGTTTAAGGTGAATGCAGTTATCCATGGAGTGTTGGAGGTTTAGATGGAATTTGTAGTGCTTGTTTGGGTTGTAGCTTGGGGTGTTTAGATTTGGTGGGTTTGGATTAGGTAAAGGTTAAAGTAAGCCCTTTTGTATAAGATGCTCTAGTACTTTTGACAAAGTTTGGTTAAAACTGGAGAATCTCCTTGGTTGTTGAATATTATGCACTTCCATAATCTCGTTAGTGCTTTTTTACTGTGTGCCCCCAGTTGGGCAGTTTCTTGCTTCGATGCTTATAGCAATCTTCTTTTTCTCACTTTCGATCTCCTCAGCTTGTAACCTATCATCATAAAGGTTGATAAATGTTTTAGGGTTCATTGTTTGCAACCTTTCAACTAAATTAGGTGACACGTTTCGAACAAGCATCCTAACCTGATCCTTTTCAGCTAGCTTATTTTTCATTAATCCTACCTTATTCATGAATCTAGTTAGAAAATATGAAAATGACTCATTAGGCTTCTACTTGGTTAATTCTAAATCCATGATAGACACTTCAAGCCTAGTAATATAGTTATATTACTTCAAAAAAGTGGTACACAATTCTCTCCAATCTACTCGAATAGACTTCTCCAACCCATGATACCAATTAACAACCATACCCTCTAAGGATAGTACAAATAACTTGGTAGCTACAGATAAAGGAGCCTTAGTGGTGCTCATAGTTATTGTATATTAACTAAGGTGGATCCTTGGGTCTTTAGTACCATCAAACGTCTACAGTTGTGGCATCTTACACTTATCAAACAACTTATCCTCCTCAAATTACATCATATTATTAAAGTTAAATAAATATTGGATGCCCTGTCCTCTCATTAATTCTTCCATTTTGGTCATCTTCTAAGTCAATGCTTTTATCTGCTTAGATTATAGTTCTTAAACTTGCTCGAGTGATTCCTTTTTTGCTTTTTCAACCATGTAGATCTCAACATCCTCCAACTTCATTTCCACAACTGGTACATTCCTAGCAGTATTTAAAGGTTGCCCCATAGCATTCACATTGTTAGCAGGTGGTGCACCCATAACAAGTGGATTGGCCGTAACTACAAGTGTAATAACAGGTGGTGTCATCAATCCAGCCAAAGCTTGTCTTAGTTCATTTTGCATCATCGCTCTCATTTCATCCATCAATGCTTATTTAATGTCTTCTAGGGTCTAATTTTCTCCCTCTTGTTGTTCCATTTCTTCTACTTGTTTAGTTAGAGCTTGTGCAACTTCTAAGTACAGTGGATTGATAGGACTTTTGTCTAGTATGCTAAGGATCTCTTTTGTAATTGACTACAGGCTTGAATTAGTTCTCACCAGTTTACCACCTTTCTGACTTTAGACACAGGAAGACCCAGATGAATCAATGATGGCTGAAAAACAAAGTATTAGCATGATGCACGTGCTTTACAACAAGTAGCAAGTCAAACAAGTCAAGTGTATATACATCCTTCCAACGTTATTACTCCTATACACATATTCAATGTCGAGTCTCTTTTCCTAGGATTTTTTGTCTTAGCCTTAATATTAATAGGGGATATCAAGAACTGACGTGCATGCCAAATCTCTCAAAGTAGCAAAGCATAGAAATAGTATTTCTAGGTATAAAAGCATAGCCCAATCTTTATTAGTCCTTATAGGCTTCTAAAGTATAGGCTTGGGCCTTTATTGATAAAAATACCTCATGGCAATAAACACAAGCAATTTTGGTAATCCTAGGGGAAGTTACTAGGCCATTATATGAGCTGAGTTCAGTGAAAAGATTAAGGTTCTCTTAGTAAGATGTTGTCCTTTAAGACTTGAGTTACAGGCCAAAGTCAGAGGGCTCTAACATCCTTTGCAAACTCGAGAGAAGACTACCCCCTTTAAAAACTTGGGTTACAGACTCTTGTTAGATGAGTATGGTAATCTCTCATTGCAAACTGGAGAGAAGACTACCCCCCTCAGAACTTGGGTTACAGACTCTTGTCATATGAGTCTGGTAATCTCTCTTGAATTGAGTTAAGGCTAAGAGTGATGGTTAGCCAATTTACAATCACATGAAGCTAGTGGAATCATAGAACCATAAACTAATGTCATCAGTTAATAGGGACATGCAGAATGAATGCAAGAATAAAATAATAGTTAATAAAATAATTCTAAAAAACACAAGTAGAATCAATATCTCTTATCCCCAGTGGAGATTCCACTGTAGACAATAAGGTTTAGTGTGAGCCCAAGTTTTTAGCAATCGTAACACTGTTTGAGCTCAGGGCTTTAGAGAACATACTAACCACTATCATAAAGACATAATGTGGAGATGAGGAGTCGCCACCTAGGGTAATAACTAGGACAAATTGAAAAATGGTGGTACTCAATTCCCTAAAAGAAAGCTAGCACCACAACCAATGGATTCTGGATATGAAATGCTAACTTCCTTCAGTCTTATGTTCATTTAGGATTATTTTATGAATTACTATATTACCCTCTATTTACATGCAATTTCATATAAACCCTTATTAAAACAATAAACGCCAGACAAACTAGTCATAAAAAAAATACATGTAAACAATGTATTCATATAAATTCATAATCCCTAAGTTAGTCTAATCTACATTGATTTTAATTAAATTGGTTAAATCTACATGTTTTAATTTACAATTGAGCCTAAAGACTAAAGGGCCTAATTCCTATTTAATTTTAATTAAGTGATCCTAAGTCTATTTATTATAATTCTAAGAATGGACCTAAATCTACAAATTATGAAGTATTTAAATTAGTGGGCCTAATTCTACATGTTTTAATTCTAAGGTAATATTAAATCTACAAATTATAAAAAAAGAGCCTTAATTTAATGGGTTAAGTCTAAATTAATTAAATTAGATGAACCTATGTCTAATTAACTAAATGGGTCTAAGTTATCTTTACCCTAAACCTAATTAATTATGGGCCTAAAGTGTATTTCAATTAATTAAAATCTAGACCTAAATTTATTCAAATTGGTTAAAGTCTATTATGGACTTAAGGCCCAAAACACATAACAAGAATAAAAAAAACCCAAAAAATAATAAAAATATCAAAATAATCAAATAAAAGATCAAACAATTAATCAGGCTTATTTCTTTTAAAAAATCCTAATTTAATTAAAGTGTCCATAAACAATAAATAAAATGATTAACAAACAACCCTAATTCTAACCACTTAAATCAAATCCAATTTTAATAGAAAAATCTAATTATCTCTATAGCTATTAATTTTAATTAATGACCCAATTAAACCCTACTTTTACTAACCAATTAATTAAAATAAAACACACAATCGCATATACATGTTTTCATTATTCTAACTATTGGAGCTATTACAAAGAGCTACTGCAAATAATAAAAAGAAAAAGAAAAATTAATACAATCCATAAATAAAATGAAATAAAATAATTAAAACAATGATAAACAACTAAATAAAAAAAATCTAGAAACTATATTTAGCTATAAGGTTCCATTCATGCCATTTCACGGACCTTCATGGATTTTATTCTTGGAGTAAACTCATTAAGCAATCCTCTCCATAATCACCAACACCAAAATAGAAAATGGTTAGTGAACAAAAAAAATAACAATAAAATTAAGTAAAGCCAAAATTCAATAGGAACAAAATAAAAAAATAAAAAAATAATAGAAAATAAAGAAGGAGAGGATGATCATGGATGCACTATGGTTGACTCCTTAGACTAAAATGAATTACCATTGTTTGTTAAGTAGGTCTTACAAAAAAAACTTGTTATTCTTTTCTCTAAGGTCTCTTGCACCTTGCTTCAGAAAAACATAAATTGCAAAGAAATTTTTTTTGTGTACTGCCTAAAAAAGAAAAAGTCTAGAGAGCTTCAACCAAAAAAGGGCCCATTTTCATAAGCTTAAGCTATCTTTTTATAGGAAAAAGCCAAAAAAACCCTTGGTCTTACGTACTAAAGAGTTTCAATTTTAAAAGGGTTTTATTTCCTAAAAATCTAGATAAATCCAAAAAATAAATTTAAAAAACTTTTTAGCCAATCAAAATTTAGGAAAATTATTTTTTTTATTTTTTGTAAAAATAGAAAAAAGGATGAAAAATGTGTAATTTCGACTGAAATTATGTAATTTCAAAAAGACCCCTGAAATAATTAAAATTTTTCAATTAGGTCTTAAAAAGTATTATAATTAAGTCCTTAAAAAACATTAAACTCTTTTTGAAAATTCATTTAGACTTTTGAGTTTCAAACTTCAAGTGTTGAAGACCTATTTATAAAATTTTCATCATTGGAGTTCTTTGTCACATCCATACTTTATTATCCAGAAATGGGGTTCTTACACCCATAATATTATAGAAATACAAGGGCTTCGATATGTCTTTGTGTAGAGGAATACTAGTAACCATTGGAGTTGAAAGAGGTTTGCAAATCAACATGCCCATGGTATGCAACAGTCTTTGAATATATTTCTCTTAAGATAACAAGATGCCATTTTCTTGCCTAGAGACTTAAATAACGAAAAAGTAATTTAAATTAGCAAGATCCTAAAGAGAAAATTTTGTAGAAAGCTTATCAATCACATTAGTAATAAAAGAATTGTGATGTGACTATGATGATAAATGAATAAAGAGGAATTGGTAGTGGAGCCTTTGAAACTAATAGATTGAAGATTATTGCTTAGTCTTTGATACCATGCATATGGAGCCTGTTTAAGGCCATACAAAGATTTTCAAAGTTTACAGACATACTCCATATATCTCTTGTCAATATAGCCTTATAGTTGCATCATATAGATATCTTCCTATAATTCACAATGAAGGAATGAATTACTTACATCAAGTTGCCAAAGAGCCCATTGTTTATAGATGGCAAGTGATAGAATGACTCAAATTATTGTTGGTTTGATTAGTGGATTGAAGGTGTCTTTGTAGTCAATTCTATGTTCTTGCGTGTACCCTTTGGCAATTAAGCAAGCCTTATAGGGCTCAATTGAACCATTAGCATGTCGTTTGATCTTGTACACCCACTGATTGCCAACAATAATAGTATGTGAAGGTCTTGGTACTATGTGTCTGTAGTAAAGCTTGAACCACCCTTATCATTGCATCATGCCAATGTTGGTGTTGATATGCATGTTTGTAACTACTAGGTTTGGTATCAATACCACAATTAGCTAAGAATACATATTTTAGGGTATGTGCCATAGTAAAAGGACATAAGAGAATGGAATATTGATAAGGTGGTATTTATGGGTAGGAGTTGGTTGTAGGATTTGGTTATTTAGAAGATAAGGTTAAGTCAATAAATAATTTTAATCGATAAGGATTAAAGATTTATTAATAGTATAGTGATAAAGGTGTATAAGGTTGTTTAAATATTATTTTTGGGGATAAGGATGTCGTGGTTGTTGAAGTAACTAAACTAGAGGAGTGAGATGATGAAGTAAGTTATGAAGAGTGTATGGGAATTGAAGAAGTAGTGTTTATGGTAGAGAAGGATGAAGGCGTCATATGTGAAAAGGAATCCTTAGAACTTGTGAATTGAGGCAGTGGTAGCTGAATCTGCAAGCAAGGTGTTGTCGTGGAAGTGGACTGGGAGTTATTTTTAGTGGGAGTAGGAATTTTAGAAAGGAAAAAAATGTTCATTAAATTTGACATGTCTAGCAAAGTATATTTGACTAGTTGTTTTATCAAGACATCTATAACCTAGATGGTGAGGTGAATATCCAAGAAAAATACATTGGGTTATGCGAAGTGATAATTTATATTTATTGTATAGTCTTAACAAAGGGTAAACTACACAGCCAAAACATGTAAAAAAAATATAATTTGGTGTTTTTTATATAATAATTCAAAAGAAATTGTTTTTGCATAGATTTAATGGGCATGCAATTTATTAAAAAAAAATGCTATTTCAAAAGGCAAAATGCCAATAATTAAAGGGTGTATTGGAGTGACTAAGCATTGTAAGTCCAATGTCAACAATATGGCAAGTTTTCCATTTAGCAGTGCCATTTTATTCATAGGTATGAGGGCAAGAGAGACGATGCAATTTTACTTAAGAAACAAACATGACAATTATTCAACAAAGCATATTTTTTTGAACTTGGTAATTAAAATTGTTTAATAAGATGATGAATAATAGA
Source organism: Mallotus nudiflorus (assembly GCA_947683625.1). Lineage (NCBI taxonomy): Eukaryota > Viridiplantae > Streptophyta > Magnoliopsida > Malpighiales > Euphorbiaceae > Mallotus > Mallotus nudiflorus. Next base: position 10,812,725 of record CANTUR010000009.1, read on the forward strand.
TGAATGCGAAAGACCAAGCCATTGATTCCATTTCTCAAAGTAGGCTAAGTATGCAAGAATGGATGAGGAGAACCTCTTAAATGCATATTGAAGTTTGTAAAGCCCCAATTCACTCATTCCTTGGAGTAGAGTTTGCTTTGTTTGGTGATCTTTAACAAAACAATTGTTAGGGTGAAACTTAAAAAAAAATTATTATCTCGGCAAAGTTGCTTGATAGATGATAAAGGTTTGGTAATATGTGGTACATACAAAACATTAGAGAGACATAATTCTTTATGAAGAGTGGGAATGATGATATGTCCAATATGTTTATTAGGAAGTTTATGGCAATTACCAATAGTAACATGATGCGTACCTTTATATTCTTCAATGTTGCTCGGACTAGATAGAGCAGGGGTGATATGATGGGTAGCACCTATGTCTGGATACCACTTATATTGCAAGGACAAGCTAGGAGGTGGTCCAAGTACTAATAATTGGGCTTATGGTGTGGTGCCAAGAACGATAGGAAGCAGAATGAAAATCACCAGCTAAACGAGCAAAATTATGATAAAACCTCCTTCAACAATCAATAATTGTGTGGTTATTGTAATCGCATATTTGAAAAAATACCATCTGAGGACGAGAGAAACGTTATCTTCCACCTTGACCACTGTTGGAGCGACTGGAGAAGGATTAATTATAAGAAACATGATTATGAGAAGAAAATGCATAAGTGTTTGGACTGGTGTGAGCAAGGTGAACTATTAGGTCTTAAGCTTGTTGAGACTTGAGGAGAAGTTCATATGCCACTAATCAACCATAATGATCAAGAAAAGAATGTGGCTCAAGTCTTTGTTGAAGAGCACCTATAACGCCATTAAAATCGACACCTAATTATTGAAAGATAATTACATTTAATTCAGCCAATAAGAGTTGTTATCCAGCTAAGGCAAGAGAATTAGAAATTTGCTTGGCTTGGAAAAGGTATTCAGACACATATTTGTCATCCTTTCTTATGGTTATGGAGCTCAGTATAGAGCTGAGTTCTCTATGCATTATTAACTACACCATAGGCGGTTTCCAAAGTATTCCAAACTGCATATGCCGAATTCAGGCTTATCAAATGAGGAAAAATCTCTTTAGAGATTGAAGATAGAAACCAATAAAATAAGAGCTAATCCTTGGAAAACCATTACAAATATGCGGGATAGGGTTTAAAGGTGTTAGAGGTAGGGTTAAAAGTTTCTTTAGGTGGAGCCATCTCAGTCCCATATAGTATTCCATTAAGATTATAAAAATTAAGTGGCGGCTGAAATTGCAACTTTCATGATACATAATTTTTAAAATTTAATTTGATGGAGAAGGACTGTTAAAGATGAGCGAGGGCTATTGAATTGGAGGAAGAAATTGAGAGAAGAGAAGGCAATTGAGTTTATGAGTTTAAAGATGAAGAAGAGGAGGATGATGACAATGAGAGTGATGAACTGGTTGTCATGATTTGGTAATGCTCTCATACTAAGTTCTGAATAGAATTGAGAGGGCAAAAGATGTATATTATGTATTAGCTCTTCCAATATATACATGTACAATGAGTTGAGTAACGTAGGGATAAATATAACATAACCAATTGCAACTGAATAACAGTACATATTTGAAATGCACTACCATATCATTAATATGTTCTTAGGAATGACTTTTAATTCCCTTGAAAATCAAGTCAAATCAAATATAAATTGGTCAAATATTTAAATATTAACTTTTATTTCTAAAATTTATAAATGAAACATATAAATCAATAAAAATATGCATTAAATTTATGAATAAAAAATATTTATCGAAAGTAAATAATTTTTATACTGTTTTTAAAAAATTATAATAATATTTTATAAATAAAATATTTTATGATACATAATTAGAATATTAATTTTTAATATATAAAAATAATTATAATGTTAATTTTTATATAAAAATAATTACAAAAAATTTTTTTTGTAATTATTTTAATAACTAAAATTTCTTTTATGAAAAATATTTTAATAATTACAAAAATATTTTTTCATAAAAGAAATTTTAGCTGTTAAATAATATTTGATTCTCATTCTTATTATCATTTTCTAGTAAAATCAAACATTTTTTTTTTCAAAATTTCATTTCTTTTCTCATTTTTTTCGATTTTTATTCTAATTCCGATTCTAATTTCAATTTTAAAGTACGAACCTAAGATCCCCTAAGTGATTACTATATGAGTAATCTGAGTCAAGAGTTAGTAGAGATGCAATTCTCATTTTCATTCAGTTGTACTTAAAGTTCATATTTCCTACCAGATATTGTAGCCCTAATTTTCTGTAATGATTGCAATTACCAATATATATATATATATATATATATATATATATACATATATAATAACAGTGATAAAAATTGGATCTTTATCAATATTTTGATGCCTTCCATTATAACTCTTCAATAGAGGTGATACATTTTCTATGCAATTTTACTTTTTTCAAATTCCTCAATGTGATGTGATTATACAAATCAATAATACTGTGACCAATAAATAATTAAAATTTTTTTGGCTTGTGCTTATAAATGATTATAAATATTGATAACTAATCTCCGGAACTCCTGAGCTAGATGTCCTGTAAAGCACGAAATAGGGGGCAAAGTGAGAGGTGGGGGGAATCCCCACAAACATTCCAATGCCTAAGTTAGAGAATAGAAGCAGGGAGGAGGTGAGATAGCTTGAATGTGTATGAATGAGATGTCCCCTTATAAGGGGTATATGGTTCTATATATAGCAATACTCAAACCTGGGAAGAATGAGATTCCTTCTGGATCAGTGAATCATAATCTTTGTCAGAGAGTGTTCCTTCTTCGATTAGGATTCCTCTTTGAGGTAGTTCCTTGGATGGATTTATCTTCTCCTTTGTCCATGTGTTCCTATTTAGGGGGGTAGAGGACCCCTAATTAGGTGGGAACATTCTAGATGGTATTAAGAGTCCCCCCCCCGGGAGTATGCGGATATTTATGTCCGTTGCGTCCGAGTAGGATGCAGATGCCTTTATATGGGTTATAAGATGCAAGTGAGCTGAGGTGGCAAGCCTTAGTCACAATAAGCAGAGCTTGGTGCTAAGTATTTTGGTTGGTCATCATCGAATCGTAATCTGTGGAACTTAGGTACCTGACGAGTAAGTATGATCACCGCAATAGATTAGCCCGTTCATTTTGGAACAAGACGAAACCAGTCGTTACTGGATTTGGAGATGCTCGGCTCAAGGGCACAAGGCTTACATGCTCGAAACCTCAGTACTATTGAAGCGACCTAAGGGTGTAAGCTTTAGTCACTGGACTTATGTGAATGAGACTTAGATGCTCAGCTCAGGGGCGCGAGGCTCATATGCTCGGAACCTCAGTACTACGAAAGTGACCTGAGGGTGCCAGCTTCAGTTACTGGTCTTATGTGAACGAGACTTAGATGCTCGGCTTAAGGGCACGAGGCTTACATGCTCAGAACCTCAGTACTATGGAAGCGACCTGAGGGTGCCAGCTTCAGTTACTGGTCTTATGTGAATGGGACTTGATGCTCGGCTCAGGGGCGCGAGGCTTACATGCTCAGAACCTCAGTACTATGGAAGCAACCTGAGGGTGCCAACTTCAGTTACTGGTCTTATGTGAATGAGACTTAGATGCTCGGCTTAGGGGCACGAGGCTTACATGCTCGGAACCTCAGTACTACGGAAGTGACCTGAGGGTGCCAACTTCAGTTACTAGACTTATGTGCTCGGAATGGGCTGGGAATGATGCTTGAAACGTCTCCCGATTTGCTTGATGGAGCGACCCACTCGAAGATGTAGGTGGGCCAACATGTGGTGGTTTTATTTCAACTCTTGGGATCACGTGATTGATGCGTCATTTTGTGTGTTAGTGAACGAAATGCTTGTACAGCCATTATCGCGACTCCTCGCCTAATGGGTTATTTTATTCCCAACGGGCCCTTAGTGACCTAAGGAGGAGCGCAGTAATAATGAGGGCAGTTAATGGCGTGCTTCCAGGTCCTTCCATTTCTTTATAAATACTGTTGCGCTTGCTAATTAGCACATTTTGCTTTCTTCGCTTTTTTATTCTGTTTTTGCTGTGTTTCTACTGCGTCCACCGTTTCTATTCTTTCCTGCCATAATTCTTGCTTGAGGTGACAAGGTGATTCTTTTCATCTTTTCTTCCTCCTCTTTTTGCCCATTTTCTATCTTTTGGTTTTTGTCCCCTTCTTAACTATGGCTTCCCGGGAAGAACTTAGCTCTGACCTCTTTGTGTCCAATGTAGATAGCGAATTGCTAGGGTGGTATCGGCGGCGGTTCTGCATCCCCGTCGATTATGCCCTCCACACTGTAGATAAAAGGTTTAGGGCGTATACCCCTTTATCGGGGCTAAGTAGATTAGTAGTGTACTTCGACCAGTTAGAGGGGGGTCTGAAATTTCCCTTAGATCCCTTTGTTAAATACTTTCTTAATAGGAATAACATTGCACCCAGTCAGCTTTATCCAAATAGTTACAGGATATTGATCGGGTTCATCCAGCTAATGCATGAAGAGGGTGGGGTTCCCAATCTAGATGTCCTCCGGTATTTGTATAGGCTGACTAGGAAGAAGGGAGAGCTGATGTTCTCCCTTTCGGTCGTACCCAACCATTCATTTTTTGATAAACTTCTGGATCTCCACAAGAAGTGGAGATACCATTTTTTCATTGTGGAGCATCAATTAGACTTCCTGGATGTTCGAAGGATGTGGTCAGACGAGTGTCATAAAGTAACCCATCCAGTGAAACTTTTCGATCCTGATATGGAATTAGTTTTGCAGCTACATCTAGACAGACTCGCCGAAGCTTGATCCACGGAAAATGCATCCCGGAGGTATTTGTGGAGAGTTTGTCCAAGTCGTGACCATTCCCCTGATATGATTATTTTGCTTTGAGCTTTTTTTTTCTGACTAGTCTTATTTTTCCATCTGTAGATGGCTAACTTTTTTGATTTTACGGGCGGGATTTCCCTAGTAGATGAGCCAACTGCAGTGGAGGAGTGCCAAAATTCTCCTTCCCTGAAAACTGAGGCTCTTCCGGCTTCAGAGGCTATTCCCGCTGACCCCAAGGGCAAGGCACCAGTGAAAAGTGAGCGGTCAAAGCGGGTCGAGCGAAGAAAAAGGTGACTGATCGACACAGGGTTAGATACAGAGGGGCTGGACAAAGAGATTTACGTCCAACGCCCCTGATTATCTGGTTGTCCAAATATGCAAGGCTGGATATTGAAAAAGATGAAGCCCCCGAGCATCTCCAACAGTCAAGTACGGGACCAGTACACCGAGTCATTGCGGTTACCTGGTGACATGCAGCGTTGGTCAGAGGAGGGGCTAGAGGATTGCTAGATTCCATGATTGGCCAATCGTTGGAGGTAAGGGAGTTTCTGCTTACTTGATACAACTTTGTAATGGATTCTTGACTAAGTTGCCTGGTTGTTTTTGGCAGATGACTCAGGTCTTGTTGCTGGCGAAGGATCAATACTTCTACTTGAAGAGCCAGTACAGCTTAAAGGAAACTGAGGTGGGGACGATAGCTATAGATTTTGAGAAGAAGCTAGATAGCGCCAAGGCAACTCTGGAGCACTACTAGACAAGATACGCGGAGGCCAAATCTAATGTGGAGGTGAATCAGAAAAAGGTTTCTGAACTGGAACATAGCCCGGCCCAATTGACAAGAAGGATCGAGGAGCAGGATCTTCAGATTGCTGAGCTTCAAGGGAGGCTGGCGGAGCTTAAGAAATCTCGTGCGAATGATAAGAAGGCATATCAAAGCATGGTAGGGGGGTTTCTCAAGGCGTATCGGGCTGAGTGCAAAAGGATCCTGCTCTCTCAAGACTCAGGATTAGATTTGGGGGCCTTATATCAAATAACTCCAACTGATCTGGCCAGGCTTATTACAGAGGAGGACGCCCATTGAAAAGCTGGTTCCTTTCCTGTGAGGGAGTCTGAAGAGGCTGTTATTATAGCTGGGTCTGGCGAGCATCCAGAGGCTGCCGATGTTGCTTCCCCCGCAGTTTTTGGGATTGGGGGTCCGGGTGTTCAAATACTATAGTAGATATGTATAGGTTGATGTGTATCTTCTATTTTTTTTTGTAACCAATCATGTGTAAAGACATTCTTTATCAATGAAGATACTTTTTATTATTGAATCAGATTGGGTATTTGAGTACAAGATTACTGATAATGTTTCATGAGAGAGTCTAAGTTCCAAAACCTCGGTAGTTCTCTGCCTCCTCTTTTTTTTAGTTTGTACGCCCCCTTTGTTGTGCATTCTATGATCTGATATGGGCCTTCCCAATTCGGACTTAATTTGCCGGTGCTCGAGGTGCCTTTTCCAATATCTGCTCTTCTGAGTACCCAGTCACCCATCCTAAAATTCTCTGTTGGTTTACGCAGATAATGGTACCGGGTTATTCTTTGCCGATGTGCCTCAGCCGTTGCTGCCGCTTGTTCTCTTCGTTCCTCTAATACGTTAAGGCATATCTGTGCGTCGACGCTATTGATGGTGTGGTCGAGGTCTTGGCTTACCCGGTAACTTGGGGACCCAACCTCTACTGGAATTACTGCATCCATGCCATAAGTTAGTTTCAATGGCGTTTCTCCAGTGGACGATTGGGGTGTGGTTCTGTAGGCCCAGATTACGTTGTTAAGCTCTTTGACCCAGTTCCTTTTCTTGTCGTCGAGTCTTTTCTTCAACCCTTGCATGAGGATTCGGTTGGTGACCTCAGTTTGTCCTTTCATTTACAGGTGAGCTACTGAGGTAAAGCGCAGTTTTATTCCAAGGTCTGAGCAAAAACTTCTGAATTTATGATTGTCGAACTGTTTGCTATTATCTGTAATTAAAGTGTGGGGGATGCTGAATCTGCAAATGATCTCCTTCTAGAAAAAGTGCTATATCCGAGCTTCAGTGATGGTTGGGACTGCTTCTGCTCCTACCCATTTTGTAAAATGATCAATGACCACGATTAAGAACTTTTTCTAAGAGGTAGAGGGAGGAAAAGGACCCAGGATGTCCATCCCCCACATGGCAAAAGGCCAAGGGCTACTGATAGGATGCAGAGGCTGAGAAGATTTATGGCTAAGTCGGGCATAGTGCTGGCATTGGAGACATGATTATGTTAGCTGTTAGGCATCTTTGGACATGGTGGGCCAGTAATACCCTTGGAGCAAAGCCTTTCTAATGAGCAAATAGTGGGACTCATGTACACTGTAGATTCCTTCGTGGATTTCTCAAAGTATGTAATTTCCCTCCTCCGGGGAGACGCACTTTGACCAGGGGTGCGACAAGGATTTTCGGTAGAGCTCCTCTCGATGGATGGAATAGTGGGCTGCTTTGGCCTTGAGCTTTCGAGCTTGTAGCTTGTCTTATGGGAGGGTGCCATGCTCAAGATATTGGATTATAGGCTGTATCCATTCTGAGACTACTTGTGTTTTGAAAACTTCAGTGTCCTCTGTGCTGGGACTGGTAAGTGATTCGGTGAAATTCATATCCCTAAATGCTTGACTGTTCTTAGCTACTGATTTAGCAAGGTAATCAGCCTCATTGTTGTCTTCCTTAAGAATTTGGACGATCTTCCATTGGCCTCCGTCTTGCTCTATGTGTTGCAAAAGTCGCTTGGCTTTGTCTACGTACTTGGCAATGCAGGCATCTTTGACTTGAAATGCTCCACTGACTTGGTTGACTACTAGTTGGGAATCTGAGTGTATGATGAGGTGTTCGGCCCTGACTTCAGTTGTAAGTTTCAACCCTGTGATGAGTGCTTTGTATTTGGCTGCATTGTTGGTGGCATTATACTCTATGCAGACTGCGTAATGGATATGAACTTTATGTGGCCCCCTGAGTATTATTCCCATGCCAGAACCCTGAGCTGGGGATGCTCTGTCAACATAGAGCTTCTATTCTAGTATCTTGGTCAAGGTTATATCTTTTGGAGCCATTTTTTATACAAAATCTGCTAATGCTTGGGCTTTCATCTGCTGTTGGGGCTCGTAATCAATATCAAACTCACTGAGTAAGACCGACCATTGCACTAGCCTGCCTAAAGTCTCTGGTCTCTATAATATTTTTCTCAGTGGGAAACGGGACCGTACTATAATATGGTGGGCTTGGAAGTAGTGCCGAAGCTTTCAAGAAGCATGAACCACAGCTAAGGCGAACTTGTCCAGCATGGGGTATCGAAATTCAGGTCCTCGGAGCATCTTACTGACATAGTAAACAAGGCTTTGCTGGCTTCCCTCTTCCCTTACCAGAACTGAAGCGATGCATTCTCAACCAATAGAGAGGTATAAGTATAAGGTCTCGTTCAGTATCGGACGACTAATTAATGGTGGGGAAGACAAGAATCTTTTAATGTCTTTAAATGTTGCCTAGCAATCAGCGGACCACTGAAACTTGCCAGCACTTTTGAGAGCTTAGAACAATGGTAGACATCGCCTAGTTGAGTAAGAAATAAAATGCCCCAGTATGGTTATTCTACCATTTAGTTTTTGTATATCGCGGATGCTCTTCGGTGTTGCCATGTTAAGTATGGCTTCCATTTTTTCTGGGTTGGCTTTAATACCTTAGTGATAAATCATGAACCCTAAGAACTTGCCTGCCTGGACTCCGAAGATGCATTTTTCAGGATTCAACTTGTTCCTGGATTGGCTTAGTAACTGGAGGACTCGATCCACATCCGCTGGGTGATCCTCCGGGTGCTTGCTTTTGATGATGATGTCATCCACATATACCTCTATGCTGGTTCCAATCTGGCTCTTGAGGACTTGGTTCATCATTCTTTAGTATATGGCTCCAGCATTTTTCAGTCCGAAGAGCATCACCTTGTAGCAGTACAACCCTTCATACGTGACGAAGGACGTTTTCTCCTAATCTTCTCTCTTTATGGGGATCTGGTGATAACCTTGGGCAGGATCTATGAAGTTGTATAAGCCATGGCCAGCGATGGAATCCATAAGTTGATCAATCGTTGGTAATGGGTAGCTGTCTTTAGGGCATGCTCAATTGAGGTCGGTGTAGTCTACACACATTATGTACTTCCCGTTTGCTTTTTTAATGAGTACCACGTTGGCTACCCAATCCGGGTGAGTAACCTCTTTAATGAATCTGATTGCCAATAGCTTCACCGTTTCCTCAGCAATGATCTTTTGTCTTTTGTAGGCAAAAGTTCTTTTCTTCTGTGCTACTGGCTTGGCTCCTAGTTTGATGTTTAGGCAGTGACAGGCAACCCGTAAGTCCACGCCAACAATCTTGGACGCTTGAGAAGAAAAATCCTCTGAGTGTCTGGTAAGGACGTTCTTTATTGTGTCTTTGATGTTCGGATCAAGGGCATTGCCAATTTTCACGGATTTTCCTTCCCTGATTCGTAATGTCTCTGTGTCTTCCATCGGTTATGGGTCAGTGCCTTGCTTCTCAATTTCCCATGCGTCTAAATGAAAAGCCTCCGTCAGAGACTTCATGGTCATCTGATAGCATTGTTTAGCCATTTGCTGATCTCCCCTAATAGTAAGGGTCCCCTTCTTGATCGAAATTTTCATGGTTAATTACCAGATGCTGGTGACTGCATCTGCTTCATAAAGTATCGGCCGTCCTATTATCATATTATAGGCTAGTGGTATGTCTACGACGTTGAATGAAGTCCAGATGATTTTTGTTTCCTCATCCTCTTGGTTTCTGAATTCTAGGTCCAGATTAACAATCCCCATTGGTTACACCATTCCCCCATAAAAACTAGTGATGGGGTTCTGGATGGCCATTAAGTTAGTGATGGAGCCACACATAGCTTTGTACGCATTCCAAAATAAAACATTGATAGCACTCCCATTATCGACCAATAGCCTTTTGACCCGATACTTATTTATGCATACAGCTATCACCAGGGCATCACTGTGAGGGTGATGTATATGCAAATTGTCTCCTGGGTTGAAAACACTATCGCTTTTCCCAGGTATCATTTTTTCTCCTTTACTGCACTTTAATCATTTCCCAGTGTTTTCTCCTTCTACAATCAAGTTGATAAACCCAATTAGTTCTTTCCTAGCTTTCTTTGCCTTAGCTTTGTCATGGTCATGGTTTTCTGGGTTTCCACGTCCCCTCGGCGCGTTAGTGAAATTATCAAGCTTTCCCCACTGCACCAGTTTTTCTATGGCACTCTTTAGTTCTCTGCAGCCTTTTGTGTTATGGCCGTACTTTTTGTGGTACTCACAGTACTGGCTTCTTTCAGGAGTAAATCTCTGGCTTGCGCTGATTCTCTTGGCCAGTGTAATCTCCACTCCATTCTGCCTAACCCACATGAGGATCCTGGATCGAGAGGTGTTCAGGGGTGTATATTTGTCCGCTTCCCTGTCAAATCTATCTGTCGGAGTTCTAAAATTCATTTTTGGGAAGCTTACTTGTCTCTATTTTGGTCGTTCATCCTTGATCGATGGCCTGTCTTCTTCCCGATGCATCCTCCTATCTTCGTCCATCTTTATCATCCAAACCACTATCGCCATTGCCTTAGCAAAGGTATTCAGCTCTTTAGTCATTAATTTGTCTTTTAGCTTTCCAAGTCTGGTGCCGTTTTTCAAAGCTTCTATGGCAACTTCATCAACGAGGTACTCAATCTGCATAGCTATTTTATTGAAACGATCAAGGTAACTTCATAGAGATTTGTCAGCCTCCTATTGGCACATCCGCAGGTTATTGATGTTTTTTATGGGAGTGATATTAGTGATGAATCTGATACGAAACTGCTCCGCTAGGTCCTCAAAAGAAGTGACAAAATTCTCCGGGAGCCGATGAAACCATTTTTGGGCGCTCTTCGTGAGTGTACTTGGGAAGACTTTGCACATGATTCCATCGTTCACATTTTGGAGCAGCATCTTTGTTCGAAAAAGTCGATATATGACTAATAGGGTCTCCTGTCCCATCGAACTGATCAAGCTGTGGGATTCTGAACTTACTAGGAATCTCTGTTTGAATTATTTTGCTAATAAACAGAGTTCTGCTACCCATCACCCATTCTTCTTCCGTTCTAGGTTTAGTCCAGGCTTTGTTCATTGCTTCCTCAACCTTTTGCGCTAATTTTGAATCATCAAAAGCTGGGATGGACAAACTACACTCCCCTTCTGGTGCTTTACCCATCCCTATGCTCATCCCTGGGGCTTATCAAGGTGCTGTATTATCATTATTTGGAGCTGGTTCAATATGTCTGCTCTGTATTATAACGCTTAGTTGTTGTTGCATTAAGGCTATTTGTGCATGAATATTTTTTATCATGGCTTCTTTGCTTACTTGGTCAAGGCCGAGTGTTTAGGTTACGGTGTTTAGGTTTGGTGTGGTTATTGTTGGCGTTTCTAGTAGGCTTGAAAAAGGTATTGAGGGTATTGATTGATGGTGCTGCAATGGAGCGTAATACGAGAGATCTGTGCCCAAGGACAGGTATCTCAGGGTATTTTCCGAAAGTGAAGGTACATGTCCGGATGAGGCTCCAACATGCTACAAGGTGGGCGGTGGTATTATTGCTGGGAAAGGGTTAGAAAGGTCAGTCGAAAGGATAGGTGCAGAAGGATTGGTGTCGGCCTTAGGAATTTGGGCTGGAGGTGGGCTAGAAGTCATAGTGAAGGTGTCTTTAGCTTAGTAAGTAAATGAATGACTTTTCCCAATGAGTCCTCACAGACGACGCCACTTGATAACTAATCTCCGGAACTACTGACCTAGATGTCCTGTAAAGCACGAAACAGGGGGCAAGGTGAGAGGTGGGGGGAATCCCCACAAACACTCTGATGCCTAAGTTAGAGAATAGAAGTAGGGAGGAGGTGAGATAGCTTGAATGTGTGTGAATGAGATGTCCCCTTATGAGGGGTATAGGGTTCTATATATAGCAATACTCAAACCTGGGAGGAATGAGATTCCTTATGGATCAGTGAATCATAATCTTTGTAGGAGAGTGTTCCTTCTTCAGTTAGGATTCCTCTTTGAGGTAGTTCCTTGGACGGATCTATCTTCTCCTTTGTCCATGTGTTCCTATTTAGGGGGGGTAGAGGACACCTAATTAGGTGGGAACATTCTAGATGGTATCAAGAGTCCTACAGACGGCGCCACTTGATAACTAATCTCCAGAACTCCTGAGCTAGACGTCCTGCAAAGCACGAAATAGGGGGCAAGGTGAGAGGTGGGGGGAATCCCCACAAACACTCTGATGCCTAAGTTAGAGAATAGAAGCAGGGAGGAGGTGAGATAGCTTGAATGTGTATGAATGAGATGTCCCCTTATAAGGGGTATAGGGTTCTATATATAGCAATACTCAAACCTGGGAGGAATGAGATTCCTTATGGATCAGTGAATCATAATCTTTGTAGGAGAGTGTTCCTTCTTCGGTTAGGATTCCTCTTTGAGGTAGTTCCTTGGACAGATTTATCTTCTCCTTTGTCCATGTGTTCCTATTTAGGAGAGTAGAAGACCCCTAATTAGGTGGGAACATTCTAGATGGTATCAAATATAGTACTTTTACTGCTATGGTCTAACTGGAGGTGTAAAAAAACTAAGCTCGCTCACAAATTGCACAAAGTTTAATTTGTTAAAAATTTATTTATTAAGGTATTTAAATTATATTTCAAAGTTTGAGTCAAGTTTAAACTCTTCAAAATTTGACCTATTTAAATTCGTGAATAAATTTGTGGTTAGACATGTGAATAAATTTGTGATCGTATTCATTTATTAAGTCCATGAACATGATTATTGTGAACCTCTTGAAAAAATTCATTGCTAAGCTAATGAACATTACTGTTATTTAACTCAATTACGGTTAAATAAATTTAATTTAATTTGAATTCTAATATTGAATATTATATTATTAAATAAAAATAATATTTAAATAAATCAGTGTTAAATTAAATACAATTTAAATATTTAAGTGTAGTAAAATATTATGTAGTTTGATGATAAAATTATATATTGTTAAATTAGTCCTTGTATTAAATATATTAAAAACTATATAATTTTAGTGTGAATTGGTATTAGTACAATAAAAAATTACCAGGTTTGATGTAAATTAGTATTTTATTAAGTATTAGTACTAAGTAATATAATTTAAATTACTAAGTAATTATAAGACTAAGTAAATACTATATAATTTTAAATTTAGTACTGAGTATTAATTAATTAATTAAATTTAAATTAGTAATTATCATAAAAAAATTATATATTCATGCTATGTAAATAGTAATAGTATAAAGTACATATTGCAAAGTAAAATTGCACCTAAGAAAAATTTTGCCATGTGGTATTGCTCCTAACTCTTTTTCTATTTTATTTTCATTTCATAAAATATTAATGGGCATTAAATTTTTTATATTTTGTAATTTTTCATATTTCTAATTATATTTATTTTAATTTTTTAAATTTCAATTTTTATATAATTTTGTTTTACAATATATTAATGTGTACTATTTGTTATATTTTTATCTCTTATATTTTAAATTATATTTATTTTAATTTTTTAAAAATTTAAAAAAATTTAATTTTTTTGATAATTTTTTTAAAATCTAAAATATAAAGCTATTGAGATAAAGAATTTAAATACCTATAACTTATATATCTATAATATATAAATGTAGGAGAAATTAAGAAAATTTTTTTATTTATTATTATAGAAAAATTAAATAATTTAATCATTTATTAAGTAAGAGTAAAATTAAAGTAATTAAAATATAATTTTAATTTGATAGAAAGTCTATTTTTTAATGAGATTAATTTCTATTTTATCTCTAATAAAAATTAAATTAACTAAACTATAATTCTAATTTAATTAAAAGTATATCCTATTTTATTTAGGTTAACTTATATATTATTTCTAACAAAAATTTTAGATTAATTTTTATTTTATCTCAAATAAAAATTAATTTAATTAAAATATAATTCTAATATAATTGAAAGTATATTTTCTATTTTAATTAGGCTAACTTTTATTTTATTTCTAACAAAATTAAATTACTTAAAATGTAATTTTAATTTAATTAAAAGTATATTTTCTATTCTATTTTATCTTTAATAAAAATGAAATTAATTTAACATATAATTCTAATTTAATTGAAAGTATATTTCCTATTTTAATTATGTAAATTTCTATTTTATTTCTAACAAAATTCAATTAATTTTAGTGATAACTTTGATAAAAATATATATTTTTTATTTTAATTAGATCTACTTATATTTTATCTAATATAAACCAAATTAGTTAACATAATTTTATAAGTCTTATTATATTAAAATTAATAAGTAAATAATTAAAATCAAAATTAATAAATTTATTAAAATAGAAAATTACATAATATGTTTTAAAAGTAGATATTTTTATAAATTAACAATTAATAAATAAAAAATAGAGTATATAATTTGTTTGAAAGTATATTTCTATAAAAAATAGTATAATTACCATTTTTAAATATTTTTATAAAATTTAACAAAAAAATATTTAAAATTAAATTATTTAATATTTATAATTTAATTATTAGTTGAACTTAAAAAATTAAATCATATTAATTTTTGTTTAAATAAAAGTATTAATATTCAAATATTGGAGAAATAAAGTATTATAATTCTTGTTATATAAAAAAAATATAATTTTTATTATTCTTAAATTTTTTATTTTATTATCTTATGATTAATTATGACTTTAATGAAATCAATTATAGAGTTGAAAAAAATTAATTATAAGAAATATTAAAATAATATTATATAATTATTTAAATAAAATATTTATAAAAATAGTAATAAAATATAATTATAATCAATTAATATTAAATTATTATGTAAATAAGTAACACTGTTATTATTTTTAAAATATTTATTTAATAATAATAATAATAATAAATTTAATTATTTATTTTTTATATATAACAAGTTAAATAATTTTTTTATTTACGTTATTTATTTGTATATATATATATATACATATAACGAAAGAGGGGCAAAATGGTAATGTATGGAAAGGCGCGGTCTCTCGACACGTATTTTTTTCCTAAATAAATATACATCACGCCACTTGCCTAACTATCAAGGAGAAAAAGTTGTATAACCTTGTTCTGCAAGTGTAAAAATGGCAGAAGAAGTGAAGCTACTGGGAATGTGGGAAAGTCCATTTAGTCGCAGAATAGAATTAGCACTCAAGCTAAAAGGAGTACAGTATCAATACATAGAAGAAGACATTTCTAACAAGAGTCTTTTGCTTCTCAATTCTAATCCTGTTCATAAAAAAATTCCAGTGCTCATCCACAATGGAAAACCAATAGCAGAGTCGCTTGTCATTCTTGAATACATCGAAGAAACCTGGCGAAATAATCCTATTTTGCCTGAAGATCCTTATCATCGAGCCGTAGCTCGTTTTTGGGCTAAATTTGTAGATGATAAGGTAAGCTTCTTAATTTCTTAATTTTATTTTTATTTCATAGTCCTGGAATGCTCCTAGATGCAATTGGACTAATTAATAATGAAATTTTTATCATGCGCGCAGATCTTGCAAACTGCCATCAAATTGTTGACTGCAGGAGAGGAGGAGAAAAAGCAGATATGGGAAGAAATTTGTCAGCATATTAAAGTTCTTGAAAATGAGCTAAAGGAGAAAGAATTTTTTGGAGGTGAAAGCATTGGATTAGTAGATATTGCAACATTTTTTCTAGTCTATTGGTTACAGATTCGTCAAGAAGCAACGCAGATAGAGTTCATCACTAAAGAGAAATTGCCAGCTATATGCAAATATATCGAAAAGCTTCGTGAACATAATGTGGTGAATGAGTGTCTGCCTCCAAAGGACAAACTTTTAGCACAAACTAGAGCTCGTCTTCAGGCTGCCAAATCTGCCTCCAATTGATGTGCACTATCAATAACTTTGCCCTTTCTATGTATTTGGATGTGTACTAGTTCTTCCTCTTTTTTTTTTTAACAAGATCGTCCTTACTCTTATGAATATAATACTTGGTTGTTGCCGAAATATTTTAATTACCATTGGAGCTCATGGTTGGTTGCGGATATAATTATTATCCACAATTTTCCATATATATATACAGAAATATATATATCTGTAACTCAAAAACTAAGAAAATACGACTTTGCGATAGATAGCTCTGATATGAGAGTCGTTTTCTCTCAAATGGATAACTCTGTGGTGCAGCAGCTGCTGCTTTGTTTCATGGTTTTTTACCTAGCCCTTGCTCAGTTTAATCTTCCACAACAACACTTCCATACCTACCATGGTAACAACCCATCCCACTCCAGCATCTGCTCTAACCCCAACCCCCCACAAATCAACCTTCTTCACCGTAGCTATGGATCAAGTCATGGATACGGTGCTAAAGCCAAGTCCGTCAACCAAACTCCATTCAACAATGAACCTAAGAATGGAGCATGTTCAAAATTCCTGTACTCACCTGCGTACATGAAAGCTGGACTCACAGAAGCCCTATTCACGGAAGATAGACCCACAAAAGCTGCTGTCTTCAACTGTGAAATAGCAAAGGAAAGCTTTGAGGGTAGGCGTGAAGACCTCATTTCAACAACAATTAAAGATATCCTCCCAATTGGACTTTGGATCCATATCGAGCCTGAGACTTGTCCAACCATTGTTGAGATGGATGAAACCTCAGCAAATGAACCTTGGACTCCTGCAGATACTCTGCAAAAAGCTGTCCATCATCTGTTTTTACCCACGGAGGAAGGTTCAATTTCAACTCTCCCAATTCAATTTCAACTCTCCCAATTAGTTTCATTATGAAGCTAGCTCACCAAGAGGAGCAGGGAATTAAGATGAAGCAACTTGTTATGAATCCAATATGGGGCAAGATGGAGGACCCATTTACCGTTTTGACTCCCATCTACACTGATAACATTTCTCTCAATGCTGCACTCTCACCAGCGGATTCGCGTTATATCCACAAACCTCCAGAGCTGGCAGTTGAGTTCTCTCTGGCTTAGCGCGAGAAAGAAGAAGCAGCGGATGATGGCAATACTGACAGTGTCAGTCCGCACCAGCAGGCTAAGGGAGTATGGAAAAGATAGGTAGCAGACTCTGCTATACCTACTGATGGGTCGCTTTCCAGCTGGAAAGAAGAAAGAGGAAATTTCAGTGAATGAGCCTGTCAACGCCATTAATATTTTTTGTGTTCCGTGCTAATTTTTTTGCTACAGTTTTATCTTTACCTTGATTTTAGTCTAATTTTGAAACTTTGGATATAGGATTG
Source organism: Mallotus nudiflorus (assembly GCA_947683625.1). Taxonomy (NCBI): domain Eukaryota; kingdom Viridiplantae; phylum Streptophyta; class Magnoliopsida; order Malpighiales; family Euphorbiaceae; genus Mallotus; species Mallotus nudiflorus. The sequence continues at coordinate 10,829,989 of CANTUR010000009.1, forward strand.
ACGTTTTCCGTGTTTGGACTCGTTTTATTTTTTATTTTTTCTTTCTTTAAGTATATTTAATTTAAATTAATTATATTTAACTTGTATATTTTAAATAATTTAATTTTATATTCTACATAATATTTTTTTTAATTTTAAAATTTATAATTATTTAAAATATAAAAATTAAACTAATTAAATAAAAAATTATCTATAATTTTTAGTAATTATTTTTTTTAATTATTTATAACTTAGAAATTAAACTAATTAAATTGAAAATTATCCATTGTATGTAATAATTATTTTTTCAATAAAAAAAACAAAAGAAGTATGAAATATATATAAAAAATCATTATTTTTATTATTAATATTAATAAAAGTAAAAATTATATTTATCATTTTAATTTTATTATTAGTGATTAAAAAATTAAAAAAACAAGTATCAACCAAAATAAATAATTGAAAGTTTTTGTTACTTTTGTTGATTTTGTTATTTTAGTTGTAATTTTTAATTTTTTTTGTTGATTTTTTTAAAAATAAAAAAATAATAAAAATTATGAGATATATAAAAAAATTATTATTTTAATCATTAATACTAATAAAAGTAAAAATTTTATTTATAGTCTTAATTATATCATTAATAATGAAAAATAATTTAAATAATAATAAAAAAATCAATAAAAATAAATAATAATCTACAATCAATAAAAATAAAAAATAATCAACAATATAAATTTTGTTTATTTTTGTTGTTGTTTCGGTTGGTTGATTTTTATTGATTTTTTTATTTTTTAACTTTTTTTTTTATGTTACAATTATATTATAATTGTTATATATTAATTGATGATCAATAAGTATCAAATAATTTTAAAAAAAAGTTTAAAACATTTTAATAAACAAATTAAAATAAAAAAAAAGTTATCTTTAAGAATATAAAAGGAGAAAATTTTGTCTATTTATTTTTATTAAAATATTTAAAAATATTTATTACTTGATTTAACAATAATTGAATATATTTAATTCATAATTATTCATTTGAAAAAAAAATCTTAAGAGAAAAAAATATTGAGTAAAAAAAAATATTAAGAATAGAACGAAGACAATGCCTAAAAATAATAAAAAAATTAAAAAAATTGAGCAAAAAAGATGAAAACATTAAAAAAATATGTTGAGAAAAAAATATATCACTATAAAAATAGAAAAAAAGGTTTAGTAAAAAAATGTTAAAAAACAGAGAAACAGTTGAAAAAAATGTTAAGTAAAAAATATTAAGAAAAAAATAGATAAAATAGTAAAAAATATTGAATAAAAAAAATGAAAATAGTATAAAATAAAAAAATGTTAAAAAAAGAAAATAAAGAAAATATTAAAAAATTAAAATATAAAGTAAAAAAGTTGAAAAAATCAGTAATGAAGAAAAAATGTTAGAAAAAAAATAGTTATAGAAATAAAAGTGATAAGAGGAATTGACTATATTTGAAAGAAAAAGTGAAAAAAAAAAATAAAATTTTAAAAGTTTTTTATTTTATTTTTTATATATTTATGTAAAAATTAAAAAAAAAATATACATCTTGCTCCCCAGGCCCGCGTTGGCTTCTTCTGTCCTTATCCTAGTTTTAGCCCAAGCAGTAACTCTGATGCTATTTATGAGTGTGACCCCTCATATAAGGTCAAGATTCTTGCTAGAGCCCAACCTACTTGCTTTTTAATTCTACCTTATAGCATCTTGCTAGTAGATGTCAAATTACTGATAACCTTCTTGATGGAGGTCTTGCTCATGTTTAGTTGTATTCCTGGCTAATGAAGTTAATGAATCTTATCTTTTTTTGTTCGAAAAAAAAAAAAGAAACATATATATCTCGTTGGGCATTTCAATGAAGGGAGAACAAAATTTTTATAATGGAAAAATTATAAATTTAATATTTTAACTTTTCATTTTTTTTTAATTTTAATATCTAATTTTTTTTAATTAAGTATCTCAACTTTTTAAAAGTATATCAATATAGTATTTTTGACTGATTTTGATGTTGATTATGTGCTTAATCAGATTAAATATAATATATTTTTATTTCAATTATTAATCATGTTATTTATCATATGTATTATATTATTTAAAGGACAAAATTAATTTTATTCAATCATCGTTCATGTCTTAACTAAAGGTAATATTGAAGTTATTTTTGTCAATTTATAATGTTTATAACAAAGGTAATTTTATCATGTAAATAATACAATACAAGTAGCACATAATATGACTAATAACTGAAATAAAAGTGAGTCATATTTAATTTAACTCAGTATCTAATCAACATTAAATTTGCCGGAGACACAATATTCTTATGTTTTTTAAAATTCAAATATTTTATTGTAATATATATATATATTAAAAAATTGAGACATCAAATTTGTAATTTTTATTTTTTATAATAGAAATAATAATAACAGTACAAATTATCAAAAGAAGTTTTGCTCTAACCTGATATATATTTTTTAAAAAAAAGACAATATTAAACATAAACTTATTGCTACATTAGTGTCGTATGACAAAGATTTCTAATTCAACAAAAGAGACTATCAATCTAATATAGAAAAATTTGACTTCCGAATTTTGAACGGAAAAAGTGCTCCAGCATGCTCAGAAAATAATGAACGTGGTAAAACTTAGAAAATTTTGAATTTTAAATAAGATTAAATTCAAAAAATTCAAAAATAATATATTCTCCTTTTCTTTTCAAATATAAGCACAAAATTATACCTAAAGTTAAGTAATCTAATAACATAACTCTTTTTAAGACATGTATAAATCAAAGGTTCGATCCTTACCTCCTCAGTTAAAAAAAAAAAAACAATTATTATTAGCATAAAATCTATAATTACATATCAAGCTAAATATAATTTCGAATTATATATCCAACGAAATATATAACTTCTATTTGTAAGAAATTATAGATTAAATGAACTGTAATTGAAATTATTATTAACTTGACCCATAACCAACCAAAACAAAAATTAAGTGTTTTTTTCTCATTTTTTTTTTCTTGAATCTTCATTAAAAAAAAAAATTATTGGTCTCTCAAATTAATGGTGATCTCTTATTTTTTTTATGATTCATTTTATTTGCATTGAATAAATATATATATTTTTTATCTTTTTTTTTTTTATATTTATAGATTTCTTAATACTTGATAACTTGTTTCTGAAACTTTTTAGCTTAAAACTCTACAAACAATGAACAACAGGTAAGGTGAGAGGTGGAGAGAATCTTCATAAACAATCTGATACCTAACTCAGAGAACAGAGAGAGAGAGTTTGTATAGAGAGTAAAGAACAATTATAATATGAAAGACTGAGATGATCTATAATGAGATATATGAGATCCTATATATAGTGATGCTTAACCCTGAAAGGAGTAGGATTCATTATGAGATAGGAATCCTAATCCTAGTATGAGAGTATTTTCTCTTTACTTAGGAATACTCTTCAGGGTAGAGTCCTTTCCATGAATGGATGATGCTATCTTCCCTGTCCGAGTAACCTGTTTAGAAAACAAAAACCCTTTAATTAAACCGGAATATATATAGGCGATATCAAAAGTCCCCCCCTGTGAGCTTGTTCAGATATTTATATCCGATGTATCTGAGTATAATAGAGTATTTATGCCTCTATATAAGGATAAAGCAGTTAGTCACTGCGTAATGACATGGAAGGGTGAGCTAAGGTGGCCAACCTCAGTCACAAGAAGAAAGTAAAGCTCGGTATCAAGTCTTGAAACCATTGTATTGCCGAAGTGTCATTTGGTCCTTAAAGCGTGCTAAATCTGCGAGATCGAATGCAGTAGATTAACCCTCAATTTAAAAATGACGTGATGAAATCAGTTGTCACTAGAGTTTTGATGCTTGGTGCAGTAAAAGCGTTGCCTGAGTGCTGAACGTCTGTACTATAGAAGCGACTTGAGGGTGCCAGCTTCAGTTGTTGGACTCGTGTGCAAGGTTTAGATGCTTGGTACAAGGACGCGAGGCTTAGATGTTCAGAACCTCAGTACTATAAAGGCGACCTGAGGTTGTCAGCTTCAATCACTAGACTTAGATGATCGGTGCAAGGACACGAGGCTTACATGCTTGGAACCTCATTACTATAGAAGTGACCTGAGGGTGCCAGCTTCAGTCATTGGACTTAGATGCTCGAGGCTTGGATGCTTGGTGCAAGGACGCGAGGCTTACATGCTCAGAACCTCAGTACTATAAAAGCGACCTAAGGGTGCTAGCTTCAATCACTAGGCTTAGATGCTCAATGCAAGGACGCGAGGCTTACATGCTCGAAACCTCAGTACTATAGAAGTGACCTAAGGGTGTCAGCTTTAGTTATTGGACTTAAATGCTCGAGGCTTAGATGCTCGGTGCAAGGATGCGAGGCTTACATGCTCGAAACCTTAGTACTATAAAAGCGGCCTGAGGGTGCTAGCTTCAATTATTGGACTTAAATTTGCCAGAGACACAATATTATTATGTTTTTTAAATTTCAAATATTTTATTGTAATATATATATATATATATATATATATATATATATATATTAAAAAATTGAGACATCAAATTTGTAATTTTTATTTTTTATAATAGAAATAATAATAACAGTAAAAATTATCAAAAGAAGTTTTGCTCTAACCTGATATATATATTTTTTAAAAAATAGGGGTGTCGTGTTGACATATTATGTGACATTCTAGATAAAATTAAAAATCATAACACGGCATGAAGACATGGCATATCCAAACCATATCCAAAATTATATTATATTACATAATGAGTCATGGTTTCATCACACAACATCACTGATGCTATGTCATTCCCATCATAACACGACATCATTATGCCATGTTAAATCATCAAATGCCGTGTTAAGCTAAGCAATGACATGACTTGTTCGTATTTTAAGCACGGCTTGTTGATAAAGACACAACATGGGCACGATTTGTTCTTAATAAAGACATGGCATGTATGGGAATTACATTTGTTCTTTAATTTGTTAGGCCATTTGGCTCAACAACCATTTAATAATTTTTTTTTCATTTTCTTTCTTTAATTTTTTTCTTTTTTGATTTTATTTATTTATTTATTTTTTGTATTTTTTTCTTTCTATTGTTTTCCTAATATATTTATTTTATTTTATCTTTTTAGATGGTATTTTTAATTTTTTTAAAACATTATTTTCATGATTATTAATGTACATTGATCAATTTTAATGAGGGATTGCATGAATTTTGATCAATTTGATTAAAAGTCAAATTTTGGACATTATTTTTCAATCTATACATTTATATGCAATTTCTATTTTTGCTTTATATAGGTTGTTCTTAATTTTCATGAATTTATACTTCATTTAATTGTGCTTATTTCTTGAATTTTTACTTTATTTTATTTTGCTTTTAATTTTGTCTAGGTGATGTTCTTAGCTCTTGACGTCTCATGTGCTTATCGGTTTCCCACCACCTATAGGCAAAGAGTAAAGCATCATACTAGGGGAGTATTAGTTTTATATTTATATTTTTTCTTTAATTCCTTTTATTTTTATTTATTTTATTGTATTTTATTCTACTTTGTATGTTTGTTTTGTCCTTTCACATTGAGGACAATGTGAAATTTAAGTGTAGGGGGTACATTTGCATGTATTTTGCATTTAGATTAGATTTTATTTTTATAATTTTATCTTTTATTTTATTTTATTTTATTTTTTCAGAATTATATTTGCTTTTGCATGTTAGCATATACATTAAATTTTTGCATCCTATCCTTATGATGAGTAAGAGCACATTGAATGTGATTTTCTTGTACATGTTTCATAATCTTTTGTTAATGCTTAATTTGTGATTTTTAAGTTAGGTTGATGATTTGTGGTTATGGACTTTTAAAATTTAATGAACTTAATGCTTACTTGCTTTTAAGTGATTGAATTTTGTGAGCTGATAGTTAAGAAAAATACATGTGAGTGATACTCAATTTTTAATTCTTAGTTAATCTTTGAGTCTAGCATATGAAATAGTATCTTCATATTAAAAAAATATATATCTTTTAAAAAGGATATATTCCAAATCTACTCTAATACTCTAAATAGAGTAAGAGTATCCAAAGGATTTGCTTGACGGTATCCACGCTTAGTAGTGTGGGAACGACGAGGAATTACTAAAAGTGGGAAGATTTGTTAAAGAGAATAAAAAATGCGAGATAGAGCATAAAACACATTTGCTCGAAAAAAAAGTAAAATAAAAAAATTAATGTTGTGGCTATCTTTTATATGTTAGAAATTAGGGGTTGCTAAGGGTTAAGTGAATAGTATCACTTGCTTTTATTTTTCTTCATTGTCAACTTATATATTTTTGAAAATTCAATAGTTAAGTTTGCCCTTCACTTGGTAAAACTTATGTCTTTACCCTTGATTTATCAATTTAATTTTGAATTATAAAGTTTTGTATTAACTAAATATTGTAGGGGATGGACATGTTAAAGTTTTTCAATGTGCTAAATTCATTGTATTGATAGGTGTTCTCATGTGTTTGTTTAAGGACAAGCAAAGGTTTAAGTGTAGGGGAATTTGTTAGTGTTAAATATTTCATAGTTTTCCTATTTAATTTTCATAGGATTTGTTAGTATTTATTTAGTTTATTATTTATAATTAGTGTTTTATTAGGATTACCTTGATTTTATTTCTTTTTTATTTTCCTAGTTAATTTATGCCTTTTTGGTATGTTTTTGTAGGAATTTTGCATTCCTAAAGAGTCTAGGATTCAAGGCAATAATTAAGGGGCTATTTTGAGAGAAGTTATTTTCCTAATTGGAGAAGATTTTAAAGGGGAAAAATTACTACTTTAGTTATTTGATGAATTTTGCATTATTTTCTGTATAAATAGAGAATTTTGGCTCTAGGAAAAGAGAGAATTCCACATGAAGGGGGCTGCTACTAGAGAGCCAAATTAGGGTTGCTACAGGAGAGCCATTTTTTAGAGGATTTCCACATTCCTAGAAGACATAAACAAGAGCTAACAAAGATTGAAGAGATTTATCTATATTTTCTTTTTCTTCATCTTTTATTCTTTTAATTATGTGTGGCTAAATTTCTTTTAAGGTTTAGGTTAGGAGTAGCTATTCTATAATGTGATTGAATACAAGTTTTATTAATTTGATTTTCAATTAATTCTATGAATTGCTTTTCATGTCTTATACTCAATTAAGGGCCCAATTGATTGCTTGTTTGTGGGTAGATTGACCAATGAGAGTTAGAAGAATTTATTAGCTTTAGACTCATAGAGCTTAGACCACTTGACCATGAGACTAGGCGAGCTCTTCGGGGATAAAATAATTGTTAAGGAACTTAATGAGTTAGGATTAATTTCTTAATCACGAGAGTATGTTAAATCTTAATCTTGACATGCTTAATTGAATTCAAGAGAGTCTTTAGGTATTTTAGAATAATTACCCTTAACTGAAATCAAGGTGTTTAATAATTTAAGTATTCATGATCTGATTAGAATAGTGAAACTAAACCTAAGTTTTATGTTTTAATTAATTGATTTTCTCTTAGTTTAATTTGCTTTATTTATAGTTTATTTATTTAATTACTTTTATTTGATTTACTAGCTAAGATCATAAGTAGAAATATTAGTATTCAATATCCAATCCTCGTAGGAATGATATCTTTTGTAGTATAATTTACGATTCGTGCGCTTGCGGGTTTTGAATGCAACAAGTTTTTGTAAATCGTTGCTGAAAATTGACAATATTGATATTAATTTAATTTATACTTATCTTAGACTAGAATTTTTTATTTATTTTAAAAAGAATTACAAACATAAAATAAATAACAAGAGAATGATGAAAAAGAAGAATAGATAGAACTCATTTGAGCGCGCTTCAATCTTCAATCCTTATTGAGCTCTTGAATCCCTAAAACGGCTCCTTTCACTTCCTCCTCTTTTTCCTCCTCTCCTCACTTGGCTCCCAAAATTCTCTATTTATAGAGAAAATAATGCAAAATTCGTCCAAGGACCAAAGCAGTGATTTTTTCCATTCAAAATCTTCTCTAATTAGGAAAATAACTTCTCAAAATAGCTCTTTAATTATAGGCTTGAATCCCAGACTCTTTAGAAAAATAAAATTCCTACAAAAACATACAAAAAATACACAAATTAACTAAAGGAAGTAAAATCAAGGTAATCCTAATAAAACACTAATTATAAATAATAAACTAAATAAAATATTAATAAATATTAATAAATCCTATGAAAATTAAATAGGGAAACTATGCAATATTTAACACTAACAAATTCACCGACATTAAACCTTTGCTTGTCCTCAAGCAAACACATAAGAACACCTATCATTACAACGAATTTAGCACATTGACAAACTTTAACTTGTCCATCCCCAACAATCTTTTGTTAATACAAAACTTATAACTCAACATTAAATTGATAAATCAAGGTTAAAGACGTAAGTTTTACCAAGTTAAGAGCAAACTTAACTATTGAATTTTCGAAAATATATAAGTTGACAATCAAGAAAAATAAAAGCAATTGATACTATTCACTTAACCCTTAGCAACCCTTAAATTCTAACACATAAAAGATAGCCACAACATTACTTTTTTTTCTTTTATTTTTTTTGAGTGAGTGTGTTTTATGCTCTATCTCGCATTTTTTTATTCTCTCTAACAAATCTTCCCACTTTTAGTAATCCCTTGTTGTTCTCGCACTACTAAGCGTGGATACCGTCAAGTGGGTCCTTTGAATACTCTTACTCTATTTAGATAATTGGAGTAGATTTGGAATATATCCTTATTAAAAGAGAGATTTTTTTTTTCTGATGAAGCAACCATTTCATATGCTAGACTTGTTAAAGAATCCCATATTGAAAAAGTACAAATGAATGAAGTGGCTAATAAATGGTGTAGATTGAGTCTTAACACAAGCTAATTAATTTTGTGTTAAATGGACTCAACCCTATTTATAAGTCCACAAGTGTACGTGGGCCAACACTCTCAAGCCCGTGGACGTGTTAACATGGTATCAAAGCAATGATCCTGGGTTCGTATGTAAGACCTGATTATATTTAAATTTGGGAAGTGACCGTGGTTAGGTGTGACCCGTTTGAATTTGAAAGTGTAATTGTTTTAGGTCCAATTACACTTGAAGGGGAGTGTTGAAGAACCCCACATTGAAAAAATATAAATGAATGAAGTGGTTAATAAGTGGTGTAGAAAGTCTTAATACAAGTCAATTGGTTTTGTGTTAGATGAGCTCAACCCCATTTATAAGTCCACATGTGCATGTGGGCCAATACTCTCTCAAGCCCATGGACATGTTAATAAGATTGAAGGATCAACTAAAAATAAAAAATTGAGTATCACTCACAAGTATTTTTCTCAACTATCAATTCACACAATTTAATCACTCAAAAGTAAGCAAACATTAAGTTCATTAAAATTTCAAAAGTCATTAACAACAAATTATCAACCTAACTTAAAAATCACAAATTAAGCATTAATCAAAGATTATGAAACATATACAAGAAAATCACATTCAATGTGCTCTTACTCATTATAAGGATATAGTGCAAAAATTTAATGTATATGCTAACATGACAAAGCAAATATAATTAAAAAAAATATAATAAAATTTCACGTTGTCCTTAATGTGAAAGGACAAAATAAATATACAAAGTAGAATAAAATAAAATAAAATAATAAAAATAAAAGGAATTAAAGAAAAATGTAAAATATAAAACTAATACTCCCTTAATGTGATGCTTTACTCTTTGCCTAAAGGTGGTGAGAAATCGATAAGTAGATGATAGTTAAGAAATAAGAATATCACATGGGTAAAATTAAAAATAAAATAAAATAAAATAAACACATAATTAAATTAAGCATATATTCATGAAAATTAAGAGAAAATTATATAAAGCAAAAATAAAAATTACATATAAATGTAAAGTTGAAATATTATGTCCAAAATTTAATTTTAATCAAATTAATGCAATTTTTAAATAAAATTGATCAATGCACATTAATAATCAAGAAAATAATGTTTGTTAAAAAAAAATTTAAAAAATAAAAAAAAATAAAAAAAATATGAGAAAAATAAAAATAAAATAATTGAAATAAATAAAATAAAATTAATTAATTAATAAAATCGAAAAAAACAAATAAATTTTAAAAAAATCAAATGGTTGTTGGGCCATTGGTTTGCCCAACAAATTCAAGTTGACAAAAATAGCGCTGACACGGCATGAAGCCGTGGGAATATGACAATGACACGGCATCTTGCCGTGTTATGGTGGTTGACACGGTATGCTGAAGGTTGGAATACGGTATGCAAACCGTGAAAAGTAATTTCTCATGAATAATGATAGATTTTTTTTATCAATATTTGAAGTTTAATGTATGCAGTTTTGTATATGATATAGAATATATGTAATTTAATCAATGTAACTTCATCATTTTTCATAAAAATTTATTCTGAACTAAACAAAGATGTAAATATTATGAATGTGAATGAATAATATATTGCTTGTGAATGAACAATATATTACTTGTGAGAGAATAATTCTCAAATAGTGAAAAGAAAATCTCTATATAAAGGGATTGAAATTCATTAATGAGGAGGTTAAGATTAAGAAGAAGAAAAGATAGATTACTCTCCAAATTCTTTCAATATTATAGTTCTCTAAATTCTCTCCAAACTCTTTCTAAATTCTCTCAAAATCATTCTACTATAAAATATTTTTCTTCTAGTTAAATACTACTAAATTCAAGTTTAGTTCTATAACAAAATAAGTAATCCAATCTTTATTTCACAACACGTTATCAGCACGAGGAGCTCTCGATCAAAACAATAAGTTATCATAATGACAAATCTAGCAAAGCTTGAGTTCGTTGCTCTTGACATCACGGGAAAAAATTATATGTCTTGGATTCTAGATGTAGAGATGCATCTTCAATCAATGGGGTTAATTGATACCATAAAAGAAAATAATAACACCTCATTGCAAGATAAAGCCAAGTCTATAATTTTTCTCCGTCGTCATCTTGATGAAGGATTAAAATGTGAATATTTGACTGTCAAAGATCCAAGTGTTCTTTGGAAGGATCTAAAAGACAGATATGATCATCAAAGAGATGTAATACTACCAGTAGTCACTGATGAATGGAGAGCTTTACGCTTTCAAGATTTCAAAAAAGTGAGTGACTATAATTCTGCAATGTCCAGAATAGTATCACAATTAAAATTCTGTGGACAGACAGTCACATATGAGGATATGTTGGAGAAAACTTACTCCACATTTCATGCATCAAATGTTACACTGCAACAACAATACAGGATGCAGAGATTTAAAAAATATTCTGAACTAATTTCATGCCTACTGGTAGCTGAGAAAAATAATGAACTCTTGATGAAAAATCATCAATCCCGTCCCACTGGCTCAATAGCATTTCCAGAAGCAAATGCTATAAATTATTCCAGATATAAAAATTACAATAGCCGTGGACGTGGGAGAGGTGGAGGTCGTGGACGTGGAAGAGGTCAATCCTTTGGCCATGGTCGTGGAAATAAATATAATAATACTCCACAACAAACTCAGACTCAACCTCAAAAGAAGTTAAAATCAATCATCAGTGGTGTTCAAGAAAGGCCTCAATATAAGTCTGAAACTGTGTGTTTCAGATGTGGTAGTAAAGGACACTGGTCACGAATTTGTCGAACACCACCACATCTTTGCCAACTTTATAAGGCATCATTGAAAGGCAAAGAAAAGGAAATAAACTTCAATGAGCATCATACTCATGTTAATGATACAACTCATTTAGATGTTTCTGATTTTACTGATGATTTTACTGACAATGGAAATTGAGACATCTATAATTTTAAGTATATTGTTATTACTTATTTGATTCTGAAGAATATGTTATTGTTATGTATGTTATTTTTAAATTAAATAAAATGTCCTACTTTATAATTATTTTATGTTTTTACCTTAATTGATTAATTTTGTGTTTATCTATTTTGAAGTTTAATATGGATTGTACTCAACATAAAGACAATATTGGAGATCTCTGCATACCAGATAGTTGTACTACACATACTATCTTGAAAAATAGAGATTATTTCTCTGAAATAAAGCCCATAAAGGCAGTTGTAAAAACAATATCAGGTCCTGTAGATCTGATTGAAGGAATTGGCAAAGCTAAATTTATGTTACCAAATGGAACAAAGTTTATAATTGATGAAGCTTTGTTTTCACCAAAATCAACAAGAAATTTGTTGAGTTTTGATGACATATATCGAAATGGGTGTGATACCCAATCTATTACTATAAATGGTAACAAATATTTAAATATAGTTTCCTATGAATCAGGAAAAATGCAAGTATTGGAAAGACTGCCAAAACTCCCTACTGGATTGCATTACATGCATATACATGTAATTGAATCAAATATGGCAGTAAAAGAAAAATCTTATGATCCTTCAATAATAAATTTATGGCATGACAGATTAGGTCATCCTGGATCAGTAATGATGCGAAGGATAATTGAGAATTCACATGGGCATCCCTTGAAGGGGCAAAGAATTCCTCAATCAAATGAAATGCCATGTACAGCTTGTTCTCTTGGAAAATTAATCTTGAGACCTTCACCATCTAAAATTCAAAATGAATCACCTATGTTTCTTGAAAGAATTCAAGGTGATATATGTGGGCCAATTCACCCACCATGTGGACCATTCAGATATTTTATGGTATTAATTGATGCATCTAGTAGATGGTCACATGTTTGTCTATTGTCAACTCGTAATGTTGCATTTGCAAGGTTGCTTGCTGAAATTATTAAATTACAAGCACAATTCCCTGATTATACAATCAAGAGGGTAAGACTTGATAATGCTGGTGAATTTACATCTCAAGCATTCAATGATTATTGTATGTCTACTGGGATCATTGTTGAGCATCCCGTTGCCCATGTACATACTCAAAATGGTTTAGCTGAATCATTGATTAAACGACTTCAGTTTATTGCTAGACCATTAATAATGAGAACAAAGCTTCCCATTTCAGTTTGGGGTCATGCAATCCTACATGCTGCTTCATTAATTCGCATCAGACCTAGTGCATATCATAAATACTCCCCACTACAATTGGCATTTGGTCAAGAGCCAAATATTTCCCATCTCAAAATTTTTGATTGTGCAGTATATGTACCCATTGCGCCACCTCAGCGCACAAAAATGGGTCCTCAACGAAGATTGAGAATTTATATTGGGTTTGAAACACCCTCGATTATTAGATATCTTGAACCTCTAACTGGTGATGTTTTTACAGCACGTTTTGCTGATTGCCAATTTAATGAGGTTGTTTTCCCAACATTAGGAAAAGGGGAGAAAGAAGTGAAAAGGGATATTTCATGGAATGAACCATCATTATTGCATCTGGATCCTCACACAAAACAATGTGAATTAGAAGTGCAAAAGATTGTGCACTTACAAGCAATTGCAAATCAATTGCCAGATGCATTTACTGATACAAAAAGAGTGACTAAATCATATATACCAGCAGCCAATGCTCCTGCTCGTATTGAAATTCCAGAAATAAAATCTGAGAATAAAGACACTCATGAGTCTAAAACACGCCAGAAGCGTGGAAGACCAATTGGTTCTAAGGATAAAAATCCTCGAAAGAGAAAGGGAGTAGATAATCATATTGATAACGAGGAAAATATCCCTGAAGAAATAGAAAATAAAGAAAGTCATGAAACATTATCATATACTGTTGCATGTGAAATCATAAATGACAAAGATGATCCTGAACCAAAATCAGTCATGGAATGTCAAAATAGGCATGATTGGATAAAATGGAAAGATGCTATGCAGGCTGAATTGGACTCACTAAACAAACGAAATGTTTTTGGGCCAATTATTCCTATGCCTAAAAATGTGAAACCTGTAGGATACAAGTGGGTCTTTGTACGAAAGAGAAATGAGAAAAATAAAATAATAAGGTACAAAGCTAGACTTGTAGCTCAAGGTTTTTCACAAAGACCAGGAATTGATTATGATGAAACGTATTCTCCTGTTATGGATGCAATTACGTTCAGGTATCTGATTAGCCTAGTAGTTTCTAAGAAATTAGAAATGCGTCTTATGGATGTTGTGACTGCTTATTTGTATGGATCACTTGATAGTGACATTTATATGAAAATCCCTGAAGGATTTAAAATGCCTGAAGCATTAAGTACAAAACCCAAAGAAATGTATTCGATCAAGCTCCAGAGATCTTTATATGGGTTAAAACAGTCTAGGCGCATGTGGTATAATCGTTTAAGCGATTATTTGATTAATAAAGGATATGTGAGTAATATTATTTGCCCATGCATTTTTATTAAGAAAACAATATCCTTATTTGTGATTATAGCTGTATATGTTGATGATTTGAATATCATTGGAACAGAAAATGAGATCCATGAAGCAACAGTATACTTAAAGGAAGAATTTGAAATGAAAGATCTTGGAAAAACCAAGTATTGCCTTGGTTTACAAATTGAGCAAATGCACAATGGGATATTTGTGCATCAATCAAATTACATAGAAAAGATCTTGAAACACTTTAATATGGATAAAGCAAATCCTTTAAGTACTCCAATGGTCGTTAGATCACTCAATATTGAAACTGATCCATTTCGACCCTGTGAAGAAAATGAAGAAATTCTTGGTCCTGAATTTCCATATCTCAGTGCCATTGGAGCTCTAATGTATCTTGCTAATTGTACTAGACCTGACATTTCTTTTGCAGTTAATTTATTAGCGAGGTTCAGTTCAGCTCCAACAAAAAGGCATTGGAAAGGGGTCAAACATATACTTCGATACCTTCGAGGAAATGTTGATTTGGGTTTATTTTATTCTAACAATTCAAAACAAGAATTGATTGGTTATGCAGATGCAGGGCATTTATCTGATCCTCATAAAGCGAAATCTCAAACAGGCTATGTGTTCACAAATAATGAAACTGCAATTTCTTGGCGTTCCCAGAAACAAACGCTTGTCACTACTTCCTCAAATCATTCTGAAATTATTGCACTACATGAAGCAAGTAGAGAGTGTGTGTGGCTTAGATCAATGACACATCATATTGAAGAATCTTGTGGTTTTCCAGTCAACAAAAGTCCAACAATTTTATATGAAGATAATGCAGCATGCATTGCACAGTTAAGGGAAGGATATATCAAAAGTGATAGAACCAAACATATACCTCCAAGATTCTTTTCATACACTCAAGAGCTAATAAAAGACAATCATATAGATATCAAGTATATTCAGTCTAGCCAGAATTCAGCTGATCTTTTCACAAAGGCACTTCCAACTACAATCTTTAGAAAGCACGTTCACGATATTGGAATGCGACATCTACATACTATGTGAAGGAAGATTATACATATCAACTTGAGGGGGAGAATATCATGCACTGTACTCTTTTTCCTTAAGCTAAAGTTTTTCCCACTGGGTTTTATTTAGCAAGGTTTTAACGAGGCAGTTGCAAAATATTGTTATTCAAGGGGGAGTATTATGAATGTGAATGAACAATATATTGCTTGTGAATGAACAATATATTACTTGTGAGAGAATAGTTCTCAAATAGTGAAAAGAAAATCTCTATATAAAGGGATTGAAATTCATTAATGAGGAGGTTAAGATTAAGAAGAAGAAAAGATAGATTACTCTCCAAATTCTTTCAATATTATAGTTCTCTAAATTCTCTCCAAACTCTTTCTAAATTCTCTCAAAATCATTCTACTATAAAATATTTTTCTTCTAGTTAAATACTACTAAATTCAAGTTTAGTTCTATAACAAAATAAGTAATTTAATCTTTATTTCACAACAGTAAATAAAATGGCTTATGGGTAAAGATTTTTGTATCCCATCACATGATATCTGCCCTTCATCATTAATATTTTTAAACTATATGTGACACAATTTATTTAATTTTAATGCTTACTTTTCATTATATGTGACACATAATTTTTATATAACATAATTTATAAATTATTAGTTCTGAATACTTCTATTAGTGATTTAATAAATAATACAAATAAAAAAGTATATAAGTAGCAATCAGTTAATGAATTAATGTAAAATAATCTTATCTTTAAATAAGACAACAAAATTATACAAACAATAAAAAAAATTTTACGTATGATTATATAACACTGACACATTATTGGATATCAATTATTATTTATAATTATTGAATTTATTAAAAAATGACAGCAAAAAGTTCAATAATTTATTATAAAAACAAAAGAAAATCGAATTGTACTGAACTTGATACAAAATTGTTATTGATATTAATAATAATATTATTATTATTATAAAATTCGATTCATGATAAGAAATTTCAAAATTTTAGTATTATCATTAATATTATGATATACGTTATAAAAAAACATAAGTGATTTTTTTTTAATAAAGGGAGGAGGAATTATTTTTTCAACATAAGTGGCTATTACTTTTTGAAATCGTGCATAAAGGAAGACACAAATTTAAAGGTAAACAAAATAAAAAAAACAAAAAATTAAATCAAAGAAAATAATCTATAAATAGAAAAAATTCCTTCATACACAAAACTATACAATACAATCACAAAATTTAAAAAATTACAATTTAACATAATAAAACTAATTTAAGAAAGTTAATCCTCAATTGTCAATAAAGAGAAGGTAAGACAAAAATTATTGTTTCATTTGTAAATAGTGAATATTAACCAAAATCAAGATTAAGATTACACAAGAGTTTTAAGTTTTCAAAGTTCACTCAAAAAACTAAATTCCAAGTGTTTTAATGGACAACACTTATATCAATTTCTTTAGAAATAAATTTCACTTTCCTACTAATTTATCCCAAAATTTAAGATGAAGAGAAAATTTATTTCTAACACACAACCAACTCTCACAAGAGTTATAAATAAAGAGTGAATATTTGAAAATTTGAGAGTTTTAATGAATGTTTAGATAGAGAATTATAATAAGTAAAAATGTCTTAACTTTCATCCAGCTCTAGAGGTGTTTATATAGATAAACACTCAGAAATATAGTTTTTGGAGGTGCAAATGATGTGTCTAACTTCTATATTTGGAATCCAACGTTTATAATTTTGAATTATCAAAAGTAATATTGTCAGACTACTGTGCATGGATTGAAACCATGATTAGCTACTAGAGACGTTCGAGTTTTCTCATACTTTCTTCATAAACATTGTAGATATTTGAATTATCTTTTCATATCATTTTGAATCACCTCAATTGGAATTTTGTAGCTTAAGATATATCTAAAATACTAAGAGTTATGCAATCTAAAATGCAGACTACTATCAGAAAACTGTGTACAAGTTGAAACCATGATTTTCTATTGGAGACATTCCAATTTGAAAGTTTTAGATATTTGCCTTAGCTTTCCATATCATTTTGAATCACCTCAATTGGACTTCTATAGCTCAAGATATGTTCAAAATACTAACAGTTGTGCAATCTAAAATGCAGACTACTGTCAGACAGTTATGCACAAGTTAAAACTGTGATTTTCTATTGAAGAAATTCAAATTTGCCTATACTTTATTCATAAAAGTTATAAATATTTAACTTATCTTTCCATATCACTTTAAATCACCTAAATTGGACTTTTGTAGCTCAAGATATGTCCACAATATTAAGAGTTGTGCAATCTAAAATGAAAACTACATATGTTGATTTTGATTTAATATTTGCATACCCAAATGAACTGGGATTTTGACAAGCAAGCCTAATTCAAAAAGTTCAAAATGTCTAATTCAAATGTGAAGAAGATAACTTTCTCATTATAAAACTCTAAGGATGTCAAAAGCCTTCTTAAATCTCAGAGGTCAAATCAGCCCTAGATATTCATACTTCATTTTAACTTCCAATAGAGTTCTAACTTATACACATTTAAACAAACAAATTAAATGCTCAAAATTAAGTTTGTTAAGATAAAAAATTAATACTGATTATTGCTAAGGTCAACAATCTCCCCCTTTTTTATTTTGACAAACTTATTTTAAGTTTGATAAAAAATAATACAAAGTAAAGTGTGTAATAATATTTGTGTTAATATTTATACCAAATGAAATAAAATATATTTCTTTATTTCTTCCCCTATGAATATGGACATAATAAGAAACATAAATTTATAGATTATTCCCCTTGACAAAAATATAAATAAAAACAACATAATATATAACAACAGGGATAAAAACATGACATTTTTTATGAAAAATGTGTTAAAAACATAAAATATAATAATATAATCATTTAAATAAATATTAGGTAATATGAGAAAATAATTTCAAACATATATGCATATAGTGTAACTAAAATGCATCATAAAAATAGTACATATAATAATAATGTTGATGCTAGACGATCTTAACTATAACATTATCATACAGAGTTTAGCTAGATAATCAATTATGTAGTACTTAGCATATAAAAAAAATACAAATTATCTATAATATATTTTCCTCTCTTTGTACAAAAGCAAAAGAAAAAAAAAAGAGATATAAAGGGAAATGAACCTAAAGGGACTAAAATTCCTATAGGAACAAAGCAAAGATACACCAAATTTTTGTAAAAATATTCATGCCTTATAAAAGATCAAAACAATTCATAAGAAGAAATTATACATGAATTATGCATGTATAAACACATTTGTAAAAATATTCATGCCTTATAAAAGATCAAAATAATTCCTAAGAAGAAATTATACATGAATTATGTATGTATAAACACAATAATAAAATATTATACACATATATAGTAACAAATAACAAACTTAAATATATTTCTCCCCCTTTGTCAAAAACAAAAAGAAAAGAGAGATATAAAGGGAAATGAAAATAAAGATAGACAAAATCTTTATAAAATCTATGTCATGCATAAACAAAGTAAACAAAATAAGGCTTTTTATCACATATGATGTATGACAAAATTTAGCCATACTTACAATGTTAATTTGCATGCAAAAATTTAAACAAAATTTCTCCCCCTATATCAAACAAAAATATAATATGTCACTACCATAAACATATTTTTTAAGGGAGTTTTAAAATTAAAAAAAAAATAAGTACACATGTTAAAAAAAATTAACTAGGTACACATGCAAACTCAAATTATTTCTCCTCCTTTAACAAAATGTAAAAAGAAATTTAAAAGGATAAACCAAATATAAACTGATGACTATAAAAAAATTTAAGATCAAAATTAAAATATTTATCAATCAAAGTAATCAATAAGCACAACATGATTTCACATGAAAACAATTCAGCCATTAATTAAACAAAAAATTAGGATAAACTATAACCATCAATCATGCCAAGTTCATGCTTAATGAAATTTAATCTCTCTTCATTGAAAGGTTTGGTGAAGATATATGCAAATTGATTATTTGTATCAACAAATTCAAGTGAGATATCACCAATTTGAACATGATCATGTAAGAAATGATGTCTAATGTCTATATACTTAGTTTTAGAATGCTAAATGGGATTTTTACTAAGGATGATAGCATTTGGGTTGTCACATTTGATTGGAATGTGATTAAGTTTTACACCATAGTCTAACAACTATTGTTTTTACTACAAAACTTATGAATAATAAAGACTTGCTGCAACATATGCAACTTCAGCAGTGGACAAAGAAACCAACACTTGTTTCTTGCTAAACCAAAAAACTAAACATTGTCCTAAAACTTGACAAGTTCCGAAAGTGCTTTTTCTATCTAGTAAACTACTAGTAAAGTCTGCATTAAAATAACTAATCAACTCAAAGGATGAACTCTTAGGATACCAATGTCCTAAATGCATTGTATTATAAAGATATTTGAAAATTCTCTTGATAACATTCAAATGAGACTCTCTAGGACTTGATTGAAATCTAGCACACAAGTAAGTAGTAAACATAATATCATGTCTATTAGCAATTAAATAAAGAAGAGATCAAATTATACCTCTAAATCACTTTTTATCAATTAGTTTTCCATTCTCATATTTGTTAAGTTTGGTTGTGGTGCTCATTGGAGTTTTACTTATCTTAGCTCCATCCATGCCAAACTTCTTAAGAACGTCTCTTGCATACTTGGTTTGGTTGATGAAAATCCCATTTTTGCATTACTTGATTTATAGTCCAAGAAAGAATTTGAGTTCACCCATCATACTTATCTTAAATTCTCCTTGCATGAAATTAGAGAATTCCTCACGCAAGCAATGGTTAGTAGCACCAAATATAATGTCATCAACATATATTTGAATAATTAATAAATCATGCTTATATTTCTTTATGAAAAGATTTGTATCAACTTTTCCTTTAGAGAAACCTTTCTTTAATAAAAAGTTGCTTAACCTTTCATACCAAGCTCTAGGAGCGTGTTTCAATTCATATAAAGCTTTGGAAATTTTAAATACATGATTTGGAAAATCAAAGCTTTCAAAACCTGTAAGTTGTTCAATATACACCTCTTTTTCAATAAAACCATTTAAAAATGCAATTTTAACATCCATTTGATAAAATTTGAAATCCATGAATGATGCAAATGCAAATAGCATTTAATAGCTTCTAACCTTGTAACAGAGGCATAAGTTTCATCATAATTAATGCCTTCCTCTTGATTATAACCTTTAACTACTAGTCTAGCTTTATTCCTAGTTATGACACCTTGTTCATTCATCTTATTTCTAAACACCCATTTGGTACCTATAATAAGATGATATTTCAGTCTACGAACCAAGGTCTAAACCTTATTTCTCTTAAATTGATTTAACTCTTCTTGTATAGTAAAGACCTAAAATTCATCACACAAAGCATCATAAATATTTTTGGGTTCAATTTGAGAAATAAAGGCTAAATTAACAAGACTTTAATTAAGATATAGTAGTTATCCCTGTTGTAGTGTCACCTATAATGAAGCCTTGAGGATGAACTTTCTTGAATTGCTAATCCTTTGGAAGTTGATCCTTTAATGTAGGATGAGACATTTCCTCATTGTCCTCTTGCTTGGACCTTCAAGTTCCAAAGGCTTATTAGTTTTTTTTCTTGAATTTCCACAATCTCATTATTACCTATAAGATCATGAACACTACAAATATCCTTTCTAGGATCAAGTGAGTTTGATTCATAAAATATAATATTCATTGACTCTTCAAATACTAGAGTTCTTTTATTAAAAACTCTATATGTTTTACTAGAAATAGAATAGCCTAGGAGAATTCCTTCATCGATTTTGGAATCAAATTTTTGAAGATTATCCTTAGTGTTTAATATAAAGCACTTACATGCAAATACTCTTAGATATGAGATTTTAGGTTTTCTAATGTTCCATAGCTCATAAGAAGTTTTATTCAAAATTGGTCTTTTAAAAACTCTATTTGAAATGTAGCAAGACATGTTAATAGCTTCTGCCTACAAGTATAGAGACAAATTATACTCATGAAGCTTTATTATAGCCATTTCCCCAAGAGTTCTATTTTTCCTTTCAACTACCCCATTTTGTTGAGGAGTTTTAGAAAAAGAGAATGTATGTGAAATACCATTTTCATTGTAAAAGATTTTGAAAAATTCATTTTCAAACTCAGTTCTATGATCACTTTGTTGGGGTTTTATGATACAAATGCAGCAAAAAATTAAAAATTTATCACGTTTCCAAACCTAAATCCATGTAATTTGACTACTTGATTAAATCTAGGATTTTAAGAATCTCACCAAAACACAGAAGAGGCAAGATTTTTTGGAAGGATGAGGAGAGGTTTACATCGGTGACACCTTACCTCGAGCTTTTTGCTTTGGTTGTTCGGATTAAGACGTCTCCAAAAGGATGCGTCCTCTATATGTATCCACATGAACAGCCCTTCACAAAATGAATTAGAGTGTGTGCTAGCAACCTTCTTGATTGTCTCATAAATCAAGAACAAAAGAAAAAATCTATGTTTTTTTTCTGCGAAGAGATAAAACCATTTTTGGAGGCAGGGAAAACAAAAAACTATTAAACCCTAGAGAACATAACATATTTATAGACTCCAAATTAGGGTTTCACCTACCAATGACCTTTTGGTAATTTCTTATTATATTCTGATTTTATTTTAAAAACAAATCAGAAATAATATCTTATTTATTTATTTATTTAAAATAACATTTATCTTAAATAAATAAATAAAACACTTTAATTATTTATTTCCATAGAGTTTATTTTGGGCTTATTAAACCTATAATCGTTTTGGGCTTATTCTAAGTGTGTGACCCTATAGGTTTACATAACATTGGCAGTGGGCCTAAATCTCTATGTAGGCCTACAATTCATAAGTGGCCTCTAGTAAGACATTATGACTACCCAAGTCATGTGAAGTCAATAATCCGACATAACCTAATTATAGTGAATTTTATCATCCCTCTATCACATAATAACTTAATTGAACATAAGGCATAGAATGTCATCCTTATATAGTTTAATATTATGACTTGATTCCAAGTAGACTGAAAATGATAACTCTTTATTAATTCATTTTAGCATGACCATGCATTTTCCTTTCAGTCTATCTCATCAAGGGGCCCATATATATCTTTCTCATATTAATGAGGGATAAATTCCTTTTAAATCATTCACATTCCTCACATAACTAATTTCATATCCAACAACATCCTATCTAAAGACAATGTTAGAATGTGTCAAAACATATAATAGCTATGAAGAAATCCATGATGATTTCAAGGTCAAAGGACCGAAATAAAATTATTGTGATGAAAAATACTTATGACAATATTCTATACAGTATTCTCATAGTGGGTCAATCCAGTACATGATCTCTCATTATGCGCCTATGATTTGACTTAATATCTCATATTCATGATTAATAAAACATAACCATCAGTCAACATCATACTAGCCTTGATACTTTAATATTTATATAATGAATAAATGGCTAGGGACAATTAGAATAGAACTCTTATTTTAATCTAAGGGTTTTACTATCAAGTCACATACTTGATGACCTTAGTAAGAATTAATCATTCATATAATTATCATAAAATTAAATGATAATGAAATACCTCTTTATTATACATAATCAACTGATTGACCTAGTGCATATCACTAACACACTTCTAATAGAAGAATTACAATTTTTTTTTCTTTTTAAATTTTTTTTGTAAACTTTTTAAAAGATTTAAATGTATCATTCTTATGAGCAAGGAAACACACCCAAGTGAATACAGAGTAATTGTCAACTAATACATATGCATAGTACATACCATCAAGACTAGTAACTCTAGTTGGTCCAAACAAATCCATATGTATAAGTTTAGGTGACCTAGAAGTGGACACTACATTTTTTAGCTTAAATGAGGACTTGGATTGTTTTCCCTTTTAACAAGCATCATAAGGTTTATTCTTAGTGAATTCAAGCTTAGGTAAACTAATCACAAGTTCATGTTTACAAAGATCATTTAATAGCTCAAAATTTGCAGGTCCTAACCTTCTATGCCATATCCATGTGTCATGGGAAATTGACATCAAGTATTTAATATTTTTGTTATCAATCTTATTTAAATAAATAACATAAATATTATCAACTCTTTTACCACTAAAAATTACTTTGTCTCCATCAAGACTACTAACAAAGCAATTCTTAGGATAAAAATTAACTTTATTTCCCATATCACATAATTGACTTATACTAAGCAAGTTATGTTTAAGACCATTAACAAGCAACACATAGTGTCTAGTTAAGGATTGATGATTACCAATTTCTCTAATGCCAATAATCTTTCCTTTTGCATTGTCCCTGAAAGTAACATATTCTCCATCCTTAGCATCAAGCTTATTGAATTGCTTATTGTCTCCCATCATGTGCCTTGAGCATCCACTATCAAGATACTATTTACTTTTTAATCTTGTGGACTTCAAGCACACCTACGCAAGATAATTTAAGCATTCTTTTAAACCTAAACCTTTCTTGGTCTAGGTTGGTTAGTTTTAAGATAGTCCGTAGGAAGCAAGTTCATATGCAGTCTTTTATAAAAGCATACATTATTGGTATGTCCCTTTGTCATGCAATATGAGCATTTAACATTTGCAAACTTATTTCTCCTATGAGGATATGCATTCCTAATATGTAAAGTATGCCTTTGTTGATGTTGTGGCATATGTCTCCTAAAGTTCTTTTGAGTCATGGTGTGAGACATGCATTGGCAATGAGAATGTGTATCTTGATAGGTTTGTATAATATGTTTAGGTGCATTATGTTGTGCAACATGCTTATAAGTATTGTGTCTAGTGTATATGTAAGCATGTTTAGGTTGTGTTTTCCTAGCATGATGCTTATCTCTTTGTGCCATATAAAGTTGAGTCTTATAAGACTTTCCTTGAGTGTTTGACACATGATATCTTTTAGCTTTAAAAGCTTGAGTCTCATTTTGTTTTAAGGTAGAAGGAGCATAATTATTTAAGGTTTTAACAAAATTAATATATGATGATGAGGAGGAATCTATTCTATTGGTATATCCAATTTCATGTATATCTCTGTCAAATTTTTGAGAGTTAAGAATATTATTCAAAGATTCTTTTTCCTTCATGAGTTTTTCAATGGAATTTTTTTAAATTTAAGACTTCCTTAGAAAGCTTTTGATCTTCTTCATTTGCTTTCTTAAGTTTATCTTCCAAGGATTTGAAGTTTTTAAATCATTAGACAATTTATCATTTAATTTAACAAGATTATAAAATTCATTTTTTAATTTTTCAAATTCCTTGGTTAGGCTAGATAACTCATGCTTATAATGCTTCTTCTTAGATAATAAATTTTTGCATTTAAGTAATAGTTTTCTTACCATAGAGCTTTCAATATCATTATCATCATCATATTCATCATCATCATCATAATAATCATTATCACAAGAAGAATTAGATATATATAGTTACTCTTTTGTGCTTTCAAGAGCCATGAAACAAAGGTTGGCTATTTCTTGTTGTTCCTCTTTCATTTTCGATTCAGAGGAGTCATCCTAAGTTCCTTTATATGACCTCATTTTCTCTTTTTTTCCTTTGCTCTTATTTTTGAGTTTGGGACACTTACTTCGGATGTGACCCTATTTCTTGCATTCATAGCAAGTAACACCTTTGATTTTTTTTTTACCTTATCCTTCATACTTCTTGTTGAAGTGTCTTATTCTTAATGAATGTTTCTTTTTTAAGAACTTCTTGAAGTTTCTAGTGAGCACGACAATTTCATCATCTTCATTATTAGAACCTTCAACATTTTTTTTTTCACTATTATTTTGTGAAGCTTTCAAGGCAATGCTTTTCTTCTTCTCTTTATTTTCTTCTTGCTCTTCACCTCTTTGCTTAATTATTAGCTCATGTGCTAAGATTTTTCTGATAAACATGTCAGTAAAGAGAGTTGAGAGTTATTGAGCTTCCTCAATTAAAGTAAAATGAGATTCCTAATCTTTTTTACATAAAATTCTTAAAATCTTGTTGTTTACTTCTTTCTTAGAGAAATGCTTTCCAAGTTTCTTGAGGGTTGTGATAAGAGCGTTGGGTCGATTTGTCATCTCCATGATTGACTCATGAGGCTTCATCTTGAAAAGTTCGTATTCATACATGTGAAGTTGAAACTTTTTACATCTAACTTGCACGTTGCCTTCATAATTATTTTCCAAGGCCTCCCATATTTCCTTGGCCGACATGCAATGTTGAAGCTTGCCTCCTTCTTCCTTTATCATAGATGAGACTAGAGTGATCATCGCCTTTTTATTTTTATGATTTTCTTCCTTTTGCTCATTGTTCCATTATTTACCACACCATTAATGGTAGTTGCAGGTGGTTCCCAACCTTGTAGGATAACATCCTAAAATTTAATGGAATCACAATCAAGGTATCACTCCATTTTGAACTTCCAATAAGGATAGTCACTACCATCGAAGAATAGTCTAAGTGAAGAAATAGTTTGTGATTCACTCCCCATGATCTTGTATTCTAGTAATAAAGTTCCTAGAATTCAAGCTTTGATACCAATTGGAAAAAAAAGCCCTAGAGGGGGGGGGGGTGAATAGGGCTATTAAATAAAAATTGGAATTAAAAAGAATTCTTTGCAATAATTGAAAGAATGTTGAGAATGAAGAATGAAGAACACAATGATTTAAGGAGTTCGAATTCAATAACAATCCTACGTCTCCACTTAACTTATTTCCAAGTTAGGATTTTCAATCACCCATAATCTTATTCACAAGACTGAGACTACACAAGAGTTTTATGGCTCACTCTTACAACCTTACAACATGAGTTTTTAAGGCTCACTCAAAAAACCAAATCCAAAGTGTTTCAATGGACAACATTTAAACCATTCCTTTAGAAATAAATCTCACTTCCTTACTAATCTTTCTCAAGATTTAAGATGAAGAGAAATTCTACTTCTAACACACAACCAACTCTCACAAAAGTTATAAGTAAAGAGTGAATATTTGAGAATTTGAGAGCTTTAATGATTGTTAAGATAGAGAATAATAATAAGCAAAAATGTCTTAACTTTCATCCAGCTCTAAAGGTGTTTACATAGATAAACACTAAGAAATATAACTATTGAAGGTGCAAATAATGTGTCCAACGTCTATATTTTGAATCCAACGTTTATAATTTTAAATTATTAAAAGTAATGCTAGTAGACTACTATACACATATTGAAATCATGACTGGCGATTGTAAATGTTCGAATTTTCCCACATTTTTTCATAAAAGTTGTAGATATTTAACTTATCTTTCCATATCATTTTGAATAATCTCAATTGGACTTTTGTAGCTTAAGATATATCCAAAATACTAAGAGTTGTGTAATCTAAAATGCAAACTACTATAAGACAGCTGTGCACAATTTGAAACTGTGATTTTCTATTGGAGAAGTTTTAATTTGCTTATAATTTCTCCATAAATGTTATAGATATTTGACTTAACTTTATATATCATTTTTAATCACCTCAATTGGACTTATGTAGCTCAAGATATGTCCAAAATTCTAACAGTTATGCAATATAACATATAGATTACTGTCAGATAGCTATGCACAGGTTGAAACCGTGATTTGCTATTGAAGACATTAGAATTTGCCTATGCTTTCTTTATAAAAGTTGTAGATATTTAACTTAGCTTTTCATATTATTTTGAATCACTTTAATTGAACTTTTGTAGCTTAAGATATGTCCAAAATACTAAGGGCTGTACAATCTAAAATGGCAGCTACATACATTGATTTTGACTTAATATTTGCATACCCAAATGAACTCGGATTTTGACAGGCAAACCCAATTCAGAAAGCCCAAGATGTGTACTTCAAAAGTGAAGAAGATAACTTTCTCATTATAAAACTCTAAGGATGTCACAAGTCTCCTTGAATCTCAGAGGTTGAATCAGCCCAAGATATTCATGCTTCATTTTAACTTCCAATAGAGTTCTAACTTATACACACTTAAACAAACAAAATAAATGCTCAAAATTAAATTTGTTAAGATAAAAAATTAAAATTGATTATTACTAAAGTCAATAGGGTTGTAATATTTAAATTGTTACATAAAAAATATAACTTTTATTATTTTTAAAATTTTTATTAAAAAATAACTAATATTTTTTTATTATTTTATGATTAATTATAACTATAATAATTTTTGTATATAAAATCAGTTTTGGAGTTGAGGAAAATTAATTATTAGAAAAATTGAATTAATATCATATAATTATTCAAATAAAATATTTATAAAAATTGTAATGATTTATAGTTATATTAAGTTAATATTAAATTGTTATATAAATAAATGACTTTATTATTATTTTAAAAGTTTTTATTTAATAATAATAATAATAATGCTTAAATGTTTATTATTATATATTTTGAATCAAATAAATTTTTTATTTATATATTTCACATATGATTATTTACTGATATATATATATATAACTTAAACTATGATTTCCAGTTTTGTCAATCTAGATGGTCTAATTAGTATTAGAGTTGTGAAAATTGTCCACAACTACCATCTATTAATATTGATGAGAGTTGCCCCTTCTATAATTCACATTGGACCTCCGTTTTTAAAAAAAAAATCCTATATCCTTTGTTTTCTTTGTCACTTCCAACAAGGCAAGTACGATTATAAAACTGAAGCGATAACGTAAGCGATGACAATAAAGAAAAATTAAGAGAAGCCAAAAAGAAAGAGACATACAACTCTAATTATTGTAGTTATTTGTCATGGTGGAAGTTTTGAGAGCAATTATAAATTGGAGAAGCCGAAATGGCAGAAGAAATGTGGCCACTAGGCACATAGGCAAGTCCTTTCAGTCATAGAATACGACAAGCCCTGAAACTGAAAGGTTTGCTATATGAAAATACAGAACAAAGTCCGACAAGGATTAATATCGCGATTGCGACAGCAAGTGCTGTTGCAGAACTCGAAATATTACAAAAAAATCTCATAATAGTCGATAATCCCCGTAGCGGTTACAAGGTCTCACCAACTAGAGCCCCTTTACTTCTCAGGTCTAATTCAGTTCACAAGCAAATTTCTGTGCTGTTGCACAATGCAATGACAATCCCATTTCAGATTCTGCAAACAGCTTTCGATGTAGCTCAAATTAAAGATTTTCAGTATAAGCTAAAAATAATCGGTAAAAATACTATTATGGAACAAAGCATAAATTAATGAGCAACAATCGAAATTAAAAACATTATAATAAAATAATGATAACAATTAAAATGACAAAAAAAAAGGGCTGGTTTGGTTAGGTGTGGATGCGGGGCGGCTGCTGGTGTCTTATTCCGAGGCTAAAAAATAATTGATAATTGATTAAAACTAACAAACTTGTAAGAAAGTGTGGAACCTACTCACAAAATCACACTAACAAAGAAATTAAACGAGACTTGAAGAAAATTTTTTGTTGATCTGAATTGAAAGATACATAGCTGAAAACAATGACTAAGAGTTTAAATAGAACATTCTCAACTCAGTTCTTGCACATATCAGGCAACTACTAATAGGACCCTTCAAAAAAGAGGATGTTTCTTAAACAGTGTTTTTTCCCCTGTACTAGTTCGTTATCTGTGGTTGTTTCACAGATAGGCATAGCTCTTTTAATAGCTTATCTGATAGTTTTTGTGAGGGTTATCTTGCAGATGAATCAAACTAAGGAAAGAAGACTTAAGGAATCAGCTCACATTTCTAGCCTCTATTTCCAATCCTTCTATGCAATTTGTTTGCTCTCCAACACTAATGGCTTCTTCAAGACCATTGTTGGTTTAGGGAGTTTCCAAAAACTCATCCTTGAGCGTCTCTCTTCATTACAGGTAGGGCTTCTAGTGCTGCTGGTGGCTTTGCAGCCATCGATCCCTCTCCTCCTTAGCTTGTCTAGGGTTTCTTTGGAGAAAGAAAAAAATTATTGGAAATTGGCTGGCAAATGAACTTGTATTAGCGTGGGCCAATTGTAATACCCTTTTTATTTTTATGATAGCAATAATTGTTGTTTTAAAAAAAAAAAAACAGGCAACCACTTCCTGATTTTTCCAACACACACTTAGTGGACAGCTGACTACTTATTTATGCTTAGTTCTAGAACTAATCTCCAATGGTTTAAAAAAATAAAATAAAAACAATAGCATTCTTGAATCATTTCCAACAAAATGAGAACTCTTAAGGTGGTTAACTAATACGAATTATATAGGGCAGCAGTCTTTCAGTTGGAAACAAATTATAAAAGAAATTATAAAGCTTCAAAGAAAGCTTTAATATAAGCAACATGCTTGTCTCTTGGAGGCAAGCATTCCTTGATCAAATCTATTTCGAGGAGCTTTTGTAGCCATTTGTATAAGACTGGGAACCTTACTTCCGTGACGAACTCTTTATGCAGAACTTCTTGGCGTGTTATTTGAAACCAATTCACAATCACAAATGTCACAATATCCACGTATCCAATTTTCTCACCTCCAAAGAAATCGTTTCCTTTTAATTCATTCTCTAGCAATTTTAAATCCTGATACACTTCTTCAAACAGTTGCTCTTGCTCCTTCCCTTTACCCATGTTAGTCTTGCCTGCAGTTTGCAGTATCTGCATATTATATATCTATTAGTGCTTTGAAAATGTATGTCTATAAATAGAAGGAACAAAAAAACAAAATGAAGTGATTGATTCACCTTTTCATCTATGACTTTAGCCCAAAAATGAGCTCTGGCTCTGTTGTAAGGATCTTTAGGCAAGATGGGGTTTTGTTGCCAGGTCTCATCGATGTACTCAAGAATGATGAGCGATTCTGCAACTGGTCTTCCATTGTGAACAAGCACAGGAATCTTTTTGTGAACTGTGTTATACTTGAGCAGCAAATCACTCTTGTTGGATAGGTTTTCCTCTATGTATTCATACTGTATCCCTTTTAGTTTCAGGGCTATTTCTATTCTGCGACTAAAAGGGCTTGCCCACATCCCCATTAGCTTCACTTCTTCTTCCGCCATTTTTGAATTATTCGCTTCTTGTTATCTATGAATAAGGAAGATCTTCCAGCTTGCCTATGTCCTGCTCTATCCAAAGCTAATCGCCAATTACATCTGCTTTTCTGCTTCAAGATCTAGATTTTGAATGGCTGCGTTTGGGCTTTGATGGCCAAGCAACGCGTCATCTTCAATCCCCTTTCCAAGGGCGTGAAGTTGGTGCTTCATTAAGAGAGTTTTCTTTGCGTAAGGAAGACGCAACTGCTGCCATGATGGTGATATTTCAGCAAGGACATGCTACCTGTCAACAATGGGGCTGTATAGAAACTCTATATCTAAAGGTGTAATTGAGCGAAATCGAACTCTAGCTATCTCCTATTTAATTTATTTATAAATAAGCAGAACTTAAATTAAATTTGCTATTATACATTATGTTCATTGAATATATACTGTTTGTAAGTTTAAATAAATTTTAAAAATATAAAATATAACTTAAAATTATATATTAAAAAATTAAATAAATTATAATATATTTAATAAAAATTATGATTTTATTTTAATAATATATTTTTTAAAATATTTTTATAATATAAATTTATATATTATATATTTAAAATTAAATTATTAAATATTAAAATTATGATATAATTTATGAATTTTTATTTAAGTTTGTTCATGATTTTTATTGATCGAATTTTATATAATTTAAATTAAATTTATTTATTTAATAAATTTCAATATATAAATTCAAATGAATTTTTATTAAGATGAATATTAAATTACTCATAAATGACTCGACTTATTTACATTACTACTTATCTTTACATCCAGTTCTGTTTAAATTCAGCCTCTTGTTCCTTTGGCTTAATGTTTCTTTTGCTATTGATAGTCAAAATCATATATTTCTACATATTGTCTGACGCCAGGAGTATAGTTTATGACTGTCTTATGGATGTAGTCTCTCTTTTATGATCGCTCTTATAGCCATAATCTATATAAGGCTTCTTTGCCTTTACTCTTTGTTCAATGAATTTATCGTTCGAAAATAACAATAATAAGGAAGATCTCTGTTTTTATGCAGGTTTTTTGCTAGGGATACCAACGTCCCTTTTTGCTTAAAAGCCACTTGCATACAGTGATGTCGTCCACCGTTTACCATTTTGCCCCGTTCTTTTGTCTTTGTTTTTAAGTTTTTACATTCAAAAAGGAAATCCTTGTTAAAAAAAATTATTTACTTAAAAAAATTATTTACAGTTTAAAGGTGTTTAAATTATAATATGCCGAGTTCATTCAGTTTATTTTAGATTTTAGATTTCCTCATTTTAATTAATTATTAAAATAAAATAAAATTAAAAAAACCAAAATCTAAAAAAAATAAAGTTTAATTAAAAAAATTATTTACAAACTATAAATATTTAAATCATAATACGATGAGTTCACCCAATTTATTTTAAGTTTTAAAATCTCTAATTTAATTAATTGTTAAAAAAATTGAAATTTCAAAAAAAAAAATTATAAAAAAAAGAAATAAATTGGGGGCAAAATAGAAATTGCCCCCGCGACATGTATTCGTTGTCCTAAAATTAATTAAAAATTATTTAGATAAATCTATATATAAAAAATTTATATAATTAA
The DNA here is from genome assembly GCA_947683625.1 of Mallotus nudiflorus. Lineage (NCBI taxonomy): Eukaryota > Viridiplantae > Streptophyta > Magnoliopsida > Malpighiales > Euphorbiaceae > Mallotus > Mallotus nudiflorus. The sequence continues at coordinate 10,862,159 of CANTUR010000009.1, forward strand.
TAAATTTGAGAATATTAAATTATATTTATGTCATTTAATATTTTTATTAAAGTGTGTTAAAACTAAAAGAAGTTGACTTCTATTTTTAAAAAATTATTACAATTTTTTATAGGAAACATAGAACTAAAATTAAAAAAACAGAATTTTCTTTTATAAATATTATTTGATTAATTTATAATTTTATTCTATTAGAACTATTTAATCAATATATTTAAAGTACTTTATTTTTATTTTACATAATTAAATAAAAATACATTAATTTATAGTTGATGGAATGCACAAATTTTCGATTAATTTTAAATAATTTTTAAAATTAAGTCATTATCCTGCTTGTTAATTTGTAGGTAATAAATTGCAAGCTAGACAACTGATAAAAAACCATTTAGAAAGTAAATTGCCTCAAAAAAAAAAAAAAAATCAGAATAGTCTATTCTAAGAAATGAAGTCATCCATGACATACATATATATAGTTGAACATTCTAAACGCGCAAAATGTTAAAGTTTTCGGACCAAGTTGGAAAATGTACAACTATGACCAAGTATCAGACTTGCTTATCAAGCAAAAACAAAGCAACTAGTGTGAGATTTTTTCCAATAAAAAGATGGATAAAAATGACACTAAGTACTTGTATCACCCTTTTCTCCAAGTGCAAAATTAAGTCGAAAATGGCAGAAGAAGTGAAGCTACTTGCAACGTGGGCAAGTCCATTTAGTCACAGAATAGAGTTGGCACTTAAACCGAAAGGAATACAGTATCAATACATAGAAGAAAACTTTTCTACCAAAAGTCCTTTGCTTCTCAATTCAAATCCTGTTCACAAAAAAATTCCAGTTCTCATCCACAATGGAAAAGCAATATTAGAGTCACTAGTCTTTCTCTAATACATTGAAGAAACGTGGCAAAATAATCCTATTTTGCCTGAAGACCCTTCTGATCGAGTTGTAACTCGTTTCTGGGTGAAATTCATAGATGATACTATAAGTTTATGTTTTTTCTTTCATTTGTTTGTTTTTTCTGGGGGTGCAACGTAGCAGAAGCCTACATTAGAGGGATAAACGTTGTAAACTGTTGAATCACGTACAATTGATTGTCTAACAACCTTCTACAATCTGTTAATTTATATACAAATACTAGGATATATACATTAATATTTGTTGATTCACACAAAACAAAACTGAAAATTGAAAAAATAGAAATATAAGTATCAATTCAACAAAAATTGTCTCAAAACAATCCAAAGAGACAAATAAATAGTGTTTAGGAAAAAACACTTAAACCAAAAAAGGAAAAAAAAACTAAAAACCCAAAATAAGAAACACAAACTTTAAGGTAAATTTTAAGGGTCTAAACAAAGAAATTTGAACCTAAAGATGAATTGCTACAAATGTAATATGTAGCACCCATTATGGGCTATATTATGGGTCTCATGGTTCAATTGGGGCTGCAACGACTATCCATTTGAAGTCTAAGTGTGCACTCCTCTTTTATCAAGCCCATCCATAAATTTTAATGCAATCTCATCAACATCAAGGTGCTATATAGGTAGTGATAGACTAGCGACGGATGATGCTGGTAGTTAAAATTATGGCTGCTAATAGAATTTGCAATGGAATATATAAAAAATTATACACATTAGATAACATGTGTATTTCACTCACACTAAACTTGAATATGTGAAAAATAAAAGTTAATAGGTGAAATTGAACAAAATGAAAGTCAAGAGATAATATCAAATAAATTGATTAAAGTTCAGGGGTGAAATTATATATTTTGCCATATATAATCTATCTAAATGATTAAGATGATATCTTTAATGATAAAAGACAATCCATTATTAGTTTTTTGGTTCAACACTATGTGCTACTTGTCGTTAATTAACGATGAATAATTCATCGCTAAAGGTTAAAATTTAACTTTTTTAATATTATTTTTAATTGTTATTAGATGATAAATAAATTTAATATATATATATAATTCACAACTAGTTATTTATTAAATTTAAGAATATTTTGCTAATAATTAGGAAATATACTGGAGATAATTATTTATTGAATTTATATAAAAAAACTTCATTCAAAGTATAATTTTAAATTGATGACCTTCTTTCATGTCTAATTATTACTAGTGAATTATTTTGATAAATTTGAAATATAATTTTAAAATTAATCATTATCTAATGATGGTTAATTTGTAAAAGAAAAATAAATAATGGCAAGGTAGATGAATGACAGTCAATTTATTTATTTGTTTTAAAAAAAACCCATTATAAGGACTGATGTCAGTAATGACATAAAATAGGGAGAAGGTGCAAATAATCCCATAATTTTTGGTCCGTGGAGTAAATAAACCCCTTAAGTTTTTTTTTGGACCATTTCAACATAAAAATAAGTTGTCTATATAATTTTAGCCCCTTGACTAACAAAAGCTTGTTTAACAAATAAACATTGTTACAATCCATTCAAGTATGCTGACTAGAATATAAAAGTCAAAGCTACCATTGTAAAAGGTTCTCTTCACCCATAATTCCTCTTAGATATTTCATCAAAAAACACTTGTGCATTAAAAAGTCACATGCATAAAAGCAGACCCAACAAACAAACTCACATTGTCTAGGCTTCCATTAACCATGTATTCGTAAACCAATGCCTTAAAATCACTCCCTTTATAAGATTTTGATGTCTGATGCTTTTCAATGCTTCACATTCAACCATGAAGCTCTTGGTAGCTCTATGATGCTGCATGTTGAGCACCTTAATAGCAACGAGTTGTCCACCTTCACTAAGAACTCCTTGATATATTAATCCAAAGCCACCAACATTGATTAAATTTAAAGAGGAGATGGAGGAAGAAAATAAAAAAGATAGAGGGAGAAAATAAAAAAAGCCCTGCTAGTTAAATAAAAAATCCCTTTGCCTTATCTTCTCATTCATATTGCAGTAAGACTTTGTATCCTCTGCCCTATTATTATCAAAGCAGCAATATGTTGCTTTTTCTTTTAATTGATCGATTGTGTTGTTTAGAGATATAACCGTGGCCTTATTTTCTTACACTACCCTTTGCCATGCTTGATTCTAAATTTTTAATCTTCTCAAGAATTCTTCAAGTTTTAATGTTCTTTAACTAATTGTGCTATCTTCTCAGGAATTCTTCAAGTTTTGATGTTGTTTTCTTTGCACTTGCAATATGAATCTCAATCTTTCATTCTGTTTATTTTAATGAGAGAGAAAGAAAAACTTTAATCAGTAAAATAAAAATCCAAATCGAACGAGTCAAAAGATTACAATACTGCTACTAAAACATGATTGAAAAGAAGAAATAATTAAATAAAATTAGAGTTTTTAACCTGTAATTTGATATAATGATCAATCTCTTTTTTTTTTTTATGTTGATCGTATGCAACAACCACATTTGGAGAATTACTGTTGTTTACTGCTATTTGCTGCTACTGCTTTTAAGAGATGAATTATTATTTAATATAATTATTATCAAACCATAGATTTTGGTTCTTGAATTGATGGTTTTGCAACATTTACATATTGCATTTTTGTTGTTAATGCTTTTGCTGTTGTTGTCACTGCTGTTATAGATATGAATAAACTAAATGATTTAATCAATCACCAACACCATAACCACCATTATCCATCCAATCCTGTAAGCCACAAAAAGGAAGTTGTGCTTGCAATGCCATTACTTGTTTATAACACCTAAAAATAACTCTTTATTAAAGCAAAAATGAAAAAAATAACCCAACAAAATCCAAAAAAAGAAATCAATCCTTCTCCTCAAATCCTCCCCTCTTTAACTATGAGATAGAATAATAAATCCCTTTCTTGAGATGGTGTATGCTTACATAGAAGCTACAAGAATAATATAGATGAACAAATATAAAAAAATAAGAGCTTATTGTAGACCTTCGTCACTGTCTCCACCCAAGAGAAATACATCTAAATCATTTCATTGTCAGCAACATGGACAAACACCACTACTTCTTGCCATCATGTTGTTGTCATTAGTGTCACTCCCTTATCATAAGGAGTAGCTATTGTGTCGTTCAAAGCTGAGATACATAATTTACAGAAGTGAGTTTCAGATCAAAGAAGAAGAGAGATAGAGATGATATTTTGAGATTTTTGGACTGAAGTGGGGTTGATTTTGTATTGGATTAAGGAAAGAGTTTGATAATTTTATTTTATATTTTTTTAGGGACCCATTTTTCTTTTATGTACTTACTGCATCAGATAGAGATAATGGTGTTAATTTCAACTGTTAGTCAAGTGGCTAAAGTTACATAAACAACTTATTTATGTGTTTAAATGGTCTAAAAAAACTTAAGGAGCTTATTTGCTCAACGGACCAAACATGAAAGGGTTATTTACACCTTCTATCTATAAAACAAATGCCAAGTTTTCAGACTAAGTTGGAATTATATGATTACGAAGTGAAATAATGAATTCTATTCTTAACTATAGATCAATTATCAAGTTAATTATAATTTCAAAGTTATTTCAATTTGCTCCTCCAACTTTTTGAGTTGTGCTAAATTTATTTAGATGACAATAGGCATGTGCCAAATCTGATATAACCACTTTATGTGGCATAAGAGTGTCTGACATGACAAAAAAAATACAAAACTTAAAGCTTACTTGATCAATTCTATCCTCAACAATAGACCAATTATCAAGTTAATCCTAATTTCCCAATTAATTCAAAGCTAATCCTTTTCTCCAAGTGCAAGATTAAGTCCAAAAATGGCTGAAGAAGTCAAGTTACTTAGAATGTAGGCAAGTACATTTAATCACAGAATAGAATTAGCACTCGAGCTAAAAGGAGTAAAGTATCAATATATAGAAGAAGATCTTTCTAACATGAGTCCTTTGCTTCTCAATTCCAATCTTGTTCATAAAAAGATTCTAGTTCTCATCCATAATGGAAACTCAATAGTAGAGTCACTAGTCATTCTTGAATACATTGAAGAAACTTGGCCAAATAATCTTATTTTGCCTAAAGACCCTTATGATAGAGCCCTAGCTCGTTTCTAGGCTAAATTTATAGATGATAAGGTAAGTTAATTACTGTACTTTTCTTTTACTTGTTCCTTTTTTTTAGGTGCTATGTAGGCTACGATTAGAGTATGAACTATGAACTTCATATCTGATAGTTCTAAATTATACCCAGATGTTATTGGAAGACAATTGGACCATTAATAATGAAAATTTTGTCATGCGCGTAGATCTTGCAAACTACCATCAAATTGAGAACTACAAGAGAGGAGGAGAAAAAGCAGATTTATGAAGAAATTAGTGGGCATATTAAAGTTCTTGAAAGTGAGCTAAAGTAGAAAGGATGTTTTGGAGGTGAAAGCATTAGATTAGTAGATATTGCAACATTTTTTTAGTGTATTGGTTATAAATTCGTTAAGAAGTAATGGGGATAAAGTTCATCATTGAAGAGAAATTGCTCGCTATGGACACTGTTAATTTGATCGGCCCACAACAAAAGTCCAATGATGAAAAAGTTTGAGTTTTGAATGTAAGGGGAGCTCGAGACTTCTCTAAAATCAACTCTGAAAGCCTAAACACTAAGCCAAGCCCACAAAAACCATGTCCAAGCCCAAACACTAAGCCTAAGCTAAAGCCAAAGCCAAAGCCAAAGCCTAAGCCCATCGCCTTTTGACCCACGGGCCTTAATCTGGGCCAGGTGAAGAGGAGATCACCTCAATGGAGAGGTGTTGCCTCTTCACCCCAAGCATCGGTGAGGCAATGCCTCATTAAAGAGGCACCACCTCATCACACCCACTCTTTGCAATATTAAATGCCATTAATGGCAGTGGTTGGAAGTCCACTTGCTGAGATTTGATCATTTTTGGAGGTAAAAGAAAAGGAAAAAAGGTAGGAAAGAGCCTAGAGAATGAAAAAAGGCAATGAGAGAGGGTGAGAGTAGGTTTTTTAGAATTTGAAAAAGGAGAAAATAAGAAAAGCTTTAAAAGATAATGTGTGAAAAAAGAGAAGGTTTGGCTCATTGTTAGAAAGAAAAGGCCTGAAAGAGAAAAAAAACAGAGAGAAGAGAAAGAAAAAAAGAAAAGAAAGAAAGGAAGAAGAAGGGAGGAGACTTTGAGGATTAAGGGACTTGATTCTTAAGAAGAAGAAGGAGCTTACTTACAGACAAAGCCACTCTTTCATCAACCAAGATCAGAGGGCTTAGTTAGGAGCATCAAGCATGTCCAAGTCAGCAAGTCTCTCTATTTTTAATCTTTAAGTTTTTATCTTTATTAAAAGCTTTGATTTGTTGTTATTTTATGTCTTTTCTTGAGCTAAATTACTTATTTAAAGTTATAGAGAAGCATGGTTGCATGAGATATTGAATATTGACTGTTGGTACTTGTATATTTGTGTCTGTTTCTCATTCACGTGCTTGATTATCAAGTTTCTTAGGATTTAAGAAATGTAGAGTATTTATGCTTCTGTTGAAGAGGCAACGTCTCTTCACAGAGGCATCGCCCCTTCACGAAGAGGTGAAGGAGGCATCACCTTTTGGTCAGGAGAAGAGGCGTCGCCCCTTTGACAGAACTCTGCCTTTTATGTCTTAATTTTTGACTAGTATTTTGCATGTTTGGCATGATTTTTGCATTTAATTTGTTATATTTCTTGAAATTATGTGTGATTCCTATGTTGATCAATATTGTTTCTATGTTATTTTCCTTTTTTGTGTTATTTAGTGGATCATTTTATGATTTTATGTTCATTTATTTTTGTGAATATTATGTGTTAATGATTTGTAAATGTTATTGTTGCTATTGTATGGAATTAACTTGTATGTGTTGCAGGAACTATTTGGTGATTTTTAATCACTAGATGTTTGCTTTATTTATAATTTTTTAGAGAATTAATTTATATAATTAATTAGTTTATTTTTGGTTTATGTATGGTTTATTTTTAGTATTTTTATGCTTATTTACACTAAAAAGTTGTAATCCTTAATCCTTCTCCTTTTTTTTTATTTAGAATGAATGGTTGTAAATTATTTTTATTTTATTTATTTATGATTGAATGCCGGGGATATAAGCCTGAAATGGACTAATGTGCAAACTTGGAATAAAATATAAAATTGGAAACCAATCGTGATTTGCATGTCAATAAAGAAATAAATTAATAATCAAAGGTAATAAAATACAAAACACACATGGAGGCCAACCGTAAGGTTTGGTGGGCATTCCAAAAGCTTATACCCAGTTTCTGAATTCGATCTCTGATGACGGCTTCTAGGAACCTCCGTGGAATCCAGTTATTGTATAGTGTGCCCTAGATTTCATCCGGGTGGCGACTCCATCTCCATTTTGGGCCTTAAGCCCATTATGTATTTCCTAGTGAGCCCCGAGCTCATATAGTGCCGTGGTCGCCTACACTTGGGCGTGTGACCAAAACCGCCGCTTACAGTGGCCACTCTATTAGGGATAGAGAAATTGATTCCAAGTGTTTTGTAATTTATCATCTTTAATTATTTTTGTATTTCTTTCACAAATTTTGCATTCATTACACGTTTTCACACAATGCACTCCAAGTCCTAAATAAACCGACAATAATCTTTACTTTGCTGCCTGTGTTTCATTCAAGCCTAGTGGTGAGGTATTTGATTATTGTCACTCATAGCTTGTACCTATCCATATTGCATGGACCCTTGAGTGGGGAGATGTAATAAATGTATATAGCCGTGGGAGTCAAAGCTTATTACCCAAGACTCAACTCATGTAATGACCTAGCAATTTACACTAAGTTCTTTTTTCCAAATGCATGTGTTTTATGCCATATGGTAATCCTCTAAATAAGGGCCCAACCCATTTCAAAATAAGCCTTGACAAGATGGGCCTTTCATGCCTATTATCAGCCCATTCCAAAGGGGTCTTGATAAAATGGGCCTTTGATATCATTCCTAGCCCATTTAAAATGGACTTTGGAATTATTTGGAGGAATTACCACTTGTTTGTATAGTCTTGAGAGTTATCTTGTATTCGTTGATTTTATTATCCCTCATTGATAATCAAAACCTAGAACAAAAATCCTAGGATAAGGAACTCACCGTTGAACATGTGTGTGGGAGAAATAAGGGTGGAGATATCGTTAGAGAGCTTTTTATTTTGTCCTTTGATATGTGTATATATGTTTTGTTTTCCTTATTTCCTGTAGGCTTGCATTTCATGCATACACCCCATGCATGTTTCTAACCCTCACTGGTTACAGATATAGATCCATAATAGTTTGCCAATTGGAAGCGATCTGACACAGGCTGTCTAATTAGAATATGTAGAGGGATCAAGATGGCCAAATTTGATATTGAAGCCTTCAAGGAAAACTTGAAAGCTAAAATGGCTGAACAAACCAGGGAGATCATGAGAGAAATGATGGGGGAAATGATAGGTATGGTTTGACGGGAACCACCAGCACCACAATCGCCAGTGCCTTAACCACCAGTACCTCAACCTCGGCCTTTTGAACTAGATGTCAAGGTTCCTAAAAGACAAAAAGTAGAAGATGATTAGTAGATAGTATTGGCAGAACTTATTATCCGTCAGAAAGAAGATGCCTAGGGAAATATGAAAAAGCCAAATTAGGCTAAAGACCTTGTAAAGTCTATGGCTTAAATGTAGCTGATGATAAAGGAAAAAGGGATCGATGCCCCAATGAGCTATTCCGAGCTGAGCCTAGATAAGGATGATGATCCCTTACCACAAAAGTTCAAGTTTCCTAACATGAAGAAGTTCACTGGCACAGAGGACCCCCACCTCCATTTAAAGCAGTATGTGACCCACATGAAGACAACTAAACTAACTAAAGCACAAATTATGAAGCAATTCCCGCTATCTTTGGAAGGAGCACCCATTAGATGGTGTTATGCGCTAGAATCCCATGTTCAAGTTGATTAGGAGGAACTATATGCTGCATTTATCAAGCAATATAGTCTCAATATTTAGATAGAGGCTTCTTTGAGAGACTTGTAGAACCTAAAGCAGAAATTCAATGAATCTTTTATGGATTATTTGATTAGGTGGAGAGCTAAATTAGCATAGATGAAGCAACAATCCGCGAAATCTGATAAGCTAGTAATAGCTATGGAAGGGTGTGTACTCCCTCTCTCTAAGAAACTAAGGGATTTAAGGAATCAAAACTTTGAGGATTTGTATAGGTTTGGATTACATAAAGAATCAGACCTCGCACAAGAAAAGAAGTTCTTTAGTGGAAGATCTACGAACAGAGAAGGGTTTGGGTTTGGCAACGGAGTTGGGCTGAGCAGTAATATACAGATCAACGTAGTCAGGCAATCCCAAAGGTTTTCTAATTTGGGAAGACCCCTCTACAAAGCCCTAGAAAAGTTAATTAAGAATAACCTTCTACAACCTTTACCTAAATGACCTCCTTTCCCAAATGCTGACCCAAAACTATACTGCAAGTATCATCAGAACATCAGGCATGATACAAAAAGCTACACTCACCTAAAATAAGAGATTCAAGATTTGATCGATTCAGGCAAAATAACTGACCTAGAAACCAAAAAACCAAATACCCAAAATAACCCTTTACCCAACTATTGAAATTTACCACCACCAAATCCCTGTATCTTGATGATTAACACGGGCCTAATAGAGGAACAAGTTATTAATTCCTTTGTCAATGTTACACCTACCCCATCAAAACCACAACTAAAAAACCTAAATCTGAGATAGTAGGATGTTGAGTCTTATGTAAATGTACTGGATATTTGGAGTTTTGATGATGAAGAGGGAGAAATAGTTGATCTGTGGAAGAACAATGAGAGGAGAACATCGCAGTTTATTGAGAAATCAGAGGAGGGGGAGGAAGAAGTGAAGAAGGCTGAGGTAGAGAAAGAAGGAAGTAGTTCAGAAGTGGGATCAAAGAAAAATGAGAAAGTTGAAGAGATTATTAAGGCCAGAAGTGACGAGAAAACTCTTGCCTATATTTAGGAGCTGCTTATGAACTCCCAGGCCCATCGAGAAGCACTAGTTTTTGCTCTCGATCATAAGAAGATACCTTCGACACACACTCTAGAGCAAATGGTGAACTTGCTAACTGAAGGTCCTCAAGGGATAATTGTGTTCACAGATGATGACTTACCTTTAGAAGGAAGAGATTATAGTAAAGCCCTATTTATAAAGGCCGAAGTGAAAGGCTAATTGACATGCTGTGTCATGGTTAATAATGGGTTAGCCATCAATGTGTGTCCTCTAAAGATCCTACTGAAGTTGGGCTTGACGGTAGCTGATTTGAAACCCTCTGATGTAGTCATAAGGGCTATGATGATACAAAAAGGCTAATTGAAGGAACTTTTCGGGCTTTAATCAAGTCTGGACCTATTGAAGTTTAAGTTAACCTTCATGTAATAAACATTCTAGTCACCTTTGCTATTCTTCTAGGAAGACCATAGTTCCATCCTTTCGAGGGAGTGCCATCCATCATTCATCAAAAGATCAAATTTCCACATGAGGGGAGGGTGGTTATTATAATGGTTGAGATAGAGGCTGCAGTTGCTACATTGAAACTAGCTCCTATTGAGATCCTAAACATCCTGAGTTTTGAAGTTTGTATGATTTATGAAGATGAGCTGAACCCAAAGATTGTTAGTATGATGAAGAGTATGTAGTTCATACCTAGGGTAGGACTCGAAAAGAATCAATAAGGCCCACCAGGATTCGTCGAACCCAAGGTAATGATTTTGAAGCATGGGTTAGGATATTCAGGGGAGGATGAGTCTGATGAAAGGGAAGAAACCTAGGGAAAGTATGGGAAAAGCATAATTATGGCTGAGTCGAAGGAGTAGATGCTTTAGGAAACATTTATGGAGGAAGGTGCTAATTACCCCTACCAAGGAGTTCTTGAGCCCTAATGATCGCTGAGAAATTGGCCCTTGAATTTAAAATCTTCTTTGAATATATGGATGGGAACCAAAAGCCTGTTGCTGAAGAGCCCATGGTAGAAGAGCTAGTATTGACTTTGGAATCAGAAGGGGACATTCCTATAGTGGAGCTGAAGGATACTGCTAACCAGGAAGAGGAATTTAAATTCAAAGCCTTTGTCCTTAATTCTATTATGGATGTTTTTTTATGATGACATTGACCTTTCTGTTTTTAATTTGTTTGAGATTGATGACATTTTTCTTTCTAAAGTTAATGTGATGAAGTCTGATTATGCTTACTTGTACGATGTGTTTCCTAATGGTTATGCTATATGTGATGATCATTTCATGCATATGTTTGACATTAATTTAGTGTAAACTGAATCATTTAATCTAGGCACAAGTGATAACCCTAAAAATATACTTATTACTTTTGACTTAACTCCTGATAAGAGAGAAAAAATGAAAGAAACTCTTAAAAGAAGATGGAAAGTATTTTCTTGGGGCTATGAGGATATGCTTGGGATCGATGGAGAGATTATGGAACATAGGATTCCCATGTATTCTCACATCATACTGATAAAATAGAAAAAGAGAAGACTAAGGCCATAATGGGCTCTCCTAGTCAAAGAAGAAGTAGAAAAGCAACTGAAAGAAAAGTTTCTAGAAGTGGTAAATGACACCCAGTGGTTGGCTAACATAGTCCCAATTCCCAGGAAAGATGGTAAGGTCAGGATGTGTGTGGACTATAGAGACTTGAACAAGGCTTGTCTTAAGGATGATTTTTGCTTACTACATATTGACACCTTGGTTGACAGTGCAACTTCTAGTGCCATGTACTCCTTTATGGATGGCTTCTTAGGATACAATCAAAATATGATGGTAGTGATTGACAGGTTGAAGACTTCTTTCATCACTGAGTGGGGTGTTTACTATTACATGGTTATTCCATTTGGATTGAAAAATGTAGGAGCTACTTACCAAAGAATGGCTACTATACTACTGCATGACCTAATCCATAAAGAGATAAAAGTGTATATAGATGACATGATGGTGTAGTCTTTGACCAGAGAAGAGCATTTTGAAGCCTTAGATAAGTTCCTAGTAAGAGTTGAAAAGTACAACTTCAGGCTAAATCCAAAGAAATGTGTTTTTGGAGTGATGTTTGGGAAACTATTGGGAAATCATAGAGCATCCCCTTATAGACCATAGGCGAACGGAGCCATAGAAGTAGCCAATAAGAATGTGAAAAGAATATTGGCTAAGATACTGGAAAATTACAAAGATTGGGCAAGTTATCTATAGTTTGCATAATGGGGATGCATAGAACCACTGCTATAACAGCAACAAGAGCCACTCTGTATTCTTTGGTATATGGATGTGAAGTTGTATTGCCAGTTGAGGTTGAAATTCAGTCAATGAGGGTTCTCCTAAAGTCTAAAATGCCTAAGTACCAATGGGTAGAAAGCTGATTGGTATAGCTAACTTTATTGGAAGAAAAGAGATTGAAGGCTATGTATCACTCTCAGTTGTACTAGAAAAGGATAGCCCAAGCTATAATAAGAAGATTAAGCCAGGCAAGATAAAAAAGGGTGACTTAGTCTTAAAGCTCATTAGGCCAATCATGATTGATCCACGGGGGAAGTTCAAGCTGAACTGGGAAGGTCCCTATCAAGTAAAGAAGTTATTTTCAAAAGGGGTAACTATTTTGTTTGATTTGGAGGGAAATTAATTCAGAGAGCCCATCAATATAGACAAGCTTAAGAACTGCTTTCTATAAAGTCTCACTAGGGAGAAAACCTTAAAAGAGGTTGCCTAGGCAAATGTTAGAGACAGAAAAAGAAAAAAAGTAAAAGGTCCTGTTGGATTGAAAACTTAAAAAGGCGGTCTGGGCAAAAGTAAAGGACATGTAAAAGGAGAGAGAGAGAAAAGAGAAAATAGTTAGTTGGAAAAATTGCAAGGGCGAGCCAATTAATGACAGGAGATATGTAAGAAGCATAATTGTATAGTCATATTGTGCTTAAATTAAATGGAATGGATTGCCTTTATTATTGTAAACATTGCATCAAATGCTTATTACACATATGTTTAACTCAAAAGGAAATCTCATTCGACAAAGAAAGTATATAAAAAGACTTTTTATAAACTGATATAATATTGTCTGCTTCTCTTGTGACTCCCCTGGGCCCTCGATGCCTATAATGCCACTATCCTTCTATTTCTTATAAATTCATCCTTTTTTTACTTATTATAGTTGAACCCACACCTTGTACTGGTCATCGGTAGACTGATCTCCATTATAGTTAATGAACCTCTAAATGATCCTCTAAGGCCAAGTAGAAACTAGGTTGTCTAGAAAATTCTGAGAAAGAGGCCTTAGTTCAAACTCATGTACGAGCTCCACAATCCACTATTGCTGTCCATATTGTCTGCAAAGCCGAGCTAGATTATAGAAGGTAGCAAAATGGAGGCCGACCAAAGGAACACAATAGGTGTAAGACTGGAGAGTCATGTGCTGTAGTCTCCACCATGGGCACATCCATTAAATTAGAGTGTTAGGGAATGTAGATAACCAGCTGTGGATATCCTTTGGGATAGGATGAAGTCTCCTAGTGTGACAGTGTTTGGCCTTATAGTGAGTAATGTCTCTAGGTGGTTCGAGGAATCTTAATTTCTTTTGCAACCAAGCCTGTAGAATTGACAAATGTATAAGAATGATGGAAAGTAGGAAATGGTAAAAGAAAGAAGAGACTTGACTCTAGTAGAAATGGACTCCTAGAGAATCTCTTGGTCACAAAAAAGTTATCAAGTCTGATAATGGTCTTAACCAGAATGAGGGGGAAAGGGTTCAATCCACTCTCCACTTGGTCCAAAGCATGTAGGATCTTTAGGTCATAGTTACTAGAAGAGGAGACCAACAAGAATTGAGTATATAGGCAGAGTGCCATCATTCAAGGCTAGGGAACCTCGCTGCTTTCTATAGCTGCTACTGTCTCTACAAAAGGGCTAAGCGGGATTTCATTGCCAAAAATGTGACAAAAAGAAGATTGAGGGGACATATTTAATGATCTTGCCATTTGGTATTTGATGGTGTGCGAATATGGGGTTGCGACTAAAGGAATAATAATCTGTTGAGTAGAATCTATGTGAGAGCCTAGGATAGGTTTAAGTTCCTCTAGCAGGAGGCAGATCTCCACTGTGTTAAACTAGAAAACATGTTTTTGAGGATCCCAAAACTAAGCAAGAACATGGAGAAATGAGAAGTTGATCTTCCTAGCATGCAAGGATCGTAAGGCGGATAAGTGAAATGGCTCCATTCTAGCCCATGACTTACCATCCAAACTTTTCAGAATTGGTTGTAATTGTTTCAATCTTCTCTCAGTCATGATTGGGGGTCATAATGCTGTCTGGGAAAGAAGAATAGGGGGAAGCAGCGAGATGAGGAAATTAAGGATTTTAAAGAAGATTTAGGGGTTTTTATAACTACAAGGAAGTCGTGTAGAGGCGTTCACCTCTACGATCAGGTAACACCTCTATGAGAAGAGGTGAATCACATGTCACCTCTTCACATAGAGGAGACGCCCCTTTAAAGAGGCAATGCCTCTATGACAAGTAGAGCAGATCGCATTCTTGGTAATTTTCTAAAGTTGTAATATAAAGAGTCAGAGTAGGGCATTTCATAGATAAAAGGCCTTCATTCATTCAAAATTCCTCCAAGAATTATCAGTGCAAAATATAAAGGCATAAAAAAAGGGTCAATCAAATAAAAATTAATTTAAACAGATAGAAGGCAATAATGTAAGGCCTCCAATATTTCTAAATAAGGATGCCCCTATTCTAATAAAAAATCTACCGAGGGTCCTCTCTACTCATTTATGTCATACTCGTCAGCCTCCTTATCAGTTGGCTCTTTGACTAGCATGTCCGTAGAAGCATCAGTGGGATTGTTCCCATCATCCCTGCTTCTATCCTCAGACTCCTCTTCAACTGCCTCCTCCTCCTCATCGCCCTTGACCTAAAGAGCAGTGAGCTAGTGCTCTAAGGCAGTGATCCTAGCCTGGCTGGCCTCATTTTAATCTTATTGAAGCATAATAAGAGGTAAGAAATCATGAAAGCATGCATACATATGGAAATGAGCATATTTAGTGTGTACCTTCCATTACTGCGTCACTTGCATCAGGAAGTCCCTATAGGCCTCAACCACCAGGTACATGTACTCTCCTTGATCTCGAGGTATCTGATCCATTGATAATTTTAGAATTAACCTTCTGTTGTAAGACTTCAGAACACAGTTGCTAGAGAAGGAAACTTACATGGGTAGTAGCCTTTGGGAAGAATGCTGGCTCCAAAGTCATATCTAGCATTAAAAACTGACAAGAGAGATCACCAAAGGGCATCTATCAATGAGTTAGTAGATTATGAGTGGTAGTGAGTCTGTCGGCCACTACTAGGGATTGAGAGCTAGAGGGATTTGTTGAGGATGGCACCCTAGAAGAAGAGCCCTCACCACTAGGAATGATGCATGGGCATTGATGAGGCCTCTCTTGTGCAGAGGGCCTAAGGCGAGGAGCAGGTGCCTTAATAGCTACCTAAAAGATGAAAAATAAGTCAAAGAATAGCATCTATAAGTAAATATAAAATAATAAATAAAAAAAACATTGCATGCTTACTTGAAGTGTAGGCTAAGGAAGGGGCACTCGTTGTAAAAGATGAGCTCGTATAAAGTCCACATAATGAGACTTCCTCCTCTCACAATAGTCTGTACCATCCTCTCCCTATAGGACATGATCGAGCTCATCTCCCTTTAACTCATGTGCCCAGAAGATATGCCGGGGAGGAGCAAGAGGTGGATGCCTCACTCGTGCACTTGACCACCACTGATGTATCCTCTCCCTAAGGAACCACACTCTACAATTAGGGCCTCTAAGCAGAACCCTCTTCTTAGATAGGGGGATGGAGCGAACCATGGCCTACATCCACCCAGCCTGAGGGCCGCACAAGTCTAGGCATAGCTGTAAGAATAAACAAGTAAGTAGGTGAATCCGATTAATGAGTTTATTGCTATTTTTAGTTACATTTGTAGGTACATACCTTGTCATAAGTAAGTGCATTTAGTCGCTCACGATGGATATGAATGTGAGCCACAGGCCTTCTCCAAGCTCGATTGGGACCCCACCTCACCATCACAGGGAAGGGAGTGTCAATGACCCTGGTAGTTCCTACTAGCAGCTCCAACTCTAAAGCCCAGTCCTATGAAAGAAATAAGGGATTGTTAGTAAGATCGAATAATGACTATTGGAATGGAATATGAAGGGAGAAAAGAGAAAATAAAATCCTAGTATGGCGTGCCAAAAATTACAATGTCATCTAGCTCTACGCACCAGCTCATCCATGCTCCTGTAAAGATAAGCTAAGGTGTAGTTGCCCCAATCATAGGTTGCCACCAAGTCTAGGTCCCTCAATGGTATTAAAAAGCTCAAGTCCATAGAGCTATCTATATATGTGTAGAGAGTAGTACCCAGTAGATAAACAAGGAAAGTGCGTACCACCTAATCAATCTGTAGGGGTGTAATGATCGCCTTAACTCTAGTACGGGTGTAGAAGCTCCTGATCAACTTGAGCTTCATTGTGTGGGTCCCCTTCATGTCTAGGACCATCCTAAGCAGACATTCAATGAAAGTGAGATGGTCGAGAGATAATTGATGAAGGCT
Organism: Mallotus nudiflorus; assembly: GCA_947683625.1. Taxonomy (NCBI): domain Eukaryota; kingdom Viridiplantae; phylum Streptophyta; class Magnoliopsida; order Malpighiales; family Euphorbiaceae; genus Mallotus; species Mallotus nudiflorus. The sequence goes on from CANTUR010000009.1 coordinate 10,878,773, forward strand.
GGCATCGAGGGGAAAAGAATCTCTAGTATAAGCAATGTCGGTAACTGCAGCAAAGGCCACTGGATCTAGGGTGAACTCCCCAAAAGGAAGATGAAAGGTGTGGGTGGTGTCAGACCACCTCTCCATCAGGGCATGCAACGGCTGGTAATCTGTGTGCTCTTGCTATACTGGGAGTGCTAGGATAAAATTGGAAAACCTAATGTTATGAATATGAGTCTGTATGGCCTTAGGAAGGTCATTATACTAGATCCATGCATTGTTAAAGTTCCCAGCACCCTTGAGGGTGTGGGCATCGAGCTAAGGGAGAAAAATAAGGGAAAAAATTAAAAAAATTGGTACAAACCTCTTTGGTGGCCAAGCCATAGATATGGGATCGCACGTCTGCAAATAGGGGAATCTCATCTCTGATACTGAGCTCAAAGCTCTGAGAAGGGTGCACTGTAGGTGTCACTAGGTCCCACTTGGCAAAATCTAGTATATGTGGCATCCATGTTAAAGAATATAGAGAATTAGAGAGAAAGAGAAAATGGAGGAAAAGAGACAAGAGAGAGAATTAAAAAGGTAAAAGTGACCGTTGGAGAATAAAAGTGAGAATTAATATGGTTAGGGTGAGAGAGGAAAATTGAGAGAAAGGAAGATGAGGAGAATAGGGTGAGGCCCACCTGATGAAATAAAACATCGAATGGCCTAGGGCCTAAAAATAAAAAAGAGAATTTTTGCATCATTGCTCGTGTGTACCCCAAAATTGATCTTTGGACAACAATGATTTGATTAAAGTATCAAAAGAACAAGAGTCTGGTTAGGTTTGAATTCCTAAAGTGCATAAAAGAATAAGCATTTGGTCAGGTTTGAATCCCCAAAGTGTGTAGAAGAACATGCGTCTGGTCGAGTTTGAATTCCCGAAGTGCACAGAAGAATAAGCATCTGGTCAAATTTGAATCCTCGAAGTGCATGTCTCAAGAGGTGTCTGTCAGGTTTGAATCCTTGAAGTGCATTCTTCTTTTACTAGGTAATCTTAGGCAAGGAAAACCTAGGTTTTATACCAAACTATAATGAGTAACTGATCGAGCCAAAAAAACTTGAGGATCTCATCTCTTTTTCCTAAGTGGAGGTTGGGCCATGCTCAAATTTTATGCCAAACTATGATGAGTAATTGATCGGGCTAAGAAAACCCAAGGAACACAGTTACATTTCATCTCATTTTACTGAGTGAAGATTGGGCCATGCTCAAGATTCATGCCAAATTTATAATGAGCAGCTGATCGAGTTAGCTTAACTCAAGGATCACGACTACGTTTCTCTTCTATCTCTAGTGAGTGAAGATTGGGCCATGCTTGAGATTCATGCCAAAATTATTAATGAGTGACTGATTAGGCCTGAAAAACCCGAGGATCATAGTCATATTTTGAAGATGAAGTTTGACCTTTTGGGTTTGAATTCTTGAGACTAACTGCCTGAGCAAAGCTAGCAGGTCAGGTACGATGTTCTTACTTTTTATTATTTGATGTGCATGATGCTTTTTCAAAAATTATTTTCAAAAAATTCAATTTTTTAAAAAACTAAGGGGGCAAACTGTGGACACTATCAGTTTCATCGGCCCGCAGTAAAAGCCCGATGATGATAAAGTTTGAGTTTTGAATGCAAGGGGAGCCCAAGAGTTTTCTAAAATCAACTCTGAAAGCCCAAACACTAAGCCAAGCCCATAAAAACCACGTCCAAGCTTAAACACTAAGCCAAAGCCCAAGCCAATCACCTTTTGATCCACGGGCCTTGACCTAGCCCAAGTAAAAAGGTGATCGCCTTAATAAAAAGGCGTCGCCTCTTCACCCTAGGCATCGGTCAGGCAAGGCCTCATTAAAGAGGCACCACCTCATCACACCCACTCTCTGAAGCATTAAATGCCATTAATGGCAGTGGTTGGAAGTCCACCTACTGAGATTTGGTCATTTTTGGATGAAAAGAAAAGGGAAAAAGGCAGGAAAGAGCCTAGGGAATGAAAAAAGGCAATGGGAGAGAGTGGGAATAGGTTTTTAGGAATTTGGAAAGGAGAAAATAAGAGAATCTTTAAAAGGGAATGTGTGAAAAAAGATAACATTTGGCTAATTGTTAGAAAGAAAAGGCCTGAAAGAGAAATAAATAGAGAGAAGAGAAAGAAAAAAAGAAAAGAAAGAAAGGAAGAAGAAGGGAGGAGACTTGAAGGATTAAGGGACTTGATTCTTGAGAAGAAGAAGGAGCCTACTTACATTTAAAGCCACTCTTTCATCAACCAAATTCAGAGGGCTTAGTTAGGAGCATCAAACATGTCCAAATAAGTGAGTCTCTCTATTTTTAAGCTTTATGTTTTTATCTTTATTAAAAGCTTTGATTTGTTGTTATTTTATGGGTTTTCTTAAGCTAAATTACTTATTTGAAGTTATAGAGAAGCATGGTTGCATGAGATATTGAATATTGACTGTTGGTACTTGTATATTTGTGTATGTTTCTCATTCACGTGCTTGATCATCGTGTTTCTTAAGATTTAAGAAATGTACAACGTTTCTGCCTCTGTTAAAGAGGCGATGTCTTTTCACAGAGGCATGGCCCCTTTATGAAGAGGCAAAAGAGGCATCGCCTCTTGGTCAAAAGGCGATGCCTTTTTAAAAAGGCATTGCCCCTTTGACAGAACTCTACCTTTTATGACTTAATTTTTGACCAATATTTTACATATTTGGCATGATTTTTGAGTTTAATTTGTTATATTTCTTGAAATTATATATGATTCCTATGTTAATCAATATTGTTTCTATGTTATTTTCATTTTTTGTGTTATTTAGCAGATCATTTTATGAGTTTATGTTCATTTATTTTTGTGAATATTATGTGTTGATGATTTATAAATATTATTATTGTTATTGGATGAAATTAACTTGTATGTGTTGCAGGAACTATTTGGTGATTTTTAATCATTAGATGTTTACTTTATTTATCATTTTTTAGAGTATTAATTTGTATAATTAATTAGTTTATTTTTGGTTTATGTATGGTTTATTTTTAGTATTTTTATGCTTATTTACACCAAAAGTTATAATCCTTAATCCCTCTCCCCTTTTTTTTTTATTTGGAATGAATGGTTGTAAATTATTTTTATTTATTTTATTTATTTATTTATGATTGAATGTTGGAGATATAAGCCTAAAATGAGATTAATGTGCAAACTTGGAATAAAATATAAAATTCGAAACTAATCGTGATTTGCATGTCAATAAGGACATAAATTAATAATCAAATGTAATAAAATACAAAACACACACGGAGGCCACCACAAGGTTGGGTGGGCATTCCAAAAGCTTATACCTAATTTCTGAACCCAATCTTTAATAATAGCTTCTAGGAACCTCCATGGAATCCAGTTGCTGTACAGTGTGTCCTGACTTTCATCCGATTAGCGACTCCATCTCCATTTTGGGCCCCAAGCCCACTTTATTTTTTCTAGTGAGCCTTGAGCTCACCCAGTGTCATGGTCACCTACACTTGGGCGAGTGACCAAAACCGCCACCTACACCTACTATATACAATTATATGAAAAAGCTTCATGAGCTTAATATGGTGAATGAATGTTTGCCTCCAAAGGAGAAACTTATGGCACATACTAGAGCTCTTCTTTAGGCTACCAAATGATGTGCTCTATGAATAAATTTGCCCTCCCTATGTATTTTGTCGTGTACTAGTTCTTACACTTATGAATAAAATTATTGGTTGTTGGCAAAATATTTTAATTACCATTGGAGCTCACAGTTGGTTGAAACTTGAAAGTGACCTACAACTAATATAATTATTACCTATAATTTTCTTTATATATATCTTTAGTCATTTTAATGAAAAGAGAACAAAATTTTTACAATAAAAATAATGACTGTACAAACTATTAAAAGAAGTTTTGCTCTAAACTGATATATTAAAACAAAAGACAATATTAAACATAAAATTATGAATGGAAAAAGTGCTCCAACACATTCAATTCATTTTGTAATTAAAAAAATTTAAATTTTAGATAGATCAAATTAATTTTTTGTAAAAATAATATTCTCTCTCTTAAATATAAGCATAAAATCAAAATGTTTCTTTTAAATCCATAAGTCTCTCATTGAACAAATTTTTCACAAAAGGATTAAAGAAATAAGGATTTAGCCCTCTATCTAAACAAAATACTATCTATATTTATACAAAATATCTAATAAGCAAGTGCATGAATTTTGCCACATCATGCTTTTAGTGCCATGTGGCACTTTGAAAGTTTTATAGGTTCTTTGCATTGTTGCTTGGTGTTACTGTTGGGTGCTTTAAATATTCAATTGATTTCTTTCAGTTATAAAATGATGTAGCAGTGGAAAATTGATGGTTATAAAAGAGGTTACACTTCTCCAATAGACATAGAAGCTAAAGTGTCTTTTTTTCTTCCTTCTTTTTTCTTCGACTCTGTTTTCATTAATGATAAATTAAGAAAAATGCAGAAATCGTAGTGCCTAATGACTCCCTCTACAAGAATTTCTTTCATTGTATCTATATATGTTCCAATTTCATTTTTTTTTCAGTTTTATGTTTCTCCTTTGTGTTTCTCAGAGGAGGTAAATAGCCTTTACTATGAGAAATGCGCTTGAAAGTTACTTTATTTATCATTGAAGTAGTTAATCATAGCAATTCCAAAAATAAAAAAATTTAGCATGATTTCAATGGCTATAAAGTTCTTTTCGATGAGGTAATTCCTTTGTTTGTCTTTCTATTTTTTTTTCAAGTTCAAAATAGGATGCTAATTTTGTTTTAATGTTGACATTAATGATGATTAGATGAAGCTTTTTGATGATTGGGTAACTGAAGTATAGCATTTGGAGATTTGATGCTTTTCCCCTACAGTGTTTATGGAGAAAATCTATTTAGCATCTAGTTCCATTCAAGTTGGAAATACCATGAACATGAAAAATGAGAAGAGGAAGATTATGAATTTCATATCAATATCTTTGATGTGAACTAAAGATCTTTCTAAAAAATGTTAGGAATAACAATCAACAGTGAATGACAGTCATGTTTTTGCACCCTCTTGTTGTGGAATCCAGGTTAATTTCCACTAATAATAACAAATTCACCTTGAGAACTATTACTCAGGTGACTAGAGTGTAAATGATTGTACTAAAAATCATGTCAAGGTAGATTCCTAGGAAAGTGTGGTGGGACATAATGGCCCACTTAAATACTAATCTCCTAAATAAAATTTTGCCAGGATAAGTAATTTAATAGCACAATAATTCATGACAAATATACCTAACAATAGCTATAAAATAGATATAAAAGAGAACACCAAAATTTCATAAGGTTCGAACAATTATCCCTATGTCCTCAGACACTACTAAAATAATATTTCACTAATTTGAGGAAATATTACAAAAAAAGAGAAAGAATAAAATGCCTAAATATGGAAGAAAGGATATCTTTAGGATATATTTAGGAGATGTTTGGGATATGGGATGATTTTAACAAAAGGGTAGAGGAGTTCTTTTATAGCCTAAGGACTCCATTAATTTTTCCAAAATTCCAATGTGGGAATTTTTCCATAAAACCAACAAATCTCCACTTTAGCAAAATTCCATATAATTCTCTCACAAATCCAATCTTCATTAGTGTTTGAAAATTCCAATTTTCATTTTATAACAATATTAATAAAGTCTAAACAATGTTTAAATTTCACCACTGTTACCACTTTTGTCATTATATTATTAAGATTCTCAATGGTCTGAATCTTTTGGATTATGACTCAACCTTCCACAATTACATGTACAAAGTGATATCGAACATCGATGTGCTTTGTCCTTGCATGATAAACCTAGTTCTTTGCTAAGTGAATAACACTTTGGCTATCATAATGCACTTTGATGTGTTTCTGCTCCATTCCCAATTCACCAAGCAACCCTTGAAGCCAAATTGCCTCCTTCATAGTGTTTATGATTGCCATATACTCTGCCTCTATAGTAGACAAAATATCTATTGACTGTAAGGTGGACTTCCAACTGATTGGTGCCTTTGTAAAAGTAAACATATAACCAGTAGTTGATTAACGCTTGTCCAAATCACTAGCATAATTAGAATCATTATACCTAACTATACACTGACTATCTTGCTTGTCTTGTTGAAATGCCAAACTAACATCTATGATGTTCAAAATATATCGTAGAATCAATTTCATAGCTTGCTAATGCTGCTTTCCAGGATCATGCATATACCTAGTCATAACCCTAACTGCCTGTGAAATATTGGGCCTCGTACATACGACTGCATACATTAAACTACCAACAACACTTGTATACGGTACTTGGTACTTTTGATATGTATTCCCATTCTACATCATTCTTTGGTGACATGGATGCATTAAGCTTGAAATGAGGAGCAAGTGGTGTACTAATTGATTTTGACTTCTCATTTATGCCAAACTATTTTAGTACCTTCCTCAAATATTCTTTCTGAGATAACTAAAGCCTCACCAATTTACTATGTTTAGTTATCTCCATGTCCAGAATCTTCTTTGCTTCATCAAGATCCTTTATCTCAAACTCCCTATTCAATTGAGTCTTTAATTTTTCAATTTCTGTGTGACTCTTGGAAGCTATCAACATATCATCAACATAAAGAAGAAGATATATATAGGATTCATCTTTTAGCTTGCGCAAATACACACCATGATCATATTTCCTTCTCATGTACTTTTGCCCTACCACAAACTTATCAAATCGCTTATACCACTGCCTCAGAGATTGTTTTAATCTATACAATGATTTTTCTAATTTGTATACCATATTCTATTTTCTAGCAACTTTGAATCCGTTTGGCTGAGTCATATAGATTTCCTTATCTAAGTCTCCATGGAAAAATGCATTTTTGACATCCATATGAACTAGTTCCAAATCCAACTACACTACTAAAGCCAACAAAATTTTGATAGAGGAATGCTTTATAATTGGAGAAAATACTTCATTATAATCAACTCCCTCTGTCTGAGCATAGCCTTTAGCCATCAATCTTACTTTATAACAAACATTATCCTTATTAAGAAATTCATCTTTCTTTGCATATACCCATTTGTACCCAATTGCCTTTTTTCCCTTCGAAAGACTAGCTAGTTTCCATGTATGATTCTTGTTAAGTGATTGCATTTCTTCATTCATGGTGATCCTCCAATTTTCATGTTCTAAACTTTTGACTACTTAATTATAAGTAGCAGGAATGTCATCAATTGCAATCGGTGATGCATAAGTGATCGTATTAGCATAGCGAGTAGGTAGTTTAATGGTCCTCTTCGTTTACTGAGTGCAATTGATTCATATTGCTATAGAGCGTCTTGGGTCTGAACCTCTTCTTCATTTGACTCTTCTTCTACCATAGGAGAGTCATCATCAGTTTCTTCATTGGTTGGGACAAATAAGTTGACATCAAACTCCACCTGTTTGGGAGTACCATCTATCAGCTCCATATAGAAGTCACCTTTCTCAACATGGTAGGTTCATAAAAGGTAACATACCTACTGAAGATTATAGCCTTTCACACTAGATGTGATCCCCATAAAGATTGCCTTATTTGCTCTTAAATCCAACTTTGACTCTTTAACATGGGGAACCAAACACATGTAAGGAATTATAATCTCTAGTAGGTTTTCCAAACCATTTCTCTAATGGTGTTTTACCACTAATAGCAATCAATGGTAAGTGATTGACAAGGTGACAAGCATATACTATAGCCTCAGCTTAAAATTCTTTGCCTAATATAGCATTGGACAACATACACTGAACCTTCTCCAACAATGTTTGGTTTATATGCTCTACCACCACATTTTTTTTATGGTGTATATTTGACGATGAAGTGTTTGACAATAACTTCATCTTCATAGACTTTAAAAAATTTATCATTTTTAAACTCTGCACTATTATCTGTGTGAAGATGTTTGACTTTTCTTCCTATTTGGGTCTCCATCAACTTTTTCCATTTAAGGAAAATTCCCAACACCTCATCCTTTATCTTCATTGTATACAACTAAACTCTCTAAGAACAATCATCAACAAAGGTGACATAATATTTTTTTCCTCCTAATGAAGCTATTTTGGAAGACCCTTACACATCTGAATGAATATAATCCAAAATACCCTTAGTATTATGAATTTTTGTTCCAAATTTCACTCTTGTCTTCTTCCTTTTGATGCAATGCTAAAAAAAAAATCCAATTTGCATGCCTATGCTCCTTTTAATAATTCTTAATCTAACGACAATTAAGGATTTTTCTCCAGCATACCCCAAGAGCATATGTCGTAGCCTAGTTGTTTCTAACTCTTGATCATTAGTAGATGCTGCCACTATTGTTGTCTTAACAATTGTACTACCCAGAAAGTAATATACATTATTTATTTTTTGAATTCCCTTTATTATTATAAGTGCACTAGAGATGATTCTCATTATCTCATCTTTTGCCCTTACTTCAAAACCTTTTGACTCTAAGGCTCCCACAGAGATGAGATTCCTCATTAAATCTGGCACATAATGAACACCTATTAAGGTTCTCATTGATCCATCTTGATTTCTCAAGCAAGTTGAACTAATCCCATATGTGAAAGAGGGACAATATTTACTGTGTATACAATTCCACCTTTTAGTTCTTTAAAATTAAAAAACCATTCTCGATAGGGGGTTATATGGTTGCTACAAGATGAATCTGGCAACCATAAACTAAAGTAGTTAGCTGATGGTGTAACATCAATTGAGAGGTTTGAATTTGCATAATCACACTCAGCTACATTTAAGACAACCTTTCCAATTTTAGCCCTCTCCTTCCTTCATTCTGACTCTGTGAATGACCTCTAATAACTAAAGCTTCTACTTCTACACTTATGTTTTCAGGCTTTTCTTTCTTTCTCAATTTATAACTATACATGGCAGCAGTTACTTCATTGAGAGACACAACAACCTTCCTATGAAGTAGAGTAGTTTCAAGATACTCAAACTCATCATGAAGCAATCCCACAAACATTAGAGCTATATCTTCATCTTTAAAAGTCACACCCATATTCATTAGATCAGTTACCAGTTGATTAAAGCTAGTAATATGATAATTCATAGTGGTACCTAAAATATATTTGAAGTAAAAAAATATCTTTTTCATGTAGAGCTTGTTCTGACTATTTTTCTTTAAGAATTTCGCCTTTAGTGCCTTCCACAATTTACTTGTAAAAGTTTCTTTTAAAAATGAATACTTATGCTCTTTAGAAAGATCCAATCGAATGGTACCATATGCCATTTTATTGATTGTCTTCCATTCTTTCTCCTCAATATCATTTGGTTTCTTTTCATCAATGATAATATCTAGACCTTGCTGAAAAAGAGAATCTAAAAACTCACTTTGCCATAAGTTGAAATGACTGGTGCCATAAAAAATCTACACTGTAAATCTCACATTTGTCATATTAGTTCTTGCCAAAATTGAAGATGTTGAAGCTGTTGACATTGATGTGGATACTTTTGTGCTGTCTACCATTTTTGCTGTAAATTCTATTTAATGGTTGTCGATGCAAAAAGCCAATTAGCTTAAGGAAATTTTTTATGATGCGGAAGATTAGCCTTAGCCGTAACCATAGAGCATACTAAATTAAACCAAGAGCTCTAACACCAATTATTGTGGAATTTGTGTTAATTTTCACTAATAATAACAAATTCACCTTGAGAACTATTACTTATGTGACTAAAGTGTAAATGATTGTACTAAAAATCACCTGAAGGTAGTTTCCTAGGAAAGTGTAGTGGGACACAATGGTCTACTTAAATACCAACCTCCTAGATAGAATTTTACCAAGACAAGTAATTTAATAGCATAATAATTCATAAAAACTATACCCAATAATAACTATTAAATAGACATAAAAGATAACACTAAAATTTAACAAGGTTCGACTAATTAGGCCTACGTCCTTAGACATTACTAAAATAATATTTCACTAATTTGAGGAAATATTACAAAGAAAGAGAAAGAATAAAATGCCTAAATATATAAGAAAGGATATCTTTGGGATATATTTGGGAGATATTTAGGATATAGGATGATTTTAATAAAGGGGGGAATGAGTCCTTTTATAGCCTAAGGACTCCTCCAATTTTTCTAAAATTCTAATGTGAATTTTGCCATAAAATAAACGCCTCTCTCTTATATATGTCTAGTGAGATTAGTTGGTACATTGCCATAGGACCAAGGCATTATTGAATTGGCTTATTCGGTAGCACTTGCATAATGGTGTGGAAAGGGAATTAATGATGGGGTGAAATGAAGCAGTTGGAAGATCTAATAATAAGAGGTAAAAAACCAGTTTATAATCACTAAAAGAAAAAACATATGTTTTTTCTTGGCCATTTTATATTGCTTCACTGCTCTTTTTTTCTTCAATGGCTACTCAAAGGTCATCACCTATAAAGGTAACTTCTGATTATTCTATATCTATCTCTGCATTTCTTTCCCTTTTTCAAGAAAAATAGGATGTAAGTCTGATATGTTTGGATTGGCTCAAAATTTATTTTATTTTGAAAAACATGAGTAGATGTTATTGCCTATGAGCCAAACAAGCCATTAGTAATAGAAGATGTACAAGTTGCTCCTCCTCAAGCTAATGAGGTTCGAGTTGAGATTCACTTCATTGCTCTTTGTCACACTGATGCTTACACCTAGAGTGGTAAGGTCCTTACATTTCACTATTTTCTATATTTATTTGGAAGAGATAGTTCTTTGCATAATTTATAATTCAATCTAACTCTCCATTATCTCTATTCTCTCCATAAGAGGTATATGCATATAGTTAATTACTTCTTTTATTTTAGTTGATTTTATTGTATTTGAATTGATTACTTCTTTTTTTTTTAATTTTTCTTTTGCTTCTTAGGTTGAATTTATGGTAGAATTTGAATTAGTAGAAATTATTCCTAATCTAAGAATGGATTCTCTCAATTTTATCTTTGTAATTTCTTTATCTTTGTAATTTTATATAATTTGCTTTGAATAGTAGCTATAATTGTATTTGTGATTTTCTGGATTTAATAAAATGACAGGGTGATTGTGGCCCGTTTTATCCCCAACTAGCTACTCAGACACCATTATGGTTAGCATTAGCTTTCAAGTAGCATGGAAAGTGCACAATTAGACCTCGTCAATGGATGTCGATTAGTGAGGTTCTTTGTATATGTATATATATGCATAATGCGCATCAATTTTTCATTATTAAAAAGTAAGAAGTTAGTTGTATTATATACCATCATGTGCTTTTGTAAATGTGTTATTATATTTGCAAGTTTCTTTCACTTCAGAAGATGAGAGAGCTATTGAAGGCAAGGGAATTGGTCAAAAGTTAATTGTTAGGCCTTACCAATCATACTCTTTTGAACTTGGTGGTACAAAGTTTTCTTGTGATGGTAAGAAAATTTTGTTTACAGTTGGCTCTTTACCTCAAAACAAGTTGGAATTCACAATAGTGCTTAAAAAGTCATTTGCAAAATAGTTTATGACTTTATCATTCACTTATCTATTATGAATTAAAATATTTTATGCCTACAATTTATGTTCTATTACCTGTTGCATGAAAGTAAAAATAGGAGTCCATATGGTGTTGAGAGCCTACTATAACTTTGTAGAGGTCAAAGTGTTCATTTCATTTAAATTATTTTAAAGTAGAAATAAGCTATACTGCTATAATTCTCTTGAATTCTATTGTTCTTTCTCTAAAAGGAGTTAAGGCAGATAATAGTACTCAAAGATGCTTAAGATTGTTAAATATTATGTTGAGGCAGCAAGCGACTAACATGAACTATAGTTTCTCTCTCTTTCTCTCTCTCTATGTATAAGTGTTCGATTATTTTATAATTCTTTAGCCTTTCTATCTAAATTGCTTAAATATTAAACAAGGGTTGCCTATTGGGAAGGCAGTCATTCTTTCATGATGATTTAAGGAACTTTACTGATGTTAGAGGGGGTGTATTTGGCGTTCGAGTTTATAGTAGGTATCATTCTCAAGGCTTTTGGATCCATCAGTAGTAAGATACTATGTTTTATTATTTACAACTTTTGATGTGTATAGTTTTATGAACTTGAAAGGTTTAACTATATATAGACATAGAATTATGGTACACATTTTGGTGAAGTAGCACTTTATATTTGCTCAAAAGTATGATCTATTAACAATGTGGAAAAAACATACATAAAAAATCGTGTAGCCATTGGGTAAAATAGGAAGAAGATAACTTGCTAATTGGAGTGGAAATTACATAATGATATATTTTACTTTCATTAATGAGAAAAGAAAAAAATCAGCTGAAAGTTGTGTTTAGTATGAACTATAAATTTACTATGAAGGTGGATTTATTATTACCTTCTAAAATAACATAGGTCTTTTGCATTAGGCATGTACAAGATGGTTTATTAAGCAAAACTAATTTTTAAATGAATTCACAATTGCTTTTTTTTTTCTATTATAGTGAACAAGTAGAAGGGTTAAGCTGTTGAAGGGATCCGTTGGTTCTTTAAAGTTCATCACATTATAAATCTAAAGATGAATAAAGAAAGACAAATAATGTAGTGAATGCATCTCCATATAGAAGTGACTTTGTACAATAGTTTTAATTCAACTTGCTCTCCAAATTAAGTTCTACAATAGTATAAATTGAACTTTATTGTTAAATAGTTAATTGTTAAATTCAAGTTTTCATTGAAAGAAGTAACGTTCACCGTATAGAAACTAGTCTCTCATTTTCGTCATCTATGAGAAATGTAGGAATATAGAAATTCATCGTTTACAACTACTGCCAAATTTCCCATCCACATATCTTGATCCTTACCAACGGTAAGGCCAACCATTCCCATTTTAGCTTTTGTAAATAAGTTCAAACTTTGGCCTGTGAAGTTCTATACATTTTGTGTAGATCTATGATTAAAGTTGTCTATCCATTTTGTTCACACATTTGTTAGAAATATTGCAATTATTCTTATTTTTCAATTGAATATATATATGCAATTTAAACATATAATTAAATATAACTTCATTCCACATTTTAAAATAAAATATTTTTATTAGAAAATAGACTTTTGCATATTGCATGGGCAATACACTAGTTTATTTAACAAAAAACAACCAAAACAAAAAAAATATGGTGAAATAAGTAGGTAAGAGGAAGGGAGAATTCGATTCTTTTAATTATTAACTATAATGACCGTCATATTTAATAGGTATATAGTTATTATGCATAACGACAATCCTATTCGTGAGGTTCAATTTTGATATTTAAATTGCATAAAAATGTTATCGATAAGTCTATTATGATTGAATTAAATCATTATTGGGTGTCTTTCAAATTGTTTTCTAAAATTTTTTAATCCTTAAAAATTTTAATTTTAGAATTTAATCCATAAATCTCTAATACCACCTAGGGTATATTAGCTCTTATTATGTGGAATCACCATTCAAACTAATTTTCAAAATCTTCCTTATTTCCCATAGCTATATAAAAGTTATGGATTTATTTGTAAAAGATAATTAATTTTAAAGTATATTGATAATTTTGAATTGTTTAAAAACTGAAAAATTTTTGTATAATTATCATTAAATATAAATTTTAATATCTAAAAAATTAAAATTTGGTAAATGAATTGAATTAAAGTTAAAGTTGAATACGGTTTCTCACATTTTGACCTGATTATCATTCCTTTTTCAGAAGGGACAATAAGGTTTCAAATGGGCCCAAACTTTTGTTTGAAAGCTTGTTATATTAACAAGAAAATGATTACAGTCGATTGAGACTAGGGACCTTTTAAAAAAGCAACTAGCAAAGCAAAATAGACCTTGAAGGCCAACTATTGATATAGAGATATAACCACTTATCTTATACCCAGCAAACTAGAAACTAAAAGCAAGTCCAAAGAAAAATGTCTAGCATTATATCAACCTAAATGTTGATGTATACTTGTCATTTTGGACCAAAACATTGAGTTCCTTTAGAAGATAGTTACTGATACCACTGCTACATTAACATCGATAGCCAATAAGCTGCCTAATTTATTCTTCTTAAATAAGCGATCTAAGTTCTACTATTAATCATAATTTCTCCTCTTATTTGGATTTCATCTACTATTACTGGATACTCCCAATTTATAGAATCATTACTATTGTTTATGGCCTCAATTATCTCTTTTAAATCAAATTCTATGATTGAGTCCTCTACAACATAATTGAAAATAAGCCTAACTGCTTCCCTGATTGCTAAGACTTCTGCTACTGTAGTTGAACTACATGAAACATTCATTATCACTGCCTGAGTAACCTCACCAGCATAATTTATGCATATAAAAGCAAGTGTTCCTTTCTTGTTCTTGCTGTCATAAGAAGCATCACAGTTTATTTTAACTTAGCCTATTCTTGGAAGACTCTATTGGTAAGTATTAATGTTTGTCTATTCTTGTCTTAAGGTTATTAGTTGCTCTCCTTTTTGCATTTTAGAAAATTCAACCCATTGTAGCATTATCTTCTTCATTGCTGACTCTGGATTGAAAATCTCTCAATTGAACACTTTAGTGTTTCTATGCTTCCAAATTTGCCAGCAAGTGATCACTGCCAACTCTAGACCTAGTCTTAGATCTGACTTACTTAGCAGCTTATGTGTTTCTTCCCACCATGATTTGAATGATTGGAAACCTACATTTTCCTGTCTATAAATCAGAGAGGAACCAAACCAAAATAACTTAGCTTTTTAACATAAGAATAGCATATGTTCTAGAGAGTCATCATATGTAACATCTTTGACCTTAACCATAAGCATTTCATCTAAATTTGTATGCATTGAATATAATTCACTTGAACATATACATATCAAATCATTCCATTTGACTTGAGTATGTGTAATATAGGATGTATTTGGGGCTGATTCTGCTTGCTACATCTGGAGGCAATTTGATATTTCCTAGTTAATATAAGGACCTTAAAGGCTGAACTAGATGAAGTATAAAACATGAAAGTTTTTCATTTATATGTTAATGAAGTTACTAAAGAAGGGTTTTGCAATTAGACTTTTATAACTTGAGAACTTCTAAATTGAATGAGACATGCTCAAACTATTTCTATGCAAAACACAAGTCTGAATTCAAAATTTCACCATTAATAGTGTAGAGCTTATATTATGCTAATTTTTGGATATGTTGTAGCAATGTGTATCTAGTTCTATAGGAAAAAAGGAATCAAGTAATTTGGAAGTGTGTGGTGAAATTTATTTACTCTTATGTCTAGCAAGGTCAAGTTGTCCAATAAGGAAGAATAAGCATAAATATTAGGCTTACATGTATAAAACTTATCCTAATTGCATACTAAGCATGAACAGTCATTATAGACATATTCTTAATAAAATATATATCATATTTTAAGATCTCAAAGCATTAGGGAAGCTTGAGAAGGTGATACGAGTCATCCATAGAGTATTTGACATCTAGAAGGTGAGTGTAAGCATTTATTAAATTCTTAGGTGAAATTGTGTGTTTGAGTTAGGTGTGAGCAAGTGATGAATGAGTTATAGTTGGATTGAATACATGTATTCTATGAGATTTAAAGTGAATTTCCATTTGATTATTCATATGTGTATAGTTTATTTATTGATTGGTTATATGTATACATATGTTTTTACAAGTTAAATGCAAATATTATGATCTTAATGACTATTTGTTATGCAAACTTATACTTGAGCACTTGCATACGGATATAAATGAACATTGTGACCAGCTTGGCAAATATTTGTAATCATATGGCAAATGTAAATGATAAAAGAAAATCACATGATTCACATGTTATAAGCTGGCCAACAAAATTAAATAGTAATTATTTAATTTTCAAGCTATAAAAAATTAATGAATAATTCCTTAGCACTTGTATTTGAATGAATCATGCTTGTATTTTGTTTTGATATCATTTATTTTCTTTTGGTACCTTTAGAATTTAATTGATATTTATATTCATTGAGTTGTGACTTGAAATCGTAATTATTTTTCCTAGATAGTGAAGCTTGAGGTGTGACCATTTTAGAAGCATATTACATTGTCAATAAAGAGTGGAGCAAAGTTTACTAGTTGAACCTTCACTCTCTCTCTCCTTGTATCATAAGCATAAACTTTGATAAGGAGATATGTTTTGTACTTATATGTAAATATAACTTTTATGCATTATATGAATGAAAATGTTATGATCTTTTTTGTGTTTAAATAATATGTTGACTTTGTTTAATCATGATATAGTTGCATTAATATGCTAAATAAAGACTCGAGGTATTTAAATAGTAAAGACATAGAGTGTTATATCATTTTCCTTATAAATCAAGCATTTTAGATCATAAGCACAACCTGTCTTCACCAAATTGACCTTTGTAGTAAGGAAATTTTTAAAGCAGTGTCATATGAAGAACTTTATATTTTAAGGTACTTTTAGACACCATATTTCCTTATTTGAGCTTTGAGATGTATTTGGGCAACTACCTTGACTATTTTTCTCACTTTGTTGTTTGAGATAGTTGTATCCTGAACGAATAGAGTTGTTCCCATTCTTTTTATAATGCCACACTAACTTTCCCATTCTTTTTGTAATGCCATACTAACTTATCCTCTCTGCCTTTACCTTTGATTCTTCAAATAAGTATTTTAGAATGTTTATTTTCTATCTATATTAGTAAGGGTATATTAAGTCTAACGCCAATACTCTACCATATCCAAGAGGTGTAGTTCCCTCTCCTAGCTTCTTTAAAAGTTATTTGAGGGAAGTAAATGATCTTCAACAATCTAGAAGTTAGAGACACTAGATTTTGCATTAGGTTTTAACCATCCTTTGCTAATAGGGAAATATTAAAATGTTGTAATTCTTTAAAGCCCAAGTGTAGATAGCAGGGGTTAGCGCGCATCCAAGATTTTAGCAACTGCGACATTGTTTAGGCTCAGGGCCTTAGGGAACACACTACTATGCCACAAAGTCATAGCATGGAGAAGAGGAGTCGCCACCCAGGGTAATAACTGGGACAATTTGATTGGCGATACTCAATTCTATAAAAGAAAGTTAGCACCATAACCAGGAGATTCTAGGAACGGAATACTAACTTCTCTTAGTCTTGTGTTCATTTATAATTACTTTATAAATTATTACTTCATTCTCTAATTACATGTAATATTATTAAACCCTATTTGAACATCCATCTAACCTTAAGGCATATAGTTAATAAAATCACATATAAAAATGCATTCAAGTGTGTCGTCCCTAAGTCTAAACTAAGTTTAATGAAAGTTAGCTAGATTTACATTTTTTATTTACAAATGAAATGGCCTAAAGGTGGGCCCACATTTTAATTAGTAAGCTTAAGTCTATTTGTTTCAATTATCTATAGGGAATGGGCTTAAGTCTATAAAATTTTAAAGGAAAAGTTAAATTAGTGGGCCTAAATCTAACTTGATTTTATTTTAAGTGAAATGTGGGCTTAAGTCTATTTGTTTTAAAAGTAATGAATTTAAATAGGTTGAGCTAAATCTAAATAAATTTTAATTAACTAAAAATGGGCTTAAAGTCTAATTAACCTAAAATTGGCCTACATTGGTTTTAATTAATTAATTAACCTAAACCATTTATAAACCTATTTTAAGTGAATTGGACCTAATCATGGGCTTGGGGCCCAAAAAGGATAAAAACATAAAAAATAAGCCCAAAATAAATAAAAAACAAAAAATAGATTAACCATACATTTTAGTGATTTTCTAAAAAAAATCATAAATCAATTTCATGAAATCCTAACTTTAATCTATTGTCATTATTGATTTTATGAGGTTTTACCAAGTGAAGCTCTAATTACTAATCAATTTTAAGAACATGAAAGTAAATAATTACTATTCCTACTATTGGGGTTATTACAATTCTTATGGTGTAGAAAATTAAGAGAAAATTAATTACAACCCAAAACTAAAACAAATTATAAGAATACAAAAAATCATAAATCCTAAATCCTATAGGAGTTTTACATATCATAATCCATGGCATTCCATGGATTCTTTAGTGTAATTACTGCCAAAATCTCATTTTACCAACCTCACCTCCAAAACATCATAAAATATAAATAAAAAAATTAATTAGTAATGAATCAATGAAAAAATAAAGAAAATAAAAGAAAAGAGAAGAGTAGAAGATGTTGTGAAAATGCTGTTTAAATGCCCCTCAGATTGAGATTGCCACCATTTTGAGAATTGATTCTACGTTTATTGATTTCTGGACTATTGAAAACAAAAGAGCGTGCTTTGTTTTTTCTTGGAGTGAAGAAAACTGTTTTTTTTTCTCTATGATTTTTTTAAGGTTTCTACGCAGTTTGGAGCCGGTCCCTCACTCATATAGTCTCTAGCTTTTTAAAGTAGAGACCTGCGAGCTGACTTCCTCCATTTCAGGAACATACACTATCTCTTAATTTTTTAAAATATTTATGTGTTCTGAATACGTAAAACCATAATTATTTTTTAAGAAAATATTTAGAATTAATTTTCAACCAATTAGTGAACGGAAAAATACTAAAAAATGATCAAATATACTAAAAAATTGATAATTTTTTGTAATGTCGATCGACATTAGGCAAATGTCGGTCAATATTAGCTAATTGTTGACTGGCAATTTGCTTATGCAGTCCCAAAAAATTAATTAAAAAAAACACTTCTAAAATCACTTTTTGACAATTAGGTCCAAAAAAAACTACAATATAGTCTTTGAAATCTCAAATTTCAATGCTAGAGATCAATTTCTCGATTAATTTTTTCATCATAAGGGCTTTCATTGCACTATACACAATTGCATCATGGAATTGGGTGCTTACAATTGCCCCCCTTTGTCGCTATTTATTTGACAAATTATGGCAAAGTAGTAGAAGCACACAATTTTAAAGGAAAGAACTAGGATACCTAGTTGTATCCTAATTGACAGATTGATGCTAAAATTGCTATGCAATTTTAAGCGAATGTAATGTTTATCAAGTCTCACTATATTTCCTGCGGAACATCTAGTGAACTTTATGCAAATGAGTTTTGTTGTATTCCCTATAGGACATTTAGATAATGAATTGAAAGTCTGTTATAGTTCCTATGGAACATCTAGCAATGATGAATTGAAAATCTGCTATAGTTCCTATGGAACATCTAGCAATGATGAATTTTGTTATATTCCCTATGGGACGTTTAACGATACACACTATATTCCTTGTAGGATGTCTAGTGATAATGAGTTTCATTATATTCCTTATGGGACATCTAACAATGTACACTATGTTCGTTGTAGGACATTTAGTGATAATGAGTTTCATTATATTCCCTGTGGGTCATCTAACGATGTATACTATATTCCCTGTAGGACATCTAGTGACAATGAGTTTTATTATATTCCCTATGGGACGTCTAACGAAATGAAGCTTGCTATATTCCCTGTGGGATGTCTAGCAAGAATGAGTTTCGTTATATTCCCTGTGGGATGTCTAACAATGATTTTTTTTTAAAAATGCTGTAACTATAGTATAGCTACTAGCAAAAGTGCAACTTTCAAATTTACTATAAATCTCGCGAAACGTCTGGCAAATTATAAATTTAGCAACTTATGTCATAATTGCTATGCAACACATAACATATTGAAGATTATGACTGTTATGCAGTACATAACATAATCATGTGCATCATATGAATTTAAAATCCTTTGATTGAAATAATGCATATAAAATGGAAAAATTGAATTATGTATTTACATTATGTATTCTGTCCTTGACTGAGAATCCATAATAAATATAAATGAATGTATGCTATTAATGATTAATGATGTGGATTTTGATAAATTAATTAGGAACTAGTTCCTAATTAAAATGCAATTGTGGATTGGATTGCAAAAAAAATAACTTAAATTTAAATGCAAGCATATCTAAGGGACTA
Source organism: Mallotus nudiflorus (assembly GCA_947683625.1). NCBI lineage: Eukaryota > Viridiplantae > Streptophyta > Magnoliopsida > Malpighiales > Euphorbiaceae > Mallotus > Mallotus nudiflorus. Next base: position 10,898,775 of record CANTUR010000009.1, read on the forward strand.
AAATGGACATTTTCCATCTTATTTATTACTTCCCTTTTTGCATATCTCATTCATTTCTCATTTTCTTTTCTTTTTGTTTTCTTTCCTTGCATTGATTTTCATTTCTTGATTTCTTGATCATCTAACGTTCAATTTACAATATGTCAGATCCTATGGCTGACCGACAACATAGAGTATGTAGGAGAGTAGACATTCCAGTAGACCCAACCATTCAACCTCTTCATTTTCCTTAGAATAACCTTAGACTTCAAGAAGGCTCTTCTATTCATCTTTTGACTTACTTACACCTCCATAGTTGTATATATGCTGGTAATGAGGTAACATTTCCTCATTTCTAATTATTCCTATAAATAAAATATCTGTAAAGCTAGTAGTCAGAATAAATTTCAGAATGCAAACTAGTATGCACATTATTCAAACTAGATTAGAAATTGATAAAAAAAATTCATGAAAAATCTTATCACATAGTATTTTGGCTTTGGGTATACTGTATAACTGATCAAACATATGAAAAATAGTGTTAAAAGGTTGAAATTTATTCTGTATGTAAAGTCAAATTGAGATTTGCTCAAATGTCGATCGACATTAGGCAAAAGCTGATCGGCATTTTGTTATGTTGATCGACTTTTCCAATTTTCTAATTTTTAAATTTTTAATTAATTAATTAATTCAATTTTATTTATTTATTTATTCTATTTCCTGAATCCTTGAATTTTATCTAGCGAGCGATGAAATTCACAAGCTATTTTCACATAGCCCGAGAATTTTACGAGTTGCTAGATAATGTAGCATAACTGATATGGGCTTCTGAGTTCAAACATTTCATTGATGCGCATCCTTTAGCTCGAGGCAAGTCTGATCGTTATTCTTTATTTGCTCTGATTAAGCGATGGATGGACACTACCCATACTTTCCATACCCGTGTAGTCAAGTTGACTGTTTTGCCTATAAGTTTTTCCACGATCACTGGGATTGCTTTCAGAGGGACTCCCATTTCCTTCGATATCGGTTATTACAGTCTCCATGAGCATGCAAGAAGTCAGTATGTGCAAGATTTGATTAGGTTCATTCTAACTTAGAAGAATTGAAAGAATGTTCTTCTTTCATTGTTGGTTGAGGGATTTAGATGCCTTCGTACCACCACTCCTTGTCAGATTACTCATAAGGTAAGGTGTCTCCTTCAGATACTATTGGGTACGACCCTTTTTTAAGAGATCGATCATAAGGTTAGTATTGCTCTGCTTGGCCCACTCCATGACTTGGGGTTGCCATACTTGATTGGGGATTTGCTGCACTTGCTTATCTTTACTACAAACTGGACACTGTCTATAGAGGTATTATTACGATATGTGGCTTTTGGCATGTCTTGCATGTAAGTAATCTTTTCTCTACTTGTCACCATCCATACTTTCTGTATAACTTGCTGACTTATTTATTTTTCTCTTTCAGATCTGGAGTATAGAGATTGGGTTGATTAGGGGCTTTGATGCTATCAGTTTTGACAGGAGTCTTGGGGCTCTTCCCATTTAGCTAGTGCCATGAACACTCTTCAGACCTATAGTGATCAGTTGAACACTGTTGAGTGGTTCCTGGTAAAAAGCAAATTCATCAGTACTTCATCATTTAATGAAAATAAAAATTAATTAACATGATTTTGTAGATGAATTCTAATTGGTTTGTGGGAGCTAATAATGTCCAGAGATATGAATTTATGGCTGGTGTACTACAACTGAAGTCTATGAGGGTTTTACTCCTTAGATATCGTTATTGGATGTGGTATTTAGGAGAGCGAGAGCATTGCTTGTCTTCCGGACCTTCCCGACATCGTATTCCATCTGATGTCCCTTCTTCTATATTGTGCAGTTCTCATCTGACAGGTTTAGAGCTAACAAAGGCACTTTAGGGATATGATGCTTCGACCTTCCTCGAGCAATCATGACATTACCAGCAGTTCATTCGTAAGCATCTCTTAGAGCAGATTCCTATTGACTGGCTGAGGTAATCTCTGACAATTTCTTATGTTCTTTTTTGGAATTCATGCTTAATCCATTCTTCATTCTCAGCTTGAGGAGATTGGCTCTCTTGTTGATGAGGTAATGGAGGAGCAGACTAAGATTGCTTTGGGGATTGAGACCATTCCTAAGTTTGAGACTGTTCCTATTACTGATATTGCTCCTGATTCTGAGGGTCTTAAGTTCAGATCTAGCCATGCACATTCTACTCAGCATGTTGGAACTAGTCATGATGGGGCCTTTGCTGGTGTTATCCTTGGTGATGTTTCTCTCCCAGGTAGCTCTATGTTCTACTAGGCTTCTACTATTTAGACTCCAGTTGAGTAGCAGATGCATTTTAGCAAGGCTCAACTTCCTAGTTTTTTCCTTATGGATACATCTCATGTGAGTGCATTTGATTTATTTCCTGCGTCAATTTATATACTTGATATTGACATTAGTAAAACTTTTACAAAACAGATTCCCTGAACATAGGTAGAGAACCTATATGGACTTGCCTCATCTTAAAGATTATTCACTATGTAGGTTACAGATAGTTGGAGGGTAAGTATATACATTGGGAGTGCAAATGTATGCATGTTATGGATGAAATGCACATGACCTGTTATTTCCTATATGTACAGAGCTACTCTAGTGATATGGAGTGTGAGATCGAGATGCTTCACTGACAGTTTGCAGGTTCATACATTGATCCTCATGGCACTCAGACTTCATCTATCAAACCTCTGGACACCTTTCATCAGGATGATCCTACTAGAGGATGGAGCCCATGGCTAAATTCTAGAGCCCAGCATGATTGATCTAGGCTATTAGACTTTTCTGTCGTACTACTGTGTTATGAATTCTGTACTATTTGTATGCACTGTGTTAAATTGGTCTGTGTCTTGATATGAATTCAAATTCCTTGAATCAGACTTAAGTAAATGGATAAAGATTTTAGATAATTAGAATAATTAGATAATTAAACTATTTATCCTTTTTCAATCATCTATCCTATCCATTTATCCTTATCATTTATCTATCATCCATTATCTATATTGATTAGAAGAATCCTAATTCCATCCAAATTCAACTTCTCCCCTTATAAAAAGCTCAAAAGGGAACTAGTTTGACTATTCCTTTTTCTTCATTCTCATTATGACTTAAGCTTCTCTCCAACTGATGAAAAAGTTTCTCAAGAGCCTTAATGGTGATGACTGGAATAAGCTTCAACCCTTTCATATCAAACCCTTAAAATCTTTTCAACATCTAAAGATAAATGATAATGTCTTGCATGCTACTAAAACATTCTAGATCTTAAAGGACCGTGTCTTTAGGTTCATGGTCAAGAGTTATTTCCTATGATTAAAGAATTTATTGCCATCCTAGGGTGCTCGTTCGACTCTACTGCTGCTATTGCCCTGCCTAATTTAGGTATGCAATTCCTAGATAGGCTTGTTACTTTCTTTGATATGCCCCTTGATGATATTTATCTTTTTCCTCATAAATCTAGGACTATCAATTTGTCTTCCTTAATTACTGTGTGTGAGACCAAGGATAAGCATAGTGCTGCTTGGACTAGAACTGTTGCTTTCTGCCCTTACACTTAATTTCTCTTAGTTTCTTCCTATAAGGATGCTAATACTAGGATCGGGGTTATCTTAGCATAAGTAGAGACTGGAGCTGTTCCTATAACTATTATTCTTGTTCAGACCATTATTGGGCTAGATAACTTCAAGGTCCAACATCGTCTTTCAAGTAGTTTACTTCTCCTCTAGGTATGTAACCAAAACCCTTTTTTTTTACCTTAACTTTTGCCTAAGCTGCCCTCTCAAGTTTTTAACTTAGCAGGCTTGCCCTATTTTTTACTTAAGCCTCCTTTTTAGGTTTTCAACTTAGTGGGCTTTCATTTTTTTTGTTTATTTTTTCCAGATTTGGTTACAAGAGAAGCTAAACTTTCTTGCTATTCCTACTAACTTTGTATCTTATTAGGTTCATCAACTGCAATCTCACCCTTTAAAGGTGAAGGATAGGCATACTATAGACAAGTGGGTGAACTGGTTACAAGGCATTACAAACGCTGAGATTACATGGATCTACCCCTGGTAGAATCTAAAATTTATGACCCTTGACCTATATGATCATTATGTTCCCATCCTAGTGCTGCATTTCTCAACTTTCTTTTCTCCTTCTCGCCTTTGTCGTTAGTATGGCCACCCACAATTCATAGTTACCATTCTAACTGACTTTAAAGGCTTCCCCCTCAGTTAAGATTTTTTTGGATAGGGTTAAGAATTTATAGCCTCATAGGATTCTTGAGCGGAACGTACACTTGGATGCTGATAGAGCTACTAATGATAATTATAAGACCTGGGTTGCAGTACAAGCTACGGAGCCACTAGGATTCTCTAGATATAAGAGGACTCAAACTTTGCATAATGAGTCAAAAAAGAAGAAACACAAACATCAATAGGAATTGGTCTCATAGAGCTGATTTTAGGCTTTCATGTTTTGTTTTCCTTCCTAGTACTTATGCATTTTAAATTAGATAGAACATGTAATGTTAAAAAAAATTCAATTTCAAGAGGATTCATTAATTAGGGCCAATATGAGTAAATTTATTACATCACCTAATAGAACTCCTATTATCAACTAGTATTTTCGGATTTTCTAGCTGAATATTTTTCTCTCTCATTTATTTACCCTAATTTTTGCTTGACTAGCCCTTTATGGGTTTTCTAGCTAGCGGGATAATCTCTTTTATTTTTATTCCCTAATTTTTGCCTACTAGCCCTTTATGGGTTTTCTAAATAGCGGGAATGTCCTAACTTTTGCTTGACTAGCCTTTTTAGGTTTTCTAATTAGCGGACTTTATTTTATTTATACTACTTTTATTTTATTTTTTACAGGTAGTATTTCTTAAGGCAATTCAGGTTAACATGCTCCATGAATTCATTCCCTTCCAGATATGATATCTTTGCAGCTCCCTTAGGCAAAACCGATTTGACTAAATACGACCCTTCCCAGTTTGGTCTGAACCTTCCTCTTGGATTAAATACCACTGCTCTGGACCATTTTAACACTATATCCCTAGCTTTTGTCTTTCCAAGCTTAACTTTCTTATTGAATGATCTCGCTATCCTCTTCTAATATATATGAGTATGAAACAAAGCATCCATCCTTTTCTTGTCTAGAGATACAAGGTGATGATATCTCTTTTGTGCCCATTCACTCTCAGGAGTTTTAGCTTTCGTGACAACTCTCAAGGATTTGATCTTTATTTTTATAGGCAAGACTGCTTCACAACCATACACTAAGGAGAACGGTGTTTGGCCTGTGGCAGTTCTAGCTGTAGTCTTATATCCTTATAAAGCAAACAGAAGAAACTCATACCAATCTTATAAGTCTTAACCATTTTAGAGAGGATTTTTTTGACATTTTTATTAGCTGCTTCTACTGCTCCATTAGCCTGAGGACGATACGATAAAGACTTATGATGTTCAATCCCATACTTCTATAATAATTCTACTATTTCTGCCTGAAATTGGACACCATTATCTGTTATAATGTGATGTGGAACCCCATACCTATAAATAAGGTTTTTCTCAATGAATCGTGCCATCTATTTTGCTTTCATGGCATTGAAGGACTCAACCTCTACCCATATAGAGAAGTAATCTATTACCATGACTATGTACTTATGACCATTTGTTGTTGTTTGTCTTATTTCTCCTATGATATCAATTCCCTAAGCTACAAAGGGCCAAGGTGACGATAAACTATTTAGTACTGTAGGAGGAAGATGGTTAAGATTTCCATAGATCTAGCACTAGTGACACTGCCTCACTATTATGATACAATCCTTTTCCATACTCATCCAATAATACCCTTGCCTGAGTATCTTCTTAGCTAGGGTTATTCCATTCATGTGAGAACTGTATGCTCCTGCATGAATCTTTTTCATCACTTCTTTAGCTTCATCTTTCTTAAGACATCTAAGTTGCAATCCATGTAGCATTCTCTTGTATAATACTCCATCATGACTTGCATAGTTAAGTGCAAGAACACGAAGAGCATATCTCTCTTTTGAATTTGCTTCATCCAAATACTTTCCTTCTTCGATGAACCTCTGAATACCATAAAACCACTGTTTCTCTTCAGGCCCTATTTGAACACTCATAATCTGCTCTCCTCCATAACATGGAGCTCCTGATTTCATGATCACCAAAGGCTTCATAGTTGACCCAGTCACACTATCCCACATCAAAGAGAGTGTTTCCAATGCATATGCTATCTGATTATAGTCTCTTGATAAATGGATAAAGAGGCATTTATTGAAGTTATTTGTTAAAGCTTTCAAATAACAGATATAGGGTTTCAACTTTTCCTCTTTCACTTCCTATTCCTCATTAGCCTGGCTAACAACCAATATTGAATCCCCATAAACCAGTAATTCCTTTGCCCTAACTGCTAAAGCTGCTTCAATCCCACAGATGCATGCTTCATACTCGACCATATTATTCATCACCTTGAAATCTAATTTCTTTGCCATTGGTATGGTTTCTCCTTCTAGCATAATAAGAATTATTCCTAATCCAACTCCTTTGTTGTTTATAGCCCCATCGAAGTAAAGCTTCCACTCTCAATGCTCTATGACTGTCAGGTTCTCATCCAGAAACTCTAAGTTCCATTGTTCATCACCTTCTATCGCATTTTGAGCTAGGAATTTTGCTACTGTCCTTCCCTTGATGACTTTCATGGTGATGTACTCTATATCAAATTCAGTTAGGAGTACTAGCCATTGAGATATCCTTCCAGTTAAAGCAGGCACTTAAAATAAGTACCTTAAGGGATCTATCTTTAAAATAGCTTGAACCTTATAGGACTGAAAATAATGCCTTAATTTCCTTATTGCCTAGATTATGATCAAACATGTCTTCTTTACCAAGTCATACTTTTCCTCATATGGTAGGAATTTCTTACTGAGATAATACACTGCATGCTATATCCCTTCTAGTCCTTCTTGTGCTAACATTGCTCCCATCAGAATTTTCCTTTAAGGCCAAGTACAAGATCAATAGCTTACCTTGCCTCGATGGCTTTAGTACAGATAGATTGGTGAGATATTCTTTAATCATTTCAAATGCCTTCTGAAAATCATTGTTCCACTTTAATCGTTGGTTTTTTCTCAAGAGTTTGAAGATAGGGTCACAAATATTAGTAAGCTTTACGATAAACCTACTAATATACTATAACTTGATAATAAATCCTCTTACTTCTTTTTCTATCTTTAGTGTCAAAATTTCTTGAATAGCTTTCACTTTATCTGGATCCACTTTAATTCCTCGGTTGCTAATTATATGCCCTAACAATTTTCCTGAAGTAACCCCAAAAATGCACTTCTTCGGGTTGAGCCTCAGATTGTGCCTCTCAATTTGAGCCAAGAACTTATCCAGAGCTTCAAATTGTCCCCCTCTTATTTTCAACTTAACGATTATATCATTTACATATGCCTCCACTTCCTTATACATCATGTCATGGAAAAGAGCGGTGGCTACCCTTTGATATGTTGCACATGCATTCTTCAACCCGAAAGGCATAATGTTGTAGCAATATGTCCCCTATTCTATGATGAAAGTTGTCTTGATCTTATCCATAACTACCATCATTATCTGATTGTACCCAGAGAACCCATCCATGAAGGAGTACATTGCACTTGATGCTGCACTATCCACTATTACATTGATGTGAGGCAATGGGAAGTCATCCTTTGGACATGCTTTATTTAGATCCCTGAAATCTACACACATGCATACCTTACCATCTTTCTTGGGTACCGACACTATATTTGCTAACCATTGAGGATAATCTACTACTTCTAGAAAGTTAGCCTAGATTTGTTTAGCAATTTCCTCTCTTATCTTTTCAGTCCATTTTGGTCTTAGCCTATATAGTTTCTGCTTAATAGGTTTAATTTATGGATAAGTGGGAATGTTATATTCTATAATTTCCCTATCTAAACTTGGCATATCTTTGTAAGTCCAGGCAAAAACTACCTTTCTTTTTGTTAATATTCTCTTAAAATTTTCCCTCTCTTCAGGAGTTACATAATGTGATATAGAAATGTTCTTTGGATTATCATTGGTACCCATGTTAAATGAATTAAATTGAATTGAATTAATGTCAAACTTGCATGAACGATCAAAGTTATAATGCATAGAACTATCAGGATGCACATCACACAAGTAAGCAAAACCATCATTCATATTATTGACCATGGAAAAAAATAGAGTTTTTATCCTCAAATAGACAAGATGTTATTACATCAGTTTCTTTATAAAAATATCAATAAAGCTATCACTAATGACAGTAGCTAAATCTTGGGGTGGCTCCTCTTCAGGTGGCAGATACAATAGCTTTTTGACAACAACATTGCCCATCCTCTCAGCTGCCAACTTTCATCACTTCCTCTTTGTTGTCTTTTACCATATTCTCCATAATCTACTCCTTGAAGATCTCAAATCCAGGAACATCTCCTCTAGCACCATTGATTATTTTATTAGCTCCCAAATAATATTTGCCTTCCCCTGGCTTAATGAAATTCTCACTTATCGGCCCAATTTTCTTTAAGAGCTTCCTTTGCTTGGCATTAAACCTCTTCCTTGCTCTTTTACTTATTAGCTTTGTTTCTTCAACATAACTTAAACCAGTTGTGTTGCCTTGACTTTTGAACTCCGGGAGACTAGGGCTTTCTTGCTCATTCTTCCTTAGCCCTTGCCTAAGCCAGTAATTCATACTCTCCATCATTTTTTCTACACTTAGATCCATTTCAGTTCCATTAAATATCCCAGCAATCTAGAAATGAGGGGGTGCACACAGTTGCTTCTGTTTATCCAATATGGTTGCCACAATAGCATTAGTCCCAGCTTCTATAGTCATAACCTCTCCTTCATGAGGGAATTTTATCTTTTGATGCACAGTTGAGGGTACCCCTCTTAAAGCATGGAACTATGGCCTTCCCAACAATAAGGAATACGTGGCTAGAATATCCAAGACAGTAAACTCAATAGTTGATTCCACAAGTCATGTTTTAATTAGAGCTTGGAATGTCCCCTTCACATTGGTAGTGTTATCATCATAAGCTCTGATTATGAGGTTTGAATCTATTAAGTCTGTAGGTTTCAAACCTAAGTTAGGCAGGATTTTTAAAAGACACACATTTATAGCATAACCATCATTAACCATAACAAAATTATTTCTCTTTCCCCTCACCTTAGCTGGGATAAACAATGCCTTATTATTATTTCTTCCTTCTAAAGGCAGGTAATCATTTGAGAATATTATTAGCCTATGTTTCTTTTCTGTAACCTTCGCTACCATAGCCTCAGGTGTGGTTGTTGTTTCAATGTTCATGTTTGATAGAGCTTTGATAAAAGCTCTTTTATGGCTACCTGAATGCATCAGTACTTCCTAAATGCTGATATTTGCCTTAGCCTTATTTAACTATTCCAGAATCAGATCCTCTTTCTGATCTATGTCTATTTTTGTATCTTCTATTTCTTCTCTTTCTATGACTATCTCAGTTTTCTTTTTAACTACTTTGTAATTCTTTCCACTTCTAATGACATAATTCACTGTAGGATCGTCGCTCCAGTCATTAAGACCACCCGGACTTTCTTTATCAAAGTCATATCAGATGTCAATAACTTCAATGATTCAATCTCTTTTCCTAACTTTCCACACTTCCATTGTGAATGTTTCTTTCCTTTTCAACTTTTCCATATTTAGCTTGCCTAAGTATTGGTTTAGTAGGTCTTTAACTCCTTCTTGAGACTATTCAGAAGCTAAAAGTTTATCTTCAAACTCATCACCCCATCCTATAAGCATAATTTCTTCGATGGGTATATTAGTTGAAGTGGTCTTAGAGTAAAATACTCTATAATTGAACTTGCTTGAAGGTTGTCCTAATAGATCTTCAACTCCTTTAGGTGGTTGCTTAGGATTTTCAGGTTCTTTCTCTTCTTTCATTGGCTTATCATCAAACTCATCACTCTTACCTGAGGGCTCGACTTATTCAATGGGGATATCAGCAGAGGGTGGTTTTGAGTAGAACACCTTATAATCAAACTTACATGAGGGCCGGCCTAGTAAATCCTTCACTCCTCTTTATGGCTATCTAAGGGATTCTCCAATGGCTATAGAGTTTAAGTTTTTAAAAAAGTTTAGCACTTCTTCTTCGCTAACCCCTAAATTGATCATCATGGTGGTTGGTGGTGGAACATTTCAGTACTCTGGGAAAGGGTTATTTATGGTGTTTAGGTTAGAATTGGACTTTTAGGGTCTGTGATTTTTTTAGAATCTATCAAGTTTTGGATTTTATGTTTTAGGCAGATACAGTTGTCTATGGAATGACCAGCAGCTTGGTGGAATTTGTAGTAACTGTTAGGGTTAAAACTGGGGACATTTATGTTTGGTGGCTTAGAAAAGGTTAAGGGTTGAAGTAGACCTTTTTGGATTAATCGTTCTAGGACTTTGGAGAGTGGTTGGTTAAAGTTGGAGAATCTTCAAGGTTGTTGAATTGCGCGCACCTCCATAGCTTGACTAGTACTTCCTTATTGTGTGCCCCCAGTTGGGTAATTTCGGGTTTCGGTGCTTCTAGCATTTCTCTTTTTCTCACTCTCAATCTCTTCGGCCTACAAACCATCATCATACAAGTCTATTAATGTTTTAGGGTTCATCATCTGTAATCTCTCGACCAGATTATGTGATACATTATGGGCTATCATCCTAAGCTAGTCCTTCTTAACCAGCTTGTTCTTCATTAGTCTTGCCTTGTTCATGAACCTAGTAAGGAAATCAGAGAAGGATTCATTAGGTTTCTACTTTTTCAGTTATAAGTCTTTAATAGACACTTCCAATCTAGTGTAATGATCATATTATTTCAAAAAGGCAGTACATAATTCCTTTAAATTAGCCCAAACTAATTTTTCCAGTCCATGATACCAATTCATAGCCATTCCCTCTAAAGATAGCATAAAAACCTAGCAACTACTGCTAATAGTGCCTTAGTAGTGCTCATAATTGTTGTATATTAGCTCAAATGAATCCTTGGATCTCCTATGCCATCAAATTTTTGCAGTTGAGGCATCTTGAATTTTTCAGGTAGCTTATCTCCCTCCATTTGCAGCATGTCATCAAAGTCGAATGAGTAACCCATTCCTTGCCCTCTAATAAGCTCTTCCATATTGGACATTTTTTGAGTCAATGCTTGCATCTGCTTGGACTCATGATCTTGGGCCAGTTCAAGTGATTCTCTCTTTGCCTTCTCTACCATGTAGTTCTCGATGTCCTCAAGTCTCATATCAGTAGCAAGTATGTTTCTAGCAATAGGTTGCCCCATAGCATTATTAGCAATAGGTTGACCACCAACAATAGGCAAAGGAGCTGTAGCAATAGGTGGAGCTCCTACAGCAGGTGTTTGTTCAACAAAAATAGTAGGTGGTTGTTCAAGGGCAAGTGGTGGTATGATAGTAGGTTGCACTAGTCCAGCCAGAGATTGCCTCAGTTCGTCTTGTATCATAGCTCTCATGTCATCCATCTAAGCTCCTTTAATGTCCTCTAGGGTCCACATCTTTGGTTATTGTTCCATTTATGTCTGTTCAGTCTGAGTCAGTTCAGCTTCTAGGTAAAGCAGGTTGATGGGACTCTTCTCCAATTCTTAAAGGATCTCTTGAGCTATTGACTTAGGGCTTAGATTTGCTCTAATTAATCTTCCACCTTTACATCCCAAATATGAGAAGACCTAGATGAATTTATGATGGCTACAAAAAAAAGGTGTCATTATGATGCATGGAACGCATGTATGTATGCATGATGCACATGTTTATATAACAAATAGCAAGTAACAATTATAAGAGAAAGGTACATAATTTACATCCTTCTAAGCTTATTGCTCCCACACATGTGTTCAATAGCGTGTCTCTTTCCTAGGATTTTGGTCTTGCCCTTTATATCAATAGGGGATATTAAGAGCCGACGTGCGTGCCAAATCTCTCTTAAAAATAAAAGCACAGATTCAACATTTCTAAATATAAAGGTCTAGCCCAATCTTTATTATCCTGAATGGAACTTAAAGGTATAGGCATGGGTGTAAGCACCCAATTTTGGGATGCAATTGTGTACAATTGTGACATAAGCCCCTATGATGAAATTTATTCAAAAATTGAACTTGGTTGTCGATTTTCTAGACTTTATGGACTAAATTAAAATGTTTTTTAGGATTTGACTACAAAGAAGTCAATTTTTAGGGGTCTTTTGGTAATTAAAAGTTAAAAAAATAAAAAAATTTTAGGATCGGCATTACATAATGCCAATTGGCATTACACAATATCGACAGACATTATGTAATGTCGATGCACAACAAGTCTTGCTTTTTTAATTTTTTTTGTCTATTTTCAGTGTTTTTGATTGGTTAAAAATTGAATTTTATTATTATTTTTATCTAAAAAAGATTTTGATGCATTCAAAACACATAAATAACTTTAAAAAAAAATCTTTATCAGTCTATTTTGAGGAGATGAGCCTATTCCTGTAATAGGGAAATTCAGTACATAGACTTTGCTTTAAAAAGCAAAGAGTCTGTGTGCATGAAAGGAGTTATTTTTACACACAGAGAGAGAGGGAGAGCTTTACATAGACAAACTGAGAGAAAACCTAGAAACCCTAAAAATTTAGACATGAAGAACACCTCACACGCACCCTTGTCTTTCAAAAAACCCTAATTTTGGATACTATCAATGTTTTCGAAAGCAATAAAATCTCAGTCCAAAATCAACAATACTTCAATTTCAACGGTGAAAATCCTAGTTTGAAGGGCTAAAAAAGGGCATTTGCATAGCATCTAAGATCATCATAGTGTTCTTTTCTTTATTCTTTTCTTCCTTAATGATTTATTTTATTTTATTTTTGTTATGGATTTGAGTATTAAATTTCACTAATTTAATTTTTTGTTTTTTTTTATTTTGATATTCGATTGTGAATTGAGGAGGATATTGCCTGTGTTCAAAAGAACAGAAGATCCATGGAATGCCATGGATGAACCTATACTATTTTTTTCAATAGTTTTTAGGATTTTAATTTTATTATGCATTTTGGTGTCCTGTTATTTTAATTCATGGGTGTATAATTGTTTAATTTTAATTTTGTATGTAGTTTGTAATAGCCCCAGTAGTGGGAATAGTGAAAGATTTAATTTTTTGCACTTTAAAATTAATTAGTAAAACAAGGGTCACTGGGTAATCTTTTATAAAATTAATAGTGGCTTTAGTTAATTAGGGTTTGTATGTAATTAAATTAGGTTTTTTTATAAATCATATATGAATGTGTTTTGATTTGATTTTACTATGTTTTTTATGTTTTTTTTTGTTTTTGGGCTTTTTGTAATTTGTTTTGGACCCCAAGCCCACGCTTACGTCCAACTCACTTTAAATAAGCTTAAAAATGGTTTAGGGTTTTAAATAATTAAAATCAATTTAGGCCCATTAGGTTAATTAGATTTTAGACCCACTTAGTTAATTAAAACATTTTTAGACTTAGCTTAACCTACTTAATTTTATTTCTTTTAAAATAAATAGTTATGGGCCTACATTTCACTTAAAATAAAACCAAGTTAGACTTAAGCTCATTAATTTAACTTTCCTTTAAAATTGAATAGACTTAAGCCCATTCCTTAGACAAACTAAAATAAATAAATATAGTCTCACTAATTTTTAAAAAATGTAGGCCCACCTTTAGTCCATTTCTCACTTGTAAATAAAATGTAAATCTAGCTAACTTTTTAATAAAATTAACATAGTTTAGACTTAGGGACAACATGATCTTGAGTGCATTTTTATGTGTAATTTTATTGACTAGATGCCTAAGGTTAGATGGATGTCAAATAGAGTTTAAATAAAATTTCATGTAGTTAGAGGATGAAATAATCATTTATAAAATTATTTTAAATGAACACGAGACTAAGAGAAGTTAGTATTTTGTTCCTAGAATCTCCTGGTTGTGATGCTAACTTTCTTTTAGAGAATTGAGTACCACTAATCAAATTATCCTAGTTATTACCCTAGGTGGCGACTCCTCTTCTCCATGCTATGACTTTGTAATATAGTAGTGTGTTCCCTAAGGCCCTGAGCCTAAACAGTGTCACAGTTGCTAAAATCTTAGACGTGTGCTAAACCCCGCCGTCTATAGTGGTGACTCCACTAGGGATAAGAGATATTGATTATACTTGTGTTCCTTAGAATTATTTTATTGATTATTATTTCATTCTTGCATTCATTTTGCATGTCCTTACTAAATCGATGGCATTGGTTTATGATTCCATGATTCCACTAGCTTCATGGAGTTATAGATTGGCTAACCATCACTCTTAGCCTTAACTCGATTCAAGAGAGATTACCGGGCTCATTTGACCAAAGTTTGTAACATAAATCCTTAAGGGGGGTAATCTTCTCTCAAGTTGGTAAAGGATGCTGGGCCCCTCTGAGTTTGACCTGTAACTCAAAGTCCATAATGGAGAGCATCTTGATAAGGGAAACTTAACTTTTCACCAGACCATAACCACATATAATCACCTAGTTACTTCTCCTAGGATTTTTACCCAAAGTTCTTGTTTGTTTGAATTGCCATGAGGTATTTCTATTTATAAAAGCCTAGGCCTATACCTTTGAAGCTCATTCAAGCTAATAAGGATTAGGCTATGCCTTTATATTTAGAAATGCTGCTTCTGTGCTTTTATCTTTTAAAAGAGATTTGGCATGCGTGTCGGCTCTTAATATCCCCTATTGATATGAAGGCCAAGACCAAAAATCCTAGGAAAAGAAACTCGCTATTGAATATGTGTGTGGTAGAAATAAGGTTGGAAGGTTTACCTGTATGATGGCTTGTTGATTGCCTCTTAATACTTATTACTTGCTAAGTGCTTGCTTGCTACTTGTTGCATAACACCTGCATTATGCATACATACAGTCCATGCATCATACTAACACCTTGTTTTGTAGCCATCATTGATTCATCTGGGTTTTCTCATGTATGGGGATGAAGAGGTGGTAGATTGACCAGAATAGATCTAAGCCCAAAGTCAATAGCTCAAGACATCCTTCAAGAACTAAAGAAGAGTCCAATCAATCCACTATACCTAAAAGCTGAACCAACTAAAACTGAACAGACTGAAATGGAACAACAACCAGAGATGTGAACCTTAGAGGACATTAAGGGAGCTTTGATGGATAACATGAGAGTTATAATCCAAGATGAACTAAAAAAGGCTTTGGTCTAACTTATGCAACCTGCTATTGAACAACCACCTGTTACTACTGTTGAACAACCACCTGCTGTAGGAGCTCCACCTGTTGCTGTAGCTCCTCCACTTACTGCTAACAATGTTGGGGGGCAACCTACTGCTAGAAATGTGCCTGCTACTAATGTGAGACTAGAAGACATTGAAAACTACATGGTAGAAAAGGAAAAAACACTTGAGTTAGTTCAAGACCTTGAGTCCAAGCAGATGCAAGCATTGACCTAGAAAATGTCCAAGATGGAAGAACTGATTAGAGGACAAGGAATGGGATAATCTTTTGACTTTGATGACATGCTGCAAATGGAGGGTGACAAGCTGCTTGACAAGTTCAAACTACCTCAGCTACATAAGTTTAACAGGACTAGAGATCCTAGAATTCACTTGAGTCAATACACTACAACTATGAGCACTACAAAAGCACCTCTAGCGGTAGTCACCAGGTTGTTTGTGTTGTGCTTGGAAGGAATGGCCGTGAACTGGTACCATGGGTTAGAAAAGTTTATTAAAGCTAACTAGAAAGAACTGTGTAATGCTTTTTTGAAACAATATGATTACAATACCAGATTGGAGGTATCCATCAAGGATCTAGAGTTAACTAAACAGAAATGAAATGAGTCTTTTTCTGATTTCTTAACTCATTTCATGAATAAAGCAGGGATGATGAAAAGTAAGCTTACTGAGAAGGATCAAGTTAGAATGATAGTTCGTAATGTGTCACCTAATTTGGTCGAGAGGCTACAGATGATGAATCCCAAAACCTTTTTAGATTTATATGATGATGGGTTACAAGCTGAAGAAATTGAGAGTGAGAAAAAGAAAACTACTAGAGTCACAGGAACCCGAAACTACTCAACTAGGGGCATACAATAAGGAAGTACTAGCTGAGCTGTAGAGGTGTGTGCAGTTCAGCAACCCAGGAGATTTTCTAACTTCAACTAGCCACTCTCTAAAGTCCTAGAGAGGCTAATCCAAAAAGGCTTGCTCAGACCCCTGACCTTTTCCAAACCCCCAAATCCAAATGTCCCTAGCTATGATCCAAACATTTACTGCAAGTTTCATCAAGTAGTTGGCCATTCCATAGATACCTGCATTTGCCTAAAACATGAAATCCAAAACCTGATAGACTTTGAAAAAATCACCGACCTTGAAAAATCTAATTCTAACCCAAACACCAAAAATAACCCTTTCCCAAACTATAGAAATGTTCCACCACTAGCCACTATGATGATCAACTCAGGAGTCAGCGAAGAAGAAGTGCTAGACTCCTTTGAGAATCTAAACCCTGCAAACATTGAAAAATCTCCTGAGGCCCCTAGAAGAGTGGAGGATTTGTTGGGAGAACCTTTAAGAAAATTTTATTACAAAGTGTTCTATCCCAAGCCACCCTCTGCTAATATTCCTATTGATTCAATCATGCCCTTAGGATGGGATTACGAGTTTGAAGATGAGTTTGTAAAAGGAGAGATTGAAACTAAAACTCCTGTGTAGTTATTAAGAGGGGTAGATGATTTGTTGGGGCAGCCTTCGGGCAAGTTTAATTACAAAGTTTTTTACTTTGAGCCCGCCTCTGCTGATAGACCCATGGAAGAGATCGTGCTGATAGAATGGGGTGATGAGTTTGAAGAAGATGAATCCTTAACCCCAGCACTGTCCCAAGAAGGGGTTGAAGAGGTGCTAAGCTAATATATGGACAAGCTGAGGGAGTTAAAAGGAAAAGAAACATGTATAGCGGAAGTTTGGAAAAATGGGAAAAGAGAACGAATCATTGGGGCCGTGGACATCTGGTATGATTCTGATGAAGAAAAACCCACTGGAGTTGATGTATGGAGTGATAATCCAAATGTGAATCATGTTACTAGAAGTGGGAAGAATTACTGGACAACAGAAAAGCAAAATGAAAGGGTTGTAGAAAGGGAAGAAACAAAAGATGCAGAAGTAAAAGAAGGATAGAAAGAAGACTTGATCCTAGAACAACTCAAGAAGGCTAAAGCGAATGTGAGCATCTAGGAATTATTGATGCGTTCAGGTAGTCACAGAAGGGCTTTGGTTAAAGCTTTGTTGAATATGAGCATTGAAACGGCAGCTATGCCTGAGGCTATGGTAGCAAAGGTGATAGAAAAGAAATATGGGCTGATAACATTCTCAGATGATGACTTACCTTTGGAGGGAAGAAACCATAACAAGGCATTATTTATCCTAGCTGAAGTAAAAGGGAAGAGAACCAACTTTGTAATGGTGGATGATTATTCAACTATAAATGTATGCCCACTAAAGATCTTGCCTAATATGGGTCTAAAAGTAGATGACTTGACAGTTTCAAGCCTCATAATCAGAGCTTATGATGACAGTACCAAGAATGTAGAGGGGACATTTTAGGCTTTGGTCAAAATAGGGCCCGTAGAGTCGACTGTTGAATTTACTGTGCTAGACATCCCTGTCACCGATGCTATGCTGTTGGGAAGGCTGTGGTTTCATGTCCTGGGAGGAGTACCTTTAACTGTTCACCAGAAAATAAAATTCCCTTATAAAGGAGATGTCGTGATAATAGAAGTTGGAACCAATATAGTTGTGGCAGCTATACTTGATAAACAGAAGCAAGTGTATGTTCCACCTGGTTTTCAAGTTGCTGGAATATTTGATGGGAGGGATCCCAGGATTGTAAAAATGATGGAAAGCATGAATGATTGACATAGATAGGGGCTCAGAAAGAATGAATAAGGAAGTCATAGGCCCCCAAACATTAAGACCCAAGACTATACAAAGGGTTTGGGATGTACTGAGGTAGGACTAGTTAGTAGAAGAGCAAAGAACAAGAAGAAAGCAAAAAGAAATAAGCCCTTAGGAAGATTTGGACCACTAAGCGAGAACTTCATTAAGCTAAGGGAGGGCAAGGATTATCTGGGCACCAAAGAATTTATTAACATGACTGAAAAGGATGTCCTTGGGTTTGAGATCTTCAAGGAGTAGATTATGGAAAACCTAATAGCCAGCAACAAAGAGGAAGTCATGAGCAAGTAACTGAAAGGATGGGTGATGATGTTGTTGATGAGTTGTTGTGTCTGCTACCTAAGGAGGAACCACCCCAGGACTTAGCTACTATCATTAGTGATATTTTTACTGATGTTTTTTATAAAGAAACTGATGTAATAACGTATGGTCTTTATGCGGACAAGGATGTTATTTTTCCTATGGTCAATGATATGAATGCTGGTTTTGCTTACTTGTGTGATGTGTATCTTGATAGTTTTGTGCACTATAATTTTGATCGATCATGCATGTTTAACATTAATTCAATTCAATTTGATTTATTTAACATGGGCACAAATGATAATCCAAAGAACATTTCTATATCACATGATGTAACTCCTGAAGAGAGGAAAAATTTTGAGAGAATATTAATAAAAAGAAAGGTAGTATTTGCTTGGACTTATGAAGGCATGCCAGGTTTGGATAGGAAAATAGTAGAGCATCACATTCCAACTTATCCAGAAACCAAGTCGGTTAAATAGAAATTACTCAGATTAAGACCAAAATGGACAAAAAAAATAAGGGAGGAAATTACCAAATAAATACAGGCTAACTTCTAGAAGTAATAGACTATCCTTAATGGCTAGCAAACATAGTACCTATTCCTAAGAAAGATGGCAAGGTACGAATGTGTGTAGATTTTAGGGATTTGAACAAAGCTTGTCTAAATGATGACTTCTTGTTACCTCACATTAATGTAATAGTGGATAGCATTACAACAAGTGCAATGTATGATAGATTTTCCATGTACAACCAGATAATGATGGCAGTCATGGACAAGATTAAGACAACTTTCATTATAGAATGAGGGACCTATTGTTACAAGATGATGCCTTTCGGACTGAAGAATGTAGGTGCTACTTATCAAAAAGCTGCTACTGCACTTTTCCATGATATGATGCATAAGGAGGTTTAAGTTTATGTGGACAACATGATGGTCAAATCAGAGACAAGAGGAGGACACTTTAAAGCTTTAGAGAAGTTCTTGGCCCGAATTAAAAGGTACAACCTAAGACTCAACTTGAAGAAGTGCATTTTTGGAGTTACTTCAGGGAAGTTGTTAGGGCATATAGTGAGTAGTTGAGGAATTAAAGTGGATTTGGATAATATGAAAGCTATCTAGGAAATGCTTGCACCAAAAATGGAGAAGGAAGTAAGAAGATTCCTTGGTAGGTTGTAGTATATTAATAGGTTTATTGTAAAACTCACTAATATTTGTGACCCTATCTTTAAGCTCTTAAGGAAAGATCAGCCGGTTAAGTGGAATGATAATTGTCATAAAGCTTTTGATAAAATCAAGGAGTATCTTGTTAATCCACCTATTCTAAAACCACCTAGACAGGGTAAGCCATTGGTTTTGTACTTGGCTTTAGAAGAGGATGCAATGGGGGCAATGTTAGCACAAGAAGGGTCAGATGGAATAGAGCATGCAGTGTACTACCTAAGTAAGAAGTTTTTGTCGTACAAGGAAAAATATAATTTAGTAGAAAGACATGTTTGATCATGGTTTGGGCTACGAGGAAATTAAGGCATTATTTTCAATCTTATAAGATTCAAGCTATTTCAAGAATAAACCCTCTAAGGTATCTATTTCAAGCATCGACTCTAATTAGAAAAATATCTTGATGGTTGGTACTCTTAACTGAACTTGATATAGAGTACATTACTACAAAGGTAATCAAGGGAAGAGTAGTATCAAAATTCTTAGCTCAGAATCCGATCGAAGGTGAAGAGTAGTGGAATTTGGAGTTTCCAGATGAGAACTTAGCAGTTATAGAGCATCGGGAGTAGAAACTTTACTTTGATGGAGCTGTAAATAATAAAGGAGCTAGATTGGGAGTGATTCTTATTACACTGAAAGGATAAACCATACCAATGGCTAAGAACCTGGATTTCAAGGTCACAAACAACATGGCCGAGTATAAAGCATGTATCTATGGAGTTAAGGCAGCTGTGGCAACTGGAGCAAAATATTTATTGGTTTATGGGGATTCAATGTTAGTCATCAGTCAGGCTAATGAAGAATGGGAAGTAAAAGAGGAAAAGTTGAAGCCTTATATTTGCTATTTGAAAGCCTTAGTGAAGAATTTCACCAAATGTCTCTTTTTTATATCTATCAAGAGATGATAATCAGATGGTAGACGCACTGGCAACACTTTCTTCAATGTGGAATAGTGCAATTGGGTTGGCAATGAAACCTTTAGTGATCATGAAGTCTAGAGCACTATGTTATAGGGGTGAGCAGGTTATGAATGTTCAAATGGGGCCTGAAGCAAAGCCTTGGTTTTATGATTTCTAGAGATTCATTGAAGAAGGAATTTATCTAGATGAAGCAACCTCAAAGGAAAGATATGCTCTTCATGTTCTTGTATGTAACTATGCAAATCATGATGGAGTATTATTCAAAAAAACACCGAACGGGATGCAACTCAGATGTCTCAAGTAAGATGAAGATGAGGAGGTGATGAAAGAAATTCATGTAGGAACATGCGGTTCTCATATGAATGGGATAACACTAGCCAAGAAAATAATCAGACAAGGGTACTATTGGATGAGTATGGAAAAGGATTGTATCAGGACAGTAAGACAATGCCATCAATGTCAGATCCACAGAATCTTAGTCACATGCCTCCAACAGTGATGAATAGTTTATTGTCCCCTTAGCCCTTTACAGCATGGGGAATTAATATCATAGGAGAAATAAGATCGACAACATCAAATGGGCATAAATACATAATGGTGGCAATCGATTACTTCTGGAGATGGGTAGAGGTAAAATCTTTCAATACTTTGAAAGCAAAACATATGGCATGGTACATCAAGAAGAGCCTTATATGCAGATATGGGGTTCCACATTATATTGTGATAGATAATGGGGTTCAATTTCAAGTAGAAAGAGCATAGTTCTTACAAAAGTATGGGATTGAGCACCATAAATCTTCACTTTGTTGCCCTCAAGCTAATGGAGAAATGGAAGTGGCTTATAAAAATGTTAAGAAAATCCTTTCTAAAATGGTTAAAACTTACAAGGATTGGCCTGAATATCTTCCTTTTGCCTTGTGGGGATATAGGACTACAACTAGAACCGCCATAAGCTAAACACCATTCTCATTGGTATATGGTTATAAGGTAGTTTTGCCCATAGAAACTGAGATTAAGTCCTTGAGAGTAGTCATGGAAGCTAAAATGACTGAGAATGAATGGGCATAAAAGAGATATAATCATCTTGTATCTCTATATAAGAAAATGATGGATGCTTTATTCCACACTCAGATATATTAGAAAAGGATAGCAAGGGTGTTCAACAAGAAGGTTAAGCCTAGGAAGATGAAAGTTGGAGATATGGTGTTGAAACAGTCTAAAGCCATGGTGTTCGATCCAAGAGGTAAATTTAGACCAAATTAGGAAGGACCATATTTGGTCAAATCGGTCCTACTTAAAGGAGCTGCTAAGATATAAGATCTTGAAGGGAATGAGTTCATGGAATCTGTTAATCTAGATCGCCTTAAGAAGTACTACCTGTAAAAAATATGAATAAAGTAGAATAAAAAATAAAGTTCGCTAGCTAGAAAACCTGAAAAGGCTAGTCAGGTAAAAGTTAGGACATTCCCGCTATTTAGAAAACCCGTAAAGGGCTGACAGGCAAAAGTTAGGGAAATAAATTAAAAAGGAATGGTCTCGTTGATTAGAAAACTCGCAAAGGGCTAGTTAGGCAAAAATTAGGGAAATAAAATGTGAGCAAAAAATATTTTACTTAGAAAATCCGTGAGGACTAGCTGATAACATGAGTTATGTCATGTGATGTATTAAATGTAATCATTTTGGTCCTAATTAATGAATGAAATTGAAATTGAAGTTTTGTTAAACTTTGCATGTCCTTCTTTATTATAAAGCATAAGTACTTAATGGGAAAGCAAAACATAAGAAAGCCTAAGACTAGCTTTATGAGACCATTCTATCTAGTGATGCCTTTGTTTCTTCCTTTATAACTCATCATACAAAGCTTGAGTCCTCTTGTACCTAGCAAATCTTGGTGGTTTTGTCTTTTGGATAACAACCCAAGTTTTATAATCATCATCAATAGTCACATCAGCATCCAGGTGTATGTTATGTTCAAGAGCTTTACAAGGCTAATCTTATCCAAAGAATCTTGTCTCAGAGGAAAGTCTTCGAGGTCAGCTAGAATAGTAACAATGAACTGAGGGCAACCATACTGACGACAAAGGCATAAAGTGGTAAAAAAGGTAGAGAAGTATAGCCCTTGAATAGGAACATAGTGATCATATAGCTCAATAGTCATTAACTTCAATTTCCACTAAGGGTAGACCTATTTGATCTCAGCATATGAAATCTTCTTTAACCAGTCAACCCATTAGTCCATAGAATGTTTGTCCTTTATTTTTAAGGGATGAGATTATAGCTGATGAGGTTGATAAGTCAAAGGATTGAGGGGTACATTAAGCAATCTCAACATTTCCTGTAACCAAATTTAAAAAAAAAAGGTATAAGAATTATAAAATAAAAGCCCACTAAGTTGAAAATCCAAAAGGATGGCTTAGGCAAAAGTTAGGGCAAGCCTGCTAAGCTGAAAACCTGAAAGGGCAGCTTAGGCAAAAATTAAGGCAAAATAAAATAAAATAAATAAAATTTTTGGTTGCATACCTGAAGAAGAAGTAAACTGCTTGAAAAATGGTTATGAGTCTTTAAACTGTCTAGCCCAGTGATGGTCTCAGCAAGGACAACTGGCATAGGGTTAGCTCCAAGTTCCACTTGTTCCAAAATATTGACAATGCATGTATCGACATCACCATGATGAGAAACTAGCAAAAATTATGCATATAGGTAGAAAGCAGCTGTTCTAGTTCGAGAAGCAGTGTTCTTATCCTGAGTCCCACAGACAGTGATCAGAGAAGAAAGATTGATGGTCCCAGGGTTATGCACATACACGTAAATATCATCTAAGGGAAAATCAAAGAACACAACCAATCTGCCAAGAAACTGCATCTTTAATTCAGGAAGGGCTATCATAGCAGTCGAGTCTAATGTGCATCCCAGAATAGTGGCAAACTCTTCAATCATTGGACAAAGCTTCTACCCATTAAACCTGAAAACATGGTCCTTGACATCCCATAAGGTAGCAACAACATGTAGGAGATTGTTATCAATAGTCAGGTGCAGAAGAGATTTTAGGGATTTGATGTGGAAAGGTTGAAGCTTATTCCAGTCATCGCCATTAAGACTTCTAAGAAATTTCTTCATTGTTTGGAGAGATGCTTGAGTCATGATAAGTATGTAGAGAATGAAGGATAATGCCCCTTGTATGGTCTTATATAGGGAAAAAAGATGAGTTTATGTGGGAAAAGGATTCTGCTAGCAAAGAAAGATGTGGATAAGGCGATAGAATCTGAGAAGGATTGGGATAAATAGATAATTGGGAAGATAATCCATTCTTTTAATTATTTATCTATCTAATATTATCCATCTTAGAAAAGGATTATGATAAATGGATAATTAATTAAAAAGGATAATGTTCATTAACTATCTTTTTTAATTAGTTATTTATTAAAAAAAATGTTAAAATGCAAACACTGTTTCAATTCTATCTAACAGTGTTCGAGATAGTGCAGGAATAAAAAAAATAGCAATACAATAGAGAATAGTCAGATACAGACACATAGAAAGACAGGAACATAGAAACTCTAAATCACTCATCTTAAGCTCTGGTATCAGGCCATGGGCTCATCCTTTAGTAGGGTCATCATGATGATAAGTGTTTAGAGCTCTGGCAGATGAAGTCCTAGCACTGTACAGATCAAAGCCCAAGTCTGCAAGTTGCCAGTGAAGTATCTCGTTCTCCCATTCTAGACCGCTGGAATAGCTCTGCATACATAGAAAACATTATATCATATGCATTTCATGTATAAACATTTTGCATTTTCTCAGTGTAGACATTTACCCACCAACTGTCTATAACCTGCATCATGAATAATCTCTGAGATAAGGCAAGTCTATATAGATACTCTGCCTGTGTCTGGGGAACTTGTTTTGTAAAATTTTTACTAATGTCAATATTAAGTGTACAGATCCATATAAGAAATAAATCAAACGGACTCACATGAGAAGCATCTGGTGGATAAAAGCTAGGAAGCTGAGCATCACCAAACTGCATCTACTGCTCAACCGGAGCTTGAACAGTGGGAGCCTACTAGAACATAGACTTTTCTAGAAGAGAGACATCACCAAGCGTAGCACCGACAGGTCCCATCATGGCTAGTCCCAACATACTGAGGACTGGGCCTGGACTCAAATCTCTCATTCTTAGGGCCGGTCTCAGGATCAGGAATAGTCTTAGTCTCTACCTCCTTTGCTTTAACAATAGGAGAGCAGACTTCCTCAAAATAAAAAAAAGTAAAAAATAAAAGTTATTCAGAAAAGGTTCTCTTAGATATATCGTCGATAATGGCGGGATTGCTCAAGCAAAGTCAAAGCATCATGCCCCTGCAATGCCTCCCTCAGCTTTAATCCAATAAGATCAGAACACCATAGCATAGAAGTAGGAATAATAAAAGGGACATGTAACTTAGTAGGTCTTGCAAACCAGTGATATACTCGCTCTCCAAGATACCACATCTTGCAACCATATCCAAGAAGTAGAATCCTCAGTGTCTCTAGCCTCACTGCATTAGCCATGAAGTCATATCACTGGAAATCATTGACAGCTTCCAACTAACTAGGATTAACCTACAGACTTTTATTTTCATTAGCTAAATTAAGTTTCACTAGCTATACTAATGATTTTATTATTTTCTTACTAGGTTCCATTCTAGAGCGTTCAGATGCTCATGGTACATCTGAAGTGTGTTCCTGATACTAGCAAGGCAAGATGAACCCCATCTCTGCATTAAAGGTAGACTCATGTCTAGGCTAACAACACCAAAACCTTGAACCAACCCACTCTCAATACTCCAAATCTGAGAAAGAAAAGGGAGTTAGTAAAATCAAAAGAGGGATTACGAAATATGCAAAATTAAAGGTAAATAAGAACATGCATGTAATGCATGTCAAAAGCCACACATGGTCACTACGCCTTTATAAATAGTGTCGAGTCTGTAGTAGAGATAAGTAAGTGCTATAGATCCCCAATCAAGAGTAACAACCTGGTCTAAGTCACGCAAGGGGCCCAGAAGAGCAATGCTCACCTCATGACCAGTCTCACAGAAAAGAGTAGTGCCTAGCAGGATGAGGAGAAAATATCTCACCTTATGAGCAATCTGGCGAGGAGTAGTAGTGGGTAGATGTCTGAAGCCCTCAACCAAAGAGGAAAGAATTACGTTCTTACGGTTCTTCCACATCGGGACAAATCCAATCAAATCACGCAAAAACTGACTCCTACTCCCCTCAGGAAGGTTATAGTAGCTGATGTCAAAGGGTACAGGAGTCCCTCCAAATATGATACCAGTAATAGCAGAGAAACTCATAAGACTTGTCATCAACTCACCTACATGGGTATGGAAGGTGTGAGTGGTGTCTATTCACCTGTCAATCAGTACAAATAAGGAATAATGATCTGATCTACCCCGAGCAGTCAAAAGAGCAGTAATGAAATGTTTGAAGCTAGAGGCCCAAATGATTTATGTCACATTCTTTGGCAAACCATGGAACAACTCTCGAGCCAAGTGGAAGTATCCCGCGAATTTTAGTGGTTTCTGAATAAAAGTCAAAAAACCAAAATCATTCTCTACATTGCATTTATCTAGTAATTTATTTGTTCATAAAAAAATAAAAAAAATATAATGATAATAATAAAATAAAATAAAAATTTTTGGAAATCCATAATGCCAATCGGAATTATGGATTTCTGATCGAAAATCTGCAATTTTGATCATAATTTTAGATTTCTGATCGACAATCTAGTTTTTTGGTCGGCAATCTAGAAAATTGATCGGTCATGCATGCAATTCCGATGGCTCCTAAGTGTTTTTCAATGTTTAATTTGAATTTTTTTCTTGCATATCCTTGTTAATTTTTAAATTTAATTTAGTTAGCATGCATTTAAATTTTACACTATAAAATTTAATTAGTACAACTAATTATTTGAATTAATCTTGCAGAATGAAGTATTAGGAGCGAATAAAATACCTTATTGCCAGTCTGTGAAGATTCAAATAGGTCAAAGGAAGGATGATATCACCTTATCGTAGTCAAAGTTTATTCTGTGAAAAAGTGGACTAAAAATAATTGGATCTGCTTGCATGGTTACCTCCCACGTGGCCTAAATTGCGGGTGGACCATCGGATTAGACAGATGGAAAATCGGATGATAAATGGTCAAGAAATCAAGAAAAGAAAAATCAAAATCAATTGGAATGAAAAAAAGAAGAAGAAAAGAATAGGAAAAGAAGGGAAGTGATCGACAAAAGGAATGGGAAGGATATATAAAATGAAAAATATCCATTTTAATCCTTCCAATTTACTTACATTTTTATCCATCTTTTCTTTCTTGCAATTTGGTCCATAATTGCATTCAGATTAGGAAAATGTTCCTAATTAAATCATGACATTCATCAAATTAATAATTCATTGAATTATTAAAACTGTATAATCAATATGTGATTCTAAATTTTTTGTCAAGTCTAGAATACAGAACAAGATTACAGAATTCATTTTTTGCATTTTACATGCATCATTTCAATCAAAGGATTCATATGCTGCATAGTAGCTATGAGATGAATTTCAAATGATTATGTTATGTGTTGCACAGTGGTCATAACCTTTATTATGTTATGTATTGCACAGTAGTTATGACATAAATTTTCAAATTCATTATTTCTAGACATTTTACGGGAACGATAGCAAATATTCAATTCAACTACACTAGACGTCCCATAGGAAATATAGTGTACATTGTTAGACATGCCACAGGAAATATAACAAAATTTATCATCACTAGACATCCCATAGGGAATATAGTGTACATCTTTAGATGTCCTATAGGGAATATAACAAAATTCATCAGTGCTAGACGTTCCACAGGAACTATATCAATTTTTCAATTTATCATCGCTAAACGTCCCACAGGGAATATAGCGAAACTCATTTGTACAAAGTCCACTAGACGTTCAATAAGAAATATAATGAGACTTGTCAAACATTACACCTTGCTCAACAATTTGGGCATCAATCTATCATTTAGGATAAAATCAAGTGTCCTAATTTCTTTCTTTCAAAATTGTGTGCCTCTATTGCTTTGCCGCAATTTATCAAGAAAAGAGCGACAAAGGGGGGCAATTGTAAGCACCCAATTTCAAGATGCAATTGTGTACAATTGTGAGATAAGCCCCTATGATGAAATTTATTCAAAAATTGAACTTAGTTGTTAATTTTCTGGACTTTAAGGACTAAATCGCAACTTTTTTTAGGATTTAATTGCAAAGAAGTCAATTTTTCAAGGGTTTTTTGGTAATTAAAAGTTTAAAAAAATAAAAATAAAAATAAATAAATAAATTTTAGGATCGGCATTAGTGTAATGCCGATTGGTATTGCACAATGTCGACACGCAACAAGTCATGTTTTTTCAATTTTTTGTGTATTTGTTCATCTATTTTTTATTATTTTTGATTGGTTAAAAATTGAATTTTATTATTATTTTTATCTAAAAAAAATTTTGACGCATTTAAAACACGTAAATAACTTTCAAAAATCACATCCTTATCAGTCTGTTTTGAGGAGATGAGCTCGTTCCTATAATGAGGGAAGTCAGTATGTAGACTTTACTTTAAAAAGCAAAGAGTTTGTGTGCATGAAAGGAGTTTTTTTTACAAAAAGAGAGAGAGGGAAAGCTTTACATAGATAGATTGAGAGAAAACCTAGAAACCCTAAAAATTTAAACGTGAAGAACACCTTGCACACACTCTTGTCTTTCAAAAAACCCTAATTTTGGATACTATCAGTGTTTTCAAAAGCAATCAAATCCTAGTGTAGAATCAACAATACTTCAATTTCAATGGTGAAAATCCTAGTTTGAAGGGCTAAAAAAGGGCATTTGCACAGCATCTAAGACATCACAATGTTCTTTTCTTTATTCTTTCCTTCCATAATGATTTATTTTATTTTGTTTTTGTTATTGATTTGAGCATTAAATTTCACTAATCTAATTTTTTGGTGTTTTTTTTTTGTTTTGATGTTCGATTGTGGATTGAGGAGGATACTACCTGTGTTCAAATGAACAAAAGATCTATGGAATGCCATGGATGAACCTGTACTGTTTTTTTCAATAGTTCTTAGGATTTTAATTTTATTCTGCATTTTGGTGTCTTGTTATTTTAATTCATGGGTCTATAATTGTTTAATTTTAATTTTGTATGTAGTTTGTAATAGCCCCAATAGTGAGAATAGTGAAAGATTTAATTTTCTACACTTTAAAATTAATTAGTAAAACTAGGTTCACTAGGTAATCTTTTATAAAATTAATGGTGGCTTTAGTTAATTAGGGTTTGTATGTAATTAAATTAAGTTGTTTTAGAAATCATATGTGAATGTGTTTTGATTTGATTTTTCTATGTTTTTTTTTATGTTTTTGGGCTTTTTTTTAATTTTGTTTTGGGCCCTAAGCCCACGCTTAGGTCCAACTCACTTTAAATAGGCTTAAAAATGGTTTAGGGTTTTAAATAATGAAAATCAATTTAGGCCCATTAGGTTAATTAGATTTTAGGCCCACTTAATTAATTAAAACTTTTTTAGACTTAGCTCAGCCCACTTAATTTCATTTGTTATAAATTAAATAGACCTAGGCTCATATTTCACTTAAAATAAAACTAAGTTAGACTTGCGCCCATTAATTTAACTTTCCTTTAAAATTGAATAGACTTAAGCCCATTCCTTAGATAAACTAAAATAAATTGATCTAGGCATACTAATTAATAAAAAATGTAGGCCCACCTTTAGTCCATTTCTCACTTGTAAATAAAATGTAAATCTAGCTAACTTTTTAATAAAATTAATATAGTTTAGACTTAGGGACAACGCGCTCTTGAGTGAATTTTTATGTGTAATTTTATTGACTAGATGCCTAGGGTTAAATGGATGTCAAATAGGGTTTAAATAAAATTGCATGTAATTAGAGGATGAAATAATCATTTATAAAATTATTTTAAATGAACACAAGACTAAGAGAAGTTAGTATTCCGTTCCCAGAATCTTCTAGTTATGGTGCTAACTTTCTTTTAAAGAATCGAGTACCACCAATCAAATTGTCCCAGTTATTACCCTGGGTGGCGACTCCTCTTCTCCATGCTATGACTATGTGACATAGTAGTGTGTTCCCTAAGGCCTTGAGCCTAAATAGTATCACAATTGCTAAAATCTTAGATGCAAGCTAAACCCGCCGTCTACAATCGGCTTTTATAAAAAGAAGTACCTCATGCTAGTAAACAAGTAAGCAATTTGGGTAAAAAAGTCCTAGGGGAAGTAACTAGACCATTATATGTGGTTAGGGTCCTGTGAAAAGTTAAGGTTGATGCTCTCCTTTATGGACTTAAGTTACAGGCCAAGGTCAGATGAGTCCCGTAATCTGTCTTGAACCGAGTTAAGGCTAAGAGTGATGGTTAGCCAATTTACAACTCCATGAAGCTAATAGAATCATGGAATCATAAACCAATGCCATCGATTTAATAGGGACATGCAAAATGAATGTAAGAATAAAATAATAATAAAAAAATAATTCTAAAGAACACAAGTAGAATTAGTATCTCTTATCCTTAGTGGAGTCGCCACTGTGGACAGTGGGCATTAACGCGCGTCCAAGATTTTAGCAACCATGACACTATTTAGGCTCAGGGCCTTAGGGAACACACTACTATACCAAAAACTCATATAGTGGATAAAAGGAGTTGCCACCTAGGGTAATAATTAGGACAATTTTATTAATGGTATTCGATTCTCAAAAAGAAAGTTAGCACCACAACTAGGAGATTCTAGGAACGGAATACTAATTTCTCTTAGTCATATGTTCATTTGGAATTACTTTATAAATTATTATTTCCTTCTCTAATTACATGCAATTTTATTAAACCCTATTTAAATATCCATCTAACCCTAAGGCATCCAGTCAATAAAATCACACATAAAAATGCATTCAAGCACATCATCCCTAAGTTTAAACCAAGTTTAATGAAAGTTAGCTAGATTTACACCTTTTATTTACAAATGAACTGGACTAAAGGTGGGCCTACATTTTAATTAGTAAGCTTAATTCTATTTTTTTGAATTATCTACAAGGAATGGGCTTAAGTCTATAAAATTTTAAAGGAAAAGTTGAATTAGTGGGCCTAAATCTAACTTGATTTTATTTTAAGTGAAATGTGGGCTTAAGTCTATTTGTTTTAAAAGTAATGAATTCAAGTGGGTCGAGCTAAATCTAAATAAATTTTAATTAACTAAAAACGGGCTTAAAGTCTAATTAACCTAAAATGGGCCTACATTGGTTTTAATTAATTAATTAACCTACACCATTTATAAACCTATTTTAAGTGAATTGGACCTAATCGTTGGCTTGGGGCCCAAAAAGGATAAAAACATAAAAAAAAAACAAGCCCAAAACAAATAAAACATAAAAAATAGATCAACCATACAATTTAGTGATTTTCTAAAAAAAATCCTAAATCAACTTCATGAAACCCTAACTTTAATCTATTACCATCATTGATTTTATGAGGTTTTACCAAGTGAAACCCTAATTACTGATCAATTTTAAGAACACAAAAGTAAATATTTCCTATTCCCATTGTTGGGGTTATTACAATTCATACAATGTAGAAAATTAAAAAAAATTAATTACAACCCAAAAATAAAATAAATTATAAGAACACAAAAAATCATAAATCCGAAATACTACAAGAGTTTTACAAATCATAATCCATGGCATTCCATGGATTCTTCAATGTAAACATTGCTAATATCTCATTTCACCAACCTCACCTCTAGAACATTATAAAATATCAATCAAAACAAAAAAATAAAAAATTAATTAGTAATAAATCAATAAAAAAATAAAGAAAATAAAATTAAAATAAAAGAAAAGATAAGAGTAAAATATGTCGTGCCAATGCTGTTTGAATGCCCCTTATAATGAGATTGTCACCATTTTGAGAATTGATTATAGACTATTGAAAACAAAAGAGCGTCCTTTTTTTGTGTAATGAAGAAAATTCTTTTTTTTCCTCTGTGATTTTTTTAGAGTTTCTGTGCAATCCGGAGCTGGTCCCTCACTCACATAGTCTCTAGCTTTTTAAAGTAGAGACCTCTGAGCTGACTTCCTCCATTCAAGGAACAAACGATATCTCTCAATTTTTCAAAATATTTATGCATTTTAAACACGTAAAACCACAATTATCTTTTAAGAAAATATTTAGAATTAATTTTCAACTAATTAGTGAACTAAAAAATTCTAAAAAATGACTTAATATACTAAAAAATTGAAAATATTTTGTAATTCTGATCGGTATTTTGATAATGTCGATCAACATTAAGTTAATGTCAATCAACATTAGGCTAATGCCAATCAGCATTAGGCAACTTTCGGTTGGCATTAGCTAAATGCCGACTGGCAGTTGGCTTATGCAGTCTCAAAAAATTAATTTTTTTTAAAAAACACTTCTAAAATCACGATTTTGCAATTAGGTCCAAAAAACACTACAATTTAGTCCTTGGAATCTCAAATTTCAATACTAGAGATAAATTTCTTGTTTAATTTTTTCATCATAAGGGCTTTCATCACACTATGTGCAATTGCATCGTGAAATTGGATGCTTACACTGAGCTGTCTTATTACTTACTTTTTGTAAGCATTTTTCAAGCTACCCAATGGCTTTTTCTTTGGTCTTTATCCTGAGCCCACCAAAACCTATTGATTATTTATTCTAGTCTCTTAATCACTAATTGGGTGATCTTGAACATCAACATAATGTATGTCGAGATAGCTTGTAGATTGCTTTGATCAACACATCCTTCCCTACCTAGGAGAGAAACTTTGCCTTCTAACCTTGGACTTAATGTTTTAATCTATCATAATATTACATTGCATAATTGAATCATTATTCTTCCTCATTCGATAAGAATACCTAGGTACTTGGATAACGACACTGACTCTAAAATGTTCAATTCTTCTTTAACTTGTTTTCTCAACTAATAAAGAGTGTTGGGACTAAATAGAATACCCAATTTGATTGCATTGATCCTCTATGTGCTTTATCGAATAGGATAGTGTCATATACAAATTGAATGTGTGATAGAGTATTACATCCCCTTTTGATTTGTTAGCTTAGGATATTTCCTTTTTGTGGCTTTTTACAAATCATATTAAACAAAACATTTGATACTATAATTAAAAGGTATAGGGACATAGGGTCACCTTTTCTCAAACCTTGCTCCATTTAAGCATATTGTGAAACTAAGTTTCACACATGCCATCACCATCTCTACCCATTAACTATGAAAGCCCAACCTTGTCAGTATGATTTATAGGAAGTTCTAATTCACCTTATCATA
Source organism: Mallotus nudiflorus (assembly GCA_947683625.1). Taxonomy (NCBI): domain Eukaryota; kingdom Viridiplantae; phylum Streptophyta; class Magnoliopsida; order Malpighiales; family Euphorbiaceae; genus Mallotus; species Mallotus nudiflorus. The sequence goes on from CANTUR010000009.1 coordinate 10,931,687, forward strand.
TGCTTTTTCAATATCAAGTTTTATTTTTATGTAATAGCTCTCACCTTTTAACCTATGAATTGCTTCATGGGTTATTACTATGCAATATTTTATTCTTCTCTTAGGAATGAATGTAGCTTGAAATAGGGAAATTAGGCCACTAATGCTTATTTTGATCATGGATGCCATAGTTTTCAAGATCACTTTATACAAGAAATTGCAACAACTAATTAACCTATACTCAATAAGGCTGTAAGCACCCAATTTCGTGATGCAATTGCGCAGAGTGCGATGAAAGCCTCCATGATGAAAAATTAATTGAGAAATTGATCTTTAGCATTTAAATTTGAGATTTCAAGGACTAATTTGTAATGTCTTTTAGACCTAATTGCAAAATCATAATTTTAGAAGTATTTTTTTTTAAAAAAATTTCTTTTTCGGGTTGCTTAAGCAAAATGCTAGTTGGTATTTAGCTAATGCCGACCGACATTTGCTTAATACTGATTAGCATTAGCAAATTACCGATCAAGATGATGTAATAATTTTAATTTTTTAGTATATTCGATCATTTTTTAGTATTTTTCTGTTCACTGATTGGTTGGAAATTAATTTTGAATATTTTCTTAAAAGATAATTGTGGTTTTAAGTGTTCAAAATGTATAAAAATTTTGAAAAAAATTAAGAGATAGTGTCAGTTCCTAGAATGGAGGAAGTCCATTCGCAGGTCTCTACTTTAAAAAGATAGAGACTGCATGAGTGAGGCCCCAGCTCCTGATTGCGTAGAAACCCTAAAATCACAAAAAAAAAAGTTTTCTTCACTGCACAAAAAAGTATGCTCTTTTGTTTTCAATAGTCCAGAAATTAAAAAACACAAAATCAATTCTCAAAATGGTGACAATCTCAATCTGAGGGGCCATCCAAGAGCATATGCACAACATTTCATTTCTGTTTTCTTATATCTTTTGATTTCTTTTTAATTTAATTTGCTTTAATTGTTATTTGATTTCCTTTTTAATTTAATTTCCTTTAATGGTTATTTTGTTATTTTACTCATTTGGCTAATGTGATCTCTCTGTTTTTTTTTATTTTTTGTGTTTTCCTTTTGGAATCCAATTGGAGATTGATGAGGTCACTACCAAATATTCAGAAATCAAATAGAAGATCCATGAAATGTCATGGATTCTAAACTATGATTAGATTTTAGGGTTTGATATTTCTGCATTTATTATTTTTTTCTGTGTTTTGTGTGTTAATTAATTTGGGTTTGTAATTAATTTTAATTTTCAGTACGTAGAATATTGCAATAACCCCAATAGTGGGAATAGTAAAATTTTACTTTTCTGCTTTTAAAATGAATTAGTAATTAGGGTTTCACTGGGTAAAAATCAATTAAAATCAATGATGGTTATAGATTAATTTAGGGTTGCATGTAAATTGATTTAGGTTTTTTTTAGAAAATCACTAAAATGTATGTTTGATATATTTTTTGTGTTTTATTTGTTTTGGGCTTGTTTTTTTATGTTTCTATCCTTTTGGACTCCAAGCCCATGATAGGTTCAAACCCTTTAAATAAAATAGGCTTAAAATGGTTTATATTAATTTATTAAAATCAATTTAGGCCCATTAGGTTAATTTAGACTTAGGTCTATTTTTAGATTAACTAAAATTAATTTAGACTTAGCTTAACCCATTTAATTTCATTTCCTTTAAAATAAATAGACTTAGGCCCATATTTCAGTTAAAATAAAATCAAGTTAGACTAGGCCCACTTATAAAATCCAATTTCTTTAAAATAAATAGACTTAAGCCCACCTTTAGATAATTAAAATCATTAGACTTAAACTCACTAACTAATAACAATGTAGGTCCACTTTTAGTTCATTTTCATTTGAAAAAAAAATTGTAAATCTAGCTAACTTTTAATAAAATTAACCTAGTTTAGACTTAGGGACGACACACTTGAATGCATTTTTTATGTGTGATTTTATTGACTAGATGCCTTAGGGTTAGATCGATGTTCAAATAGGGTTTAATAAAATTGCATATAATTAGAGAATTAAGTAATAATTTTTAAAGCAATTCTAAATGAATACGAGACTAAGAGAAGTTAGTATTTTATTCCCAAAATCTCCTAGTTGTGGTGCTAGCTTTCTTTTGGAGAATCGAGTACCACCTTTCAATTTGTCCTAGTTATTACCCTGGGTGGGAACTCCTCATCTCCACCCCATGTCTTTGTGATAATGGTTAGTGTGTTCTCTAGGGCCCTAAGCCCAAACAGTGTCGCGGTTGTTAAAATCTTGGACGCGTGCTAAACCCCATTGTCTACAATGGTGACTCCATTGGGGATAAGAAATATTGATTCTACTTATGTTCTTTAGAATTATTTTATTGATTAGTATTTCATTCTTGCATTCATTCGGCATGTCCCTATTAAAACAATGGTGTTGGTTTATGATTCCATAATTCCACTAGCTTTATGGATTTGTAAATTGGCTAACCATCACTCTTATCCTTAACTCGGTTTAAGAGAGATAATTAGGCTTATCTAACCAGAGTATGTAACCTAAATCCTAAAGGGGGGTAATCTTCTCTCAAGTTGGTAAAGGAAGTCGGGCCCTTCTAACCTTGGCCTGTAACTTAACATCCATAATGGAGGGCATCTTGCTAAGGGAACCTTGACCTTTTCACCAGACTCTAATAACATATAATGGCTTAGTTACTTCCCCTAGGATCTACCCAAATTGCTTGTATGATTTTGCCATTAGGTATTTCTATCTATAAAAGCCTAGACCCATGCTTTTGAAGCCCACTTGGGCCAATAAAGATTAGGCTAAACCTTTATACTTATAAATGTTTTTTCTATGCTTATTACCATGAGGTATTTCTATCTATGAAAGCCTAGGCCCATGCTTTGGAAGCCCACTTGGGCCAATAAATATTGGGCTAGACCTTTAGACCTAGAAATGTTATTTCTATGCTTTACTGCTTTAAGAGAGATTTGGCATGCACATCAGTCCCTGATATCCCCCGTTGATATTAAGACCAAGACAAAAAAATCCTAGGACAAGAAACTCGCTATTGAACACATGTGTGGGGGGAATAAGGTTGGAAGGATATTATGTACCTTTCTTTGCTACTTGCTACTTATTTCATAACACGTGCATCATGCATACATACATGCATTCCACGCATCATACTAACACCTTGTTTTATAGCCATCATAGATTCATCTAGGTCTTCTCATATCTAGGGATGGAAAGGTGTCTGATTAATCAGAGAAGATCTAAGCCCTAAGTCAATAGCTCAAGAGATCCTTCAAGAACTGGAGAAGAGTCCTATTAACCTGCTTTACCTAAAAGTTGAACTGACTCAGACTAAACGAATAGAAAGGGAACAATAACTAGAGATGTGGACCCTAGAGGACATTAAGGGAGCTTTGATGGATGACATGAGAGCTATGATGCAAGATGAATTGAGGCAAGCTCTGGCCAGACTAGTGCAACCTACTATCATACCACTACCTACTGTTGAACAATCATCTAATATTGCTGTTGAACAAACACTTGTTGTTGAACAACCACCTACTGCTACTGTTGAACAAACACCTATTGTAGGAGCTCCACTTATTGCTAATAATGCTGGAGGGGCAACCTATTGCTAGAAACATACCTGCTACTGATGTGAGACTTAAGGACATTGAGAACTACATTAAAAAAAAGGTGAAGAGAGAATCACTTGAACTGGTCCAAGATCATGAGTCCAAGCAGATGCAAGCATTGACTTAGAAAATGTCCATGATGGAAGTGCTAATTAGAGGACAAGGAATGGGGTATTCATTTGACTTCGATGACATGTTGCAGATGGGAGATGATAGGCTGTCTGATAAGTTCAAGATGCCACAGCTACAAAAAATTATTGGGAGAGGAGATCCGAGGATTCATCTTAGCCAGTACACAACAACCATGAGCACTACTAAAGCACTATTAGAAATAATGACTAGGTTATTTGTACTATTTTTCGAGGGAATGGTTGTAAACTAGTATCACGGGCTAGAAAAATCTATAAGAACTGACTGGAAAGAATTATGTACTACTTTTTTGAAAAAGTATGACTATAAAACTGGACTGGAAGTGTCTATCAGAGACTTAGAACTAAAAAAGTAGAAACCTAATGAATCCTTCTTTGATTTCCTTACCAGGTTCATGAATAAGGTAGGATTAATAAAGAACAAGCTAGCTGAGAAGGATCAAGTTAGGATGATAGTCTGTAATGTGTCACCTAATATGGTCGAGAGATTGCAGATGATGAACCCCAAAAAATTCACAGACCTATATGATGATGGTCTACAAGCATAAGAGATTGAGAGTGAGAAGAAGAGAAATTCTAGAAGCATCGAAACTCGAAATTACCCAACTGGGGGCACACAATAAGGAAGTACTAGTCGAGCTATGGAGGTGCTCGCAGTTTAGCAACCTTGAAGATTCTCTAACTTTAACCAACCACTCTCCAAAGTCCTAGAACGACTAATCCAAAAAGGCCTACTTTGACCCTTAACCTTTTCTAAGCCAATAAACCTAAATGTCCCTAGTTTTGAGCCTAATAGTTACTGTAAATAGTTACTATAAATTCCACCAAGTTGCTGGCCATTGCACAGACAACTGTATTCGCCTAAAATATAAGATCCAAAACTTGATAGATTTTAGAAAAATCACAGACCTTGAAAAGTCCAACTCTAACCCAAACACCAAAAATAGTCCTTTCCTAAACTACCAAAATGTTCCACCACTAGCCACCATGATGATCAATTCAAGGGTTAGTAAAAAAGAAGTGCTAAAATCCTTTAAAAACCTAAACCCTATAGCCAATGGAGAATCCCTTAGATAGTCACCAAGAGGAGTTGAAGATCTGTTCGGAACACCTTTGAGCAAGTTTGATTACAGAGTGTTTTACTCTAAGCCCGCTTCAGTTGATTTACCCATCAAAGAAATTGTGCCTACAGGATGGGGTAATGAGCCTTTAGCTCCTGAACAGTCTAAAGAAAGAGTTGAAGATCTGCTCAACCAAAACTTAGGAAAGCTCAATATGGAAGAGTTGAAAGGGAAAGAAGCATGCACAATGGAAGTATGGAAAGATGGGAAAAGAGATCAAATCATTGGAGTTGTTGACATTTGGCATGACTCAAATGAAGAAAACTCGAGTGGTCTTGATGTGTGGAGTGATGATCCTAAGGTGAATCATGTCACTAGGAGCGAAAAGAATTACAAAGCAACTAAAAAGAAAACTATGAGAGTCATAAAAAGAGAAGAAACAGAAGATACAGAAGTAGAAGAAGAACAGAAAGAAGATCTGATTCTAGAATTAAAAAAAAGGCTAAGGCAAATGTCAGCATTTAGGAATTATTGATGCATTCAGGCAGCCATGGAAGAGCTCTTATCAAATCTCTATCAAATATGAACATTAAAACAGTAGCCACACCTAAGGCTATGGTAGAAAAGGTTATAGAAAAGAAACATGGGCTGATAACATTCTCAGATGATGACCTACCTTTAGAAGGAAGAAACCATAATAAGGCATTATTTATCCCAGCTGATGTGAGGGGAAAGAGAACCAATTTTGCTATGGTGGTTCTGCTATTAATGCGTGTCCTTTGAAAATCCTACCTAACCTAGGTTTGAAATCTAAAGACTTAATAAGTTCAAACCTCATAATCAAAGCTTACGATGATAGCACTAGGAATGTGGAGGGGACATTCCAAGCTTTAGTTAAAATAGGACCTGTGGAATCAACTAATGAGTTTACTTTGTTGGATATCCCAGTCACTTATGCCTGATTGTTGGGAAGGCTATGGTTTCATGCTTTGGGAGGGGTACCCTCAACTGTGCATCAAAAGATAAAATTCCCTCATGAAGGAGGGGTTGTGACTATAGAAGTTGGGACCAATGTTGTTATGGTAGCCATAATAGATAAACAAAAGCAAATGTATGCACCCCCTAGTTTCCATATTGCTGGGATATTTGATGAAACTGAAATGGATCCGAGAGTAGCAAAAATGATGTGAGAGTATGAATTATCAACTTAGGCAAGGGCTGGGGAAGAATGAGCAAGGAAGCCCTAGTCTCCCAGAGTTCAAAAGTCAAGGCAACATAATTGGTTTGGGTTATGTTGAAGAAATAAAGCTGATAAGCAAAAGAACCATAAAGAGGTTTAATGCCAAACATAAGAAGCTCTTAAAGAAAATTGGGCTGATAAGTGAGAATTTCATCAGGCCAGGGGAAGGCAAATATTATTTGGGAGCTAAGGAAATAATCAATGTTGCTCAAGGAGATGTTCCTAGATTTGAGATCTTCAGGGAGCAGATTGTGGAGAGCTTAGTAAAAGACAACAAAGAGGAAGTGATGAAGGTGGCAGTTGAGATGATGGGCAATGCTACTATCAAGGAGCTATTGTGTCTGCCACCTAAGTTTATTGTCACCTTGGCCCTTTGTAGCCTGGGGTATTGATATTATAGGAGAAATAAGGTTAGTAGCATCTAATGGGCATAAGTACATAGTCATGGCAATAGATTACTTCTCTAGATGGGTAGAGGCTGAATCCTTCAATGCCATGAAAGTAAAATAGATGGTGTGGTTCATCGAGAAAAGTCTTATTTACAGATATGGGGTTCCACATCACATTCTAACAAATAATTATGTCCAATTTCAAGCAAAAATAGTAGAATTATTGCAAAAGTACAAGATCAAACATCATAAGTCTTCACCATATCGTCCTCAAGCTAATGGAGTGGTAGAAGCAGCTAACAAAAATGTCAAGAAAATCCTCTCTAAAATGGTCAAGACTTATAAAGCTTGGTTTGAGTTTCTTCCTTTTGCTTTATGGGGTATAGGACTATAGCTAGAATAGCCACGAGCCAAACTCCATTCTCCTTAGTGTATGGTTGTGAAGTAGTCTTGCCAATAGAAATAGAGATCAAATCCTTGAGAGTTGTCATGGAAGTTAAAACTTTTGAGAGTGAATGGGCACAAAAGAGATATGATCACCTTGTATCTCTAAATGAGAAAAGGATGAATGCTTTATTTCATACTTAGAAGTATCAGAGGAGAATAGCAAGATCATTCAATAAGAAGGTTAAGCTTGGAAAGATAAAATCTGGGGACATGGTCTTAAAACATCCCAGAGTAGTGGTATTTGATTCGAGAGGAAAGTTCATACCAAACTGGGAAGGATCATATTTAGTCAAAATGGTTATGCCTAAAGGAGCTGTTAAGATATCAGACCTGTAAGGGAATGAACTCATGGAGCCTGTTAACTTGGATCGCCTTAAGAGATACTACTTGTAAAAATAAAATAAAAGTAGTAAAAAGAAAATAACATCTTTTGATTAGAAAACCTGAAAAGGCTAGTTAGGCAAAAGTTAAGACAATCCTGCTGTTCAGAAAACCCATAAAGGGCTGGCAGGCAAAAATTAAGGAATAAAAATAAAAGAAATGGTCCCACTAGGTAGAAAACATATAAAGGGTTAGTCAAGCAAAAATTAGGGTAAATAAATGAGAGAGAAAAATATTTAGCTAAAAAATCCGAAAGGACTAGTTGATAATAGGAATTATGTCATGTGATGTAATAAATGTACTCATTTTGGCCCTAATTAATGAATCCTCTCAAAATTGAATTTTTGTTTTAGCATTACATGTTTTATCTTGTTTATAATGCATAGGTATTAGAAATAAGTATAGAACATGAAAGCTTAAAAATCAGCTCTATGAGACCATTTCCTAGTGATGTTTGTGTTTCTTCTCTTGTGACTTATCATGCAAAGCTTGAAATCCTAGTGGCTTTGTAGCTTGATTATCAGAAACAGCAAGCAAACTTAGCTTCTCCTGTAACCAGATCTAGAAAATACAAAAATAAATAAAATAAAATGAAAGCCTGCTAAGTTAAAAACCTGGCGACTTAAGCAAAAGTTAGGGCAAGCCTACTAAGTTAAAAACCCAAAAGGGTGGCTTAGGCAAAAGTTAGGGCAAGCCTACTAAGTTGAAAACCCGAGACGGTGGCTTAGGCAAAAGTTAAGGTAAAAAAAAACCTTTACTCTACTTAAGTCCACGTATCCAAGTTTGAGATTAGTTTAACATAATGCATACAAAAAATATAGGATTCAAAAACACAATAATACGATAGAAACAGTATGATACAAATCCGACCTTGGGCTCCATCCGTTAGTTAGATCATTTAGATGAAAGGTGTCTAAAGGTCTGAGAGATGAAGTCCCAACACTTTGAGGATCATGCCTAAATCTACAAGCTATTGCAAAGCATCTTGATCTCACATTCCAAATCACTAGAATAGCTCTGTACATATAGGAAATAATAATGTCATATGCATTTCATGCATAATATGCATACATTTGCACTTTCAGTGTATATACTTACCCTCTAACTATCTGTGACTTGTATAGTGAATAACCTTTGAGATGTGTCTGAGGAACTTGTTTTGAAATTTACTAAAGTTAGTGTCAAGTGTATAGATCATACAAGGAATAAGTCCAAAAGACTCACATGAGAAGCATCTGCTGGAGAAAAGATAGAAAGCTAAGCATCACTAAAATGCATCCACTGCTTAATTAGAGTCTAAATAGTAGGAGCCCAGTAGAACATGGACCTATCCATAAGTGAGATATCACTAAGGATGATGCTAGCAAAAGCACCATCATGACTAGTCCCAACATGCTGAGTATGATGTGTAGGGCTAAGTCTGGGCTAAAGCCTCTCAATATCGGGAACAACCTTAGTCTCTAAGGCAATCTCAGTCTCTTCCTTTGTCACCTCATTAGCAAGAGTATGAACCTCCTCAAACTGTAAAAAGAATGAGTGATTCATAGGTTCTAAAGAAAGAAGTTGAAATAATAATAAATTACCTCAGCATCGTCAATGGGAATATGCTCCAAGAGGCTCTCACGAATGAACTGCTGATAATGTCAAGAACGATTAAGAAAATTTAAGGCAGTGTATCCCTATAGTGCATCTCTTAACTATGAACCTATCATATATGAGGAAGGGATATCAGATGGAATGTGACTTTGAGAAGGCCCAGAAGACCAGCGATATACTCAATCCTCTAAATACTACATCAAACAACCATATTCAGGAAGTAGATAGCTCATAGACTCAAGCTGTGTTGCACCAGCCACAAAGTCATATCTCTGGACATTATCAACTCCACCAACCAATCAGAATTAATCTGCAAAATCATGATAATTAATTTTTATTTTCAATAAATGATGAAGTACTAATGAATTTGCTTTTTACTAGGTACCACTCAATAGTGTTCAACTGATCATGATAGGTCTGAAGAGTGTTCCCAACCCCATCTCTTCATCAAAGGAAAGCTCCTATCAGAGCTAATAACACTAAAGCCTCATATCAACTTGATCTCTATGCTCCAAATCTTAAAGAAAGAGAACATATTAGTAGAAGGTAAAGGAAAAGAAGACAATAAAGATTAAAAAAAGGAGAACATACGTGCAAGACGTGCCAAAAACCACACATCAAGATAGCACCTCTATAGATAGTGTCTAGTCTATAGTAAAGGAAAGCAAGTGCAGCAGATCCCCAATCAAGTGTGGCAACTAGATCCAAGTCACAAAGAAGACCAAGTAGAGCAATACTGACCTCATGACCGGTCTCACAAAGAAGGTCGTGCCTAATAATATCATAAGAAAATTAGATGTCTACCCACTACTACTCCTCGTTTGATTACCCAAAAGGCACAGTTTCATGCACATAAACTCCTAAACTAAGGATGAAAGCTTAACATTATAATTCTTCCATATCAGAATGAACCCTATTAGGTCATGCACATACTGACTCCGCACGTCTTCAGAAAGATGGCAGTAGCTGACGTCAAATGGAATTGTGGTCCCTCCAAAGGCAATCCCGGTGATAGCAAAGAAGCTCAAAGGAAAAATGGTTAGCTCACCCACACGAGTATGAAATGTAATATTTTTTTAGAAATAAACAGAAGCACTAAAATGCTACCTTATTACCCACATCTCTACACTTGTGGGTATGTAAATGAGTAAAAGGAAAAATAGTTGAGCCCTCTCGAAGTCCAAGAACATTCTGAGGAAAACAAAGAGGTAGAAAACTTTGATTTTTTAAAATCCCTGCTCTCCCATGTTGTCTATATTGCAAAGAGGCCATAGGATCTGACGGATTACAAATCAAACGTTAGATGATCAAGAAATCAAGAAATGAAAATCAATGCAAAGAAAGGAAATGAAAAGGAAAGAAAATGAATAAGAAGAGGGAATGAAATGAGACATGCAAAAAGAAGGGAATATATAAAGTGGAAAATATCCACTTTGGTCCATTACTTTTATTTGCATATGGATCTGAGTTTTCTAATTGCAATTTGGTCCATAATTGCACTCTGATTAGTAATTCATTCCTAATTAAATCATGACATTCATTTCTTCAAATTAATAATTCATTGAATTATTAATCTACAACCAGTCTATGATTCTGAATTCTCTATCAAGTACATAATACAAAAAAAATTACAAAATTCAATTTTGCATTTCTACATGCATCATCTCAATCAAATGTCAAAATTCGTTTCATGTTACATAGTAGTTGAAACAAAAATTTTCAAAATTATCATGTTATAAGCTGCACAATAGTCATAACATGAATTTCAAATTCCACATGTTATATTCTTCAATAATGGTTACAACATGACCTTTTTTTAGATGTTTACCACCAGACACTACACGATAGTTATAGTGATGTCACTAAACATCCTACAGGGAATATAGTGAACTTTAAATCGCTAGATGTTCCATAGGAATTATAGCACGCTTTTCATTATTTTTACTAGACGTCCAATAGGAAATATAGCAAGCTTCATTTTATACATTTCGTTAAATGTCCCACATGGAATATAACGAAACTCATTTTCACTAAACATCCCACAAGGAATATAGTGTGCATCATTAGACGTCCCACAAGGAATATAACAAAACTCATTATCATTAAACTAAACATCCTATAGGGAATATAGTGTACATCATTAGACATCCCACAAGGAATATAATAAAATTCATCATTGCTAGACGTTCCATAGGAACTATAGTAGACTTTCAATTCGTCATTAATAAATGTCCCATAGGGAATATAATAAAACTCATTCTCACTAGACGTCCCACAAGGAATATAGTATGCATCATTAGATGTCTCACAAGGAATATAATGAAACTCATTATCACTAAAAGTCCCACAAGGAATATAATGAAACTCATTATCACTAGAAGTCCCACAAGGAATATAGTGTGCATCATTAGATGTCCTATAGGGAATATAACAAAACTCATTATCATTAGACGTCCTACAGGGAATATAGTGTACATCGTTAGATGTCCCATAGGGAATATAACGAAATTCATCATTGGTAGATGTTCCATAGGAACTATAGCAAACTTTATCATCGCTAAACGTCCCATAGGGAATATAGCAAAACTCATTTGCATAAATTTCACTAGATGTTTCACAAGAAATATAGTGAGACTTGATAAACATTACATTCGCTTAAAATTGCACAACAATTTAAGCATCAACCTATCAATTAGAATACAACTAGGTATCCTAGTTCTTTCCTTCAAAATTGTGCGCTTCTACTGCTTTGCCACAATTTTTCAAGCAAATAGCAATAAAGAGGGGCAACTATAAGCACCTAATTTTGTAATGCAATTATGAATAGTGTGATAAAAGCCTCTATAATGAAAAATTAATCAAAAAATTGATCTCTAGCGTTGAAATTTGAGATTTCAAGGACTAAATTGTAATGTCTTTTGGACCTAATTACAAAATTATGATTGTAGAAGTTCTTGTTTTTAAAAATTTTTCTATTTCGGGTTATAGAAGCAAAATGCCAATCAACATTTAGTTCATGTCAACTGACATTTGCATAATGCCGATCGGTATTAGCCAAATGCTAACTGGCATTTGCCTAATGCTAATTGACATTAGCAATTTTTCAATCGACATTATGAATTTTTTCAATTTTTTAGTATATTCGGTCATTTTTTAGTATTTTTCTATTCACTGACTGGTTGAAAATTAATTTTGAATATTTTATTGAAAGATAATTGTGGTTTTACATGTTCAAAATGCATAAAAACTTTAAAAGATTGAGAGATAGCGCCAATTCCTGGAATGGGGGAAGTCTGTTCATAGGTCTCTACTTTACTAAACCAGAGACCGCGTGAGTGAGGGCCCCAACTCTTGACTGCATAGAAACCCTAAAAATCACAAAAAAAAAGTTTTCTTCATTACACAAAAAAGTATGCTCTTTTTTTTCAATAGTCCAAAAATCAAAAAATGCAGAGTCAATTCTCAAAACGGTAACAATCTCAATCTTGGGGGGGGGGCATCCAAGAGCATATGCACAACATCTCATTTCCATTTTGTCTTGTCTTTTAATTTTCATTTTAATTTAATTTGCTTCAATTATTATTTGATTTCTTTTTTAATTTAATTTCCTTTAATGTTTATTTTGTTATTTTACTCATTTGGCTAATGTGATATCTTTGTTTTTTTTTCTTTTTTATGTTTTCCTTTTAAAATCCAATTGGAGATTGATGAGGTCACAACCAAATATCTAGAAATCAAATAGAAGATCCATGAAATTTCATGGATTCTAAACTATGATTAGATTTTAGGGTTTGATGTTTTTGTGTTTATTATTTTTTCTTGTGTTTTGTGTGTTCATTAATTTGGGTTTGTAATTAATTTTAGTTTCCAATACGTAGAATATTTTAATCCAGTAGTAGGAATAGTGAAATTTTACTTTTCTGCTTTTAAGATGAATTAGTAATTAGGGTTTCATTGGGTAAAAATCAATGAAAATCAATGATGGTTATAGATTAATTTAGGGTTGCATGTAAATTGATTTAGGTTTTTTTTAGAAAATCACTAAAATGTATGTTTGATATATTTTTTGTGTTTTTTTTTTGTTTTAGGCTTGTTTTTTATGTTTCTATCCTTTTGGGCTCCAAGTCCATGATAAGTTCAATCCCACTAAATTAAATAGGCTTAAAATGGTTTATGTTAATTAATTAAAATTAATTTAGGCCCATTAGGTTAATTTAGACTTAGGCCCACATTTCACTTAAAATAAAATCAAGTTAGACTAGACCCATTTATAAAATCCAATTTCTTTAAAATAAATAGACTTAGGCCTAGCTTTAGATAATAAAAATCCATAGACTTAAGCTCACTAAATAATAAAAATTTAGGTCCACCTTTAGTTCATTTTCATTTGTAAATAAAAATTATAAATCTAGCTAACTTTCAATAAAATTAACCTAGTTTAGACTTAGGGACGATGCGCTGAATGCATTTTTTTATATGTGATTTTATTGACTATATGCCTTAGGGTTAGATGGATGTTCAAATAGGGTTTAATAAAATTGCATGTAATTAGAGAATGAAGCAATAATTTATAAAGTAATTACAAATGAACACGAGACTAAGAGAAGTTAGTATTCCATTCCCAGAATCTCATGGTTGGGGTGCTATCTTTCTTTTAGATAATCGAGTACCACCTTTCGATTTGTCCCAGTTATTACCCTGGGTGGTGACTCCTTATCTCCATGCCATGTCTTTGTGACAATCGTTAGTGTGTTCTCTAGGGCCCTGAGCCCAAATAGTGTCACGGTTGCTAAAATCTTGGACGCTTGCTAAACGCCGCCATCTACAAAGGCTCTATAGGCTTTCCATTTTAGGCACTAAGGCTATCTGAGTTTTATTTAGATTGGGATTCAGTCTTATGGTGGCATAGAAGTCCTTAACCATTTTAATTACATCTACCTTTTCCAAGTCCCAATTTTCTTAAAAGAAAATTCTTAAGTACCCTTCTAGTCCTGGGACTTTAATTTTCCCAAGCTAAACATGATTGCTTTGATTTTTTGTTCATTAATGGGCACTAGGATGATCTGGTTAATTTGGTTAGTTACATTATAAAGGATTCTGCTCAATACATCCTATCCTATATAGCTTTGCTCTCTTTTGTAAATCTCTTGAAATAACCTTGGGTCTTTCTAATAATTCACTACTCTTCAGTTATCAACATCCACTTATCATTTCTCTATCTAGTTATCTTGTTTCTATTCCATCTTTGAATTGTGCTCATATGGAAGAACTTTGAGTTCCTATCTCCTTTATTTAACCATTGAATGTGAGATCTCTACTTCTAGTATTGTTCCTGCCTTAGCCAGAGCTTATAGATTTCTTTTTTTGCATGTAGTTCCTTCTTTCTTACTACTTCATCATACCTTCCTTCATGGGCTTGAGAGATGATCTCATTTAGTTTTTGTATTTTGATCTTTGGGTCTCCAAATCTTCCTTTACTCTAAGTTTAGGTGTGCTTTGGTGCATTTTCTTAGTTTTTAAAAAATAATTTCCAGGAGTTTTTCAGTATAGTTTAGCATCCATCCCTCTTCTATTATTCTTCTACAGTCTTTTTCCTTATTCCATTTTATCTCATACTTGAACTAATTTTTCATCTTTTTCTTTAAATTTTGAAGTAGAACAATGAGAAGTTATTGATTTGATCCTATAAAATTCTTATAGATGACCTACACTTCTTGAAAAAGTAGTCTCCAGCTAATTGTAGCTATTGCTCTATCCAACCTAGCTTTTATGTTGCTTCATTCATCTATTTATTATGCCAGGTATATCTACCACTTTTGAAATCCATATATATTAGCTTGCATTCCTCCATGAAGAGCAAAAAAATTATTGATCAATGACTTGTTGAATAGTGTGAATATAATAATTACATAATTATAAAGTAAGAAGATTGAGGGAGGAAATCACAAAATTGATTTATGTAAATTAGGAATGATTGATACAAATTAGTGATTATACTACCCAAGGTAGATGTATGTAAATACTATATATATGTTTGTATTATGAAGGAAGAAATATCAAGAAAATATTCCCTCAATTCTAATATCAAATTCTTATTGTTAATATTGTATCAGACCAGATGATCATAAGGCTCTAAAACCAAGAACAATGGCAAATTTGACAGACCCAATGGTGACATAAGAGAAACCTTCTACTACTATTCTATATGAACTAATGGTGAAAATGCAATAAGCATTAACCCAAACCTTGACCCTAATGCTTTAAATCATGATAACTTCAGTACCTAGATGGGTATCTAACTTGATGGAAAAAACTATGCCCTTTGGTCTCAAGTAATGGAGATGTACATAACGGGACAAAGACAAAATCGGATATATCCTCAATGACACTCTTTAGCCCTAGTTAAAAGATCCAACTTTTTAGAAGTGGAGGATGGTGAATGCCATCATAAAAGGATGGCTTATAAACATAATGGAACAATCTCTGATTGGCATCTTCATTTGATATCCAACTACCAAATAGGTATGAAACTCTATTGCTTTCACTTTGTTTTATGGATAAGACACTTCCTAAGTGTATGAGCTAAAAAGGCAAGTAGCTCAGATGAGGCAGGTAGGAGGACCTATTGAATCATACTATAATAATCTACAAGGATTATGGAGGGAGACAAACTTTCAAAGACTAAGTCTAATAACGTGTGTTGAGGATTTAAAGATCTATAATGCTAATATCAAAGAAGATAGAGTCTATACCTTTTTGGATGGGCTAGATGACCGCTTAGACAAGGTTTAGAGTGATTTACTATAGATTCAACCATTCCTTACAATCGAACAAGCTTATACTCAAGTCCGAAGGGAGGATATTTGGCAAGTTATCATGCTAAGTGGTATGAAGACAATACTACAAAGTACTGCCATTATCTCTAAAAGGTATAAGACTCATCCACTAAATCTCTAGATGTCTAAGGCTGGATCATCACCCATGACCAGTGGAAAGAAGAAGATAAAGGAGCTGAAGGAGGGTGCACCCACTTTGGGAACCCCAAACATACTCGAGAAAATTGCTTCAAACTACATGGGTATCCAGAGTGGTGGTAAGCTCTAAAAAAGAAATGTAAAGTAGATACAGGTAAGAGTACTGAACAAGCAACACACACCACAGGCCAAGCATCACTTACCAAGTCTCTAATGCTAAGCAAGGACTCTTTCGCTACCATAACTGAGCTTCCCAATGGTTTAGGTAACACTAGTTGTGGCTTATATTATTCTAAACAGGGGTTTCAACTAATTGGATTATTGATTTGGGGAAAATTAACCATATGACCTTTAATAAAAAGGACTTAGTGGTATTTACCTAGCCAAAGATGAACATGTATTACAAATGCCAATAAAGTGACGTATTCGGTTACTAGAGCCATAAAAGTTGCACTATCCCCCTCATTTTTCCTTGCTCGACACAATATTAGTTCCTTTATTATCAAACCAATTTCTCTCTATAGGATAAGCCACTCACGAATTAAATAGTTATGCACTAATGTATCCTACTTTTTATTTATTTCAGGATATTCTAATGAAGGAGATTATTGGTCATGGTACTAAGAGGGGAGCGGGTTATACAACATGGTTGAGTTCAGCTCTAGCAAAGCTAATAGTGTGTACCAACTGAGCAAAAATGACAAGAATATCATGTTATGGCATTACTGGTTGGGACTTGACTTATATTAAGCATTTATTTCTGAGTTTGTTCTCTACGTCAGTTAAGTCCAAGTTTGAGTGTCACACGTGTACTTTATCCAAAAGTCATCATGTACCATACCTAGTTAGCTCAAATAAAAGTACTATACCTTTCTCATTAAATCACTCTGATGTTTGGGGACCATGTCCTTTCCTGGATGGTTTAGGTTCTAAATGGTTTATCACTTTTATTTATGATTGTACACATATGACTTGGTTATATCTAATGACATAGAAAATTCAGGTATTTAATATATTCACATCATTTCATAGCATGATTAAGACCCAATACTTGGCCAAACTACAAATCCTTTGCTCGGACAATGA
The DNA here is from genome assembly GCA_947683625.1 of Mallotus nudiflorus. NCBI lineage: Eukaryota > Viridiplantae > Streptophyta > Magnoliopsida > Malpighiales > Euphorbiaceae > Mallotus > Mallotus nudiflorus. Next base: position 10,948,647 of record CANTUR010000009.1, read on the forward strand.
AGGGGAGTATATTAACCACAACTTTCAATAGTATTTTCAGACTTTTGGCTTATACCATGAAACCTTATACTCTCTCACACCACAATAAAATGATGTTATGGAATGGAAGAATAGACATATACTCAAGACAACTCAAGCTCTCTTACTTACTGCTCAGGCTCCAAAGAGGTACTAGATAGATGCAGTTTCTATTAGAGTCTATCCTCTAAATAGACTGCCATCCTAGATTCTGGACTTTAAGACTTCTCTTCAGGCTCCCCTTTAGACTTTTGATCAGTAGGTACACCAACCTTCAATTTTAATGCTTCCACCCCGAGTATTTTGCTCAGTAGCCTATGTTCACCTCCATAAAACCTAATGCACCAAACTTGATCCATGTTTAGTTTGATGTGTTTTCTTGGGCTATAGAGATCATAAAAAGGGATATTAGTGTTATGATCCTGCTACTCGGCACCTATACACTGCTTTGGATGTCATATTTCAAGAATATGACATGTTTTTTATACACCAAGATTGTTATTCTTTTCTTCAGGGGGAGAATATAAGTGATGAAAAGAATTAGATATCAAAAAATTGGCTAAATTGGGAATTAGTAGAATCTGAGCATGGTGAAGGGACAAGTGGAAACCAAGAACATGATAAAGGAAATAGAGACTCAATGTCCGAGTATAGTGATGAAGACCAAACTAAGCTTGGAGACTCAAAAACTCCTCCCCCAGCTGTCTAAAGTGATCTATCTCCTGAGAATATTCATGAGGTACAATCTTTAAACTATCCTTCAAATTTAAATTCCTTTATTCATAAATTACCTTTCAGACATAATCGAGGAAAGCCACTAAACTAATACTCACCCATCTGAGAAAATAAGGAAGATACTCTATTGCCCAACATGTATCCACTCAAAGACTTTCATATCCTTTAAAAGCCTTTGTACATAAGCTCTCAACTGAGTGTGTTCCTCATAATGTGCAAGAAGCATTAACAAAACCTTGGTGGACTTAAGCCATAAAGGATGAGATGACTACTCTCTAAAAGAACAACACTTGGACACTTATTCCACTATTAAAGGGAAAAACAACTATAGGATACAAATGGGTGTTCTCTATTAAACACAAAGTAGATGGATTGATAAAAAGATAAAAAGAAAGACTTGTGGCAAAGGGGTATACTTAAATTCATGGAATTGACTACCAAGAGACATTCTCCCCAGTTGTAAAGATGAACACAGTAAGGGTGTTGATGTCTCTTGCTATAAATTTAGATTGGCCCTTCATTAATTTGATGTAAAAAATGCATTCTTACATGAAGATCTAGAGGAAGAGGTGTACATGGATATTCTGTTAGGCTTCATTGCCTCATAAGCTGGATATATGTGTAAAATGCAAAAGGCAGTGTATGGTCTAATCAGTCCCCATGAGCATGGTTTGGTCAGTTTAACTCTGCAATGAAGAAACATAGGATCATACACTATTTTTAAAGCATCAAGATGGGAGAATAACAACCTTGATTATATGTGGATGACATGATCATCATAGGGAATGATGAGGAAGAAATCTTAAATCTCCAAAGAACTTGGCATGTGATTTTAAAATGAGGAATCTTGAGATTTGAAATACTTCTTAGGCATTGAAGTTGCTCAGTCGAAATAAGGCATATTCCTTTCCCAAAGGAAATATACACTTGACTTGCTAACAGAGACTAGAATGATAGATTGTAAATTGATAGAACTTCTATTGCTCAAAAATGACAAATTAATGGATCAAATGCCAACAAATAAAGAACAATATCAATGACTAGTAAGAAAGCTTATCTATCTATCTTATGCTAGACTAGACATTACATGTGGAGTAAGTCTAACAAGTCAATTTATTTATAATCCAAGTAAAGATCACTTGAGAGAAATATTTAGAATTTTGAGGTACCTTAAATCATCACCCGAAGGAGGACATATGTTCAGAAAGCATAATCACTTGAATATTGATGGATATACAGATGCTATCTAGGTAAGAAGCTTAAATAGAAAGTCAATGTCAGGATATTTCACCTTTATTGTTAGTAATCTTGTCACGTGGAGAAGTAAGAAATAGAAAGTGGTTGCCTTGTCAAGTGCAAAAGCTAAGTTTAAAAGTATATCAAAAGGATTATATGAGCTCCTTTGGTTAAAAAGCTTACTGAGTGAGATTGACTATCCTCTAAAAGTATAGATGAACTTATACTATGATAATTAGGTAGCTATTCATATTGCTCATAATTTAGTTCAACATGACTGGACTAAACATGTGGAAGTGGATAAGCACTTTACTAAAGAGAAACTTAAAGCCAAAATAGGAAAATTTCCTTTTGTAAAATTTGAAGACTAATTAGCAGATGTGCTGATAAAAGTTATCTAAAGTCGAGTGTTCAATAATTCACTGAGCACATTAGGCATTAATGATATCTATGCACCAACTTAAGGGGGAGTGTTGAATAGTATGAATAGAATAATTACATAATTATGAAGTGAGAAGATTGATGGAGGAAATCAAGGAATTGACTTATGAAGGAAGAAATATGAAGAGAATATTCCCTCAAATCTACTATCAAATTCTTATTATTAATATGACCATCGTAGTTGATAGCCACCTTTTTTATCTTCCAGATCTAGACATATATTGAAATCTCTAGTAATGAGCCATAGTTATGATATTTGATTAGAGATAATTCTCAGTTCATTCAAAACTATTTCTCTTTCCCTTTGGTTTAGTGTGTCATAGAGGCAAATAAAATGTTGTATGTTCTCTTCCTTCACCTGCACATCTATAAGATTTGCATTTTTTCTACATATTTGGACATCATATGGCTCTCTCCACCATAAATGCAAGCCCCCTATTTTGCCCCTTAGATTTTCATAGATTCCACCATCATATTTAGATCTATTCTTAATATTTCCATTTTTTTTTGTCCCTATTTAGGTTCAATTAAGAACACCAAATGAGGTTTGAGCTTTTTTTTTACTAGGAAAGCATCTTTAATAATAAAATCTATTATTTCAGCATATAAAATAACCTTTTTTTAATAAAAAAATATTAATGTTCAAAATCATATTAGCATTTATTTTATATAATAAATCTAAAATTACATAATTAATATATTAAAATTAATCAAATTAGTACTAATTTGTTGATTAGCATTAATTCATTTAAAGTTATAGTCTATATAAAATATATAATGACTAAGTGCATAAATATTGCCACCTAGGCCAAGTTATACCGTATACTAATGTGTGGCTCTATAGGCTTCCACCTTCTCACGCTATTTTTTCCCTTTTTTCATGCTTGCTACCTCTACTACCCTTTCTTTTTTTATTTTCATTTTCTCTTCTCTTCAGTTTCTTATCTTTTCTTATTCCCCAAAATGTCAACTTAATTTTCTTTGTTCCCTTCCTTTCAATTTCTTTTCTGTTCTTATTTCACAAGGTCAATTATTGACCATGAGTGAAGCAGCATAAGATAACAACGAAGGAGTCAAAGCAGAAGTTGATGAATATCAATGGTGGCCATCAAATTTTGAGATTAGAGAGTTGTTGGATTGGATAGACTCAAAAGATAACGAAGAAGCAAAAGATGGAGCTATTAAATCAAATTTGGAGAACCAATAGATAATGTAGCCTAGAGATAGGAGAGCTCTATTAAATCTCTTTGAAGGACTTTTAGATTCTAGAGTATGAGAGAGTCCATGAAAGTTCACAATCTATGAGATGATCCAACATTTCATTTGCTTGCCCCTTGCTATTCTTTTCTCTTATCTCTCAATCGACTATTACTTCACATCATAAAATCTCTCTATATTCCTCAATTAATTACTTGCGCACAATTATGTTCTTCTCACTTTTAAGTGGGGTGTTTTGCATTTTGAGCTTCTGAGGGTTTTATGGCTGATACTTGGGAAAGTTATTAAATTCATGCTCATGGTATAAAAAATTCTTATAAGGTAAAAATCCCTAAATAAGAGCCAAGCTTTAAAATATGTGATTTTATTTGGACATTCTGAATATGGAAGATTGAAGAATTCCTCATAATATGGTTATTTCTTTTGGAAACATAAAAGGAAATGGTAATTTTTATCTATTGGTGGTAATCCATTTTTTAAAGTTATTTGAAAACTGTTATGTAGAAAAAAAGTGTAGCTGTCAGCTTATGTTTTGCTTTTCTATTTACATATAATCTGGCGTGTTGATATTTTGCTATTGTTAAATTTTTTCTGGGCAAAGGATTTAAGGACGACTTTAGAGATGGTCAAGTAGGATAATAGGAGGCAATTAAGTGCTAGGGTATATTAAAATAGCTTTATTATTTCTCTTTTTTTTACATTCAAATGATGTCAATGATTTCTAGCAATGCAAGGGTGAATATGTTTAGGCAGATGATATTAGTGTAAGCGGTAAAGTCAGGCATGCGCCTAGGTCTTTGGTGACCACAACACTAAGTGAGCTGAGGGCCCACTAGGAAATACAAGATAGGCTTAAGGGCCTAAAATGGAGGTGGAGTTGCCACTCGGATAAAACGGGGACACATTGTACAACAACTAGATTCCACGAAGGTTCCCAAAAGTTATCATCAAAGATTAGGTTCAGAAACTTGGTATGGGTTTTTTGAATGCCCACCTAACCTTGTGGTTGACCTCCATATGGGTTTTGTATGTTATTACCTTTGATTATTAAATTATGTCCTCATTTAATGTGAATTTGCAACCGTTTTTATGTTTTAGTCTGAGTTTGCACATTAGTCTTATTTCAAGGTTATAGCCTGACATACATCACAAATAAAACAAAAAATAATAATTTACAACCATATATTCCAAATGAATGGGGGAAAGGATTAAGGATTACAACATTTTATGCAAAGAAACATAAAATAAATAGAAAATAAACCATAAATAAACTACTTAATTATACAAATCAAACCTCTAAAGAACTAATTAATGGAATAACTATTTAATAATTAAAAATTACCAAACAATTCCTATAATAAACATAAGTTAATCCCTTATCACATAACAACAATAGTATCTTACAAAATAATAACAAATAATATTCATAGGAAATAGAAATAAAATCACAAAATAGTCTACAAATAACATAATACTTTTACGCAATAATAATATTAAGCAACATAGTATTCATGTATAAAATCAATATATATAACAAAAAAAGCATGGAAATCATACAAAAATATACAAAATAAGCCTTAAATAAAACGTAATGGTGCAGGATTTTGATAAAGCGGCAACGCCTCTTTCTCCTGACTGGGAGGCAATTTTACATCGCCACAACACAAAGGGACGACACCTCTATGAAGAGACATCGCCTCTTCAACAGAGATAGAGACATGCTACATTTCTTAAATTCTATCACAAAGACATGACATGGTGATAAAGAGTCACCACCCAGGGTAATAACTGGGACAAATCGAAAAGGTGGTACTCAATTCTCTAAAAGAAAGCTAGCACCACAACCAAGAGATTATAGGTATGGAATACCAACTTCTTTTAGTCTTATGTTCATTTAGAATTACTTTATGAATTACTATATTATCATCTATCTACATGCAATTTCATATAAACCCTTATTTTAGCAATTAACTCCAAGGCAAACCAATCATGAAAAATACAAGTAAATAATGCATTCAGTACAATCCCTAGGTTAGTCTAATCTACATGGATTTTAATTAAATTGGCTAAATCTACATATTTTAATTTATAAGTGAATCTAAAGACTAATGGGCTTAATTCCTTTTAATTTTGATTAAATGAATCTAAGTCTCTTTATTTTAATTCTAAAAGTAGGCTTAAATCTACAAATTATGAAGTATTTGAATTAGTGGGCCTAATTCTACATGTTTTAATTAAAAGGTGATCTTAAATCTACAAATTATAAAAAAGGCTTAAATTAAATGGACTAAGTCTAAATTAATTTAATTAAATTAGGTGGACCTATGTCTAATTAACTAAATGGGCATAAGTTATCTCTATTCTAAAATCTAATTAATTATGAGCCTAAAGATATATTTTAATTAATTAAACCTAATTAATTATGAAGTGAGATAGGCTAATTAAAAAATGGGCTAAAAGAAGAGAATTATCTAAACTTAAATAAAAGAATTAAAGCCTAACATGGACTTAAGGCCCAAAACACATAAAAATAAATAAATCAGCCCACAAACAAATAAAACATACCAAAGCAATTGAATAAAAGATCAAACCACCAATTAATTATCCCTTCTAAAAACCCTATGTTTTATTAACATGAAACCTAAACTAATCCACTTCCTCCATTGATTTTAGTTAATTACCCAATTAAAACCCTAATTTTACTAATCAGATAATCCACATAAACATGCAACCACATACGTAATTTCACTATTCCCACTATTGGGGCTATTACAATAATCTATTGATAATGATAATAAAAATAATTAATACACCTAAAAAAATTAAATTAAAGCAATAAATAAAAAGTAAAAACCCTAGAATCTATGTCTTTATAAGGTTTTATCCATAGCATTTCATGGACTTCTCATGGATTTATCCTTATAAACACGACCATCATGTATTTTCCTCCATAATCACCATTAAAAAATAAATAAATAAAAATTATGATTAGTGAATAAATAATCATAATAATTTATATAAGATTGAAACTCAACAAAATTAAGAAAGAAACAAATAAAATAAACTAAAAGAAGAATATGGAGAAGATAATGCTTATGAATTATTTTAATGGAGTATTCCTCAGATTTTGTAAAATCACCATTCTTGATAGGTCTTCGAATCTTGTTCTTCAAAAAATCCTCCAAAGATCTTCAATTAATCAATTATGCAAAAGGGAATTTTGTAGAGAATTTTTTTCTAAAAATAATTAATAAAGGAAAAGAGTGAAGAAGGCTTTTTTCCCCAAAAAATCAATAAACCAAAGATTAATTTGGTGTAGAGAAAAAATACTAATCAACAAAAAAAAACTTTGAATAATAATACTACTCTTCCAAAAATCCTCCTCCTTAAAGGAACCAAAATACCTCCTTTTCTAGCAAAACCGCCCCTAAAACCCTATGTAAAACTTAATTCCTAAAAGAATTATGTTTCCTTAAAAATATCATATAAATACCAAAAATTATTTTTAAGAAAATTTCAGACCAATCAGAATCAAGAAAATGTATTTTAATTTTTTAAAAAATTAGAAAACCAGACGAAAGACTTTAATTCCGACTGAATTGCGTAATTCCAATCGGAATTAGTGTAATTCTGATAGGAATTAGTGTAACTCTGATCAGAGTTATAGAATTCCGATGTAAATTAGTGTAAATCTTATCGAAGTTACAGAATTCCGATGTAAATTTTTAATTACAAAAAGACCCCTAAAAGAGTTTAAGTTTAGCAATCAGGCCCTAAAAAATGTTGCAATTTAGTTCTTGAAAATATTAAATCCTTGCTTTGAAAAATGTAGTCAAACCCCTGAAGTTTCAAAGTTCAAGTATTGAGGACCTATTCATGACATTTTCATCATTAGAGTCCTTTGTTGCATTCATAACTCATCATCCCAAAATTGTGTGCTTACAGATCCCAATTTAATTCTTATGTATTTTTTAGGTTTTGAATTTGTTTAATTTATTTTCTTAAGGTTTGTAATTTTAATTTTATTTTCTTTGTTATTTTTTGGTAGATTTTGTAATAGCATCGATAGTGGGAACGGTGAAACTCTTTAATTTTCTGCACTATTAAAATTCATTAATAAATTAGGTTCATTTGATAAAACTCTAATAAAATCAATGGTGGCTTTAGATTAATTTAGGTTGCATGTAATTAAAATTAGGTTAGAAATCACTAAATGTATGTTTTTGATTCATTATTTGCTTTAATTTATTGTTTAGGCTTTTTCACATGTTTTTATTCTTTGTGGGCCCTAAGCTCACATTAGGTTCTAACTCATTTAATAAATAGACTTTTAATTAAATTTTTAGATTTAATTAATTTTAATCAATTTATGCCCAATTAGATTAATTTAGACATAGGCCCATTTTTTCATTAAAATTCATTTAGACTTAGCTCAGCCCATTAAAATATTTTCTTTTTAAAATAAATAGATTTAGGATCACTTAATTTAAAATTAAGTAGAATTAAGCTCACTAATTCATTTTTATTTTATTTTTTAAAATTAATAGATTTAAGCCAACTGTTTAGATTAGAACAAGTAGACTTAGGATCATTAATTATTTTAAAATGTAGGACCATATTTAGTCCAATTTTGTAAATAAAAAAGTAGAATTAGCTAAACTTTAAAATAAAATTAACATAATTTAGACCTATGGACGATGTGTTTCATATGCATTTTTTACAGGCAATTCTATGACTAGTTTGCTTTAGTGCTAGATGGATGTTTGATTAGGGTTTAATAAAATTATGTGTAAATAAAGAATAAGATAGTAATTCATAAAGTAATTCTAAATGAACACAAGACTGAAAGAAGTTAGTAATCCAATCCTAGAATCTCCTGGTTGTGGTGCTAGCTTTCTTTTAAAGAATCGAATACCACTTGTCCCAGTTATTACCCTGGGTGGCGACTCCTCATCTCCATGCCTCATCTTTGTGACAATGGTTAATGTGCTCTCTAAAGCCCTAAGCTCAAACAATGTCACAGTTACTAAAATCTTGGGTGCGCGCTAAACCCCACCGTCTACAGTGCTTGAGTGAGATAACCACCCCTCACTCCTCCCCAGTACATTTTTTTGTATATGAGTTAGAGCAAGATGAGCTTGACCAGGATTTGGTGGGAGATAATGCTGAGGATCATTAGAAGAGAAGGAAGTCTTACTACATGGATTTCACACAAGCTCATCTCAAATAGAGTGTGCCTCTACCTACACCTACACTTCAGGTAAGCATACAGTTCTATTAAAAACATATTTTACATTCGTGCTTCTGGATACCATTCCTTGACTTAATTTTCATTCTTAGGTGCTAGTTAGGGCACCAACTCCTTATTTTAGGCCTACTGCACAGGAGAGGCCTCATCAGTGCCCCCGCATTGTGCTTAGCAGTAAGGGTACCTACTCTAATGCGCCACCTGTTGGGGAGCCTTCTAACTCCAAATCTCTAGTGATAGTTAGTAGGCTTGTTGCCACTCCTAACTTGCTGACCCACTGTTGGGTGCCTTCGAGCGAGATCTCTCATTAGTTCTTGATGTTGGATAGGAGCTTAAAGCCCAAGTTGGTATCGAAGGCCACTACACATATGAGTTCCCTTCTTCCAAAGTCCTATTCTCAAATTTCACTTAACACATGATTAATTCTCCTAATATATTAATTGTGCAGATACCTCAAGATCATGGAGAGTATATGTATAAGGTGATTGTGCCCATTGGGACTTCCTAATACAACAATGGAAGGTAACCATTGCACCTTATTTCTATATTTATGCATGCTCTCATGATTTCTAACCTCTTGTTTCATCTTGACAAGACCGTAATGAGGTGAGCCATGCCAGGATTGCTACTCTTAAGTGTCAGCTTGCTACTCTTCAGGTCGAGGTTAACGGATGAAACAAATGATGCCGAGGAGGAGGAGCTAGCTGATAAGCATGTTGAGGATGACAGTAATGATGATGGAGTTGATCCTGTAAATGATGAGTAGAGGGATACCTCAAAGGTCTTCTAGCATAGGATCATTTTAATTAGAGGCATTTTTTTCATCTTGCATTATTGCCCTATTATTATCTACATTAACTTTTACTTTAGCATTTTCATATTTCACATTGGATGAATGATGCTCATTTTGATTTGAATTTTGGCAAGATTTTAAATTAAACAAGGGATTATTATTACTAAAATGCTCACCTCTAAATTTGTATGTACTATTCAATCATTATGCGGTAGCACAAAAATTAGTTTCACCTATTGGAGAGGCATCGCTGCTTTGTGAAGAGGCGATAATGAATAGCCTCTTCACGCAGAGGCACCACCTGAACATAGAAGCAATCGCCTTTATAGGTTCAATATGTAGCTACTTAAACCCCTAACACTCCTTTAAAATCCCCAATTCCCCATTCATGTGAATTTTCTTCATTCTCTCTAGACAACATCCCATCCTCCCAACATGATCGAAAAAAGCTTGAAACAACTACAACCAATTTTAAAAGGTCTAGATAGTGAATCATGGGCTAGATTAGAACCATTTCATCTATCTATCTTTCAATCTTTGCATGCTAGGAAGATTAATTTCCCCTTTCTCCATGTTCTAACTCAATTCTAGGATTCTCAGAAGCATGTCTTCATATTCAGCATAGTAGAGCTCTACCCCCTTGTAGATGGCGGGGTTTAGCATGCATCCAAGATTTTAGCAACTGTGACACTATTTAGGCTCAAGGCCTTAGAGAACACACTAACCACTATCACAAAGGCATGGCATGGAGATGAGGAGTCACCACCCAGGGTAATAACTAGGACAAATCAAAAAGGTGGTACTCGATTCCCTAAAAGAAAGCTAGCACCACAACCAGGAGATTTTGGATACCAAATACTAACTTCTCTTAGTCTCATGTTCATTTAGAATAATTTTATAAATGACTATTTCATCCTCTAATTACATGAAATTTTATTAAACCCTATTTGACATCCATCTAACCCTAGGCATCTAGTCAATTAAATTACACATAAAAAATGCACTTAAGATCATGTTGTCCCTAAGTCTAAACTATGTTAATTTTATTAAAAAGTTAGCTAGATTTACATTTGATTTACAAGTGAGAAAGAGACTAAAGGTTGGCCTACATTTTTTATTAATTAGTGAGCCTAGATCTATTTATTTTACTTTATCTAAAAATGGGTTTAAGTTTATTCAATTTTAAAGGAAAATTAAATTAATGGGCCTAAGTCTAAATTGGTTTTATTTTAAGTGAAATATGGGCCTATATCTATTTTTTAAAAAAAGAAATGAATTTAAGTGGGCTGGGCTAAGTCTAAACAAGTTTTAATTAATTAAGTGGGCCTAAAATCTAATTAACCTAATGGGCCTAAATTGATTTTAATTATTTAAAGTCCTAAACCATTTTTAAGCCTATTTATTAAGTGAGTTAGACCTAAACGTGGGCTTGGGGCCCAAAACAAAATAAAAAAGCCCAAAAATATAAAAAAAACATAGCAAAATCAAATCAGAACACATTCACATATGATTTCTAAAAAAAATCTAATTTAATTACATATAAACCCTAAATTAAGCTACTGCCACTATTGATTTTAATTTGATTTTTACCCAATCCAAACTAATTGCTAATTGATTTTAAAATGCAGAAAATTAAATCTTTTACTATTCCCACTACTGGAGCTATTACAAACTATTAAATCTTTTACTATTCCCACTACTAAGGCTATTACAAACTATGTACAAAATCTAAAATTAAATAATTATACATCCATAAATAAAAAACTACACAAAACACCAAAATAAAAATAAAGATAAAACCTTAAATTCTATTAGGAAACAACACAAGTTCTTCCATGGACCTTATGTTCATTTGAACACAGGCAGCATACTCTTCAATCCACATTTACATATTAAAAAAAACATAAATAATTAGATTAGTAATGAAATTGAATAATAAAATAATAACAAAATAAAATAAAAATCACAAAAAGAATTGAAGAAAAAAGAATGAATGTTGTGCATATGCTTTAAGATAGCCCCTCAAATTGAGATTATCATCGTTGAGACTGAGTTGTTGTTGATTCTGGACTCAGATTAAAAAAAACAATTGTGAATCATTCTTATTAAAAGAATCGTACAAAAAACCTTTGACAGAAAAAATTAAAGCTTTTTGATGCACAGGGTGTTCTCAGTGGCGTCTAAATTTTTAGGGTTTATGTGTGAGTCTCCGTCTTTGTGTCTATCTCCCAAAAAGTCCTCCAAAAAAAAGGTCCCCCTATGATTGCATGCAAACTCTGCTTTTAAATGCAGATTCTGCGCATACTGGCTTCCTCCTTTGGAGGAACAAACTCATCTCTCAAAATAGACTGATAAGATAAGGTTTTGATCTTTGAAAGTTACATGTTTTGAATGCATCAAAATCTTTTCAGATAAAACTAATAATAAAAATTCAATTTTTAACTAATCAAAACACTGAAAAATTTGACAAAAATAAGAAAACAATACATGAAAAATTAAAAAAATGGGACTTTTACACGTCATCATTGCGTAATGCCGATCGAAAATTTGGATTTTTGATTGAAAATCTAGATTTCCAATCAGAATTGTGGATTTCTGATCGAAAATCCATAATTCCAATCGGCATTATGGATTTTCGATCAGAAATCCATAATTTTGATTTCTAATTTTTTTTAATTTTAATTACCAACAGAGCCCTGAAAAATTGACTTATTTGTAATCAAATCCTAAAAATGTTACAATTTAGTCCCTAAAGTCCATAAAATTAACAACCAATTTCAATTTTTGAATGAATTTCATCATAAGGGCTTACGTTGCACAATTGCATCCCAAAATTGGGTGCTTACAGTTGCCCCACTTTGTCACTATTTGCTTGACAAATTACGGTAAAGCAATAGAAGCACATAATTTTGAAAGAAAGAAATTAGGACACTTGATTGTATCCTAAGTGATAGATTGATACTCAAATTGTTGAGCAAAGTATGATATTTGTCAAGTGTCACTATATTTCCTGCTGAACATCTAGTGGACTTTGTGCAAATGAGTTTTTGCTATATTCCTTGTGGGACATTTACTGATGATAAATTGAAAACTTGCTATAGTTCCTATGGAGTGTTTAGAAATGATGAATTTTGTTATATTCCATGTGGGACATCTAACGATGTACACAATATTCCTTGTGGGATGTTTAGTGTTGATAAATTGAAAACATGCTATAGTTCTTGTGGAATGTCTAGCAATGATTAATTTTATTATATTCCCTGTGGGACATCTAATGAGGTACACTATATTCCCTATGGAACGTCTAGTGTATTTGAATTGAAAATTTGCTATAGTTCATATGGAACGTCTAGCAATGATGAATTTTGTTATATTCCCTGTGGGACGTCTAACAATACACACTATATTTTCTGTGGGACATCTATTGTAGTTGAATTGAAAATTTTCTATAGTTCCTGTGGAATGTCTACCAATGATGAATTTTGTTATATTCCCTGTGGGACGTCTAACGATGCACATTATATTCCCTGTGGTATGTCTAGTGTAGTTGAATTGAAAATTTGCTATAGTTCCTATGGAAAGTCTAGCACTGATGAATTTCATTATATTCCCTGTGGGATGTCTAACGATGCACATTATATTCCCTGTGGGATGTCTACTGATGATAAATTGAAAAGTTGCTATAGTTCCTATGGCTCGTCTAGCATTGATGAATTTGAAAGTTTATGTCAACACTGTTATACAGTACATAACATAATGAAGGTTATGATGACTGTGCACCATATAACATAATCATTTGAAATTCATATCATAGCTATTGTGCAGCATACGAATTCTTTGATTGAAATGATGCATGTAAAATGCAAAAAAAAAAATGAATTATGCAATCTTGTTCTATATTCTATACTTGACAAAAAATTCAGAATCACAGATTGATTATGCAGTTTTAATAATTTAATGAATTATTAATTTGATGAATGTCATGATTTAATTAGGAACATGTTCCTAATCTGAATGCAATTATGGACCAAATTGCAAGAAATAAAAGATAAATAAAAAGTAAATAAATTGGAAGGATTAAAATGGATATTTTCCATTTATATACACTTCCCATTCCTTTTGTTGATCACTTCCCTTCTCTTCCTATTCTTTTCCTCTTTTTTCTTTTCATTCCAATTGATTCACATTTTTCTTTTCTTGATTTCTTAACCATTTATGGTCTGATTTTCCATCCGTCTGATCCAATGGCTCACCCACAACATGGGCCATGTGGGAGAGCAAACATGCAAGCAAATCCAATTATTCTGAGTCAACATTTTCCATAGAATAAACTTGGACTATAAGAAGGTGATATCATCCTTCCTTTGACCTGTTTGCATCTTTACAGGTCTTCACAGACTGGCATTGAGGTATTTTTAGTCCCTTCTACTTCATTCTGTGAGATCAATTTTGATAATTAGCTATAATGACTAATTTTTACAATGTAAAAATTTATATGCATGCTAATTAAATTAAATTTAAAAATTGATTGGGATATGTAAGAAAAAAGTCAAATTAAACGTTGAAAAATAGTTGGGAGTCATCAGAATTGCATGCATGACCGATCAATTTTCTAGATTACTGATTGAAAAATTAGATTTTCAATCGGAATTATGGATTTCCGATCGGAAATCCATAATTTTGATTTCCAATTTTTTTAGATGATTATTATTATTATTTTATTTTATTTTACATAAAAATAAATTAATTAATTAAATATATAAAAGTAATGTAGAGAATGATTTTTGGTTTTTGAATTTTATTCAGAAACCACTCAAATTAGCAGGATGCTTCCATTTGGCACGAGAGTTGTTCCATGGTTTGTCAGAGAATGTGACACAAATCATTTGGGCCTTGGGCTTTAGACATTTCATTGCTGCTCTTTTGACTGCTCGGGGTAGATCAGATCATTATTCCTTATTTGCACTGATTAAGAGGTGGATGGACACCACTCACACCTTCCATACACCTATAGGCAAGTTAACGATAACACCTATAAGTTTCTCTGCTATTACTAGTATCACATTTGGAGGGACTCCTGTACCTTTTGACATCAACTATTGTAGTCTTCTAGAGCATGGATGGAGTTAGTACATGTGAGATTTGATTGGGTTCGCTCCAGCATAGAAGAACTGTAAGAACATAGTTATTTCCTCTTTGGTTGAGGGCTTCAGACCTCTACCCACTACTACTCCTCGCCAGATTGCTCAGAAGGCAAGATGTTTCGTCCTCATCTTGCTAGGCACTACTCTTTTCTATTAGACTTGTCATGAGGTGAGCATTGCTCTTCTAAGCCCCCTGCGTGATTTAGACCAGGTCGTTACTCTTGATTATGGATCTGCAACACTTGCTTATCTCTACTACATACTCGACACTATTTGCAAGGGCGCAGTGACCATGTGCAGCTTTTGGCATGCATTACACGTATGTTCTTATTTGCCTTTAATTTTGCATATTTCCTAATCCCTCTTCTGATTTTACTAACTTCTTTTCTTTCTCAAATATGGAATATTGAGCTTGGGCTAGTTCAAGGTTTTGGTGCTATTAGCCTGTACATGAGCTTACCTTTAATGTGGAGATGGGGTTCATCTCACCTTGCCAGTATTAGGAACACACTTCAGACGTACCATGACCATTTGAATGCTTTAGAATGGAACCTGGTAAGAAAAATAATAGAATCATTAGTATTAGTTAATGAAACTTAATTTAGCTAATGCAAATGAAAATCTATAGGTTGATCCTAGTTGGTTGGAAGGTGCTAATGATTTTTAGTAATACAACTTCATGGCTGGTGTAGTGAGGCTAAAGACACTAAGGATTTTACTTCCTAGATATGGTTGCAAGATGTGGTATCTTGGAGATCAAGTATATTACTAGTTTGCAGGACCTACTAGGCGACATGTCCCTTTTGATATTCCTACTTCTATGTTATGGCATTCTGATCTTACTGGATCAGAGCTAAGGGAGGCACTGCAAGGGTATGATGCTTTGACTTAGCTTGAGCAATCCTGCCATTATCGACAGTATATCCAGGAGAACCTTTTAGAGCAGATTCCCATTGGTGATGCTAAGGTATCTCCTAATGATTTCAATTATCTTTTTGGAATTTGTGAATAACTCTTTTTTTTAGTTTCAAGAAGTCTACTCCCTTGTTGTTGAAGCAGAGGAGGTAGAGACTGAGACTATTCCTGATCCTAAGTTCGGCCCTAAGACTGAGAGGTTTGAGTCCAGGCCCAGTCCACAGCATGTTGGGACTAGCCATGATGGGGCCTTTGTTGGTGCTATGTTTAGTGATGTCTCTCTTCCAGACAAGTCTATGTTCTAATAGACTCCCGCTGTTTAGACTCCAATTAAGCAGCAAATGTAGTTTGGTGATGCTCAGCTTCCTAGCTTTTATCCACTAGATGCTTCTCATATGAGTCTGTTTGACTTATTTCTTATATGGATATGTACACTTGACATTGATTTTAGTAAAAATTTTACAAAACAGGTTCCCAGGACACAGGCAGAGTATCTATATGGACTTGCCTCGTCTCAGAGATTATTCATGATGCAGGTTACAAACAGTTGGCAGGTAAGCGCCTATAATGAGAAAATGCAAATGTATGCATGTAATGCATATGATATGATGTTTTCTATGTATGCAGAGCTATTCCGGCAATCTAGAGTGGGAGAATGAGATGCTTCGTCAGCAGCTTGCAGACTTGGGCTTTAATCCATGTAGTGCTGGGACCTCATTTGTCAGACCTCCAAACACTTATCATCATGATAACCCTACCAGAGGATGGAGCATATGGCCTGATACCAGACCTCGAGATGAGTGATTTAGAGTTTCTGTATTCCTGACTTTCTGCATGTCTATATCTGACTATTCTCTATTGTACTGCTATTTTTTATTCCTGCACTATCTCGAACACTATTAGATAGAACTGAAATAGTGTTTGCATCTTAATGGATTTTTTTAATAAATAACTAATTAAAAAAGATAGTTAATGAACACTATCCTTTTTAATTAATTATCCATTTATCTTAATCCTTTTCCAAAATGGATAATAGTGGATAGATAAATAATTAAAAGAATGGATTATCTTCCCAATTATCTATTTACCCTAATCCTTCTCAGATTCTATCACCTTATCCATAGCTTTCTTAGCTAGCAGAATCCTTTTCCCACATGAACTCATCTTCTTTCCCTATGTAAGACCATACAAGGGGCATTATCCTTCATTCTCTATACCCTCATCATGACTCAAGCATCTCTCCAAATAATGAAGAAATTTCTTAAAAGTCTCAATGGTGATAACTAGAATAAGCTTCAACCTTTCCACATCAAATCCCTAAAATCTCTTCAGCACTTGACTATTGATAACAATCTCCTACATATTGCTGCTACCTTCTGGGATGTCAAGGACCATGTATTCAGGTTTAATGAGCAAGAGCTTTGTCCAATGATTAAAGAGTTTACTTCTATTTTGGGATGCATAGTAGACTTGACTACAATGATAGCCCTTCTTGATTTGGAGATGTAGTTTCCTGGAAGATTGGTTGTGTTCTTTGATTTGCCCCCAACTAATATTTATATGTATACGCATAACCCTGGGACCATCAATCTTTCTTCTCTGATCACCGTCTATGGGACTCGGGACAAGAACACTGCTTCTTGGACTAGAATAGTTCCTTTCTGCTTATATGCTTAATTTTTGCTAGTTTCTCACCATGGTGGTGCCAATACATGCATTGTCAATATTTTGGAACAAGTGGAGCTTAGGGCTAACCATATGCCAGTTATCCTTGCTAAGACCATTATTGGGCTAGACAGTTTCAAGACTTATAACCATTTTTTAGGCAGCTTACTTCTTCTTCAGGTATGCAACCAAAACTTTTATTTATTTTGCCTTAACTTTTGCCTAAGCCACCCTTTAGGGTTTTCAACTTACCAAGCTTCTATTTTATTATTCTTATATCTTTTTTTTAGATTTGGTTAAAAGAAAAGCTGAGCTTGCTTAATGTACCCCTCAGTCCTTTGACTTATCAACCTCATCAGCTACAATCTCATCCTTTGAAAATGAAGGACAAACATTCTATGGACCAATGGATTGACTGGTTAAAGGAGATTTCAAATGCTGAGATCACATGGGTCTACCCTTGGTGGAGATTGAAGTTCATGACTATCGAGCTGTATGATCACTATGTTCCTATTCCAGGGCTACACTTCTCTACCTTTTTTAACCCCTTTATGCCTTTGCCATCAGTATGGTTGCCCTCAGTTCATTGTTACTATTATGGCTGACTTTGAAGGTTTTCCTCTGAGACAAGGTTCTCTAGATAAGATTAGGAGCTTGTGGCCTTGTAGAGCTTTTGAACAGAACATACACCTGGATGCTGATGTGACTACTGATGATGATTACAAAACTTGGATTGTTATCCAAAAGATAGAACCACTAGGATTTGCTAGGTATAAGAGGACTTAAGCTTTGTATGATACATCATAAAGGAAGAAACAAAGACATCACTAGATAGAATGATCTCATAAAGCTAGTCTTAGGCTTTCTTATGTTTTGTTTTCCCTTCAAGTACTTTTGCTTTATAATAAAAAAGAACATGCAAAGTTTAACAAAACTTTAATTTCAATTTCATTCATTAATTAGGGCCAATAATGAGTATATTTAATACATCGCATGACATAACTCCTATTATCAGCTAGTCCTCACGGATTTTCTAACTGAATATTTTTTGCTCACATTTTATTTCCCTAATTTTTTCCTGACTAGCCCTTTACAGGTTTTCTAATTAGCGGGACCATTCTCTTTTTATTTATTTCCCTAACTTTGTCCTGTCAGCCCTTTGTGGGTTTTCTGAATAGCTAGAATGTCCTAACTTTTGCCTGACTAGCCTTTTCAAGTTTTCTAACTAGCGGACTTTATTTTCTTTATTCTACTTTTGTTCATATTTTTTATAGGTAGTACTTCTTGAAATGATCCAGATTAATAGGTTCCATGAACTCATTCCTTTTAAGATATTATATCTTAGCAGCTCCTTTAGGTAAGACCGATTTCACCAAGTATGGTCCTTCCCAATTCAATCTAAATTTACCTCTCGAATTGAACACCACGACTCTAGACTATTTCAACACCATATCTCCAGCTTTGATCTTCCCAAGCTTAACCTTATTGTTAAATGCCCTTGCTATCCTTCTCTGATATATCTGAGTGTGGAATAAAGCATTCATCCTTTTCTCATCTAGAGATACGAGATGATCATATCTCTTCTGCGCCCATTCATTCTCAGTTATTTTAGCTTCCATGACTACTCTCAAGGACTTAATCTCAGTTTCTATGGGCAAAACTGCCTTACAACCATATACCAATGAGAATGGTGTTTAGCCTGTGATGGTTCTAGCTATAGTCCTATATCCCTACAAGGCAAAAGGAAGATATTCAAACCAATCCTTATAAGTTTTGACCATCTTAGAAAGGATTTTCTTGACATTTTTATTAGCCGCTTCCACTACTCCATTACTTTGAGGGTGATAAGGTGAAGATTTATGGTGCTCAATCCCATACTTTTGTAATAACTCTACTATTTTTGCTTGAAATTGAACCCCATTATCTATCACAATATGATGTGGAACCCCATATTTGCAGATAAGGCTCTTCTTGATGAACCGTGCCATCTGTTTTGCTTTCAGAGTGTTGCAAGATTCTGCCTCTACCCATCTCAAGAAGTAATCGATTGCCACCACTATGTATTTATGCCCATTTGATGTTGTCGGTCTTATTTCTCCTATGATATCAATTCTCCATGCTACAAAGGGCCAAGGGGATGATAAACTATTTAGAACTATTTGAGGCATGTGACTAAGATTCCATGGATCTAACACTGATGGCATTGTCTTACTGCCCTAATACAATCCTTTTCCATAGTCATCTAGTAATACCCTTGTCTGAGTATCTTCTTAGCTAGAATTATCCCGTTCATATGAAAACCACAAGCCCCTGCATGGATCTCTTGCATTACCTCTTCAACTTCATCCTTTTTGAGACACTTGAGCTGCATCCCATTCAGCATTCTTTTTTATAATACTCCATCATGACTTGCATAGTTACATTCAAGAACACAAAGAGCATATCTTTCTATTGAGGTTGCTTCATCTAGATAAATTCCTTCTTTGATGAATCTCTAGACATCATAAAACTAAGGCTTTTCTTCAGGCCCCATTTGAACATTCATAATTTCCTCACCCCATGACACAGTGCTCTAGACTTCATGATCACTAAAGGTTTTATGGCCAACCCAGTTGCATTATCCCACATTGAAGAGAGTGTTGCTAGTGCATCTACCATCTGATTATCGTCTCTGGATAGATGGATAAAGAGACATTTGGTGAAATTATTCATTAAGGCTTTCAAATAGCATATATAAGGCTTTAGCTTTTCCTCTTTTACTTCCCATTCTTCATTAGCCAGATTGATGACTAGCATTGAATCCTTATAAACCAATAAATCTTTCACTCCAGCTACCATAGCCACCTCAATCCCATAGATACATGCTTTATACTCGGCCATGTTGTTTGTGACCTTGAAATTCAGTTTCTTTGCCATTGGTATGGTTTCTCCTTCTAATGTAACAAAAATCACTCCTAATCCAACTCCTTTGTTGTTTACAGCTCCATCAAAGTAAAGTTTCCACTCCCAGTGCTCTACAACTACTAAGTTCTCATTTGGAAACTCCAAAATTCCACTGCTCTTCACCTTCGATCGCATTCTAGGCTAAGAATTCTGCTACTACTCTTCCCTTGATTACCTTTGTAGTAATGTACTCTATATCAAATTCAGTTAAGAGTACCAACCATCAAGACATCTTTCCAGTTAGAGCCGATGCTTTAAATAGATATGTTAGAGGGTCTATTCTTGAAACAGCTTGAACCTTTTAAGATTGAAAATAATGCCTCAATTTCCTCATAGCCCATATCATAATCAGACATGTCTTTTCTACTAAATTATATTTTTCCTTGTACGGTAGAACTTCTTGCTCAGGTAGTACACTACGTGCTCTATTCCATCTGACCCTTCTTATGCTAACATTGCCCCCATTGCATCCTCTTCTAAAGCCAAGTACAAAACCAATGGCTTACCCTGTCTAGGTGGTTTCAAAATAAGTGGATTAACAAGATACTCCTTGATCTTATCAAAAGCTTTCTGACAATCATCATTCCACTTAACCAACTAATCTTTCCTTAAGAGCTTAAAGATAGGATCACAAATATTAGTGAGTTTTGTGATAAACCTACTAATATACTGTAACCTGCTAAGGAATCCTCTTACTTCTTTCTCCATCTTTAGTGCCAGCATTTCTTGGATGGCTTTCACTTTATCCAAATCCACTTCAATTCCTCGACTGCTCACTATATGTCCTAATAGCTTCCCTGAAGTAACCCTAGAAATGCACTTCTTCGGGTTGAGTCTCAGGTTGTATCTCTCAATTCAGGCCAAGAACTTATCTAAGGCTTCAAAGTGTCCACCTATTGTCTTTGATTTAACCATTATGTCATCCACATACACTTTAACCTCCTTATGCATCATATCATGGAAAAGTGCAGTAGCGACTCTTTGATAAGTTGCACCTGCATTCTTCAATTCGAAAGGCATCACCTTGTAACAATAGGTCCCCTATTCTATGATGAAAGCTGTCTTAATCTTGTCCATGACTGCCATCATTATCTAGTTGTACCTAAAAAATCTATCCATGAAAGAATACATTGCACTTGCTGTAGCGCTATCCACTATTACATCAATGTGAGGTAACGAGAAGTCATCTTTTGGACAGGCTTTGTTCAAATCCCTAAAATCTACACACATTTGTACTTTGCCATCATTCTTAGGAACATGTATTATGTTTGCTAGCCATTGAGGGTTGTCTACTACTTATAGGAAGTTAGCCTTTATTTGCTTGGCAATTTCCTCCTTTATCTTTTCTATCCATTTTGGTCTTAATCTGTGCAATTTCTGTTTAACCGGCTTGGTTTTTGGATGAGTTGGATTGTGATGCTCTACTATTTCCCTATCCAAACTTGGCATGTCTTCATAAGTCCAAGCGAATACTACCTTTCTTTTTGTTAATATTCTCTCAAAAATTTTCCTCTCTTCAGGAGTTACATCATGTGATATATAAATGTTCTTTGGATTATCATTTGTGCCCATGTTAAATGAATCAAATTGAATTGAATTAATGTCAAACATCTATGATCGATCAAAATTATAATGCATAGAAATATTAGAATGCACATCACATAAGTAAGCAAAACCAGCATTCATATCATTAACCATAGGAAAAACAACATCCTCATGTGTATAAAGATCGGATGTTATTACATCAGTTTCTTCATAAAAAACATCTATAAAACTATCACTGATGATGGTAGCTAAGTCCTGGGGTGGTTCCTCCTCAAGTGGTAGACACAATAGCTTCTCAATAGCATCATCACCCATCCTTTCAGTTACTTGCTTTATGACTTCCTCTTTATTGCTAGCTACTAGGTTTTCCACAATCTACTCCTTGAAGATCTCAAACCCAAGGATATCCTCTCTAGACACGTTAATAGATTCTTTGGTGCCCAGATAATACTTGCCCTCCCCTGGCTTGATGAAGTTCTCACTTAGTGGTCTAATCCTTCCCAAGGGCTTATTTATTTTTGCTTTCTCCTTATTCTTTGCTCTTTTACTAGCTGGTCTTGCCTCAGTATATCCCAAACCCTTCGTATGGTCCTAGGTCTTAATGTTCAGGGGCCTAGGACTTCCTTGTTCATTCTTCCCGAGCCCCTGTCTAGGTTAATAATTCATACTTTCCATCATTTTTGCAACCTTGGGGTCCATCTCATCAAATATTCCAACAACTTGGAAACCAAGCATAACACACACTTGCTTCTATTTATCAAGTATATCTGCCACAGCTACATTGGTTCCAGCTTCTATTGTCATAACATCTCCTTCGTGAGGGAATTTTATTTTCTAGTGCACAGTTGAAGGTACTCCTCCTAGGACATGGAACCACAGCCTTCCCAACAACAGGGCATAGGTAACAGGGATGTCCAGCACAGTAAATTCAATAGTCAACTCTACAAGTCTTGTTTTAACCAGAGCTTGGAATGTCCCCTCCACATTCCTAGTGTTGTCATCATAAGTTCTTATTATAAGGTTTGAATCTATTGAGTCTTCTACTTTCAAACCCATATTAGGTAGGATCTTTAGCGAGCATACATTTATAGTTGAACCATCATCTACCATTACAAAGTTGGTTCTCTTTCCTTTTACTTCAACTAGGATAAATAATGCCTTGTTATGGTTTCTTCCCTCCAAAGGCAAGTCATCATCTGAAAATCTTATCAGCCCATGTTTCTTTTCTATCACCTTTGCTACCATAGCCTCAGGCGTAGCTACCGTTTTAATGCTCATATTTGATAAAGTTTTAACCAGAGCCCTTTTATGACTACCCGAATGCATCAGTGATTCCCAAATTCTCACACTCGCTTTAGCCTTCTTGAGTTATTCCAGGATCATATCTTCCTTCTGTCCTTCCTCTAGTTCTACATCTTTGATTTCTTCCCTTCCTACAACCCTTTAATTTTGCTTTTCTGCTACCTGGTAATTCCTCCTACTTCTAGTAACATGATTCACATTTGGAGTATCACTCCATTTATCAACTCCAATGGTTTTTTCTTAATCAGAATCATGCCATATGTCCACGGCCCCAACAATCCGTTCCATTTTCCCATTTTTCCAAACTTCCACTATGCATGTTTCTTTTCCTTTTAACTCCCTCAGCTTGTCCATATGTTGGGTTAGCAGCTCTTCAACCCCTTATTGGCATAGTTCTGGGATTAAGAATTCATCTTCTTCAAACTCATCACCCCATCTTGTCAGCATGATCTCTTCCATGGGTATGTCAGTAGAAGCAGGTTTAGAATAGAATACTCTATAATCGAACTTGCCCAAAGGTTGTCCCAACAGATCTTCAACTCCTCTTGGCGATTACTCAGGAATTTTAGGCTATTCTTTTATCGGCTTATCATCAAACTCATCTCCCCAACCTGAGGGCTTAATCAATTCAATAGGGATATCAGCAAAGGGTGGTTTCCAGTAAAATACTCTATAATCAACCTTGCATAAGGGCTGGCCTAGTAAATCTTCTACTCCTCTCTATGGCTATCTGAAAGGTTCTCCATTAGGTAGAAGGTTGAGGTCCTTAAAAGAGCTTAGCACTTCTTCTTCACTAACCCCTAAGTTGATCATCATGGTGGTTGGTGGCGAAACATTTCAGTAGTCTAAGAAAGGGTTGTTTATGGTGTTTGGGTTGGAATTGGATTTCTCAAGGTCAATGATTTTTCCAAAGTCTATCAGGTTTTAGATTTCTTATTTTAGGCAAATACAGGTATCTGTGGAATGGCCAACTACTTGATGAAACTTGTAGTAACTGTTTAGATCATAGCCAGGGAGATTTGGGTTTGGTGACTTAAAAAAGGTTAAGGGTTAAAGCATGCCTTTTTGGATTAGCCATTCCAGTACTTTGGAGAGTATTTAGTTAAAGTTGGAGAACCTTTGGGGTTACTGAATTGCACACACCTCTATAGCTCAACTAGTACTTCCTTGTTGTATGCCCCTAGTTTGGTAGTTTTGAGTTCCCGTGCCTCTAACATTTTTCTTTTTCTCACTCTTAATTTCCTCAGCTTGTAACCCATCATCATACAAATCAATAAAGGTTTTAGGATTCATCATTTTTAGCCTCTCGACTAAATTAGGTGACACATTATGAACTATCATTCTAAATTGATCCCTCTCAGCAAGCTTGTTTTTCATCATCCCTGCTTTATTCATGAAACAAGTTAAGAAATCAGAAAAAGACTCATTTGATTTCTATTTATTCAACTCCAAATCCCTAATTGACACTTCCAATCGAGTGTTATAATCATATTGTTTCAAGAATGCAGTACATAATTCCTTTCAGTCAGCTCTAATAGACTTTTCTAACCCATGGTACCAGTTCATAACCATTCCTTCTAGAGACAGCACAAATAACCTAATGACTACTGCTAGAGGTGCTTTTATAGTGCTCATGGTTTTTGTGTATTGGCTCAAATGAATTCTAAGGTCCCCTCTCCCATTAAATTTCTACAGTTGAGGCATTTTGAATTTTTCAAGCAGCTTGTCACCCTCCATTTGCAGCATATCATCAAAGTCAAAAGAATATCCTATTCTTTATCCTCTAATCAGCTCTTCCATCTTGGACATTTTCTTAGTCATTGCTTGCATCTGCTTGGACTTAAGGTCTTGAAACAATTCAAGTGATTCTCTCTTCGCCTTTTCTACCATGTAGTTTTTAACATCTTCCAGTCTCACATCAGTAGTAGGCACATTTCTAGTAGTAGGTTGCCCCCTAATATTGTTAGCAGCAGGTGGAGGAGCTATAGCAACAGGTTGCACTAGTCTGGCCAAAGCCTATCTTAGTTCATCTTGCATCATAGCTCTCATGTCATCCATCAAAGCTCCCTTAATGTCCTCCAAGGTCCACATTTTTTATTGTTGTTCTATTTCAGTCTGTTCAGTCTAAGTTGGTTCAGCTTCTAGGAATACTAGATTGATTGGACTCCCTTCTAGTCTCTCTAGTCTGTGAAGAATGCCTTGAGCTATGGACTTCGAACTTAAATCAACTCTGGTCAATCTACCACCTCTTCGTCCCTAGACACGAGAAGACCCAAATGAATCTATTATGGCTATAAAACAAGGTATTAATATGATGCATGGACTGTATGTATACATGTATGCATGTATGCATGATGCATGATGCATGTATGCATGATGCATGTATGCATGATGCATGTATTTATGCAACAAATAGCAAGTAGTAAGTATTAAGAAGTAATCAACATGCCATCATGCAGGTATAAGCCTTCCAACCTTATTCCTCCCATACACATGTTCAATGGTGAGTTTCTTTTTCCTAGGATTTTTGGTCTTGGCCTTTATATCAATATGGGATATTAAGAACTGATGCGCATTCCAAATCTCTCTTTAAAACAAAAGGCACAAAAACAACATTTCTAAATATAAAGGTCTAGCCTAATCCTTTATTAGCTTGAATGAGCTTCAAGGGTATAGGCCTGGGCTTTTATAAATAGAAACACCTCGTGGAAATTTAAACAAACAAGCACTTTAGGTAAAAATCCTAGGGGAAGTAACTAGGCCATTATATGTGGTTAAGGTTCGGTGAAAAGTTAAGGTTCCCTTAGCAAAATGCTCTCCATTATGGACTTTGAGTTACATGCCAAGGTCAGAGGGGCCCAGCATCCTTTACCAACTTGAGAGAAGATTACCTCCCTTAAGGACTTGGGTTACAAACTCTGGTAAGATGAGCTCAGTAATCTCTCTTGAACCGAGTTAAGGCTAAGAGTGATGGTTAGCCAATCTACAACTCCATGAAGCTAGTGGAATCATGGAATCATAAACCAATGCCATCAGTTTAGTAGGGACATGCAGAATGAATGCAAGAATGAAATAATAATCAATAAAACAATTCGAAAGAACACAAGTAGAATCAGTATCTCTTATCCTCAATGGAGTCGCTACTATAGATGGCAGGGTTTAGTGCGCGTCCAAGATTTTAGCAACCACGACATTATTTAAGCTTATAGCCTTAAAGAACACACTAACCATTATCACAAAGACATGGCATAAAGATGAGGAGTCGCCACCTAGGGTAATAACTGGGACAAATTGAAAAGGTGGTACTTGATTCCTTAAAAGAAAGCTAGCACTAGAACTAGGAGATTCTGGATACGAAATACTAACTTCTCTTAGTCTCATGTTCATTTAGAATAATTTTATAAATGACTATTTCATCCTCTAATTACATGTAATTTTATTAAACCCTATTTAACATCCATCTAACCCTAGGCATCTAGTCAAAAAAATTACACATAAAAAATGCACTCAAGATCGTATTGTCCCTAAGTCTAAACTATGTTAATTTTATTAAAAAGTTAGCTAGATTTACATTTTATTTACAAGCAAGAAATAGACTAAAGGTGAGCCTACATTTTTTATTAATTAATGAGCCTAGATCTATTTATTTTACTTTTTCTGAAAATGGGCTTAAGTCTATTCAATTTTAAAGGAAAATTAAATTAATGGGCCTAAGTCTAACTTGGTTTTATTTTAAGTGAAATGTGGACCCACGTCTATTTTTTTGTAAAGAAATGAATTTAAGTGGGTTGAGCTAAGTCTAAACAAGTTTTAATTAATTATTTGGGCCTAAAATCTAATTAACCTAATGGGCCTAAATTGATTTTAATTATTTAAAGTCCTAAACCATTTTTAAGCCTATTTATTAAGTGAGTTGACCTAAAAGTGGGCTTAGGGCCCAAAACAAAATAAAAAAGCCCAAAAACATAAAAACATAAAAAAAAACATAGCAAAATCAAATCAAAACACATTCACATATGATTTCTAAAAAAAAACCTAATTTAATTACATATAAACCCTAAATTAAGCTAATGCAACCATTGATTTTAATTTGATTTTTACCCAATCGAACCTAATTATTAATTTATTTTAAAATGCAAAAAATTAAATCTTTTACTATTCCCACTACTGGGGCTATTACAAACTATGTACAAAATCTAAAATTAAACAATTATACATCCATAAATAAAAAAACTACATAGAACACCAAAATAAAAATAAAGATAAAACCCTAAATTCTACTAGGAAACAACACAGGTTCTTCTATGGCATTCCATGAACCTTCTGTTCATTTGAACACAAGCAGCATCCTCCTCAATCCACATTCGCATATCAAAATAAAAACACATAAATAATTAGACTAGTAATGAAATTGAATAATAAAATAACAACGAAATAAAATAAAAATCACAAAAAAAGAAGAGAAGAAAAAAGAATGAATGTTGTGCATATACTTTGAGATAGCCCCTTAGATTGAGATTGTCACCGTTGAGATTGAGTTGCTGTTGATTCTGGACTCAAATTAAAAAAACCAATGGTGAATTGTTCTCGTTGAAAAACCATTTAAAAAAGCTTTGATAAAAAAATTGAAGTTTTTTTATGCACAGGGTGTTCTTAGTGGTGTCTAAATTTTTAAGGTTTATGTGTGAGTCTCCGTCTTTATGTCTGTCTCCCAAAAAAATCCTCCCAAAAATAAGGTCCCCCTATACACGCATGTAGACTCTACTTTTAAATGCAGATTCTGCATGTACTGGCGTTCTCCTTTAGAGGAATAGACTCATCTCTCAAAATAGAATGATAAGATAAGGTTTTGATCTTTAAAAGTTACGTGTTTTGAATGCATCAAAATCTTTTTAGATAAAACTAATAATAAAAATTTAATTTTTAACCAATCAAAACACTAAAAAAAATCGGCAAAAATAAGACAAAAAAAAATAATAAAAAAAAATGGGACTTTTACACATCAGCATTGTGCAATGCCAATCGACATTATCTAATGCTGATTGGCATTGTGTAATGCCGATCGGAATTGTGGATTTCTGATCGAAAATCCATAATTTTGATTTCTAATTTTTTTACTTTTAATTACCAAAAGACCCCTGAAAAATTGACTTATTTGCAATAAAATCCTAAAAAACATTGCAATTTAGTCCCTAAAGTCCAGAAAATCAATAACCAAGTTCAATTTTTAAATGAATTTCATCATAGGGGCTTATGTCACAATTGTGCACAATTGCAACTTGAAATTGGGTGCTTACACCCCTACCAGAGGAATTTAAAGCTATCTTAGGCTCTTAGATGGATTAGACTTGTCAAATTGCAATTCCTTTGGTTGACACCCCAGATTTACACTCCATCCAATACAAAATGGCTAGACTACTCAACCTTTCCCCTTAGTCTTCACTTCGCCATATATTTAGTAATGAGATTCTGATGAGCTCTTTTCTCGAAGCTATCATGACTATAGATAGCAATGAGGTTTACTAGCCTTAGATGATTGCTCTTTACCTATATGCTCAATTCTACTGGTTTCCCCTTTTAGCAACTGTGACCCAAAATTTTTTCACATTCTATATCAAGTAGAAGCTGCCTTAAATCCTTTCCCTCTTATCCTAGCAAAGACTATTATTAGGCTTGACAACTTCTCTAAAACTAAGTAGAGTCCCCTTCTGCCAAAATAGACTGCCTTTTTAGGTTTTTAATCCAATATGTTTTTTTATTATTTTTTTGTCTCTAATTTTTGCCTAGGCAACCTGTTTTGAGGTTTTCTCCATAGTGAGACTTTACAAAAAGTATTTCTTAAGCTTATCCAGGTTAATAGGCTCTTTAAACTTGTTTCATTTTAAATTAGATAGAATAGCAGCACCCTTGGAGAATAGCTTCTTCACTTAATACGAACCTTCCCAATTCGGCTTGAACTTTCTTCGCGGATCAGTTATGATAGGCCTAATGAGTTTTAACACTAAGTCACCCTATTTGATTTTTCCTGGCTTAATCTTTTTGTTATAAGCTCAGGCTATCCTTTTTTGATACAACTAAGAGTGATACATGGCTTTCACTCTTTTTTCATCTAGCAGCATCAACTGTGCCAATCGGCTTTCAACCCATTAATACTCATGAATTTTGGATTCCAAGAGAACCCTTAATGATTAAATCTCGACCTCACTAGGAAATACCACTTCACACCCATATACCAAAGAATACAGAGTAGCTCCCATTGATGTTCCAGCAGTGGTCCTTTATCCCTATAATGCGAACTATAGGTAGCTTGCCTAGTATTTGTAGTTCTTTAGTATCTTGGCTAGGATCCTCTTCACATTCTTTTTTGCTGCTTCTACTGCTCCATTCACCTATGGTCCATAAGGAGAGTATTTATGATGTTCAATCTTATATTCTTCTAATAAAGTGGTTATTTTTGCCCTGAATTGAACACCATTATTAGTGATGACATGATAAGGCAACCCATATCTACAAATTATATTCTAAGACATGATGAACCTCGCCATTTTTTTACCCCATCAGTTGTGAATGATTCTAATTCAACACACTTAGAGAAGTAGTTGATCATTACTATAATATAGCAATGATCGTTAGTTGCCTTCAGCCTTATCTCTCTGATGATATCAATTCCCCAAACTATGAATGGCCAAAGAGAGGTCAATCCTTAAAGCTCTATAGAAGGCAAATGGTTCATGTCACTATACAATTGCCAGTTATGGCATTTCTTCACATATTTCACACAATCTGCCTCCATGATTAGTCAGAAATACCCTTAATGAGTTATTTTCTTAGCAATAACTATTCCATTCATCTGTGGTCCACACACATCCTCATGAACTATTTACATGATTTTTTATGCATTATCTTTATCAACACTTCTCAAATGTACTCCAGTTGGCATTCTCAGTGGCATTCTTTCTTTTCTATCAGCATCATAAAAAAATTCTCCTATCTTGAGATACTATTATAGATCATGAAACCAAGGCTTCTCTGTGGGATTGATCAACATTATTTTGATCTCTTCATAATAGGGAGCCCTGAGACTTTACTATAATAAGGGGCTTAATCATTGCCTACTTCCCTCCTTCCCACATTAAAGCTAGATTAGCCAAAGCATCTACCATCTGATTCTCTTCTCGTGGCAAGTGCATGAATCTATATTGGGTGAAAGATAATAGAATCATGGCTGAGAAGTCCCAGTACAATCTCAACCTATTTTCTCTCACTTCCCATTTATTATAAATTTATTTCACTACTAGCATCAAGTCTCCGTATACTATGACCTCTTCTTCCTCCACATTCCTGAGTGCTTCCAAACTAAAGATGCAAGATTTATATTCAGCTTGATTATTGGTGACTTCAAATTCCAATCGCTTCGCCATCGAAATCATTTCTCCTTCTAGCGAGACCAGAATCACACTAATACCTACTCCTTTGTTATTAACTACTCCATTAAAATACATTTTCCATGTTCGGATCTCTATTGCCCTGAGATGCTTATCTAGGAATTCCAACTCCCATTCTTATCCATCATCCATTGTATTTTGAGCTAAGAAGTCTACTACAACTCTTCATTTTATCACTTATTTTCCATATAGTCCATGTTGAACTTGGTAAGCAAGACCAACCATCTAGCTAATTTCTTTATAAGTGATGAAGTCTATTAGAGATATCTGAGAGGATCATGCTTAGAGACCATTCGGATTCTATAAGACTGGAAGTAATGTTGGAGCTTCTTCATTGCCCAAATTACAACTAAGCAAGTTCTTTCAACTAGACTATAATTGGCTTCATAGGGTAGAAGCTTCTTACTCAAATAATACACAACATGCTCAAATCTTCCTTCTCCCTCATGAGCTAGCATTGCACTAATCCCATCCTTCTCTATTGCCAGGTAAAGAATTAAAGGCTTACTCAGCCTTAACAGCTGCAAGACTAGAGGATTCATCAAATAATTCTTAATAGTTTTAAAACCATACTGACATTTGTCATCCCAAATGACCGGTCGATTCTTCTTCAGAGATGGAAGATTGGCTCACATATGGTAGTCAGCTTGGCAATGAACCTATTGATGTATTGCAACCTTCCAATGAACCCCTTGACCTCTTTCTCATTTTTTATTGTAGGCATTTCTCTAATCACTCTCACTTTATCCAGATCCACCTCTATGCCTTTTTGGCTAATAATATGCCTTAGTAGCTTTCCAGAGGTTACCCCAAAAATACATTTCTTCAAATTCAACCTGAGGTTATACTTTTTAGCTCTTGCCAGGAACTTGTCTAAAGCCTCAAAGTGCCCTTCTCTAGTTGGAGACTTTACCATCATGTCATCCACATACACCTCTATCTCCTTATGAACCATGTCATGCAACAATGTGGTAGCCATACTCTAATAGGTAGATCTTACATTTTTCAACCCGAATGACATGACTATATAGTAATAAATGCCTCATTCAGTGGTGAAAGAAGTCTTTAGATTTCTAATCACTGCCATCATAATTTGATTAAATTCTAAGAAGCCATCCATAAAGGAGTACATAGCACTTAAAGTTTCACTATTAACTAAAGTGTCAATATATGGCATGGGAAAATCATCTTTTGGATAAGGCTTGTTCATATCCTTATAGTCCACGCACGTCCTAACTCTCACATCCTTCTTAAGAATTGAAACTATGTTGGCAAGCCATTGGGTGTCATTTACCACTTCTAAGAACTTTGCTTTCAGTTGTTTTTCCACTTCTTTTTTTATTAAGAGAGCCCATTTTGGCCTTAATATCCTCTTCTTCTATTTTATCAGTGTGACATGAGAATACAAGGGGATCTTGTGTTCTACAATTTCTCTATCAATCCCAAGCTTATCCTTATAGCCCTAAGCAAACACTTTATGTCTTCTTTTCAGTTTTTCTTTCATTTTTTTTATCTCTCCTCATGAGTAAAATAAGAAGTAATAAGTATATTCTTAGGGTTATCACATGTGCCTAAATTAAATGATTCAGTTTTCACTGAATTAATGTCAAACATATGTATGAAATGATCATCATAGATAGAATAACTATTAGGAAAAACATCGCACAAATAAGCAAATTTGGACCTTATTGCATTAACTTTAGAAAAGAAAATTTCATCAGTTTCAAACAAGTTAGAAAAATAAATGTCAAGGTCATCATATAAAACATCTATAATGGAATTAAGGATGTAGGATTCAAGTTGAATTCCTCTTCCTGGTCAGCAACGTCCTTTAGCTCCACTACAGGGATGTCCTCTTCTGATTCTAAAGTCAACACTAGCTCCCCCACTACTGGCTCCTTAATAACAACTTTATTGATCTTAATCATATGTTCAGTGAAGATTTCAAACCAGGGACCAATTTCTCAGCAATCATTAAAGACTCAGGAGCTCCTCTGTAGGGATAGTTGGTGCCTTCTTCCATAAATGTTTCCTATAGTGTCTTCTTCTTCAATTTGGCTCTTGCTCTCTTCTTCTCAAACTTTCTCTTAGCTTCTTCTTCTTCATCAGACTCATTCACTTCTGGAAACCCTACCCTGTGCTCTAAGATCAAAAATTTAGGTTCAACAAACTCAAGTGGGCCCTGTTGATTCTTCCTCATAAACCTCGAAACTCAGACTAACTGTAATTTCATTAGGAATTAACTTCAAAGCAGTGATAGTAGCTTTAATTTCTACCATGATAGTGACTACCCTTCCCTCATATAGAAATTTGATTTTCTAATGAACAGTAGATGGCACTCCCCTCAGAGGATGAAACCATGGCCTCCTTAGAAGAATGGCAAAGGTGACCAAAATATCAATGACATGCAAATTAACCTAAACTTCAATAGGTCCAGTCTTAACTAAAGCTCTAAAAGTTCCCTCAATTGGCCTCTTCATATCATTATAGGCCTTGATGACCACATTATAAGGCTTTAAATCAACTTTCATCAATCCTAACTTTGGTAAGATCTTCAAAAGGCATACATTAATAGCGGACCCATTATCAACCATAACACAACAAGTCAATTTCCCTTTCACCTTATCCTTTATGAACAAGGCTTTGTTGTGGTCCCTTCCTTCCAAAGGTAGGTCATTGTCTATAAAAATAGTCACCTATGGAGGGCTTTCTATCAGTGAATCCACCATTTATTCCAAATTATGGGTTAAGGGGATCTTTTTATGATTAAGGGCTATAACCAGAGCTTCCGGATGAGCTTGAAAATTCATAAGCAATTCCTAAACACTAGCAAGAGTTTTCTCATATCTTACAGCTTCATTAGCTTCCTCAATTTTATTATCTTTCTCTAGCTCTTCTTTTGAATCAACTTTCCCTTTTTTGGTTCAGCATCTTTTATTTCCTCCCTTTTATAAGCTTCTCAACTGATTATCCATCTTCCCTTCGTTATTTTTCCCTAGATCAATTACTTCCCCTCCTTTATCATCAGAACTATAAATGTCTAGAACATTCACATGAAGCTTCACAGGCTGCTAGTTTAGGTTTAGGTCTTTTGGTTGAGGTTTTGGTGGTGTGGCTGTGGCATCAATGAAGGAATTAAGGACTTGATTCTTTATTAAGCCAGTATTGATAATCATGATGCATGGATTTAGTGGAGGTACATTTTAGTAGTTAGGTAGAGGGTTATTTTGGGTGTTTGGTTTTCTGGTTTCATGGTCAATTATCTTACCTGAATCAATCAAATATTAAACCTCAAACTTTAGGTAGATGTAGTTGTCAATGTCATGTCCATTGTTTTCATGGTATTTGCAGTATAATTTTAGGCCGGCATTTGGAAAAGGAGGTCTTTGAGGTAAGGGTCACATTACATTGTTTTCAATTAGCTTCTCTAAGTCTTTGGAGAGAGGTCTTTCCAAGTAAGAAAACCATTAGGATTGTGTAATAGTATTGATCTGGATAACACTGCTTGACCCAATTTCACTGTTGGATCTAATCCCTTCTCTGCTTGTAGATCTTCCACTAAAGAATTTCTTCTCTTATGCCAAATCGGATTACTTCTAAACCCAAAATCTATATATTTCTTTAAAATCTTGAACCCTAAATATTTTAATTTTTTAGAGTGCGAGAGCACACACCCTTCTATAACTATTACTAGCTTATCAAATTATGCAGACCAAAGCTTCATCTGTGCCAATTTTACTCTTCATCTAGTCAAGTAATCTGTGAAGGATTCATTGAACTTTTACTTTACATTCTATAAGTCTCTCAAAGATGCTTCCATGTGAATATTAAGACTATACTGCTTTACAAATGCATTATATAATCCCTCCCAGTCAGCTTGGATATGGGATTCTAAAGCATAATACCATCTGATGGGGGCTCCTTCTAGAGATAGAGGAAATCACTTCATAATTTGTGCCTTTGTCAAATCGGTCGTCTTCATGTGAGTCACATACTACTTTAGATGTAAATAAGGATCCTTAGTGCTAATGAAATTTCTTCATGTCAAGGAACTTAAAGTTTTAGGGTAAGGGGTCATCATCTTCATCCAAACTCATAACAGAGTAGTTAATTGGAGCATTTATCCCTTTTTCTTTCATCATCAACTACATTTGGGCCGTGGTCTTAGTCACATTCTTAGCCTAGACAAATTTTTCCACATTTTTTGTAGTGTCTGTAGTCACATTTTGTCTGGCTATAAGCTTTGCCACTAAGGTTTCCTAATCATCCTCTCTTTCCCATCTTCCAAAGTCTTCAACATCCAAATCAAATGGTTGGGGCTAAGGTGCTAGTAGTTCTTGTCTAACTGGTCCCCTTATTTTAGCCATTGTATTTCTCATAATTGCCTGAGTATGATCAGTTATTCTTGCTTTTAACTTGTCCCTAAAAGCTTCAGCATTAAACTCTAACATCTTAGTTTCTTTAGAAATCCTAACCCAACAAATAGTGTTAGACAATTTCCAGCTGGAAGACTGTCCTGAATCTATATTTACAATCACCATGGATTATATATATGCATAATGTGTATGCATGAGATGCAAGTTCAATCAATAAAAAAGGAAATCAACATATATTCTATTTACACATAACAATAAGAAACAAAATATAAATCTTTCAAATGGTATCTCTACCCTTATTTCTCCCATACATGTGTTCATTGATGAGTTTATTGTCCTAGAATTATTTTTCTAGGTTTTAATTATCAGTAGGGGATAATAAAACTGACAAATACAAGACAACTCTCAAGACAGTAAGTAGTCATTTCTTCAAAAAATTCCAAAGTCCATTTTAATAGGCCAAGAATGACATCAAAAGCCCACCTCATCAAGGTCCATCTGTAATAGGCTAAAGTAGGCATGAGAGGCCCATCTTTTCAAGGTTTGTTTTAGCATCAAACACACACATTTGAGAAAAAATCCTAATGGAAATTTCTAAGTCAGTAGATGAGCTAAGTCTTGGGTAATAAGCTTTGGCTCCTACAACTATATACCTCCATTATGTCTCCCCACTTAAGGCTCTGTGTGATGTGGATAAGTACGTGCTATGAGTGATAATAATTGAATACTCCACCACCAGGTTTGAGTGAAACACAAGTAGTAAAGTAAAGACTATTGTCAGTTTATTGTAAAGTAAAGACTATTGTCAGTTTATTTAGGACTTTGTGTGCACATTATGTGGAAATGTGTAGTGAATGCAAGAATTTACAAAGGAAATAAAGGAATAATTAAAGATGATAAATTATGAAACACTTGGAATCAATTTCTCTATTCCCTACTAGAGTTGCCACTATGAGTGGAGTGGTTAGACATGAACCCAAGTGTTTGGAAACCACGACACTGTGTGAGCTCAGAGCAAACTAAGAAATACAAAATGGGCTTGGGAACCCAAAATGGATATGGAGTCGCCACTCGGATAAAAGTCATGACACTATATAGCAACTCAATTCCATAGAGGTTCCTAGAAGCAATCATTATCTATCGAGTTTAGAAATTGGGAATGGGCTTTTAGAATGCCCACCTAACCTTACAGTTAGCCTCAATGTGTGTTTCATATTTTATTACCTTTTATGATTAAATTATTTCCTCGTTTAATATGGATTGCAATTGTTTCCAATTTTATATTTTAGTCTGACTTTTTACATTAGTCTCATTTCATGCTTATAGCTCGATATACAACACAAATATAATAAATAATAATACAGAAAATAAACCTAAAATAAACTACTTAATTATACAAATAAAACCTCTCAAGAACTAATTAATGGAAAAACTATTTAATAATTAAAAATTACTAAACAATTCCTACAATAAACACAAGTTAATCCTTTTTCACAAAACAACAATATTATCTTACAAAAATAATTAACAAATAATATTCATAAAAATAGAAATAAAATCACAAAATAGTCCACAAATAACACAATAATATTATGCAATAATAATATTAAGCAACATAGTAATTATTATAAAATCAATAAATATAACAAAATAAACATGGAAATCATACAAAAATATACAAAACAAGCATTAAAAATAAAACATAATGGTGCAGGATTCTGATGAAGCGGCAATGCCTCTTCAAGGAGGTAATTTTACATCGCCACAACATAGAGGGGCAACGCATCTATAAAGAGACGTCGCTTCTTCAACAAAGATAAAGACAGGCTACATTTCTTAGATTCTAAAAAACTCAATATTCATGCAAATAAATAAAGACTAACATAAATATAGAGATATCAATAATCAACATTCAATCTTTCATGCAATCATATTTCACATAGGACCTTAAATAAGCAATAAAACTCAAGAGATTAAGTAAAAGAGTAATAAATCAAAACTTTTGATAAAATAAAGAACTTAAAACTTAAAATAAGGGGCTCTTACTGATTTGAATGAAGTTGATGCTCTTAACTAAGCCCTTAGAGCTTGATTGGTTAACTTGGGTGCTTGGAATGCAAGGAAGCCCTCCTCCTTCTCAAGAAATCAAGTCCTTTGGTCCAAAAGTCCCCTCCTTCTTCCTCTTCTTCCTCTTTTCTTTTTCTTTCTTTTTCTTTTCTTTCTTTTTTCTCTCTATTTTTCCAAACCAAATTTTTTTTCTAAAAAAGTTCAAAGATCTCCTCTCCTATGCCCACACTCTCCTTTTTTAAGCCTTTTCCCCTTTTTGCTTTTCTAATTCCAAACTAAACCACTCTCACCCATGTTTTTCATTATTCCCCATGCTCCTCTCCCTCTTTTTCCTACTTTTCCCATTTTTTGGCATCTAAAAACATTACAAATCCAAAGTAGGTGAGCCCCTACTACTGCCATTAATGGCATTAAATGTTGTAGAGGGTGCTGGTGAAGAGACACCATCTCTTTAATGAGGCGTTGCCTCACTAAAGCCTAAGGTGAAGAGGCGATCACCTCTTCACCTAGGCTAGGTCTGGGCCTTTGGGCTAAAAGGTGATGGGCTTGGGCTTGGGCTTAGGCTTAGGCTTAGGCTTGGTGTTTTGGCTTAAAGGCTTAGTGTTTGGGCTTTTAAGTCTATTTTATAGAGGTTTTAGGCTTCCCTTACATTCAAAAATTATACTTTCACATCATCAAGGTTTTGTTATGGGTCGATCAAATTGAAGGTTTCTATAGTTAGTAGATTCTATTTGAAGAAAACTTAGCAGTTGTGTTTTTATAATAGGTATAAAAATATAATGTACATGCTTTAATAAGAACACTAAAGAAGTAAAGCATTATAGGTTGGGCTTTTCCAATGTTCATACAAATATAAAAAACATTGTAATCAGTATTGGTAATCATTACGTCCTTTATTTTCTTCCTTTTATTTTTTGCAGCTCTGTTCTTGAATTCAAGTGTGCCATTCATTTTAGGTTTTAGATTGTGCTATTCATTCTTTTATATTTATGCTCAATTCACCCTCTAAATGTCCTTAATTTTGTTTTAATGTTAATATTGATGATGATTGGATGAAGCTTTTTTATGATTGGGAAATTGAAGTATAACATATAGAGATTTGTTCCTTTTCCCTTACAGTGTTCATAGAGAAAATCTCATTGGCTATCAGAGGTGGACTCAAGGAAATTAGAGGTGGACTCACTCTATACCATATTGTTATATGAATGTCATACACAATAATTATCGAGACATTGGGTATAATTATTTTGTAGGTGCTAACTATTTTGTTGACAAATCAGCAAATGTTTGGGAAATCTGTGATGATGGTAATGGAAAATTAAAGAAGACATTAACATGTTGTAGAGTAGATTGAGACTACGATCTCCAGTCTCTTTAAGCGGAGTAACCTCCCTTCTCCATCTTTGATTTAGTGGTTACGCTTCACTTTTGTTGGTACCTTAGTGCTGGAAAGGGGGCAAAAGAGGGGAAAGCTTATTGAATTAAGAACTAATTCATCCTTGAGCTTCTACTTGCTGACTTGGTCTACTCTCCTTACCCTGAAGTAGGTGTTTGACTTTGGTGTGCTAATTTGAATTTGATTTTTTTTACAGAAAAAATGGATGCCTAATTCAGTGAAATCAACTGTGTCTAATTTAGCCTTTTGTAATGTAATAGTAGTCACTACTCGAGATTATCAAAAGGTTAGAGAATTTTCATGTTATAT
The DNA here is from genome assembly GCA_947683625.1 of Mallotus nudiflorus. NCBI lineage: Eukaryota > Viridiplantae > Streptophyta > Magnoliopsida > Malpighiales > Euphorbiaceae > Mallotus > Mallotus nudiflorus. The sequence continues at coordinate 10,987,443 of CANTUR010000009.1, forward strand.
TTATTTTTTAATTTAAATTTAGCTTATGAATATCTAGGTAGACTTATGTTCACTTCAATTTTTGCAAAAGTCATGTTTTTTTTAACTTATGATTGTGATAAGTTGCAGGCAATGGACAATTTTTTTTATAAAAAGTAAAAGAATGCAGTCAATAATCCAAAATAATAATTAATCAATAGTTGATGTTTTCATTAGAAATTAGTTGAGAATTAAAATGTATAAGGCAATGGTCGTGAAATCTTTTTTTGGGTATCAGTCTTAATTTGACAATGGTTTATGAATTTGACTGCTAAATTACTACCAATCAATCACTTGTTATGGCTTTAAGAGCTCCTAATTTCATTTAACTATAGAACTATAGATGTCCACTTGGCTTTGACTTTAAAATACTGAAGTTATGATTGTCAAAAGTTATAGCAATTGTGATAGTTATTTTGTTCATACTTTTTTCTATTCATGCATTATGGTTTGTTAGTTATAATTTATCATATGAAATAAATTGCATAGTTGTATTTTGTCTTTGTATAGCTTCTCTATTACTTTCAAGTTTTCATACATTATAACTTGGAGAGACTGTGCTAGAGCAATATTTTGGGCAACCACTAAATTAGCATGAGAAATTTGACATCTTGCTACTGGTAAGCATTTTGAGTGATTTTAGCTATTCTGGTATCTTTATATTTATGTGAATTTAGAGCATTTACTACTTTGGACTTAAATTTTTTCTAGGAGAATTAAAACTGGTGTAGTTCTAGACCAATCATGATTTATTATTATTATTATTATTATTATTATTATTATTATTATTATTATTATTATTATTTCATTCAATGGTGCATTTACATTGTAGAGATGCTATTAGGAAGTGGATGAATCTCAAAATGAATATTGATGTTCAAAACTTCATAATAATGGAGGAGGTTTCTTAAGTATATGTGTAGACGGCGGGGTTTATCGCGTGCCCAAGATTTTAGCAACCGCGACACTATTTGAGCTAAGGGCTCTAGAGAACATACTAACCACTGTCACAAAAACATGGCGTGGAGATGAGGAGTCGCCACCCGGGGTAATAACTGGAACAAATCGAAAAGGTAGTACTCAATTCCCTAAAAGAAAGCTAGTACCACAACCAGGAGATTCTGGATACAAAATACCAACTTCTCTCAGTCTTATGTTTATTTAGAATTACTTTATGAATTATTATCTTATTCTCTATTTACATGCAATTTCATATAAACCCTAAAAACAATCAACTCCAAGGAAAACTAATCATGAAATATACAAGTAAATAATGCATTCAATAAATCACATAATCCCTAAATTAGTCTAATCTACATGGATTTTAAATAAATGAGCTAAAGTCTACAAATTTTAAATTATAAGTGAACCTAAAGACCTAATTCCTTTTTATTTTAATTAAATGAACTTAAGTCTACTAAATTTAATAAAAAAAAATGGACCTAATTCTACAAATTTTGGAATATTTAAATTAGTGGGCCTAATTCTACATGTTTTAATTAAATGGTGATCTTAAATCTACAAATTATGAAAGAAGGCTTAAATTAAGTGGGCTAAGTCTAAATTAATTAAATTGAGTTACATGGGCCTATGTCTAATTAAATAAATGGGCCTAATGATATTTCTAATCTAAAATCTAATGTATTATAGGCCTAAAGGTATATTTTAATTAATTAAACCTAATTAATTATTAAGTGAAATGAGCTAAAAGAAAATAACCTAAACTTAAATAAATAAATCAAGACCTAAAATGGGCTTAAGGCCCCAAAAGCACATAAAATAATAAATAAGCCCAAAAAACAAATAAAAAACATAAAAAAAATTAAATAAGATCAAATAAATAATTAAATTAATCCTTACTAAAACCCTAATTTTATCATCAAGTAACCTAAATTAATCTACTTCCTCTATTGATTTTAAATAATTACCTAATTGAAACCTAGTTTTACTAACCAATTCAATCAAAATAAGCATGCAACCACACATAATTTCATTACTCCCTTTATTGGGGCTATTACATTAATTAATAAAATAGTTAATAAAAAATAAGGCATTAAATGAAATAAAATAAAATAATAAACCCCTAGAGGCTATGCCTCTATAAGGTCTTATCCATGGCATTCCATGGAACTCCTATGGGTTCATTCCTCCACACGATGGTCACCATGTATTTTCCTCCATAATCACCATAAAAAAGAAATAAAAATATGATTAATGAATAAATTATAATAATAACTCAAAATAATCAAAAATATCAAAAATAAATAAATAAATAGAATAAGAAGATGATGATGATGCTTATGAGTGATTTGGGGTACTCCTCAAATTTGTAATTCATCGTTCTTAATAAGTCTTCGAATCTTCTTCTTCAAAAATTCTCCAAGGATCTTGAATTAATTGATAAACCAAAAGGAATTTTTATAGAAAAACAACTCACCAAAAAAAAGAACTAAGAAAGCTCTTCTTAAGAATCAACAATGGATGAAAATTATTTTCATAAACCCATAAAAAACCCAAAAGCTTAAAAAATATGTTGTTGCCTCCTTTTTTCTTCTCCTCTCCTCTCCCTTTTTTTTTTCTTCCTTACTATCCTCTTTATATAGTAAAAAGAAAACCTAAAACCCTAGCTCAATTCTAACGTGATTCTAATTCCTAAAAATATAGGATTAATACTTAAAATCATATTTAGGAATTTTAGACCAATTAGGATTGAGTTAAAAGCCTAAAAAATCAAAAATAAGGACGGGAATGTCCGGTCTAGTATGAGATAGATAGATTAGCTTTCCTACCCATCGTTAGTACTGGTCTTTATCTTCTGGCATTTAATCCGTCAATTTATCATTCTAAGTAGTGGGAGTGTTTGTCAATTTACAATCTAGCATTCTAGTCTCTACTAGTAAGTCAATTGTATATTTCCTTTAGGAAAGGAATATGCCTTGCTTCGACCAAGTTACTTCAATGCCCAAGAAGTATTTCAAACCCATAAGATTCTTTATTTCAAACTCACATGCCAAATGTCTTTGGAGATTATAGACTTCTTCCTTATCATTCCCTATAATGATCATATCATCCACATATACAATCAAGGTTATTATTCTCCCATCATAATGCTTTAAAAATAGTGTATGATTTGAATTACTTTGCTTGAACCCATATTTTTTCATTGTAGAGCTAAACCAAACAAACCATGCTTGTGGGGATTGCTTTAGACTATACATTGCCTTTTGTAGTTTACACACACATCCAGCTTATGAGGTAGTAAAGCCCAGTGGAATATCCATGTACACCTCTTCCTCCAGATCTTTGTATAAGAATGCATTTTTTACATTAAATTGATGAAGGGGCCAATCCAAATTTGTAGTAAGAGATATCAACACCCTTACTATGTTTAACTTTGCAACCGGGGAGAATGTCTCTTAGTAGTCAATTCCATGAGTTTAAGTATACCCCTTTGTCACAAGTCTTACTTTATATCTTTCTATCGATATGTCTGCTTTGTGTTTAATAAAGAACATTCATTTGCATCCTATAGTTCTTTTTCCCTTTGGCAGCGAAATAAGAGTCCAATTGCTATTCTTTTGGAGAGTAGTCATCTCATCTTTGATGGCTTGAATCCACTGAGGTTCTATTAATGCCTCTTGCATAATACAAGGAACACACTCTGTTGAGAGCTTATGTGCAAAGGCTTTTAAAGGATATAAAAGTCTCTAAGTGGATACATGTTGAGTAATAGAGTATCTTCCTTCCTTATTTTCTCAGTCATGTGAGTATTGGTTTGGTGGATTTCTAAGGTTATGTCTAAAAGGTAATTTATGAATAAAGGAATTTAAATTTGAACGAGAGTTTAGAGACTATACCTCAGGAATATTCTCAAGAGATAGATCACTTTGGACAACCGAGGGAGGGGTTTTTAAGTTTCTAAGCTCAGTTTAGTCTTCACTAGCATACTCAAACACTGAGTCTCTATTTCCTTCATCATGTTCCAAGTTTCCATTCGTCCCCTCATTATGCTCGAATTCTGAGTTTCCACTCATCCCCTTATCATAATCAAATTTTGAGTTTCAAATAGTCACCTCATTATGCTTGGATTCAGAGTTTCTTTCCTCATCATGCTCGAATTCTAAGTCTCTATTTCCTTCATCATGTTCTAAGTTTCTACCCATCCCCTCATCATACTGGATTTTGAGTTTCCACCCATCCCCTCATCATGCTTGTAGCCTGCTAATCCTTAGCTTAGCCAATTTTCTGATACCTAGTTCTTTTCTTCACTTGTATTATCCCCCTAAACAAAAGATTGAGAATCCTGGTGTATAAAGAACATGTTAGATTCCTGAAACATGACATCTAAAGTAGTGTATAGGTGCCGAGTAGTAGGATCATAACATCAATATCCCTTTGTATAACCTCCAAAGCCCAAGCAAACACCTCGAACCGCACAAGGATTAAGTTTGGTCCATTGGGTTTTAAGGAGGTGAACATAGGAACCTGAGCCAAATAATCAGGGTTGAAGTATTGAAATTGAAGGTAGGTATACATACCAAGCAAGAGTTTAAAGGGGAGTCTAAAAGTCCATAACCTAGGATGCCATTCTATTCAAAAGATAGACCGCAGTAGAAACTGCATCTGTCTAATACCTCTTTGGAGCCTAAGTAGCAAGTAAGAGAGCTTGAGCTATCTCAAGTATATGCTTGTTCTTCCACTCCACAACATCATTTTGTTGTGGTGTGTAAGAGCATGAGGTTTCGTGGTATAAGCCATGAGTCTGAACATCCTATTAAAAGTTATGGTTAACATATTCCCCTCCATTGTCTAAGCAAAGGATTTGTAGTTTGGTCGAGTATTGGGTCTTAATCATGTTATAAAAGGATGTAAATATGTTAAACACCTCACTTTTCTATTTCATCATATATAACATATTGTATTACCATCACTAAGTCTACCATTTACTTTTTAATTCTTGCTAGCAAGTTGGGATAACTCTGCAAAGAAACACAAAGAAATAGAGAATAAAGAAACACAAAATATCACCATAATATAGGATGCTCCTACACAAATTTAGGTCTAAGCTCACCAAAATTATTTATTGATATGATATTACTAAAATAAAATAGGATTTGGGTGGTAATCTATCAAAAACAACAAAAAAAACCACCCAAATCCAGAAAACCCAAAGAAGAGATGAACAATTACAACACAGAGAAAATTGAAATTGATTTTTTTTAACGGTTGGCTTTAATTCTCCTTGTTGAATCATTAGTATTTATTACTTATTAAATTAAGGCTATTAAAGGAATGTATAGGTTAAGGGTTCAATTTACCTCTTATTGCCTAGTTAAAAAAAACCATTATTATTAGCATAAAATCTATAATTACATATCAAGCTAAATATAATTTTTAAATATATATCTAAGAAATATATAACTTATATTATTAAGAAATGTATAGATCAAATGAACTATAATTAAATTTAATATTAACTTGAGCCATAACCAACCTAAATAAAAACTCTTAAGTGTGATTTTTTCCCTTTTTTCTTGATTCTTCATTAAAAAATTTTATTGGTCAACACCGATCATCCCTTTTTTCTTGCTTAGATCTCTAATTAAAATTAATTTGTTGATGACCAATTACCACAAGTGTATGAGTCGACAAGTAATAAAGTAATAAGTAAAGTATTGTTCTCATGAGAATTGGGGCCTAAGGACTTATTAGTTTTAGTTTAATATGTTTAGAGCTTGCAAATAGAATTTTAATGAACAAATAAAATAAACAAAAAATGATGAAATGTGTAGATGGCAGGGTTTAGCGCACATCCAAGATTTTAGCAAGCACAACACTGTTTAGGCTCAAGGCTTTAGGGAACACACTACTATACCACAAAGTCATAGCATGGAGAAGAGCAATCACTACCCAGGGTAATAACTAGGCAATTCAATTTATGGTACTCGATTCTCTAAAAGAAAGTTAGCACCATAACCAGGAGATTCCAGGAACGGAATACTAACTTCTCTTAGTCTCATGTTCATTTACAATTACTTTATAAATTATTACTTCATTCTTTAATTACATGCAATTTAATTAAACCCTATTTAAACATCCATCTAACCCTAAGGCATCTAGTTAAAAAAAATCACACATAAAAATGCACTCAAGCACATCATCCCTAAGTCTAAACTAGGTTAATTTTATTGAAAGTTAGCTAGCTTTACAATTTTTCTTTCCAAATGAAAATGGACTAAAGGTGAGCCTACATTATTATTAGTTAGTGAGCTTAAGTTTATTGATTTGAATTATCTACAAATAGGCCTAAATCTATAAATTTTTAAAGAAATTGGATTTTATAAATTAGCTCCATTTGTTTTAAAATGGGAAGTGAGCCTAAGTCTATTTTTAAAAAAAAAATAAATGACAATAGTTAGGCTAAGCTAAGTCTAAATTAATTTTAGTTAGTCTAAAAATGACCCTAAGTCTAAATTAATGTAATGGGCCTAAATTGATTTTAATTAATTAACATACACCATTTTAAGCCTATTTTATTTTATTTAGTAGGTTTGAACCTATCATGAGTTTAGGGCCCAAAGAATTAAAAGATCTAAAAACAAAACCCAAACAAAAATCATAATAAAATCAAATCAAACAAAAGATTTATGTGGTTTTCTAAAAACCCTAAATCAAGATTTATGTGATTTTTTAAAAACACTAAATCAATTTACATGCAACCCTAAATTAATCTACACCCATCATTGATTTTAATTGATTTTTACCCAATTGAACCTAAATTATTATTTCATTTTAAAAGCAAAAAACTAAAATTTTAATCTTCCCACTACTGGAGTTATTAAAATATTCTATGTACTAAAAATTAAAATTAATTACAAACCTAAATTTATTAACACACAAAACAAAGAAAAAATAATAAATGCAAAAACATCAAACCCTAAAATCTAATCATAGTTTAGAATCCATGGCATTCCATGGATCTTCTATTTGATTTTTGGATATTTGGAAATGACCTCATTAATCCCCAATTGGATTCCAAAGGAAAACATAAGAAAAAAAAAAGAAAAATCACAAAAATCACATCAACCAAATGAGTAAAATAACAATTAAAGGAAATTAAATTAAAAAGAAAATCAAATAACAATTAAAGGAAATTAAATTAAAAAGAAAATTAAAAGATAAAAGAAAATGGAAATAAGATGTTGTGCATATGCTCTTAGATGGTCCCTTAGATTGGGATTGTCACCATTTTTAAACTCGTTGTTTAATTCTGGACAAGGACTGATTGCATTTAAAGACACAAATTATTCTTTTCAAAGCCTTTGAAGAATAGTATCAAGAAACTAGGGTTTTGAGAAATAAAAGAAATCAAGATTTTGAGTGTTATGCAGGTTTTCTTCTAAGTAGCATCTCTGGTTTTTTTACAATTCTAGGGTTTTCACGCAATAGGGTTTTTTTCTTTCACTTCGTCCTCCTCCCTCACTTATGTAATCTCTTCCTTTTAAAAGTAGAGACTTATGAGCTTACCTTCCTCAATTCTAGGAAACAAACTCTATCTGTTTAATTTTTAAAAAAAAATTATGCATTTTGACCATTTTATTTGCTAACAAAAAATAAATAAAATAAATTTTTAACCAATCAAAAAAGAGAAAAATTAATGAAAAAAATTAAAAAATAGAATTTTTCACTCATCGACATTGTGCAATTCTGGTCAGCATTGCATAATGTTGATCGGCATTAAACAATGTTGGTCAGCATTGCACAATGCCAATCGGCATTAATGATGTCAATCTTTAAAATTTTTTTAACTTTTAATTACCAAAAGACTCCTGAAAACTTATTTTTTGCAATCAAATCCTAAAAATGTTGCAATTTATTCTCTAAAGTCCAAAAAATTGACAATTGAGTTCAATTTTTGAATAAATTTCATCATAGGGGCTTACATTGCAATTGTGCATAATTGCATCCTGAAATTAGGTGCTTACAATTGCCCCCCTTTGTCGCTGTTTCTTAACAAATTATGGCAAAGCAATAAAAGCACACAATTTTGATAGAAAGAAATTAGGATACATAATTATATCCTAATTGACAGATCGATGCTCAAATTACTATGCAATTTTAAGCAAGATGTAATGTTTAACAAGTTTCACTATATTTCCCATGGAACGTCTAGTGAACTTTATGCAAATGTGTTTCGCTATATTCCCTGTGGGACATTTAGTGATGATGAATTTCATTATATTCTATGTGGGATGTCTAACGAAAATCTAATTTAAAAATACGCTATAGTTATTGTGGAACGTCTAGCAATGATGAATTTCATTATATTCCCTGTGGGATGTCTAACAAACATATGATTTAAAAATATGCTATAGTTCTTGTGGAACGTCTAACAATGATGAATTTCATTATATTCCCTATGGAACGTCTAACGATGTACACCATATTCCCTGTAGGATGTTTAATGAACTTGAAATTTCATTATATTCCCTATGGGATGTCTAATAAAATGTACACAATGAAGCTTGTTATATTCCTTATGGAACCTCTAGCAATGATACCATAACTATTGTGTATCGTTTGGTGAACTGCACTATATTCCCTTTGGGACATCTAGTGACAATGGGTTTCGTTATATTCTCTATGAGATGTTTAACAAAATATATGTAATGATTCTCACTATATTTCTTGTGGGACATTTAGCGATTTATGATTTGAGAACATGTTATAGCTCTTGTGGAACATCTAGCAATAATACCATAATGACTATGTAGTGTCTAGTAGATTAAAAGATTTAAAAATTCATGTTAAAAGGATTTTAATCAAATAAGTACATTGTACTCGGTCGTACAATGTCGACTATACCATGTCGTATAGTCTGAATTGAAATACACTACACTCAGTTATGTATTATTGATTTTTTTCATATGATTATACTGTAATCCATAATTGCTCGCAATTAGCTACAACCCTTTCATTGCTTATTGATGATTCTGCAGTCCATAACTGCTCGCAATTAGTTGTAACCCTTTTGTTGTTCACTTTTGATACTGCAAACCATAATTGCTTGTAAATTAACTGTAATCCTTTCATTGCTCACCTTTAATAATGTTGCAGTCCATAATTGCTCACAAATTGACTGCAATCCTTTCATTGCTCACCTTTGATGCTGACTAATTTTTGCTAACTGACTTTGAATTTTACTATGTTAACCAACTCTATAAGTTTGGTGCACTTCCTCTTGGATTTTCAATTCCTACAGACTTGTTAATGTTAGTTTCAATCATGATGAATACACCAAAGTACATTATAATATTGAAAATTTAATAGAAAATTCATTACTTTATCATAAGATAGAGTGCACTTAAAAATCTCACTATTTTTTATTTTCATGACTATCATTTATTCACCATTTGTAAAGTTTAGAGGCATCGTTAACCATCTTATGTTGAGAGTATATCTTTTACCAAATGAAAAGCTTACTTCCACACCTAATTTCAAGGAGAATTTGCTAAACAAAACTTATGAAAATTGAGCATAAAAAGATCAAATTCTAAGTATCAAAACAATTTTTAAGTTATTTTTGTACTTTTCTTCCTTATCCAAGTATTCCCCTACCTTTCTGATATTACTCTATGTGGATACTATTGGAAAATTCATTTGGATACTCTTACTCTTATAGAGCATTAGAGAGTAAATAGAGCATTTTTTTATCAAGGTCCTCTTTTAGTATGCCCCTACCTTTCTTGTGTTACTCAGCGTGGATATTACTAGAGGTTTCATGTTGATACTCTTAGTCATTTTTGAGCATTGGAGTAAATTATTCTTGCTCTTTTATTCTCCTCTTTGTATTCCCCCACCTTTCTCATATTACTCATTGTGGATACCATCAAGGGATTTGTACTCGTACTCATTTCTAAGCATTGGAGTAGATTATATGATGCACATTTATTATTTGAAAAACTAAAAAGATACTCTAAAATTCAAGCAATTTATACTTCATGTCCACAGATTTTGTTTTTGCATTTCTTCCCCTCGTTTGGGTGCAAAGTAAGCATTAGATTGATTAGAGTTTATAAACTCTCAACATAAAGTTGTTAACTAAACAACTAAATTTTACAAGGTTAACAAAAGAAAGCCACTATGATCAAAGGTCATGAGATAGGCTTTTCGCACATGATCTCAAGAAGTGGATGAATTTACTTTCAATTTGTGAATTTTATTATTGAGATGGTACTTTATTATAGAATAGAGTTATGTTACTTCCCTTTATTATCTTAGTGAGTGTTTGGCAAGTCATTTGTCACGCAACATGCTACTCTAATGAGCGATTAGCATTTGCAATCTTGCTTGATCTTACTGATGTATCAGTTTCTTTCCCCTTCTTCATTCTTTTGTTTTTTTCCTACACAAAATACCATAAATTAGTATGGTCTATTTGTAAGTGAAGGGATTTTGTCAAAATGCAGTGTTATTCCTTTGTATTCTTCCCTTTTGATTATGATAATGATGCCTCTGATCACAAGGTCATGATACTCCATCATTGAAGTCATGGCCTAAGGTTGAATTTGCCTTTCCACCATTTCATTAATACTATGGTAGAGAGCTTCATTCCTCTTCTTGACATCTCTTGTAAAAAAGGTTCAGGTGTTAGAGATCTTATTTCATGATCACATAAATTTATAGAGTGCATTCATTTTAAGTTTTGAGTGCATTCTTCCCTTTTATAAGGCCGATGAATGTATTGCTAACATGTTGGACCTTCTTATCACCATATTCCATACCCTACACTAGACTAACTACTATGGAGAGATATTCTAAATGGTGCTCCATATGAGACTATGGAGATGGATGTTGAATTGAAGGAGCTTGAGCATTCTATATAACCTCTTAAGGTTGATAGGATAATGCTTTTGTAAGTATCACTATTGGTGATATTCACTTACTAGATGGGCTTATAGTTTATCAGGCTCTTATAGTCTAAAGTCCCGTTGAGCATTAGGTTCACTTTGAGAGCATAACCTTTTTCTTTCATATGCTTCATATGTGCACATTCTGACTACCTTTCTATACTAATACTAATTTTAAATGTTAATAGTAGAGTATTTGTACAATCTGGGCTCAAGGACTTTATTATGCAAAGTAACTATTTCATAATAAATGTATACAAGTGTATGTATGTTATGCATGACATGTATAATCCTAATAGGTCTTCTATTTAGAACAAAGCTATGTTCGTAGCTTGAAGTGTGAGAATGAGCTGCCTCAACAACAGCTTGTAGGTTTAAGCACTGGATGCTTTGTTGTTGATACTTCTAATGTCAGAGCTTCTAATACAGCTCTTTGGACTAATGATAGCTAGTGAGTAGGGTCCATAGCTTTACATTGTAGCTCGTGATTGACCAATGCACTATTGAACTTCTCTATTTGTTATTGCTTTTACTATATGATAACTGACATATTTGTATCCTTGTAGTTTACTCCTTTTTGCCCTGAGATCTTTATTACTAACTTTGAAGCTCTAGTGTTGTATTTACTATTTTGCCCCTAAGCTACCCCAGAGTTACATTTTTCCCCCAGCTTCATTTTGAATTCATTCTAACAGTCTTTTTCTTCATGTGTGCAAGAGACTCAGTTTGGTCACTATTGTTGTTGACCTTTTGTCTTACTAACCCTATTAGTTACAGTCTCATGTATTGAAGATGTAGAGGAGTAAGTGAACTGATTAAAGTGAGTTCTTGATGATGAAATCAACTTGACTTACACTTCGAAGAATTCTTGGGCAAAATATGAGGCTTAATACTGATACAATAATTGATGATAGTTACAAGGTATATGTTGCAACACAAGTTACTGAGCCACCTGAATTCTCAAGGTATAAACAGATAATAGGCTTACAAGAAAAATTACAAAAAGGGTGGTAAAAAAAGCAAATATAACTAAACTATTGATCTCATAGCTCTAATTTAACTTTCATTATGTATTGTCTTTCCATTCAGATACTTATGCAGTATGATAAAGACGAATATGCAATATTTAAATAAAAATTTAAAATTAAATTTTAATCATTCATTAGGGCAAAAATGAGAACATTCATTACATCACATGATACAACTCCTGTTATCAGCCAGTCATGAATTTTTTTCTCAAATTACCTATCTTCATAAGTTACATCATGTGATATATGTATGTTCTTTGAATTTGCATTTGTGCCCATGATGAATGAATCTAATTGAATTGAATTGATGTCAAACATGCAGATGTAATCACTATCATAATGCACAGTATCATTAGGATGTACATTACATAAGTAAGCATGATCATAATTTATATCATCGATCATGGAAATAATAGAGTTTTCATCCTCAAATAGACTGGATGTTATTACATCAATTTCCTTATAGAAAACATCAATAAAGTTATCATTAATGATAGTACCTAAATCCTAGGGTGGATCCTTTTTAGGAGGCAGACATAGTAGCTCCTCAACAGTAGCATTGACCACCCTCTGGCCTGATGAAATTCTCACTTATCGGCCCAATTTTCATTCAGAGCTTCCTCTATTTGGCATTAAACCTCCTCCTTGCTCTTCTATTTATTAGCTTTGTTTCTTCAACATAACCTAAAATAGCTATGTTGTCTTGGCTTTTAAACTCTGGGAGACTAGGACTTCCTTGCTTATTCTTCCCTAACCCTTGCCCAAGCCGGTAATTCATGCTCTCCATCATTTTTGCTACTCTCATATCCATTTTAGTTCCATCAAATATCCCAATAATTTAGAAACTAGGGGGTGCACACATTTGCTTCTATTTGTCCAATATGGCTTCCCCAGTAGAATTGGTCCCAACTTCTATAGTCACAACCTCTCTTTTATAAGGGAATTTTATCTTTTGGTGCAAAGTTGAGGGTACCCCTCCTAAAGCATGGAACCATGGCCTTCCCAATAATAGGGCATAAGTAATAGGTATATCCATCACAGTGAACTCAATAATTGATTCCACAAGTCCTATTTTAACCAAAGCTTGGAATGTCCCCTCCTCATTCCTAGTGTTGTCATCATAGGCTCTAATTATAAGTTTTGAATATGTTAGGTCATCAACCTTCAAACCTAAATTAGGCAAGTTTTTTAAAGGACATATTTAATAGTAGATCCATCATCAACCATAGCAAAATTGATTCTCTTTTCCCCTCATCTTAGTTGGGATAAAAAATGCCTTATTATGGTTTCTTCCTTCTAAAGGCAGGTCATCATCTAAGAACATTATCAGCCCGTGTTTCTTTTCTGTCACCTTTGCCACCATAGCCTTAGGTGTGGCTATTGTTTCAATATTCATGCTTGACAAGAGCTTTTCTATAGCTGCCCGAATGCATCAATAGTTCCCAAATGCTGACATTCGCCTTAGGCTTCTTTAACTATTCCAAAATCATATCTTCTTTCTGATCTTCCTCTATTTCTATATCATCTATTTCTTCTCTTTCTGTGACTCTCTTAGTTTTCTTTTCAACTATTTTGTAATTCTTTCCACTTTTAGTGACATGATTCACCTTAGGATCGTCACTCTAGACATTGAGACCACTCGGAATTTCTTCATCAAAGTCATACCAGATGTCAACAACTCCAATGATTTGATCTCTTTTCCCATATTTACATACTTCCATTGTGCATGTTTCTTTCCCTTTCAACTCTTCCATATTGAGCTTGCCTACGTATTGGTTCAATAGATCTTCAACTCTTTCTTAAGACTATTTAGGAGCTAAAGGTTCATCTTCAAACTCATCACCCCATCATGTAGGCACAATTTCTTCGATGGGTATATCAGCTGAAGTGGGCTTAGAGTAAAATACTCTGTAATCGAACTTGCTCGAAGGTTATCCCAATAGATCTTCAACTCCTTTGGGTGGCTACTCAGGAGTTTTAAGTTCTTTCTCTTCTTGCATTGGCTTATCATTAAACTCATCACCCCATCCTGAGGGCATGACTAATTCAATGGGGATATCATAAGAGGGTGGTGTTAAGTAGAACACCTTGTAATCAAACTTGCCTAAGGCTAGCCCACTAAATCATCCACTCCTCTCTGTGGCTGTCCAAGGGATTCTCCATTAGCTATAGAGTTTAGGTTTTCAAAGGACTTTAGCACTTCTTTGCTAACCCCTAAAATGATCATCATAGTGGTTGGTGGTGGAACATTTCAGTAATCTAGGAAAGGGTTATTTTTTGTGTTTAGGTTAAAGTTGGACTTTTCATGGTCTGTGATTTTTTTGGAATCTATTAGGTTTTGGATCTCATGTTTTAGGTGAATACAGTTGTTTATGGAATTTACAGTAACTGTTAGGGTCAAAACTGAGGACATTTGGATTTAGTGACTTAGAAAAGGTTAAGGGTCGAAGTAGGACTTTTTGGATTAGTCATTCTAGGACTTTAGAGAGTGGTTGGTGGAAGTTGGAGAATCTTCGGGGTTCCTGGACTGCACACCTCCACAGCTCAACTAGTACTTCATTATTGTATGCCCCTAGTTGGATAGTTTCAAGTTCTGGTGCTTCTAGCATTTCTCTTTTTCTCACTCTCAATCTCTTTAGCTTGCAAACCGTCATCATACAAGTCTATGAATGCTTTAGGGTTCATCATCTATAATCTCTATACCAAATTAGGTGATACATTATGGACTATCATCCTAACCTGATCCTTCTCAGCTTGCTTATTCTTCATCAGTCATGCCCTGTTCATGAACCTAGTAAGGAAATCAAAGAAGGATTCATTGGGTTTTTGCTTTGTCAATTCTAAGTCTCTAATAGACACTTCCAGTCTAGTGTTATAATCATATTATTTCAAAAAAGCAATACATAATTCTTTCCAGTCAACTCTAACAGATTTTTCTAGCCCATGATACCAATTTACAGCCATTCCTATTCGAGATAGCATAAACAGCCTAGTAACTACTGCTAATGGTGCCTTAATAGTGCTCATGATTGTTGTATATTGGCTCAAATGAATCCTAGGATCTCCTCTCCCATCAAATTTCTGCAGCTGAGGCATCTTGAATTTTTTAGGCAACTTATCTCCCTCCATTTACAGTATGTCATCAAAGTCTAATGAGTACCCCCATTCCTTGTCCTCTAATCAGCTCTTCCATCTTAGACATTTTCTGAGTCAATGCTTGCATCTTCTTGGACTCATGATCTTAGACCAGCTCAAGTGATTCTCTCTTCACCTTCTCTACCATATAGTTCTCGACATCCTTAAGTCTCATATCAGTAGGAAGTATGTTTCTAGTAATAGGTTATTAGCAATAAGTGGAGCACTAACAACAAGCAAAGGAGCTATAGTAGTAGGTGGAGCTCCTATAATAGTTGTTTGTTCAACAGCAACAACAGGTGGTGGTATGACAGCAAGTTGCATTAGTCTAGCCAGAGCTTGTCTTAGTTCATCTTGCATCATAGCTCTCATGGCATCCATCAAAGATCCCTTAATATCCTCTAGGGTCCACATGTCTAGTTGTTGTTCCATTTTTGTCTGTTCAGTCTGAATCAATTCAGCTTCTAGGTAAAGCGGGTTTATAGGACTCTTCTCCAGTTCTTAAAGGATCTCTTGAGCTATTGACTTAGGGCTTAGATATGCTCTGATTAATCTACCACCTTTTCATCCCCATATATGAGAAGACCCAGATGCAAAACAAGTGTTAGTATGATGGAAGAAGTGCATGTATGTATACATGATGCACATGTTTATGCAATAAGTAGCAAGCAAGCAAATAGCATGTAACAAGTATCAGGAAATAATCAACAAGCAACATGCAAGTATAAACCTTCTAACCTTATTCCTCCCACACGCATATTCAATGGTGAGTTTCTTTCCCTAGGATTTTTTTTCTTGGCCTTAATATCAACAAGCAATATCAAGGACTGACGTGCATGCCAAATCTCTCTAAAAGCAGTAAAGCATAGAAACAACATTTCTAAGTATAAAGGTCTAACCCAATCTTCATTACCCCAAGAGGCTTCAAAAGTATGGACCTGGGCTTTTATAGATAGAAATACCTCATGGTAATAATCATAGAAATAGCATTTCTAAGTATAAAAGTCTAGCCTAACCTTTATTGGCCCAAGTGGGATTCAAAAGTATGGGCCCGGGCTTTAATAGATAGAAATACCTCATGGCAAAAATCATACAAGCAATTTGGGTAGATCCTAGGGGAAGTAACTAAGCCATTATATATGGTTGGAGTTTGGTGAAAAGGTCAAGGTTCCCTTAGCAAGATGCCCTCCATTATGGACGTTGAGTTACAGGCCAAGGTCAGAGGGGCCCGGCATCCTTTACCAATTCGAGAGAAGATTAACCCCTTTAAGACTTGGTTTATAGATTCTGGTCAGATGAGCCTGGTAATCTCTCTTGAATCGAGTTAAGGCTAAGAGTGATGGTTAGCCATTTTACAACTCCATGACGCTAGTGGAATCATAGAATCATAAACCAACGCCATCAGTTTAATAGGGACAT
The DNA here is from genome assembly GCA_947683625.1 of Mallotus nudiflorus. Taxonomy (NCBI): domain Eukaryota; kingdom Viridiplantae; phylum Streptophyta; class Magnoliopsida; order Malpighiales; family Euphorbiaceae; genus Mallotus; species Mallotus nudiflorus. The sequence goes on from CANTUR010000009.1 coordinate 11,003,953, forward strand.
ACAGAATGAATGCAAGAATGAAATAATAATTAATAAAATAATTCTAAAGAACACAAGTAGAATTAGTATCCCTTGTCCCCAATGGAGTCGCCACTGTAGACGGTGGGGTTTAGTGCACGTCCAAGATTTTAGCAACCGCAATACTATTTAAGCTTAGGGTGTTACAGAACACACTACTATGCCATAAAGTCATAGCATGGAGAAGAGGAGTCACCACCCACGGTAATAACTGGGACAATTTGATTGGTAGTACTTGATTTTCTAAAAGAAAGTTAACAACACAACCAGGAGATTCTAGGAATAAAATACTAACGTCTCTTAGTTTCGTGTTCATTTAGAATTACTTTATAAATTATTACTTCATTCTCTAATTACATGCAATTTTTTTAAACCCTATTTGAACATCCATCTAATCCTAAGGCATCAAGTCAATAAAATCACACATAAAAATGCATTCAAGCACATTGTCCCTAAGTCTAAACTAGGTTAATTTTATTGAAAGTTAGCTAGATTTATAATTTTTATTTACAAATGAAAATGGACTAAAGGTGAGCCTACATTGTTATTAGTTAGTGAGCTTAAGTCTATTGATTTCAATTATCTACAAATAGGCCTAAATCTACAAATTTTTAAAGAAATTGGATTTTATAAGTGAGCCTAAGTTTTTTTTTTTCAATGCGAATGGGCCTAAGTCTACTTATTTTATTTTTTAAAAAAGAAATGAAATTAGATGGGTTGAGATAAGTCTAAATTAATTTTAGTTAATCTAAAAATGGGCCTAAGTCTAAATTAACCTAATGGGCCTAAATTGATTTTAATTAATTAATTAACATAAACCACTTTAAGCCTATTTTATTTAGTAGGTATGAACCTATCGTGTGCTTGGGGCCTAAAGAACTAAAAGATCTAAAAACAAAACTCAAACAAAAATCATAACAAAATCATATCAAACACAAGATTTATGTGATTTTCTAAAAATCCTAAATCAATTTACTTGCAACCCTAAATTAATCTACACTCATCAGTGATTTTAATTAATTTTTATCCAATTGAACCTAAATTACTAATTCATTTTAAAAGTAGAAAAGTAAAATTTTACTATTCATACTATTAGGGTTATTACAATATTTTACTTACTGAAAATTAAAATTAATTACAAACCCAAATTAATTAACACAAAACACAGAAAAAAATAATAAATGTAGAAACATCAAACCCTAAAATCTAATCATAATTTAGAATCCATGGCATTCTATGGATCTTCTATTTGATTTCTCAATATCTAACAGTGACCTCATTAATCCCCAATTTGATTCCAAAAGGAAAACACAAAAAAAATAAAGAAAAATCACAAAAATCACATTAGCCAAATGAGTAAAATAACAAAATAACAATTAAAAGAAATTAAATTAAATAAAAAATCAAAAGACAAAAGAAAATGGAAATAAGATGTTGTGCATATGTTCTTGGATGGCACCTCATATTGGGATTGTCACTGTTTTTAAAATTGTTGTTTGATTTTGGACAAGGACTGATTGCATTCAAAGACACAAATCATTCTTTTCAAAGCCTTTGAAGAATAGTATCAACAAACCAGGGTTTTGAGAAACAAAAGAAATCAAGATTTTGAGAGTTATACAGGTTTTCTTCTCAATAGCATCTCTGGTTTTTTCACACTTCTATGGTTTTCATGCATTAGGGTTTTCATGCCATCCTCCTCCCTCACCCACGCAGTCTCTGCCTTTCAAAAGCAGAGACTTACGAGCTGAGCTTCCTTAATTCTAGGAAACATACTCTATCTATTTAATTTTCAAAATTTTTTACGCATTTAGACCATGTTATCTACTAACAAAAAATAAATAAAATAAATTTTTAACCAATCAAAAAAGAGAAAAATTGACAAAAAAAAATCCAAAAACAAGATTTTTCAAGGACGGGAATTATAGCATTACACAATGCTAATCTTCAAAAATTATTTTTTTAACTTTTAATTACCAAAAGACCTTTGAAAACTTTATTTTTTATAATTAAATCCTAAAAACATTGCAATTTAGTCCCTAAATTCCAGAAAACCAACAAACGAGTTTAATTTTTAAATAAATTTCATCATAGGGGCTTACGTCGTAATTGTGCACAATTACATCCTAAAATTGGGTGCTTACAAAATGCAAATCAATTTAACATCTAATTATTAATGAAGAAATAAATGAATATAAAAACATGGTTATTGGGAGATTAAGCACCACATTTTCATCAAACTAAATGATAAACTTATTAAATCCAAATGCATATCTCAAGTTTTCCAAAGTTCATTAAATACTCTCTCTCTCAAGTAATATTCAACTCAATATATATGAATCAATTGAAACTCAAAGTTATGGCTTAACACTTATCATCACCATAAAAATAAGCCAACATCAAACATAGAAGGCGTTAAGCAAAACCCAAAAGAGAATTAGATTAAGTTAAGCCCTCTCAAGTCATTTAACTAATTTGATATATGTTTGTGGGTCTATTTGATCTACCATCTCTCAATGTATAGATTTAAACAAGAGTTGTGTTTAGCCAAAACACAACATTCAACAAGTATAATGAACACAATATGCATTTAAGAGAAAATAAGATCTATCACATTAACTTGAATCAAATGGGTCTTAGCATCTCAATAACATAATAAAACTTAGGCAACCATGGCTATATAATCCATCATTCTATATTTAAATACAACCCAAGAGATTAAAAATAGAAAGGGAGATAAAAATTGTTATCAAGAAGCTTTGGGTCTTCAATGGATGCTCCTCTTCTGAGCTTGTTTTTTCTCCTCTTTCCTCTTCTTCTTTCTCTTGGTTGTATAAGGTCTTGAGTGAGTGAGAATGAGAGAATCTCCCTAGTAAATTATGGCCTTTGTCCTTAAATAGCCTCTTCTAGAACGTCCTTTCACCTCTCAATAATATCCATGAAGATCCATGGGATGCCATGGATTGAATTTTGTAGTTGAATATAGTCTAAGTTTTTTTATTTATCTTTTTTTTATTATTATTTGGTTGGTTGTTTTCTTTATTTTTATTTAGTTTTTTTTGTGTTAAATTAGTTTTTTTAGATTGTTGTAATAACCCAAATAGTGGGAATAATAAAATCTTGTGTGTGGTTGTATGTTTATTTTGATTAATTGGGTAGTAAAAATTAGGGTTTCAATTGGGTAATTAATTAAAATCAATGGAGGAAATAGACTAATTTAAGTTGTTTGTTAATTAAAATTAGGGTTTTTAGAAGAAATAAAATAATTGATTGATATATTTTATTTGATTGTTTAATCTTTTATTTGATTGTTTTGATATATTTTTATATTTTTTGGATTATTTATTTATTTTTATGCGTTTTGGGCCTCAAGCCCATGTTAGGCTTTAACTCATTTATTTAATTTTAGGTTTAGGTAGTTCTTTTTAGCCTATCTTTTAATTAGCCCATTTCATTTAATAGGTTGTTAATTAATCAGGTCTAGGTTTTAATTAAAAAGACTTCTTTAGGACCATAATTAACTAGATTTTAGGTTAGAGATAACTTACACCCATTTAGTTAATTAGATATAGACTCACTTTAATTAAATTAAATTAAGTTAGACTTAGCATATTAAATTAAAGCCTTTTTCATAATTTGTAGATTTAAGATCACCTTAGAATTAAAACATATAGAATTAGGCCCACTAATTTAAATACTTCATAATTTGTAGATTTAGGCCCATTTCTAGAATTAAAATAAATAGACTTAAGTTCACTTAATTAAAATTGAATAGGAATTAGGCCCATTAGTCTTTAGGCTCAATTGTAAATTAAAATATGTACATTTGTCCTATTTAATTAAAATCAATGTAGATTAGACTAACTTAGGGATTGTGAACTTAAATGAATGCATTGTTTGCATGTATTTTTCATGACTAGTTTGCCTTGGAGTTAATTGCTAAAATAAGGGTTTATATGAAATTACATGTAAATAGAGGATAAGATAGTAATTTATAAAGTAATTCTAAATGAACATAAGACTGAAAGAAATTAGTGTTCTGTATCCAGAATCTCCTAGTTATGGTGCTAGCTTTCTTTTATAGAATCGAGTACCACCATTTTCGATTTGTCCAGTTATTACCCTGGGTGGCAACTCCTCATCTCCACGCCATGTCTTTGTGACAGTGATTAGTGTGTTCTCTAGAGCCCTGAGCTCAAATAGTATCATGGTTGCTAAAATCTTAGACTCACGTTAAACCTATCGTCTACAATCGTGCATAAAGCTTTGATCACAAAAGAGGAGCCTTCTCATGAAAGGGGAGTGATCACCCACAACCCGCGCTTGCCACATAAAACTGGACTACAAGGAACTCATGCTCACACATGTACCGCAATCATGCAGACCTCGACTACACTGGGGGCTACTGACATTGACCAACTTATGATTGTGCATTGAACCGTAATTACCACAGAAGTGTTGCTCTGCCCCTTGCTCATCATTTCATCCTCTTTTTGCTCCTAATCACCTCCATACTTCTTTTTCCCTAAAAAATAAAGCAAAATATAAAATTATATATTTCTATATGCTAACCTATACTAAATGCTACCTAAAATGAATGAATGTATGTTAACATGACTCCTAAATCTATATGCAATTTGGCACTAACAAATATCCCATACTTAAATCTTTACTTGTCCTCAACAAACTTAAGAACACAAACTATCAATGCAATGAATAAAGTGTGTATTCAAATTTCATCAATCTCACATCACAATCTTCTTTTAATAGCTAGCTTAAATTCTTAAAAATAAAGTTAAAAAATCAAGTTAGGAAATATAAATTACCAAGTGAAGAGCATGTTGTTTATCCAAATCATACAATCATGAGTCAACATCTTAAGAAGAATGCAAATGAATGAAAAATACTCCAAACTAAGGTGGCTCCTAATTTGGCAAGCAGGAATTAACTCTATCCTTTTTATTTTCTTTTTAAATTCTATGTTTTTCTTCCCTCTCTTAGTAGTTCCATGTCTTTCCTAAACTACTTAATGTGAACACCTCGAGAGGGTTTTTTGAATACTCATACTCTTGTGCAAGAGCATTGGAGTATATAGGAATTCAAGTCCTTAAGCACATTTTATTCTTTTTCTCTCTTTTTTTCTTTCTTTTTTCTTTTAAGATTGGGAAAGGATTTTTACAATTCCTTTCACATACAACTAAAAGCGACCCCAAAGAGGAGTTTAATTCATTCAATATACTACTTCCTAAAACATTAATTCATAAGTATGCTCAAATGAATAACAACACGCATTAGATTGATTAAAAGCTCAAAATTCTCAACTCAAAATGTTAATAAAGCTTAACAAAAACCAAACTACTCATTGATAGAAGATTAAGCAATATGGTCTCAACAAAACCACAAACATACACAAAGTTTATCACAATGATAATTCACAAAAATTTTAAGTGTTAAACATTAAGATTTAAAAATTTAGGCCAAATTTACAAAAATGCAATTAAAATGCATGGTATATATTTAAAATGTACACATGATCAAAGATATGCAAAATTAATTTTTTGGTTTTCCCCCCACACTTGAATGACATAATGTTCCTCAATGTGTGCGAGTTCCTAGATGCAAAATGCAATAGGCATAAACATACTTAAAAATAAAACAAAAAAACACAAGCGAAGTTTATAAACATGAAATGCATGAAAATGAATACTAAACTATACTAAAATGAAAAATAAAAGAAAATAGGGAAAAATGTTACTCCCCTTATGGTAGAGGAGAGTGTGGAGGTGGTACTAAAGATTACAGAGGAAGGACATAAGGATGTCTCCTGATAGGAGATGGTAACGGAAGATCACCATGCATTGTTTCCCTGAAATATTCCATCATTTTGAAAAAATGGTAGGACTGGTCTTCTTTAATGTCCATAAGTTTTTCATTCAACTTATGAAATTAATACTCCACTAATTTTTAAAGACTCTAAAAGCAAGAATCCACTAACTTTTTAATGCTTTGAAATAGAGAGTCCACTATTACTGTTAAAAGATCCAGTTTTTCCAACACTTGATTCCACCCAGCATTTGATGATTGAGCTATCTGCGAGATTGTTGGAGCTTCATCCTCCTCATCCTTGGATTCCTCCTCTTCTTCATCTGGTTAAGGCAGGTTCCTTCTCTTGAATGCAAACTATCTCAAGTGGAAGCACTTTCTCATAGTAGGATCCTTTAATTCTGATGCAAATGAAAGGATTTCTACTTTTGTGAGCAAGATCGAATTAAGCTACTCTTGTGAAATGGAATCCATTTCAGTAGTGATGGGATTAAAGACATTAAATTGCAACGCCAAACTTATCATAATATGACCTATCAAAATTACTGCCTTTGGAGCTCTGACAACATGCCAAAGCAACTACAAAATGAAGTAAATTATTAAAATTTTTATATGGGTGTGCATACACTACAACATCAATAGCTCTCATCTGGAGATTTTCTTACTCTCCATCTTCCCAAAAATGGAATGGCATATGAGCATGTGCATGATGATGTAGTTGTCATCTTTTACAAACCATTAAGAACACCATGAGAATAAAAAAACATCGTCATAGGAAGAAATATCCTTCCAAAATTCTTTAGGATTGTATTTGGATGGTGGTTCACACACACCTCATTGTGCAAACCCAAATACCCTAAACATGGTTTCATAATCAATAGTGATGGATTTCCTATTAAGTTGACACGTGAACTTCTTATGGGTTTGGTCATAGAGTTTTAAAGTTATGTAAAATTCTAATGTTAATTCTTTATACACAACATAATTCAATCGAACAAACTTCTTCCAACCTAATCTATTATAAAGTTCTAGCACCATATCCTTGAATTTCACCTTCTCTAATGTTTCCATATCCAAACACTTGAGCATAACAAAATTTCTACAAGAAAGGGAAATATACTTATCTCCTTTTATATAAGAGATAATTGGAAAAGGAGCACTGTACGTCTTGGCGAAATCCACATCTTCTTCATGCATCAAAGGAGCTTCAATCATCTTCAACTTCCTATTTTTCAATATTAATTAGCATATGAGATGCTGTATTTTTGGGGAAAATGGATGGGTGAAGTGATTTTAGAGAATTTTAAAATAGGATTGGACGGAATTAGGGTTAGTGAAGATGGATAGGATTATAAGGGAAGATGACGAATTAAGGTGAGAATTTGAGTAGGTAGTGGGGTTTTGGTAATCAGTAAAGATCATGGAAGAATGGAGATCCTGGGTTTTAAAATGAAAATAATGGAGAGAAATGGGTGGCGGTAGTTTTAAGGTATAGAGCTAAGGGACACTATGATCGAGCATCAAGCCGTAATCATAACTAAAGTAATTAAGCTAATTTAATCATAAGAAATGCGATCACGGTATATGCGTGAGTGCAACAGAAGTGAATTCGGCTATGATAATCGAGATTCATGACCGCTAGGCTAACATAAGCATGGGCTTGACATAAGCACTATAAGAATTAAGGAAGCCACAGTTGCGAGTCAAACAATGATCGTGATAGAACTTGAAACTCTAAAATTAGATAGATATTACTACTATTATAAATCCAAATAACAATTCTTAATATAAAGATACTATATACACATAACTCAAATGAAAATTAAACAAATAAAGCAAATAAAATAAAGTAAAACATGATAATTTTAGGTCTTTAGCTTAACCATGCTCCTTAATTTAGCTTCTCAAGGAGTTATGGAGGATGAGCATCCCTCATTCTTAGCATTAACTAGTTATTGGTGTTCTTCCTCTTCATCAATTATCACTTAAAGCATAACTTTGTCTCTTGCATAAACATATTGCCCGATTATACATATCACCTTGAAAGCATGCATAGCTTTCTTCTTCAATCTCACTTTTGGTTTGGCTTTCCTCACCTTATTCTATTTTTGAGGAATCAAGGATCCCTGGTCTGTTGTATCTTGATGTTGTATTGAACTTGATTTTATTTCATTTAGTTTTTTACTCTCTAGTGCTTCTACCTTTATATATTGTTCTTCATCCCTTACATTTATTATAAATTTGTTCATCACAAACTCCACCTTTTCCTTTCCAACTTGTAATATGATCTTGCCTTTATACACATCAATTAAAGCCTTCCCATTGTTAAGAAATGGCCTCCCTAGAATGAGGGGACAATTTTTGTTTTCCTCAAATCCAAGAGCATAAAGTCAACAAAAAATATAAATTTGTCAACTCTAACAAGCACATCTTTAACTACTCCATATGGATTCTTGATTGAATGGTTAGAATATTGAAAATTCATATTGGTGTTTATCAATTATCATAGTTTTAATTCCTTGAAAAATGAGAAAGGCATAAGGTTAATACTAGCTCCTAAATCATATAAATATTTAGGAAATTATTATAAACCAAGAAAGCAAGGAATTGTAAAACTCCTTAAATCTTTGAGCATGACTGGAATCTTACTTGAAATGATGGAGCTACAAGTTTCTATAAGAGGCACCATCTCATTATCATTCCATTTTTGCTTGTTGGCATTTCACTCAAAGCTTCTTAAAAAGGAAGTTTCAGCTTTAATTTCTTGAAAGTCTTAAGGAATTTAGCAAACCTTTTCTCATCCTCGTTCATCTTCATATTCCCTTGAATCTTGAAGCATACTTCAAAGTGTCAATCATAGTTGGCTACTTCACTTGCTTCTCAACTTGCTTTTCTTTTATTTCCTCACACTTCTCCTCTTGTGCTTTTCCTTGTACTTCTTTATTTTTCAGATCTTGACTTTCTTTGTCCTCCTCAACTTCCTTTGAGATTGCTTTAGTACCTTGAAGTTCTTTTTAACTTCGTAAAGTAATGGTTTTCACTTATTCTTTAGGATTGTTCTTCTTATTGCTTGGTAAATGTCCTTGAGCCTTTATTGCAACCATATTTGCCAATTGCCTAAGCTAAACCTCTATAATGTGAATGAAAGAGGCTTGGTTCTTGATAATTTGATCGAACTTTGCTTTCATTCTTTTTTGATTTTCCTTTTGGCTGGTCATTTTGGATGTGACAATATCAAAGAATTTATCGAGCTTTGTTTCCATGTCTGAAAGTCTATCATTTGTGGGTTAAGCTTGGAATTTATATGGTTATGATGGTTTGGGAAATTGATTTGAAAAGCCTTAAGTGTTTTGGTTGTTGCTCCATGAGAAATTGGGTGATTTCTCCAGCCTTGATTGTAAGTGTTTGAGAAAGGGTTATTTGGTTGCCTAGGTTAAAAGTGGTTCTTAATATAGCTACAATTATGCAACATACCATCTTAATACACATTTCCACCTCCAAAGTCACACACAAAAGGTAGCATGCCCAAGCATATGGCAATGCTCATAAGATAAAGTAGAAGAGGGTGAAATAACATTGTCTCTTGATGTCAAGTCTCCAATTTACTTTAACAAAGCTGCAATCTAAGCTTGAATAGAAGTAACAACATTTACTCCTATTTTCCCACCATGCTTGGAAGCCATTTGCCTCTCGTAAGGCCACAAGCAATTATTATTGGCCATCACCTCCAAAAGATCAAAAGCTCCATCTAAAATCTTTTGCGTAAGAGACCCTCTGACTGCTACGTCAATGGTGTCTCTAGTGGACCTTATTATTGTTGGGGTTTCATGATACAAACGCAGCGAAAAAATTAAAATTTTATCACGTTTCCAAACCTGGATCCATGTAATTCGACTACTTGATTAAAATTAGAGTTTCAAGAATCTCACCAAAATGCAGAAGAGGCAAGATTTTCTGAAAGGATTAGAGGAGGTTCAAATCGATGACACCTTACCTTGAGCTTTTTGCTTTGGTTGTTCGGATCAAGACGTCTCTAAAAGGATGCGTCCTCTATAGGTATCCACACGAACAGCCCTTCACAAAATGAATTGGAGTGTGTGCTAGTAACTTTCTTAATTGTCTCACAAATCAAGAACAAAAGAAAAACTCTATGTTTGTTTTCAAAGAAGAGAGAAAACCCTTTTTGGAGGCAGGGAAAAAAACTATTAAACCCTAGAGAATATAACATATTTATAGACTCCAAATTAGGGTTTCACCTACCAAAAACCTTTTTGGTAATTTCCATTTATATTCTAATTTTGTTTTAAAAACAAATTAGAAATAATATCTTATTTATTTATTTAAAATAATATTTATCTTAAATAAATAAATAAAACACTTTAATTATTTATTTCCATAGAGTTTATTTTGGGCTTATTAAACCCATAATCGTTTTGGGCTTGTTCTAAGTGTGTGACCTTGTAGATTCACATAACATTGGCAGTGGGCCTAAATCTCTATTTAGGCCTACAAGTCATAAGTGGCCTCTAGTAAGACATTATGACTACCCAAGTCATGTGAAGTCAATAATCCGACATAAACTAACTACAGTGAATTTTATCATCCCTTTATCACATGATATCTTAATTGAACATAAGGCATAGAATGTCATCCTTATATAGTTCAATATTCTGACTTGATTCTAAGTAGACTGAAAATGATAACTCATTATCAATTTATTTCAGCATGGCCATGCATTTTCCTTTAGTCTATCTCATCAAGGGGCCTATAGATATCTTTCTCATATTAATGAAGGATAAATTCCTTTTAAATCACTCACATTCCTCACATAACTAATTTCATATCCAACAACATCCTATTTAATCGTTTGGTTAAAGACAATGTTAGAATGTGTCAAAACATAAAATAGCTATGTAGAAATCCATGATGATTTCAAGGTCAAAAGACCAAAATAAAATTACTGTAATGAGAAATACTTATGACAATAATCTATGCAATATTCTCATAGTGGACCAATCCAATACATGTCTCTCATCATATACCTATGAGTTGACTTAATATCTCATATTCATGATTAGTAAAATATAACCATCAATCAACATCATACTAGCCTTAATACTTTAATATGTATATAATGAATAAATGGCTAGGGATAATTAGAATAGAACTCTTATTTTAATCTAAGGGTTTTACTATCAAGTCACATACTTGATGACCTTAGTAAGAATTAACCATTCACATAATTATCATAAAATCAAATGATAATGAAATACCTCTTTATTAATAAAATAAGAAAGTCAATGCATAATCAAATGATTGATCTAGTGCATATCACTAACAATTATACCATTATAAAAGGTATGAATGAGCATGTCCTTAGGAATACCACGATGTGGACAAGTGTGCTACAACTTTTTAAATCTTTCTTACGTATTGTGTAGAAATTCGATTTTAAATTACTGAAAGGTTGTAATGTCCTTTATAATTTTTGTTATATCTCTAGGAGGAAAGTATTTTGCCAAAAATGCTCTTACTAGGAGATCCCATGTGGTGATTGATGCAAATGGCTACAAGTTAAACCACACTTTGGCTCTGCTTTTAAGAGTGAAAGGGAAGAACCTCAAATAAATTGCATCATCTGATACACCATTGTCTTTAACAATGTCACATATCTCAAGGAAGTTGGCAATATGCAAATTTGGATCTTTAAAAGGTAAACTATGGAATTAAACTATAGAATTGATCATTTATAAAAGTACAGGTTTGATTTTAAAATTATTGGCTTGCACATTCAATCTGGTTATGCTTTGTTGTGCCCCTTCTAATCCTGGTATGGTGAAATCTAAAAAAGTTCTCTTAACTACTCCTTGTTGTTGTTTTGCCATTCCCTCAGCTGCACTCTTCTTTCTCCTACAGTTTTCCTTCTCAAATCTTAATAAATCAGGGATGAAAACTAGAGGATCTTTCTGAGTACATCTAGCATTATGCATACACAACAATAAAGGCACCTAAAATAAAGTAACACAAGTTAAAAACAAAGTATAAAAGAAAATGTGCTCTAATCCAAAAAAAACTATCACTAACTATAATGTTAGCTCCGTCAATCCTCAACAACAACGCCAAAAATTTATTATTGACCGACTACCATAAGTGCACAGGTTGACAAGTATAAAATCATAAGTAAAGTATCATTCCCATGAGGATTGAGGACTAAGCACCTATTAGCTTTAGTTTAATATGTTTAAAGCTTGAAAATAGAATTTTTAATGAAATAATGAACAAATCAAATAAACAACAAATGATGAAATGCAAATCAATTGAACACCTAATAATCAATGAAGAAATAAATGAATATATGAACATGGTTATTAGGAGATTAAGCACCACATTTTCATTAAACTAAATAATAGATTTATTAATTCCAAATGCATATCTCAGGTTTTCCAAAGATCATTGAATACTCTCTCTCTCAAGTAATAAGCAACTCAACATGTATGAATCAATTGAAACTCAAAGTTATGGCTTAACTCTCATCATTACTATAAAAATAAGCTAACATCAAACATACAAGGCATTAAACAAAACCCATAAGAGAATTAGATTAAGTTAAGCTCTATCAAATCATTTAACCAATATAATATGTGTCTATGGATCTATTAGATCTATCATCTCTAAATGTATAGATCTAAACAAGAGTTTTATATGGCCAAAACACAACATTCAACAAGTATAACAAACACAATATGCATTTAAGAGAAAATAAGATCCATCACATTAACTTGAATCAAATGGGTCTTAACATCCCAACAACATAATTAAACTTAAGCAAACATGGCTATATAATCCATCATTCAATATTTAAATACAACCCAAGAAATCAAAAATGGAAAGGGAGATAGAAATTATTATTATAAAGCGTTGGGTCTTCAATGGATGCTCCTCTTCTGAGATTATTTTTTCTCCTCTTTCCTTTTCTTCTTTCTCTTGGTTGTATTAGGTCTTAAGTGAGTGAGAATGAGAGAATCTCCCTAGTAAATCGTGGCCTTTGTCCTTATATAGCCTCTTCTAGAATTTCCTTTCACCTCCTTTAAATTTTCTCTTTAAGATCATCCACCTCAACATGTTTTATGCTAGAAATATACTATTTGTGATCACGACAAAGGGGCCTTCTCGTGAAAGGGGAGTGATCGTCCATAACCTACGCTCATCACAAAAGACTAGGCTACTAAGAACTCGTGCTCGAGCATGTGCCGCGATCGTGTATACCTCAACTACACTAGGGCTACTGACTTCGACCAATTTGCAATCGTCACAAAAGTGGTACTCTGCTCATTGCGCTGCTTTTCTTCCTTTTTTTGCTCCTAATCACCACTGATCACCTCCATATTTCTTTTTTCCCTAAAAAAAATATAAATATAAATATAAAAATTTATATTTCTATATGCTAACCTACACTAAATGCTACCTAAAATGAATGGGGTATGCTAAAATGAGTCCTAAATATATATACAATTTGACACTAACATTATTCTTTCACTAATGTATAGTATAATTTTTAAAGAATGTAACTTCATTTTTTTTCTATAAAAAATTATTCTAAACATAAGCAATGATGTAAATAAAATGGGTTATGGGTAAAGATTTTTATATTCCACCACTTTATATCTGCGCCCCATCATTAATATTTTTAAACTATAAGTGACACAGTTTCTTTAATTTTAATGTTTACTTTTCATTATAATTGTTTGTTGTCACATTCAATTATTAATATTTATAAAGTTTGAATGCTATACACATTCTCAATTTTACGATCTACTTTTCATTAATAAGAATTCTAAATTAATATGTTTAGTATTTATTGAAGATTAAACCAAATTTATGTAAAAAAAATATTTTAATTTTTTGATATTCATAAAAAGACATAAATTTTTAAATAATTTTTTTATTTAGGCTCTATTTATTTGTGGAAAATATTGTCTTTAGAAAATATTTTCTCTATAAAATTTTTTCAAAAAAATAGAAAATATTTTCTAATGTTTGGCTGCAATACTAAAAGACAATAAATGAGAAAAAAAAAAAGACATTAGATAACAAAAAAAACAATAAATGAGGAAAAAAATCATTGAAAAATGTATTGGAATATGATTTTCCATCTTTAGAATGGGAAATCATTTTCCCATCCTTAAAATGTGAAATTATTTTCACTTATTTTGAAATTATTTTCTTTTAATTAACAATTAATTTTTTTTTTTTTACTTATTTTTTTGGTAATCCAAACACTGAAAAATAAGAAAAAATATTTTTTAGAAAAATATTTTCCGCAAATATACAGAGCCTTAAAAACAAAATATGTATTTGTGTATATGATAATTTATTTGCATTTTTTTATCAGTTTTTATCACTCGATGTCCCATAGGACTCGACTAATCCAAATTTGATCTAAGTAGGACTCCAAAGGGCGGCAAAGGTTTTTCCATGAGTATTTAACGTTTTTATATACTTTAGGTCTCAAACCCGTGACCTATCTTAAGCAGCGTTAGACTCCTACAATTAGACTCAGCGTTTATGGGTAATTTATTTGCATTTTTAAGTGTTAGGAATAAATTATTTATTTTTAAAAATTTAATTTTATTTCTACAAATAAATTAAAATACTATTTAATCTAATTAGTCAATTTGCGTTCTTGTATATCTCCAACCATTATCTTAGAAAAGAAAAAATGTAATTATTATAATAATTATCATTGATTTTAGTCGCCAGATTTTTTATATTTTTTGATAAATTTTTTTTTTTTTTTTTTTTGACCAAAATGATCATAACATTAAGATAAAACAACATGTTTACAATAAATGGCCCATGTGGATAACCAGAAAAAGAGAACATTACATGGATATTTCAAGAGTAATTTCTCATATTCCTAGCAATCACTAAAGCATTTTCCAAAATAGGGACAAAGACAAAATACATCAAACAAAGCCTGCAAAGAGGCTATAGGAAAGCAATTTGGTGCCAGCAGCCTCTAGCGCAAGAGCTGGTGGGACATCCAGAGTCTGGTGAAAAAAACTTGCCTTCAAAGGCAATGCCAATGGCTCAGAGTTATGCAGACTTGGGTATAGATTGGGCTCACTTAAAGATGCTTTTAATTGAGACTCCTGAGAGATATGTGGGCTTAATAAGACAAGAAACCTAGACTCAGTCTCTAACATTTGCCAAAGCCCTAGTAAGCCCAAGAGAAAGTGCCTTGGAATTGGAAAGATTGGGAACTGCCACAGGCAGAAAGGAGAAGATCCTCATGCAATATCTCCTTTTCCCAAGCAACAAACTGAATACTCTCTTAGCTGTGGCAGTGTTTGAGATGCGCCGCCAAGAAGGGAGGATTGAGGGCTGAAGCTGTATACAAGTCATGCGGAAGGCCATTTGAGAGCAGAGTATCACCTGTCAAATCAAGATCTCCAAGAATAACACCGAAACTTGCCTTTTTGATATTATAAGTGATTTTGTTCCATCAGAAAACCTGAACTTGGATCCCATACTCAGACGAGTTGACCGGAGAGCTGGAGTTCAAGCTTCGACCTTGAACTTGAAGCCTTACAGCAGAGATCCATAGTGGAACAGAAACTGGACCATGGTAGGAAAGCCATTGTTGAGTCAAGGGATGGTGATGGGTAAGGATATAGAAGGTTGGATCATGGTAAAGATGATCACGGTGAAGATGATGGAGGGTAGGGTTATATAAACAGCTACAAAGCAGTAGAAACTGCAAAAAAAACGCACCCATTTGCCATGGTAAAACTAGAGCACAGACAAAGACACTAGCACAGACAGAGACACTATATCGAGAGCTATCTATCGGCTATCGAGACCAATCTTCTATTATTATTTACTCAGACCACAAGCTTCATTATTCACTCTTTTTTATTTCTGATTTTAATTTAATGCTTATTATTTTAGGAATACAAAGAAATACTTTCTAAAATAAAATCATATGATATAAATAATATAAATATTAATTAATCTACTTAGAATGAAGCGAGCAAAATGATGTGATTGATTTACCTTTTCACCAATGACTTTATCTGTTGTAAGCAACTAAGCATCTTCAGGCAAGATGGGGTTTTGTTGCCAGGTCTCATGGATCTACTCAAGGATGATAAGCGATTCTACAATTGGTTTTCCATTATGAACGAGCACATGAATCTTTTTTATGATGAACTTGATTATAGTTGAGCAGCAAATCCATGCTGCTGGAGAGGTTTTCCTCTATGTATTGATACTGCATCTCTTTTAGTTTCATGGCTATTTCTGTTCTGTGACTAAAACTGCTTACATCCCCAATAGCTTCACTTCTTCTTCTGCTATTTTTGGGTTTTTCACTTTCTTGTTATCTATGAATGTGGAAAATCTCTATTTTTATGGAGGTTTCTAAGGCATTAAGGGTACCAATATCGTCCTTGAATACACCGTCAATTCATGAAAGTATTTAAAAATTATTAAAAAAATAAATAGAGAGCCTTATGATTATCAAATACTAAAAAATTCTCTAATTTTTTACACATAAACTTAAATATTTGTTCGGCACAATATGTTATTGGTTTTGGATTGTCACCTCACATAACTATATTTGAAAAGAGTAAAAGTTGCAAAGAAGATGTATAAGTTTTACTGAAGAATTATAATGAAAGGCATTAAACCACTAGTATAACCTATAACTTATATAACACTGTTGTATGAATGAATGTATGTATGTATAATGTGAATAGGTATAAATATAAAGTTAGATTAATGAGTTTTTTTAATTGAATTTTTCTATTTCAGCAAATGTGCCTCTTTTTAAAATTGTATTCAATCGTTTTTCATCACTAATTAATGTTTTATATTTATATTTTTATCATTTCTAAGAATCAGTAATATGATATTTATATGAGTTTAGGTCATATATTTATTTTATTTTTTTTACTAACTTCAAAAGTAAGTTATATACAATTTATAGTCTCCCATAAGTAGGCCAAGTGATAAAAGTATGGACACTCAAATGTAGAGAGTAAAGTTTATATCCCGATCTCTCTTGTTCTCTCCCCTTGTAGGGAGGAATTAAAAGGGAAATTAAACCATTTGGACTCTAATGATTGAATATATATCTATATATATATATATATACATGAAAATTTAAGTTTTCATAGAAGGAAACATAGAAACACCCACTGAAGGGAATATATTCAAATCTACCATATGGTAGATAACAAAATCAGGAGGAACATAAGACAGGTATGTCTATCCTCATGAACAACAACAACAACAACACAACCAAGATGATACAAAAATAAAGTAGCAAACCCACAAAATATCCAGAGCTCAACCAGATGGGATACACTTTACCTTTGCTATAGACATTGATAGATCCAGCACTCATTATTGCTAGAATCACCCAACTACAGCCTGGCCTTCGCACGATCTGCTCCTCTTTATGCTCTGATGATGGGTTTTAATAACTTGGTTACAGTTATAGTATTCTTTTTGAACCAAGCATAAACTTATTAACACTAAATATATATTAAATGGGATAAACCCACTTATCATGTGTTTAAAAACTCAGATTTGATATATTACATAAAAATAAAAAAATAAAAAAAAACTGGTATTTGGATGAGTTTTTTAGCCAAAAAACCTTCCACAACTAGTCAATATTCAAAGTATATATATATATATATATATATAGGAAAAGGTCTAAAAATGACCCTAATTGATGTAGCGGAAGCCTTGAGAGAGAATTGAATTCATTGATTTCAAGAATACCCGAAAATAATAAACCAAACCCTATTAATTCAAAGAATACTAGAGGAATTAGGAGAATTACGTTTGTAATTTATTTTAATTCATCAAAAAAACTATCTCAAAATAACTCAAAGAGACAAATAAATAGTGTCTAGGTAAAAAACCATAAAACCAAAAAAGGAAAAACAAAAACTCCAAAAAAAGAGACATAAACTTTAAAGTCAAATTTGAGGCCATAAACAAAAGAATTTGGTTCTGAAGATGGACTGCCACAAACAAAGTGTGTAGCATTTATTATAGCTCTCTAAGTCAGCTTCGATTTGATATATTATGAGCCCTGTGGGTCAATCAGTTTTGCCATGAACATCCATTTGAAGCCTAAGTGTGCACACCCACTCTATCAAATCCATCCATAAACTTCAATGTTGCCTCATCCACATCATTCCCCCTAGGTGACAGAAAATTCGGCCTCGAATTGAGCACAACATCGTCATCAGAAGAATCACCATAGAAGGGAATTAAATGCTTAACATTAAACACATATGTCGTGTAGATATGGCTAGGCAGCTTCAGACGATAAGCATTGGAATTAATCTTTTGTACTACCTTAACTAGACCAATCTTTCTGGCAGATAGCTTGTTGTATTCCCTTATAGGAAAGAGATCTTTTGTCAAGACTGCCCATACAAAATCACCTACCTTGAACTCTAAAGGTTGGCATTTCTGGTCTACAAGCTATTTGTATTAAGAATTAACAGTGGACAGATTGTCAAAGACTGTCTTGTGTACATCTTGCAAACCCAAAACAAAATCTGTTACTTTCCCCTAGACCCTTGTCTTGCTAGGTAAGGGCATCAAGTCGAGAGGACCCCTTGGCTGAATGGAGTAAACAACCTGGAAAGGGCTGAATCCTGTGCTACGATTAACAACGTGGTTGTGGGAAAATTCAACTTGACATAATTTCTAATCCCAACCCTTCATATGATCCCCCATTAGACAATGCAGCAAGTTGCCCAAGAACCTGTTCACCACTTCAGTTTGCCCATCTGTTTGAGGGTGATAGGCACTACTGAAATTCAATTAAGTATTGATCATCTTCCACAGGCTAAGCCAAAAATGACTGAGGAAACGGGTGTCTCTGTTAGAGACAATGGACGTAGGTAACCTGTATAAATAATACATATCCTGAAAGAACAATTGTGCCACAGTTACTGCGTCTATAGTCTTCATATAAGGAATAAAATGAACCATCTTAGAAAATATATCAATAACAATAAAGATGGAATCATTACCTCACTGAGTACATGGCAATCCCAACACAAAGTCGATACTAATGTCAATCCATGGTTGAGAAGGAACTGGGAGAGGTATGTACAATCCCACATTTATGGTTGTTCCTTTCAAAACCTAGCAAATTCTACATCTCTAAACATATTTATCAACCTCCTTGAAAACTGAAGGCCAGAAATATGAAGCCTGAATTAGTTGCAACATTCTGTCTTTACTCACATGTCCCTCACCATGTAACTCTTTAATGATCTGTGGGCATAGGCTGCAATATGGAATGCACAATTGAGTTCCTCAAATAAGAACCCATCTTGCAGCATAATTTTATCATTTTCCTAGCCTATACATGTTGTAATACCACAGAAAAGTAAGGATCAAAGCAAGTAAATCCTTAAAAAAATCAAAGTTGGGCACCTCAACTCGCATAGTCACCAACAAACTATTCTGTCGGCTCAAAGCATCAACTACTCTATTTGTAATGTTAGATTTATGCTTCACCATAAAAGTGAAATGTTTAAGATAGGCGACCCACCTAGCATGGTGGGGTGAAACTTTATCCTATTGGTGCAAATGCTTCAAAGAATCATGGTCAGTATACAAGATAAATTCTTTATGAAACATCTAAATTTGCTAATGTTATATTGCTTGCACTATTGCATAAAACTCAATGTCATACGTACTGTAATTGAGTTAGGAACTAGATAACTTCTCATTATAAAATGCGACAGGGCAGTTATTTTGACTAAAGATAGCACCAATCCTAACTTTAAAGGCATCGGTATAGAGCTTAAAAGCTTGTAAGAAATTTGGTAACACTAAGATTGGGGTTGTCGTAAGGCGTTCCTTGATGACATTGAAGGCTACCTCTACTGCTTCTATCCGCTCAAACTAACTACCCTTCATGCAATCAGTACTAGGAGCCATTATAGTGCTAAAATTTATAATGAAATGCCAATAAAATAAGGCCAAACCATGAAAACTCCTCACTTCTGTTAAAATGGTTGGTATGGGCCATTCTCTTACTGCTGTCACCTTAGCTTCATCCACTTCCAAATCTATTGCAGAAATCACATACCTTAAAAACAGTACCTTAGGAGACATAAAGACACATTTTTTTTAAGGCGGCATAAAACTGTTCCCTGTGTAATACACTAAAAATTGCCCAAACATGTTGTAAATGCTTATCATGATCAGCACTATAAATTAGGATATTATCAAAGTAGACCACAATAAACCTACCAATGAAAGGCCTCAACAATTGGTTCATAACATGCATAAAGGTACTAAAGGCATTCGACAATCTAAAGGGCATCATAAGCCACTCATACAGCCCTTCCGTAGTCTTAAATGTTGTTTTCCACTCATCCCTAGGCCGAACACGTATTTCATAATATCCACTCTTTAAATCAAGTTTAGTAAAAATAGTTGCACCATTAATCTGATCAAGTAAATCATCCAAACGTGGGATAGGAAATTTGTACCTTACGGTGATCTTATTAATGGCTCGACTATCCACACACATGCGGTAAGACCCATCTTTCTTAGGCATCAAAAGGGTAGGAACAGCACAAGGGTTCATGCTCTCCCTAACGTGACCCTTAACAAGTAGCTCCTCCACCTGTCGATGCAACTCCTCATGCTCACTAGGACTCATCATGTAATGTGGTCTATTTGGCAGCGCCGCTCTGGGTGCTAAGTCAATATGATGCTGAATGTCATAGCATGGGGGCAAATCGTCAGGAAGTTCATCAAGGAATAAGTCATTAAATTCTATAACCAAGGGAACCATAACTGCTGGGATAGTCACGGGCTCGGCCACCTCCTTTGCTAATAACATCTACCCTATGTTTGACTCTTGCAACTCTTCATCGAATAGAGCCAAAGACAATAAAGTACTAGGTCCATTGACTAGTTTTGGCATATCCATCTGTTGCTTAGGCAGCAACACAATTTTAACCTTATTAAAGATGAAGCTATAAGTATTGGTTCTGCTATTATACGTCACGTCCCTGTCATATTGCCACGGTGTTCCCAACAACAAATGAAAGGCATCTATAGTCACCACATCACACCATACAACATCTCTATACTTCTTGCCAATGGAGAACGACACTAAAGCTCTCTTAGATACTGCAACTTCCCTACTCTTCTTTAACCAAGCCAATTTATAGGGTTTAAGGTGACTTTTAGTTGGTATGTCTAATTTTTGGACAGCCTTTACAAACACTATATTCTTACAAGTAGGCTGAAAGATATTACTCCTTAGCCAATCCTCCTCCGAACTTGCCTTAGGGGTCAGGCAAGAACGCCTAATGACAAAGGCAGTCCCCACATCTCCATCCAAAAGTAATTCCTCAACTATTTTATCCTCATCATACACAGGATCACCCTCAATTTCCTGGTCCTCTTCAACATAAACATCTGCCTCAAAGAAGAGGGTTTTTGTCCCAGCCGTCTTTTTACATTCAGATAGCCTATGGCCAACCTCTCCATAGCCAAAACATTTTATGCCCCCTACTGGTTTATTGAATTGTCCTATGCCTTTGTTATTGCCGGCTACACCACTGCCACCACGACCACTTGCCATTTTATTGACACCATTATTATTAATAATAAGACTGTTGTTGCTAGCCCCAATGCCCCAAGTGTTCGAATTGGCAGTTCTTCATGATTGTCTCTCAACCAATAAAGCCCTCTGATGAGCTGTAAACACTGAAATAGGATCAAACAAATTCCCTTTGTTTTGTAGTTGCGACCTCAAACCCCCAATATACCTTGCTACCAATTGATCCTTTGTCTCCTGAATTTCATTCCTTGCATTCAATTGGTAAAATTCTGTAGTGTAATCATCCACTGATCTCATACCTTGTCTCAGATTTTGCATACATTGGTACATCAACCGCTGGAAATTATATGGAAGAAAGGCAAATCGCAAATGCTTCTTCATCTTCTCCCAAGTAGTGATTTTACTCTTTCCCAATCTAGTGCGAGTTAGTTTTGATTACTGTCACCACGCAGTAGCCCTACCCCTTAATCTCGTGGAAACCAAAAGTACACGCTTGTCTTCCGGCACCCCTTTAATTCCAAGATCTCCTCGACCATCGACAACCAATCCATAAAATTCTTTAGCTTGAAGGGTGCTATGAAATTCTGGAATCTCAGTTTACATGACCATTTCCCAGCGCCTATTACTATCATCTGCGATAGGCTAATTATTGTGCTTATGAGGAGCCTCATCTTCATACTCGACCTCCACCTCCTCATCATTACCCAGCTGTTATGGATGATTATTTCCTTGGGCTCTATTTTGATTACCCAATATCGTGGCCAATCTATCTATCAACTAATCCACCACTCAATTCATTTGCTCGTCAATCATCTATTGGACCCACTGCTTCGTATCTCATTCATACACCTCCTGCACTCGTCTCCTTAGTGGTATGTTGTTAGGATCGATGCTCTAATACCACCTGATGTAGCGAAAGCCTTGAGAGAGAGAATTGAATTTGTTAATTCCAAGAATACCCAAAAATAATAAACCAAAACCCTATTAATTCAAAGAATACCAAATGAATTGGAAGAATTACATCTGTAATTTATTTTAATTCATTAAAAAACTATCTCAAAACAACTCAAAGTGGTAAATAAATAATGCCTAGGGAAAACCCTAAAACCAAAAAAGGAAAAACAAAAACTCCAAAAAAAAAGAGACATAAACTTTAAAGTCAAATTTGAGGCCCTAAATAAAAGAATTTGGGCCTAAAGATGGACTGCTACAGATAGAGTGTGTAGCACCCATTATAGCTCTCTGAGTCAGCTTCGATTTGATATATTATAGGCCCCGTGGGTCAATTGGTGCCGCCACGAACATTCATTTGAAATCCACGTGCATACGCCTACTCTATCAAATCCATCCATAAACTTCAATGCTGCCTCATCCACATCACTAAGGTTTACCTCGATTTTCACTTTAGCACTTTATGTTTTTCGAGTCCAATTATGACCCTAAAGTTCTCAAATTTGGTGCATTTAAATACTACATTTAATGGTGTTATATTTTTCTGTTAGAATTAAGGGATATTGTCCAAAAATGACCCTTACGTTTACCCCAATTAACATTTTGGCACTTTATTTTTTTATTTGAAAAGAAATTAAATTTAATATTTCAACAATTTTATTTTTACTTTAATTTTAAGAATAAATTATTTAATTTTCAAATTTTATTTATTTTATAAAATTTAATGAAATTTTTTATTTCAATACATATAAACTAAGATATAATTTAAACTAATTTAAAGAAAAATTTTATTTCAATAGTTTTTATTGATTTTAGTTGCCAATTTTTTATATTTTCCTATTATTCTAGTAGTACAAAAAAACTACATATTAAAATAAAATTATAGAGTATAAATAACAAGAATATTAATTTATTTATTTACAATTAAAGCATAATATATGTGCTTAATACAACATAAAAATTATAATAAATATAAAAACTATTCAATCATTTAGCATTAGAAAATAATTTGTTTTATTTATTATTAATATTTTAATTAATAATTATAATTCAATTTTAAAAAATAATTAAAAATTGAAAGTGAAATAATTTATTCTTGAAATTTAAAAATAAAAAATATTAAACTATTAAATTTAATTTTTTTCTTCAATTAAAAACATAAAGTGTCAAAATGAGATTTGGGGTAAACATTAAAGTCAGTTTTAAACATTGTCCCTTGATTCTAATGGAAAATTTTAACAACATTAAATGTGGTGTTTAAATGCACCAGATTTGGGAACTTTAGAAACTTTAGGGTTATTATTGGATTTCAAAAAACATAAAGTGCTAAAGTGAGAATTAAGGTAAACATTAGAACATTAGAATCATATTTGAACCTTTTCCCTATATATATATAGTGTGAAAATATTGGGCTGACCAACCTACTAACTAAAACCAAATTGAAGATGCAAGACCAGCTCAAAAGATGGTGGAAGACGGTGTGATTCGGGTAGGGGAAGTAGATGATTTCGGTATGCGATTTATGGTTCGTTTTAATGATTTAAGAAACTGAACCAGCCAAATTACTGAATTCCCTTTACTTAGGGAAACAATGCTATTTTTATATGTATAGACCCTATATATATAAACCAATTATTCTTCTTCAGAAACACTACTCTCTCATTTTCACACACCTCTTCTGTTTGAACCCTACCACCGCCATACCGTTTCCATCAACCTCTTATCTTTTATATGTCTAACCTTAATCAATTGTCTTCTCAACTCTCTAAATCAATCCCCAATCTTGCTCATCCCTCAACTCCTACTCCCATTTGATCCCTCATGGCCTCATCTAACTGTTCATAATAACTTGTTATTATGTAATCTTCTTAGATTTTATTTCCATAACGATCTATGTTCTCATTCCTTCCTTCTATGTATTTTTGTGTTGTTCTTTTATGTAAGTTAAGTTCTATTTCAAAGAGTCTTATATTATTTGTGTTTCAAATTAGTTATGTGACTTCGATGGCTAATATTAAAGTCCTTCATTTTTCTCTCGTGTTAGATGATGGAGGAATCTAATAGATCTCTTAGAACCATTTGAGATCTATTTGATCTCAAAGGTGAAAGCTTGGTTAAATGTGTAAAGAAATTGAGATTTAAGTGATTTAAAACCCAAAGGTGGAGCTCTATAGAGAAATTTCTATTTGTGGAAAACGTTGTGAGTGAAAGGAACATTTTGTGATATTAAGGTAATATTTTTATTTGAAAAAAGAAATTTGTGTTTGCATGTGTTATATTCTATGAAAAAATGGTTGCATATTGCCAATCTATGAAAAATATAAAGCTTATTTTTTGTATATGATGTTGTTTTCTTCGATTTGTTAATCTGTGAAAAAAAGTTGTATTTTTGTGAAAAAATTTTATTTTATTTGAAATGTTGACGATGATGAACACTAAATATTATATAGTTAGTATTACATTTTTTATTTAATGATCTAAAAACTATACTAATATTATTAATTATTTGAGTAGATTTTTTTAAAAAAATATATATTAATTTCTTAAGTTATTTTAGAAATCTTTTTTATTTCTGTAAATATACTAATATTTATATATTAATTTTTATACATAATATTCATTTATAGACTATAGTATTATTTTCTATTAATAATTTATTTATTTCTTTATTAAAAATAAGAAAATATTATTTTTATTTATGTAATATACTAATATTTATTATTTTAGTTTATCTTTATTTTAATTATGTAATTTAATGTGTGTTTTTTTATATATTCATAAGTATAATGTATTTGGTTATGTACTGTCTTCTTTTACAAATAATTTGAATGCTTTATTTATTTTGATTTATAGATGGAGAATGAAGGTACACCCAGTAACAGCAATGTAGCTGATATTGCTAATGAACCTACTCCACCTATGGAAGCTCAAGCCATTGAGAAAAACAACACTAAGCAACCTCAGGCAGCTCAACCTTCAAAGAAAAGGAAGGAAATATAGCACATGTCAAAAGTGTGGCTACACTTTGAGGAGATTAAAAATGGGGCAGGAGTTGTCTATTAGGTAAGATGTCTTTATTGTAGTAAACAATATAACTGTCACTCTAAGATAAGTGGCATATCATCTCTTAGGAATCATATATTAACTTGCACCAAAATGCCTCAAGATAAAGATTGTAGACAACAACGTTTAACATTGCATTATGTTTCCAAAAATGTGGAAGCTGATAACACAGATCCCCTAGGTTCATTAGGCACTTGGAAATTTGACTAAGAGGCCATTAGGCATTCACTTGCCCATATGCTTATTCTTGATGAGCTGCCATTCAAATTTTTAGAATTTGAGGGGTATAAGAGGTTCTTGTGGGTTGCATGTCCTAGGTTTAAGCTACCTTCTAGGTGGACTTTGACAAGGGATTGTTATGAGGATTTTGTGAAAAAGAGGCAATCCTTAAAGATTTTTTTAAAAAATCATTATCAAAGAGTTAGCATAATAATTAATGCATAGATCGTAAATCAACACATCAATTATATGTGTCATTACTCACTTTAAGGATGATCAGTGGAAACTGCATAAAAAAATATTGTCTTTTGTGTCTATTACATCTCACAAAGGTGAGTATGTAACAAAAGCACTTGAAAATTATATGCTTAAGTGGGGGCTAAAAAATATTTTTTCTATTACATTAGATAATGTTCCTCTAATGACACAGCCATAAGATATTTTGAAAAAAATATTGAGTTGGGATGTTTGTGCTATCATGTGTAAATATTTGCATATAAGGTGCATAGCTCACATTTTAAATCTAATTGTGTAATATGAGTTAAAATAAGTTTTAAACTCTATTAAAAAAGTTATAGAATGTGTTAGATACATTAAAAACTCTCCATCTAGACTTAAAAAATTCAAAAAATGTGCTGATTTAGTTGGATGCACTTCAAAATTCTATTTGTGTTTGGATGTGCCTATAAGGTGGAACTCCACCTATTTGATGCTTAAAAATGCATGTGATTTTGAAAAAGCCTTTGACTAATTTGATGAACAAAATTCATCATTTATGAGTGATTTAAAAGATGATGTGCCTGATTACTTTGCTTGGATTTCAATTAACAAAATGGTGCAATTTCTTCAATCCTTCTATGATATGACTTTAAGAATTTCTCATTCTCACTATGTCACTTCAAACATCATATTTTTTGAGATATCAAATTTGTGTTACTTATTGCATGAGTGGAAGCTATTTGATGACTTGAATATAAAATCAATGAGGTGTATTATGAAACAGAAGTATGATAAATTTTAGGGTGATGCAGATAAAATGAATAATCTAATTTTTTGGCTAGTGTTTTTTCATCCTAGAGAAAAACTTGATTACTTGTCTTTTTCCTTGTCTCAATGTATGGAATTGATATTGGTGGAAGCTTGGTTAAATTACTGAAAACAATCTATATGAATTATTTGTTGATTATGTCTCTGTGTATGGACAAACTGTTATAGTGCCATCTAATTCTCAATCTTGTGATATTGGCCAAGCTGCTTTTGTTCCTTCTTTTACTACTTCTCTAAAACCTGTGTTAAGGTGGAAGAAAAGGTCTGATCTGGATACTTATTTATCTGGGGATATTTTAGAGGAAGATGGGCACTTTTATTTGTTGAGATGGCAGAAGCTGAATGCTAAAAGGTTCCTTCTTCTATCTAGAATGGCTCGGGATATTTTAGGTATTCCAATCTCCACAATTGCATCCGAATCTACTTTCAGCATAGGTGGCAGAGTTCTAGATACATTTAGAAGTTCTTTAACTCCTAAAATAGTTAAGGCATTAATTTGTACCCAAGATTATCTCAGATTGGGTAATCAATCCATTGCAGTTGAGGAGGACATTTTTGAATTAAACACATATGAAAAAGGTAAAAAATTTGTTTCTATTATGCACTTTAATGTCTTTTATATTGGCTGAAATTGATTAATTTACTTTTTTTTAATTCAGATCTTCTATATGTGGGTGTTCGTCGTTTAACACCCACAACTAGTGCAATCTAAGTTATTTCCCTTTATTTGAGGTAAAAGCTACATGCATATATTGATAGTAATCTTTCAGGCTTATTTTCTTTGATTATTACTCATTTGATTTTTTATTTATGAGTATTTTTATATGACTTATTCAGTCTTTGATAACACTTCCATAAAAATCTAAGTCAAGGATGAGTGTTTACAAAGCATACTCTTGGGGGGCATAGTGCAATGTAGATAGAAATGTCGTTGCATTCTTTCAATGACATTACTAACAATATTTAAAGACTGATAGTAGTCTTCATCAATGCTTGCTTGAATACTTGCTCATTTTGTGCCTTCTGTGCTTCTGTGCTTTTATACTTTGTGTCTTGAACTGATTCTGCTTTATTTATTGTATTTGCATACATCCTGCTTCTATTATTTACAGTTGAGCAATTTGTTGCATCCGCAAGCTATGCTTATCTTATGTCAACTACATTCTGCATGACTTGTTTCTTCCTTTAATTATATTAGTTATGTATTACTTCATAGGTTATGATGAAAGCTTCCACCTATTTTTATATTCATTTTAAGATCATGTACTACAATTTTTTGGGGTGGCATTTCATTGTAGCCAAAAACCATGGTCATGTTCCTTTATATGAATTGAAAACAATATCCTGAGGCTTAACTAAGTTTCTTATTAGTAATTTATTTTGTGTAACATTTTAATTTCATGGTTTGATGCTTTTTGTAGGAGAATTTTTTAGTTTTTTGTTAAGAATTTTTGTAGGACCTAGTATGCCTAATTTTTTATATTGCTTTTGGGTTCATTGACACAACACAAACACAACAGCATATAGTAGAATTTCAAACAGTTTTTGTAATTACATTTCATAATACGTAATTATATAGTTTTTGTAATTAATAGTTATCAATATGTTAATTTTATGAATATGTCTACATGTAATTATTTCAAAGCAAATATATATTGTTAGTATGTATTTTTAGGCCTTAAACATTTAGGCCAAATATTTTGGACTTTTGTAATTTAAACTAAGTATAAATAGTTATATTTTTTTTCAATTCAACATCATTTAGGTTACAAATTAGGCTAGGTCCATATTAAAAGCCCAAACTGAGAAATGAAACTGAGTTAAACTGATTTTCTTGGCTTACCAAACTATCAGTTCCAACCTTTAGTTCAGCTCAATTCGGTCCACTATCCTACCTCTCAACTAATCGACCAGTTTTCAACTATCTAGAATCGAACTAAACCAGCCAATGCACACACACACACACACACACACATATATATATACATATATATATATATAATGTATTAATAATTTGGATTGTCTAACACATTTTACAAAAAGGTAGATTAAATCTTTGTCTTCTCTCTTGAAGGTTCTTCACTTTATTTCAAAACTTACGATAATCATTGGCCTTCTCTGGCCAGCAGTGGCCTTTTTTCTTTTTTTTTTTTTTGTTATTTAGTGTTGTTATTAGTTTCTTTTTATAGTTATTTAGTGAATATTTGTTTTCTCTTTTTGTTCTCAACTAGATCTGTTAAGGATCTTAGCTGTTTTTTTTTTTTTTTTTTGCTATCCTCCACCATCCATGGTTGTAGTGAACTTATAAGTACTAAGACCAATTTTTTTATTTAAGAAAGAGTGAATGTTTTACATTAGTGTTGTTCTTTCAAGTTATATCTTTTTCTCACCTGATGGAGCTTCAAATTTAACCTGATAATGGCTGAGGGAGTTCAATTGGCTTTGCCTTGGGTAGAGTTTCTCTACACCTCCCTCTCCTTTTATTACCTTTTTGATCTGGGATCATTAACTTTTCAAATTTGGATTGATCCACAATCACTTATAAAGAGTTGTTGAAGATTGTATATGGTTAACTTACTTGGTAAAGCTTCAGTCTTGTTGATTTGGTGTGTATTGTTGGCTATAAAGTTTGTCAAACCAGGAAGTTGTAGTGCGGTGATGCTTATACAATTCTAAGAGCTTCCATTGCTGCATTTGGACTGATTTTTATTGTTTATTTTGAACTTTCATCTTTGTATTTAATTAAGTCATTAGGCCTTCTTTTATTGTACTGATCTTTTGGTCTTTGCTTATAATGCAATTTATTTTAAAGGAAATTTCAATAGGTGGCTTGGTCAACTAGAATAATTTCATTGGTGGCTCCGTTTTTTTTTTTTCAGTTTCTGTTTTGCTCTTTTCTTTTTTGTCTTAAATTTGGGCCATTTTTGAAAGTTGGCCAACAACTTCAACGATTTCTGTTTTTTCCTTTTCTTTTTTTTTTCATTTTTATTTATTTATTATTTTTGAAAGCATAGTTAATTTAAATTGATTGTATGTATTTTATTTAATTTATATATTTCAAGTAATTTAATTTTATATTCTAAATAACAATTTTTTTTTAATTTTGAAATTTACTATTATTGTTTTTATTATTGATACTAATAAAATTAAAAAATATATTTATGATCTTAATTTTATTATTAATGATGAAAAACTGAAAAAATAGCAAATATCAACAAAAATCAATAATTGCAATTTTTTATTGCTTTTATTGATTTTGTTATTTCAGTTGTAGTTTTCAATTGTTTTTGTTTTTTTTTATTTATATTTGTTATTTTTTAAAAAATAAAAATAATAAATAATAAAAATTATGAGATATATAAAAAAAATCATTATTTTTATCATTAATATTAATAAAAGTACAAATTTTATTTATAGCCTTAATTCTATAATTAATAATAAAAAAAATAATTCAAACAATAATAAAAAAATAAATAATAATAAACAAAAATAAACAACAATCAACAAAAATAAACAACAATAGACAATAATCAACAACTATAATTTTTTTGTTGCTTTTATTGATTTTGTTATTTCAGTTGTAGTTTTCAATTGTTTTTATTTGTTATTTTTTAAAAAAATAAAAATTATGAGATATATAAAAAAATTATTATTTTTAGCATTAATATTAATAAAAGTAAAAATTTTATTTATAGCCTTAATTTTGTAATAAATAATGAAAAAATAATTTAAACAATAATAAACAAAAATAAACAAAAATAATGGTGAACTATTTTGAAAGATTTTTTAGTTTTGTAATATTTACAAATCCAATGCTTTCACCTCCAAAAATAATAGTTCAATTGTTTTTTAAAAAAAAAAATTTAATTTTTGGTACATTTATGTAAAAATCCCTTTATTTTAGTTGGCCAAAAAAATAATATGAATTATAGTTTTATTTCTTATAATTGTGGAAGTTTTTTAATGTAAAAACTATAATGCAACATTTCTAAAATTGGTATCAAAGTATAATTTTTGAATGATTAAAATTTTTACACTTTTTCATGTCAGTGTAAAATTAATGGTGAACAATTTTGATAAATTTCATATAATTTTTAAAATTAAATCATTGTCCTTATATTTTTATGATCGTTAATTTGTACGTAACAAATTGAAAGATAGGCAAATGATAGTGACATTTAAAAAAAAATTAAAAAGAAAACTATTCCAAGAAATGAAGTCATCAATGACATAAATGTTAAAAAAAAAAAAAATGAGGACATGCATACAGTTGACCATTTTAAACAGCCAAAATGTCAAGTCAGACAAACTTGCTGATTTCACTTGTCATTCTTGAATACATTGAAGAAACCTGGCAAAATAATCCTATTTTGCCTGAAGACCCTTATGATCGAGCCATAGCTCGTTGCCGGGCTAAATTCGTAGATGACACAGTAAGTTTATGTTTCTTTCATTTTTTTTTTTTTCTGAAGGGGTTGCTAACTTGCTATAATAGAATCCAACTAGAGCTTAAATTCGAGATTTCATAGTTAAAGTATATATGCACCCAGATGCCACTAGGAGATTTCATAGCTCGCTCTGAGGCTGCCAAATCTGCCTCCAAATAAAGGGTACTATACAAGACTGCATATATATATAGTTCCTTCAGTGCTCTAAGATTGATGGACGATATGTACTCTCTCACTTGTTTCACTGCCTTATGTTTTGAATAAAAATGCTATATCCTATATCCTTTGTTTTCTTTGTGACTTCCAATTAGGCAAGTGATAATGTAATCAATGACATCCTCTTAATCATTGAGCAATGCTTTTATTCAAAGCATATTTCAGCACAGAAAAGCAAATCACATGCTGTGATAAATTAATTATGCCTGCAAGATTTAAATATAAGTTATTCAAAGCATATTATTTAAATATTAAGCACTCATTTCGCCATTAAAAATGGCGAAATAAGCGTTGTCACCTTGCACGGGCAGGCACTGCTCTCTGTACTTTGAATTATTTTTTTAATACTTTAACACCCATTTCATCAATGTAAACAGTGAAATGGGTGACAATTTTCTTTTAGTAGTATTCTCTCATCTGGCCATTTAAAATAGTGAAATGAGTAAAAAGCCAAATTATTTTTTAATTTTTATTTTTTAAAAAATTAACATATAACTTAGAAATTAAACAAAATTCACCATTAAATGGTTTTTTTTTCTCCTAAAATGGTAAAAAGCCTCCCAAATCTCCATTAACTTCACCTCTTCGTCTGCCATTTTTGTATTCTTCACCTCTTGTTATCTATGATTGTGGAAGATATCTGTTTTTATGGAGGTTTTTATGGTACCTAGTGGTACCAATATCCTCTGTTAACCATATCAATTCCATGATATATATTTTAAATTTTATAAATTTTCACGTATATGTAATTAAATATTTATTTTTATATGCCTCATCTAGATAAATAATATTACTCTTACAATTACAAAATATCTCGAAGTTCACAATTAATGAAAACAAATTTTATTTGACATGTAGAATTAAATATTGAATACCTTTATCACCGCACCATATTGAATGGGACCTAACATTTAGAGTTGTACACAGGCTCTAAAGAACCTGAATTATTTCAAAAAATTGAATCCAAAAATTTCAAAATTAAAAATTTTCGTTAACAATTTCACTTTTTCTAAATTGAACTATCTCGAAAAAATTTTTTAGAGTAGCTCTGGAAAATATGAGTTCTTTAATCTAAGAATCGAATTAAATCGTCTCGAACTATACCAAATCAAAGAATCGAACTCGGAACCTATAGTGTGTATATATACACAATAATTATTATTATTATTATTGTTATTATTATTCTTACTCCTACTACTATTGCTATTACTATTATTATTATTATAAAATTGACAAGTAATGCATGATAACATTAGAAATCTAAAATTATGTGTTACAAATAAAACTTAGTACCATGTAATAATAAATTATATATAGATAATATATTTTAGATAATCTATTATTGAATTTTAACCTAGCATATAATATTTGATATTTTATATATTAATTAATTGTTTGAAATAAAATAAAAGCACTCATTAATTGAATTTTTTTTATAGTTAATTTTTAATACATATTTAATCATAAAATAAAATTTAAATTTACAAATAAAATTTGTACAGTAAAATTTATAGTCAGTTTATTTTATATGTTCAAATTATAAAAATATAAATATTAATAGAAAACCTAAAAAGGAAATTTATAAAAAAAAAAAGTACTATTATTAAATATAACATATTTAATATAATATAAAATATATATTTCTTTATTATTATGAATTTGTTAAATATTAAACTTAAAATTAATATAAATCTTTGAATTTTAATTTTATTTCGAACCAATTTAGATTTTCCGTTTAGTTTGAATCTCCTCTTTGAATTGCTCTGAAATTTTAAAGCAATTCGGAACGAAAATTTAAAATTTTAGAGTCGGATCTGAAGAATTATTTTTTAAATTCTCCAACTTTTAAATCAGGTTCAGAAAATTTACATTCTCTAGACTATTATGATCTATACACAACCCTATTCACATTACTATATTTGAAAAGAGTAAAAATTGCAAAAAAAAAAAAAATGTATCAGCTTTTTTTTTTTTTTTGAGCATTAGCTTTATTGAAGAATTATAATGGAAGCATTAAAATACTAAAATAAGCTATAACTTATATATTATTATTATATGTATGCATGCACAATTTGAATATATATAAATACAAAGTTAGATTAGTGAGTTTTTAATTTAATTTTGCTATTTCAACTTATGTATACATGTATAATTTGAATATATATAAATATAAAGTTAGATTAGTGAGTTTTTAAATATAATTTTGCTATTTCAACTTTTGTGGCTCTCTTTAAAATTTTAATGAACCATTTTTTATTTACTGATGTTCTAAATTTATATTTTTATCATTTCTAACAATCAATAATATGATATTTATAAAAGCTTAGGTCATATATTTTTTTACCAGCTTCTAATTTTTGAATGATGAAAATTTTAAACTTTTTCATATCAGTGTAAAATTAATTGTGAATAAAAATTTTGAGATAGTTCTCGATAGTTCTTTCTAGATAAATAATACAACAATCTTTGATAAACAATGTTTTTATCAAGGGATGGCTACTGGTTTTAACCAATAATCATTCCCTTACTCTATTTCTTTTCTAGTTTTGGTTTCTATTCAATAATATGATGTTTATATATATGCGTGTTGATAGCTTTTTGTTCATAGTTTTTTTGTGCAAAGGCAAATCTACTACCTTCTATTTGGCTGGGATGGTAAAGGTGCATGCTTCTTCTCCACTGGATTTCAGCTCTCTACAACTTCAAAGGTGAAAAGAGTCCTAGACGAAGGTGAATAGGACTATCAAAAAAAATGAGTAATTAAAAGAATTCTTTACAAGAATTGAATGGAAGTTGAGAAGGAAGAATGAAGAACACAAAAATTTAAGAAGTTCGGATTCAACAACAACCTTACATTTCCACCTAACTTATCCCCAAGTTAGGATTTTCAATCACCCACAATCTTATTCACAATAGTGAGATTACACAAGAGTTTTATAGTTCACTCTTATAACCTTACAACATGAGTTTTCAAGGCTCACTCAAAAAACAAAACCCAAGTATTTCAATGGACAACACTTAAACCAATTCCTTTAGAAATAAATCTCACTTCCCTTATAATCTATCCTAAAGAGAAATTTTATTTCTAACACACAACCAACTATCACAGGAGTTATATAAACAAAGAATTGTTTAAAAGAATTTGAGAGCTCAATTGAATGCTTAAGAAATAATAAATGATAAACAAGTTGCTTAACTTCCATTCAGCTCTAGAGGTGTTTATATAGACAAACACTAAAAAATATAGTTGTTGGAGGTGTAAATAATGTGTTCAACAGCTATATTTTGAATCCAATATTTATAATTTTGAATTATTAAAAATGATGTTGTCAAACAGCTATGCATGGATTGAAACCATGATTAACCACTAAAGACATTCGAATTGGCCCACAATTTCTTCATAAAATTATAGATATTTGACTTAGCTTTCTATATCACTTTGAATCACCTAAATTTGACTTATGTAGCTCAAGATATGTCCAAAGATACTAAGAGATATGTAATATAAAATGTAAACTACTATCAAATAGCTATGCACAAGTTGAAGTCATGCTTTTCTATTGAAAAAGCTTGAATTTTCCATTATTTCTTCATGAAAGTTGTATATGTTTAACTTAGATTTCCATATCATTTTGAATCACTTCAATTGGACTTCTATAGCTCAAGATATTTTCAAAATACTAAGATCTGTGCAATCTAAAATGCAGACTACTATCAAGCAGCTGTGCACAATTTGAAGCTATAATTTTATATTAGAGACATTTGAATTTACCCAAACTTTCTTCTTGAAAGTTGTAGATATTTGACTTATCTTTTCATATCATTTTGAATCACCTTAATTGGACTTCTGTAGCTCAAGATGTCTCTAAAATAATAAGAGTTGTGAAATCTAAAATGGTAGCTGCATAAGTTAATTTCGACTTAATATTTGCATACCCAAATGAACTAGGATTTTGACAAGTAAGGCCAATTCAGAAAGATCAAGATTTCTAATTCAAATATAAAAAAGATAACTTTCTCATTATAAAACTCTAAGGATGTTAAAAGCCTCCTTAAATCTCAAAGGTCGAATCAGCCCAAGATAATCATACTTCATTTTAACTTCCATTGGAGTCCTAACTTATACACACTTAAACAAAAAAATTAAATTCTCAAAATTAAGTTTGTTAAGATAAAAATTAAGATTGATTATTGCTAAGGTCAACAATCTCCCCCTTTTTGATTTTAACAAACTTATTTTAAGTTTGATAAAAAATAAAACAAAGTAAAGTGTGTGATAATATTTGTGATAATAATGATACCAAATGAAATAAAATATATTTCTTTGTTTATCCCCCTATGAATATGGACATGATAAGAAATATAAATTTATAGATTATTCCCCTTGATAAAAAAAATAAAAACAATATAAAATATAGTAAGATGGATAAAAACATGGCATTCTTATGATAAATGTATTAAAAACATAAAATATGATAACATGATCATTTAAATAAATGTTAGGCAATGTGAGGAAATAATTTCAAACATATATGCATATAGTGCCACTAAAATTCATTACAAAAATAGTACACATAAGACGTGCTTAATTATCATATGATCATATATAACTTAGCTAGCTAATCAATCATGTAGCATTTAGCATATAAAAAAATGGACATAAATTATTCATAACATGTTTTCCTTTCTTTATAAAAAAGCAAAAGGAAAAGAGAGAGATATAAGGGGAAATGAACCTAAAGAGACTAAAATTCCTATAAGAACAAAGCAAAGATGCACCAAATCTTTGTAAAAATATTCATGCCTTATCAAAGATCAAAACAATTCCTAAGAAGATATTCATATCTTACCAAAGATCAAAACAATTCCTAAGAAGATAATATTATACACATGTATACTAGCAAATAACAAACACAAATATATTTCTCCCCTTTTGTCAAAAGCAAAAAGAAAAGAGAGAGATATAAAGGGAAAATGAAAATAAAGATACACAAAATCTTTATAAAATCTATGTCATACATAAACAAAGTAAGCTAAACAATGTCTTTTGTCATATATGATGTACGACAAAATTAGTCATACTTATAATGTTAATATGCTTGCAAAAATTTGAACAAATTTTCTCCCTCTATATCATATAAAAATATAATATATTACTAACATAAACACTTTTTTAAGGGATTTTTAAATTTAAAAAAATACACAAGTTAAAAAAAATTAACTAGGTACACATGCAAACTCAAAATATTTCTTCTCCTTTGACAAAATGCAAAAGGAAATTTAAAAAGATAAACCAAATATAAACTGATGATTATATAAAAAAATTTTAAGATCAAAATCAAAATATTTATCAATCAAAGTAATCAATAAGCACAACATCATTTCACAAAAAAAAAAAAAAAACAGTTCAACCATCAATTAAACAAAAAATCAAGAAAAACTATAACCATCAATTATGTCAAGTTCATACTTAATGAAATTTAATCTCTCTTCATTGAGAGGTTTGGTGAAGATATTTGCAAGTTGATTATTTGTATCAACAAATTCAAGTAAGATATCATCAATTTGAACATGATCAAGCAAGAAATGATGTCTAATGTCTATATGCTTAGTTCTAGAATGCTGAATGAGATTTTTACTAAGGTTGATAGCACTTGTATTGTCACATTTTATTGGAATGTGATCAAGTTTTACACCATAGTCTAAAAACTATTGTTTTTGCCACAAAACTTGTGAACAACAAAGACTTGCTATAATATATTCAGCTTCAGTAGTGGACAAGGCAACTGAAACTTGTTTCTTACAAAACTGAGAAATTAAATATTGTCCTAAAAATTGACAAGTTCCGGAAGTATTTTTTCTATATTGTAAACTACTGACAAAGTCTGCATCAAAATAACTAATCAAGTCAAAGGATGAACTCCTAGGATACTAAAGTCTTAAATGTATTGTACCACAAAGATATTTAAAAATTCTTTTAATAACATTCAAATGAGACTCTCTAAGACTATATTGAAATCTAGCACACAAGTAAGTAGCAAACATAATATCGGGTCTACTAGTAGTTAAATAAAAAAGGGAACTGATTATACCTCTAAATCGCTTTTCATCAACTGGTTTGCCATTCTTATTTTTGTTAAGTTTGGTTGTGGTGCTTATTGGAGTTTTACTTATCTTAGCTCCATCCATACCAAACTTCTTGAGAATGTCCCTTGCATACTTGGTTTGATTGATAAAAATCCCTTTTTTGCATTGCTTGATTTGTAGTCTAAGAAAGAATTTGAGTTCACCCATCATACTCATCTCAATTTCTCCTTGCATTAAATTAAAGAATTCCTCACACAAGCAATGGTTAGGAGCACCAACTATAATGTCATCAACATATACTTGAACAATTAATAAACCATGTTTGGATTTCTTTAGAAAAAGAGTTATGTCAACCTTTCCTTTAAAGAAACCTTTCTCTAGTAAAAAGTTACTCAATCTTTGATATCAAGCTCTTGGAGCTTGTTTCAATCCATATAATGCTTTTGAAAGTCTAAACACATGATTTGGAGAGTTAAAATTTTTAAAACCTGAAGGTTGTTCAACATATACCTCCTCTTCAATAAAACCATTTAAAAATGCACTTTTAACATCCATTTGATAAAGTTTAAAATCCATGAATGATGCAAATGCAAGTAGCATTCTAATAACTTCTAACCTAGCAACCGAGGCAAAGGTTTCATCATAATTAATGTCTTCCTCTTGATTATAACCTTTAGCTACTAGTCTAGCTTTATTCCTAGTTATGACACATTGTTCATTCATCTTATTTCTAAACACCCATTTGGTGCCTATAATAGGATGATGTTTAGGTCTAGGAGCCAAGGTCCAAGCCTTGTTTCTTTCAAATTTATTTAACTCTTCTTGTATAGCAAGGACCCAAAATTCATCACTCAAAGCATCATCAACATTTTTGGGTTTAATTTGAGAAATGAAAGCTAAATTAATAATAGACTTAAGTTTAGATCTAGTAGTTACCCCTTTTGTAGTGTCACCTATGATAAGGTCTTGAGGGTGAGCTTTTTTGAATTGTCAATCCTTTAGAAGTTCATCCTTCAAGGTAGGTTGAGATGTCTCCTCATTTTCCTTCTTGCTTGGACCTTCAAGTTCCAAAGGCTTACTAGCATTTTCTTCTTGTATTTCCACAATCTCATTGTCACGTACAAGATCATCAACATTATAAATATCCTTTCTAGGATCAATTTTGATTCAAATACCATATGCATTGACTCTTCAACTACTAGAATTCTCTTATTAAAGATCCTATATGCTTTACTAAAAATAGAATAGCCTAGAAAAATTCCTTTATTGGCTTTAGAATCAAATTTCCCAATATTGTCCTTGGTATTCAATATAAAGAACTTGTATTTAAATACTCTTAGATATAAGATTTTAGATCTTCTATTATTCCATAGCTCATAAAATGTTTTATTAAAATTGGTCTTTTGAAAACTCGATTTGAAATATAACAAGATGTATTAAAAGCTTCCGCCTAAAAGTATAAAGGCAAATTATTCTCATGAAACATTTTTCTAGCCATTTCCATAAGAGTTCTATTTTTCCTTTCAACTACCCCATTTTGTTGAGGAGTTCTAAGAGATGAAAATGTATGAGAAATACCATTTTCATTACAATAGTTTTTGAAAAATTCATTTTCAAATTTAGTTCCATGATCACTTTTAATAGATGAAATACAAAAAAAAATTTTCTTTTTGAACTCTTTTAGCATAATTTTCAAAAGCTCTAAAAGTATCATTCTTATGAGCAAGAAAACATACTCAAGTAAATCTAGAGTAATCATCAACCAATACATAATATGTATAAAACATTTAACCTAGACTAGCATCTCTAGTTGGTCCAAATAAATCCATATGTATAAGTTCAAGTGGCTTAGAGGTGGACACTATATTTTTTAGCTTAAATGAGGACTTGGATTATTTTTCCTTTTGGTAAGCATCACAAGGTTTATCCTTAGTAAATTCAAGCTTAGGTAAACCAATGACAAGTTCATGTTTACAAGAATTATTCAAAAGCTCAAAATTTGCATGTTTTAATCTTCTATGCCATGTCCATGTGTCATAGGAGATAGACACTAAGAATTTTATGTTTTTGTTATCAATTTTATTCAATTCAATGACATAAATA
This sequence comes from Mallotus nudiflorus, assembly GCA_947683625.1. Taxonomy (NCBI): domain Eukaryota; kingdom Viridiplantae; phylum Streptophyta; class Magnoliopsida; order Malpighiales; family Euphorbiaceae; genus Mallotus; species Mallotus nudiflorus. Next base: position 11,043,553 of record CANTUR010000009.1, read on the forward strand.
TTTTCTACTCTTTCACCATCAAAAATAACTTTATTTTCATTAAGACTACTAATAAAGCAATTTTTAGGATCAAAAGTTACCTTATTTCTCATGTCACATAATTGACTTATACTAAGCAAATTATGTTTAAGACCATCAACAAAAAATACATAATTTATAGATAAGGATTGAGGATTACTTATTTTTCCAATGCCAATAATTTTTTCTTTTGCATTATCTCCGAAAGTAATGTGTCCTCAATTTTTAGCATCAAGTTTATTGAATTGTTCTTTATCTCCCATCATGTGACTTGAACATCCACTATTGAGATACCGCTTGCTTTTTGTTCTAGTGGATTTCAAGTACATCTACATAAAATAATTTAAGTGTTCTTTTAAACCCAAACCTTTCTTGGTCTAGGTTAGTTAGTTTTGAGATAATCCGTAGAAAGTAAATTCATGTGTAGTCTTCTATAAAAGCACATATTGTTAGTATGTCATTTGATCATGCAATAAGAACATACAATATTTTTTAATTTATTCCTCCTAGGATGAAATGCTTTCCTAGTTTGTGCAATATGCCTTTGGTGTTGTGTGTATCTCCTATTGTTTTGTGTCATTAAGTAAGATATGCATTGGCAATGGTAATGTGTATTTTTATAATTTTATGCAACATGTTTATGTGCATTGTATTATGTAGCATGCCTATTATAATTGTGTCTAATGTACATATAAGCATGCTTAGGTTGATGTGCTCTAATTTGAGCCTTACTTCTTTGTGTTAATAAAGGATGAATCTTATAAGACTTTCCCTTACTATTTAACACATAAGATCTTATAGCTTTGAAAGCTTGAGTATTATTTGATTTGGAGGTTGAAGGAGTGGAATCATATAAAGCTTTTACAAAATTAATATGCGATGAAGATGATGAAGACATTCCATTCTTATATCCAATTTCATAGGTATCTTCATAAAATTTTTAAGAGTCAAGAAGATAATCTCAAATTTCTTTTCCTCTCTTAAATTTAGCAATGGAATTCTTTAATTCTAAGTCCTCATTAGAAAGCTTATTATTTTCATCATTTGTTTTCTTAAATTGATCTTTTAAAGAATTAGAAGACTTTGCATTACTAACAAGTTTTTCGTTTGATTCAACAAGTTTAGCAAAATTAATTTTTAAATTTTCTAATTATGTATTTAAGCTACCTAACTCATGCTTATAATATTTCTTCTTAGATAATAAACTTTTGCATTTAATAAGTATTTTGCTTATAATAGAGCTCTCATCATCATCACAATAATTATCACAATCATTAAAGGAAGAATAAAAAGCAGATGGTAACTCATTTTCATTTTCAAGGGCCATGAAGCAAAGATTGGCCATTTCTTGTTTTTTCTCTTTGGATTCAGAGGAATCTACCAAGTGGCTTTAAATGTTTTCTTCTTATCTTTTGCTCCCTTATTCTTGAATTTGAGTTTGGAATACTCAATTCTAATATATTCCAGTTTCTTGCATTCATAGCAAGTAACCTCCTTAGTTTTCTTCTTCCCATCTGTTTCGAACTTCTTATTGAAGTCCCTTATTCTTGAGAAGTTTTTCTTTCTCAAAAACTTCTTGAAGTTCCTAGTAAGCATGGCAAAGTTACCATCTTCATCACTAGAATCTTTTATGCTTTCCTTTTCACTATCTTCTTGAAGAGCTTTTAAAGCAATGCTCTTTTTTTCTTCTTCTTTCTCTTATTATTCTTCACCTCTTTACTTGATAGTGAGCTCGTGTGTTAAAATCTTACCAATGAGCATATCGGTTAATAGAGTAGAGAGGTTTTGAGCTTCTTCAATTAAAGTAACACGAGATTCTTAATCCTTTTTAGGTAGGATTCTTAGAATCTTGTTATTTACTTCTTCCTTGGAGAAATGTTTTCTATATTTCTTGAGGGTTGTGAGGAGAGCATTGAGACAATTTTTCATCTCCGTGATTGATTCATGAGGCTTCATTTTAAAGAGTTCATATTCATACATATGAAGTTGAACCTTCTTACTTCTTACTTAAATGTTGCCTTCGTGGTGGCTTTTTAAGGTCTCCCACATTTCTTTGGCCAACATACAATGTTGAAGCTTGCCTCCTTCTTCTCTTGTCATTGAAGAGAATAGAGTAATCATAGCTTTTTTATTTTTATGATTTTCTTCTTTTTGATCAATACTCCATTGGCTTCTTGCAAAAGTAGTTATCATACCATCAATGATAATTGTAGGTGGTTCCCAACCTCTTAGAACAATATCTTAAAGCTTGATGGAATCACAATCAATATATAATTCCATTTTAAATTTTCAATGTGGATAGTCACTACCATCAAAGAATGGTCTAAAAGAAGAGATATTTAATTATTCACTCCTCATGATCTTATATTCTAGTAATGAAGTACCTATAATTCAAGCTCTGATATAATTAAAAAGATTCTTAGAGGGTGGTGAATAAAACTATTAAATAAAAATGAGAAATTAAAATAATTTTTTGTAAGAATTGAATGGAAGTTAAGAAGGAAGAATGAAGAATACAAAAATTTAAGGAGTTCAGATTCAATAATAATCCTATGTCTCCACCTAACTTTTCCCAAGTTAGGATTTTCAATCACCCATAATCTTATTCACAAGATTAAGATTACACAAAAGTTTTATGGCTCACTCTTACAACCTTACAACTTGAGTTTTCAAGGCTCACTCAAAAACCAAAACCCAAGTGTTTTAATGGACAACACTTAGAACCAATTCCTTTAGAAATAAATCTCACTTCCCTTTTAATCTATCCTAAGATTTAAAATGAAGAGAAATTCTATTTTTAACACACAATCAACTCTCACAAGAGTTATATAAATAAATAATTGTTTAAGAGAATTTGAAAATCAATTGAATGCTTAAGAAAAAATGAATGATAAATAAATTTCTTAACTTTCATTCAGCTTTAAAGTTATTTATATAGATAAAAACTCAAAAATATAATTGTTGGAGGTGCAAATAATGTGTCTAACATCTATATTTTGAATCCAATGTTTATAATTTTAAATTATTGAAAGTGATATTGTTAGACTGCTATGCATGGATTGAAACCATGATTGGCTACTAAATACATTCAAATTTTCCCACACTTTCTTCATAAAGGTTGTAGATATTTTACTTAGCTTTCCATATCATTTTGAATCACCAAATTTGGACTTCTATATCTCAAGATATGTTCAAAATACTAAGAGTTGTGCAATCTAAAATGTAGACTATTATCAAACAACTGTTCACAAGTTGAAGTCATAATTTTCTATTAGAAAAGTTTGAATTTGCCTATACTTTTTCATGAAGTTTTAGATATTTGACTTAACTTTCTATATCATTTTAAATCACTTTAATCAGACTTTTATAGCTCAAGATATTTCCAAAATACTAAAATCTGTGCAATCTAAAATGCAGACTACTATTAAACAACTATACACAAGTTGAAGCCATGATTTTATATTAGAGAAATTTTTAATTTGCCTATGCTTTCTTCATAAAAGTTGTAGATATTTGACTTATCTTTTCATATCATTTTGAATCACCTTAATTGGACTTTTATAGCTTAAGCTATGTCTAAAATAATAAGAGTTGTGCAATCTAAAATGGCAGCTGCATACTTTTATTTTGACTTAATATTTTCATACCTAAATGAACTCGGATTTTGACAAGCAAGCTAATTCAGAAAGCACAGGATGTCTACTTTAAATGTGAAGAAGATAACTTTCTCATTATTAAACTCTAAGGATGTCAAAAGCCTTCTTGAATCTCAGAGGTCGAATTAGCTTAAAATAATCATACTTTATTTTAACTTCCAATGGAGTCCTAACTTATACACACTTAAACAAATAAATTAAATGCTCAAAATTAAGTTTGTTAAGATCAAAATTAAGATTGATTATTGCTAAGCTCAACAAAAGGGTTTCTACCCTATAAAGCCTTTGCAAGACTACTACGGGGGAAGGATATCACTGTCTCATCATGGATTGGCAAAGTTTAATTTGTTTAGCAATGCTTTGTCGGAGCTCGACTGGCTCAATCTGGAGGTCGATCTCATTGTATCTATTGCGTTTGCGACTGCTTCACCACTATTTGGATATAACCATCTTGTGTAGTCCACAACATCAATAGCTCAAGCAAGTATGGTTTCTTGTCGTGCATCCTCAGGTTGCCATTGTTGCCTCCACCATTTGTCTCTTTCCTTCTCAACATACTAAGGATACAACTCAGAAGTTGACCATAATAAATCTTGGGTTGTATCTTATACTAGCCCTTCAAACTATAAAGGCTTTAATAACAGTCAGACCCTTCAAAATATGATGATACACCTAATGTAATATTGCTTATCAAAAAAAAAATATATATATATATATATATATATATATATATATATATATATATATATATATATAAACTTTTGGTCGAAAAAATAATTAATGGTGAATTTTTTTGATAAATCTCATAAAATTTTTAAAATTAAATCATTTTCCTTATGTATATATATTTTTGGAAAGTGTTCTTGTATACTTTTTTTTTATTGGGGAATACACAATATATATATATATATATATATATATATATATATATCCATCTATCAATCATACTAGGCAAAAACTATCTTTAAGCTCCTGAACTATAATAGTTTTTTTTTATTGAGTCCATATGCTTTTATTGTATTATATTGAGCTCCTATATTTTTATTTATAAAGCTATTGAGGTTCAGTTTGTCCTAATTTGATAAACAAACTGTAATTATTTGTCACGCTTTGTTAAGTAGTGACTGGTCAACATTACTAAATCTAGTCAGCCATCATTTGACTCATTTAACATAAGACAAGATTTGTCACTTGCCATGGTCAATATTACTAAGCATAGTCAGCCAATATTTGATCCATTTAGCATAAGATAAGAATTGGTACTCGCCACTTTACAGAGCGTGACAAATAATTATAGTTAATTTGTCAAATTAGGACAAACTGGAGCTTAATAGGAGGCTTCATGCAATACAATAAAAATATAAAGGTTCAATAGAAAAAACCGTTATAGTTCTAAGGTCTAAAAATATATTTTACCTATTCACTATTATTATTATTATATAAAATGTTAGTAATTTTTATCTAGTTGGTACATTAAAAGTCAAGAATGTTAATTTTGATACCACTAAAAATTAGACTAATAATTTTTAGGTCTCATGGAGCCTCCACTTGCCATTTGAACTATGCAATTGAAGGCCTTTTCATTTATGTACATATATTTTTTTAACAACTAAAATTTCATAAACAAACAAAGGAGACTTACAAAACAGTTCAAATCTCTTACAAGTAAAGTTTCCTTGTATACTTTTATGATTGTTAATTTGTAGGTAATAAATTGAAGCTAGGCAAATGATAGTGACATTAAATAATAATAATAATAAAAGTATTCCAAGAAATGTAGTCATCAATGACATCCATATTGTTCAACTTTCTAAACGCCCAAAATGTCAAGTTGGAAAATGTAAAGCCATGACTAATTTTACATAATTGCACTATTACAAAAGGAAATTTTATCCAGTAAATTTTTTTTAAAAAAATAGTAACTTCAATCTTTCCTATAAAAAGGATGGATAAAAGATGATACTAAGTGCGTGCATCACCCTTTTCTCCAAGTGAAAAATTAAGTCCAGAAATGGCAGAAGTGAAGCTACTTGGAATATGGGCAAGTCCATTTAGTCGCAGAGTAGAATTAGCACTTAAGCTAAAAGGAATACAGTATCAATACATAGAAGAAGACCTTTCTAACAAGAGTACTTTGCTTCTCAATTCCAATCCTGTTCATAAAAAAATTCCAGTTCTCATCCACAATGGAAAACCAATAGCAGAGTCATTAGTCATTCTTGAATACATCGAAGAAACCTGGCCAAACAATCCTATTTTGCCCCAAGACCCGTATGATCGAGCTGTAGCACGTTTCTGGGCTAAATTTGTAGATGACAAGGTAAGTTAATTTATTATTATTTTGGTTGATAGGCACAGTCCTCAAGTGCACCCAGATGCCATCACGAGCCAAATGGACTAATTAATAATGAAATTTTTGTCATTCGTGCAGATCTTGCAAACTGCCGGCAAATTGAGGACTGCAAGAGAGGAGGAAAAAGAACAGATATATGAAGAAATTGGTCAGCATGTTAAGGTTCTTGAAAATGAGCTGAAGGAGAAAAAATTTTTTGGATGTGAAAGCATTGGGTTTGCTGATATTGCAACACTTCATATAGTGTATATGTTACAAATTTATCAAGAAGCAACGCAGATAGAGTTTATCACTAAAGAGAAATTTCCAGTTATATGCAAATATATGGAAAGGCTTTATGAACTTGATGTGGTGAATGAGTGCTTGCCTCCAAAGGAGAAACATTTAGCACATCTCAGAAGCCTTTAAATTGGGGCAATCATATATATACAAGCCTATGTCTCCTCTCTATCTGATTTGTTTCACTACTCTGTGGTTCCGTAGTGCTCTAACTATGTATTTAGAAGTGTACTAGCTCTTACTACCTTATGAATAAAATTTTTGGTGGTTGTGGAAATATTTCACCATTTGAGCTCATGGTCAGTTGAAAGAGGCCTGCAATAGATATAATTATTACATATAATGACCATCCTATTTATCAGATATATAATTATTAAAATATTTAAAAATATATAAATTTTTTTTTTTGAGAAGATAAATATATAAATAATCAAAAATATAAAAGCTTATATATTAAAATGTAGTACAGTGTTAATTTTTTTTGTTAAGGTAGAAAATATATAAATCTTCTTAATTTATTTTTTACTTGGAAAACGTGTTCTTTAAATTAGAAACATATATTTTAATTTTTTAAATTTATAGAAACGATTTCGAAATATTTCTAAATTTTTATTTTAAATTTTTAACACTACACGCGAAAATCCCTATTAATTGAAATTTTTGTAGATTCTAGTCTGACGTTGTAGCAGGATGAAAGTCCATGCCATGTTGAATACTGTATATATTGCTCTCGCCAACCTCATGTGGGTAGGTGAGAGTGCGACTTTTCTTAAACAGGCTGCTGGAATTAGTTGGGTTGTGTTGTCTTATATTAGCTGAATGTTTCCATAAGTCAAGTAGTATACGCATATAAATACATTGCTGATGTATGATTCAAATAAATTTAATTGAATCCATGTATTAATTTGGATCCACTTACAGGTACACAACTACATAGTTCAGATAAATATCCTTCTGTAACAAAATACACAGTTGTCTTGGCATGCTATTAGACATTCCTTGGTTGTGCATTACACAATCATTTTTAGACGGCCAATCTGCAACCTGATTCGACTGTCTATTAACATAAGTAAATTTCAATTCCAGCGGGAATCACTTCAGATTTCAAAGCCTGAATTTCTTCCATAGCTGTAGCGTATTCCCAGTTGACCGTTTCCTTTACGCTGCCAAGTACGTCCACAATCATTTCTGTTGCGTCTTAGGTATTCAAGATCCAAAAATGGATGAAGTGAAGCTCCTTGGCGCATGGCCAAGCCCCTTTAGCCTTAGAATTGAACTAGCCCTTAAGCTAAAAGGGATACCATATGAGTACATAGAAGAAGATATGTCCAACAGGAGTCCTCTGCTTCTCAAATCCAACCCTGTGCATAAGAAAATTCCTGTGCTCATACACACTGGAAAACCCATTGCAGAATCATTTCTCATTCTTGAGTACATTGATGAAACTTGGCAACATAATCCTATCCTGCCAAAAGACCCTTATGATCGAGCCATAGCTCGTTTCTGGGCTAATTTCATAGACGATAAGGTACATCTATTCTTTCTTTTCTTTTTTTTTATTAATAGGAAGGTAAATAATCTAAATACCGATTCTTTCTTTTAAATCAAGTGTAATATTAATTCCACAATTCAATGGCGGCAGGATTGAAATCCTGCCGCCTCATAGTGCAAAAGTGGCTGTTGTCATCTTTCTTTTCATTTTCTTTACAAGATATTTTATGCAGATCTGGAAAACGATATTAAAGGCCACAGCAGCTGAAGAGGAAAAAGTGAAAGAGCATTTCATTGAAGAAATTGGTCAGCAGCTGAAGGTACTTGAAAATGAGTTGAAAGAAAAAGAATACTTTGCAGGTGGGAGCATTGGATACTTCGACATTATGGCATTTTTTATAGTATATGCATTCGAATTGCGCCAAAAAATTTTAGAATCTGAAGTGATCACTGAAGGGAAGTGTCCAATTCTATGGAGATGGATGAGTAAGCTTTGTGAAATTGATGTGGTCAGTAGCTGTCTTCCTCCAAGAGACGAGCATTTTGCTTATATTAGAACCCGTGTTGAGGCTGCTAGATCCGCCTTAAAATAATCAACGATCAGCAATTAATCCTGTTTTACATTGAAATGCCTAATCACAATTTTAGTGCCCGTGTCAGTGGCCTAGCAGCCAAGTGTCATAAGAACACCGGATTCATTCGCTTTGTAATATGGCCAAAAAAAAAATCACACTTTTATATAAAATTAATTATATTATTGTGAAATAAAGATTAAATTATTTTGTTTGTTATAGAATTAAATTTGAATTTAGTAATATTTAATTAGAAGAAAAATATTTTATAGTAGAATGATTTTAAGAGAATTTAGAGAGAGTTTGGAGAGTTTATTTGGAGAACTATAATATTGAAAGAATTTGGAGAGTAATATATCTTTTTCTTAATCTCTCATTAATAAATTTCAATTTATTTATATAGAGATTTTCATTTCACTATTTGAGAACTATTTTCTCACGATAACTATTTTCTCACAAACAATATATTGTTCATTCATAAGCAATATATTGTTCATTCACATTCATAATACTCTCCCTTGAATAACAATATTTTGCAACTGTCTTGTTAAAACCTTGCTAAATAAAACTCAGTGGGAAAAACTTTAGCTTAAGGAAAAAGAGTACAGTGCATGATTTTCTCCCCCTCAAGTTGATATGTATAAACTTCCTTCACATAGTATGCAGATGTCGCATTCCAATATCGTGAACGTGCCTTCTAAAGATTGTAGTTGGAAGCGCCTTTGTGAAAAGATCAGCTGAATTCTTGCTAGACTGAATATACTTGATATCTATATGATTGTCTTTTATTAGCTCTTGAGTGTATGAAAAGAATCTTGGAGGTATATGTTTGGTTCTATCACTTTTGATATATCCTTCCCTTAATTGTGTAATGCATGCTGCATTATCTTCATACAAAGTTGTTGGACTTTTGTTGACTGGAAAACCACAAGCTTCTTCAATATGATGTGTCATTGATCTAATCCATACACACTCTCTACTTGCTTCATGTAATGCAATAATCTCAGAATCATTTGAAGAAGTAGTGACAAGCGTTTGTTTCTGGGAACGCTAAGAAATTGCAGTTCCGTTATTTGTGAACACATAGCTTGTTTGAGATTTCGCTTTATGAGGATCAGATAAATGCCCTGCATCTGCATAACCAATCAATTCTTGTTTTGAATTATTAGAATAAAATAAACCCAAATCAACATTTCTTCGAAGGTATCGAAGTATATGTTTGATCCCTTTTCAATGCCTTTTTGTTGGAGCTGAACTGAACCTTGCTAATAAATTGACTACAAAATAAATGTCAAGTCTAGCACAATTAGCGAGATACATTAGAGCTCCAATGGCACAGAGATATGAAAATTCAAAATCAAGAATTTCTTCATTTTCTTCACAGGGTCGAAATGGATCAATCTCAATATTAAGTGATCTAACGACCATTGGAGTACTTAAAGGATTTGCTTTATCCATATTAAAGCGTTTCAAGATCTTTTCTATGTAATTTGATTGATGCACGAATATCCCATTGTGCATTTGCTCAATTTGTAAACCAAGGCAATACTTGGTTTTTCCAAGATCTTTCATTTCAAATTCTTCCTTTAAGTATACTGTTGCTTCATAGATCTCATTTTCTATTCCAATGATATTTAAATCATCAACATATATAGCTATAATCACAAATCCGGATATTATTTTCTTAATAAAAACGCATGGGCAAATAATATTACTCACATATCCTTTATTAATCAAATAATCGCTTAAACAATTATACCACATGTGCCCAGACTGTTTTAACCCATATAAAGATCTCTGGTGCTTAATCGAATACATTTCTTTGGGTTTTGTACTTAATGCTTCAGGCTTTTTAAATCCTTCAGGGATTTTCATATAAATGTCACTATCAAGTGATCCATACAAATAAGCAGTCACAACATCCATAAGACGCATTTCTAATTTCTTAGAAACCACTAGGCTAATCAGATACCTGAACATAATTGCATCCACAACAGGAGAATACGTTTCATCATAATCAATTCCCGACCTTTATGAAAAACCTGGAGCTACAAGTCTAGTTTTGTACCTTATTATTTCATTTTTCTCATTTCTCTTTCGTACAAAGACCCACTTGTATCCTATAGGTTTCACAGTTTTAGGTATAGGAATAATTGGCCCAAAAACATTTCACTTGTTTAGTGAGTCCAATTCAGCCTGCATAACATCTTTCCATTTTATCCAATCATGCCTATTTTGACATTCCATGACTGATTTTGGTTCAGGATCATCTTTGTCATTTATGATTTCACATGCAACAGTATATGAAAATGTTTCATGAATTTCTTTATTTTCTATTTCTTCAGGGATATTTTCCTCGCTATCAATATGATTATCTACTCTCTTTCTCTTTCAAGGATTTTTATCCATAGAACCAATTGGTCTTTCACGCTTCTGGCGTGTTTTAGACTCATGAGTGTCTTTATTCTCAGGTTTTATTTCTGGAATTTCAATACGAGTAGGAGCATTGGCTGCTGGTATATATGATTTAGTCACTCTTTTTGTATCAGTAAATGCATCTGGCAATTGATTTGTAATTGCTTGTAAGTGCACAATCTTTTGCACTTCTAATTCACATTCTTTTGTGTGAGGATCCAGATGCAATAATGATGGTTCATTCTATGAAATATCCCTTGTCCCTTCTTTCTCCTCTTTTCCTAATGTTAGGAAAACAACCTCATTAAATTGGCAATCAGTAAAACGTGATGTAAAAACACCACCAGTTAAAGGTTCAAGATATCTAATAATCGAGGGTATTTCAAACCCAACATAAATTCCCAATCTTCGTTGAGGACCCATTTTTGTGCGCTGAAGTGGCACAATGGGTACATATATTGCACAACCAAAAATTCTGAGATGGAAAATATTTGGCTCTTGACCAAATGCCAATTGTAGTGGGGAGTATTTATGATATGCACTAGGTCTAATGCGAATTAATGAAGTAGCATGTAGGATTGCATGACCCCAAACTGAAATGGGAAGCTTTGTTCTTATTATTAATGGTCTAGCAATAAGCTGAAGGCGTTTAATCAATGTTCAGCTAAACCATTTTGAGTATGTACATGGGCAACAGGATGCTCAACAATGATCCCAGTAGACATACAATAATCATTGAATGCTTGAGATGTAAATTCACCAGCATTATCAAGTCTTACCCTTTTGATTGTATAATCGGGGAATTGTGCTCGTAATTTAATAATTTCAGCTAGCAACCTTGCAAATGCAACATTACGAGTTGACAATAGACAAACATGTGACCATCTACTAGATGCATCAATTAATACCATAAAATATCTGAATGGTCCACATGGTGGGTGAATTGGCCCACATATATCACCTCGAATTCTTTCAAGAAACATAGGTGATTCATTCTAAATTTTAGATGGTGAAGGCCTCAAGACTAATTTTCCAAGAGAACAAGTTGTACATGATATTTCATTTGATTGAGGAATTCTTTGCCCCTTCAATGGATGCCCATGTGAATTCTCAATTATCCTTCGCATCATTACTGATCTAGGATGACCTAATCTGTCATGCCATAAATTTATTGTTGAAGGATCATAAGATTTTTCTTTTACTGCCATATTTGATTCAATTACATGTATATACATGTAATAGGGAGTTTTGGCAGTCTTTCCAATACTTGTATTTTTCCTGATTCATAGGAAACTATATTTAAATATTTGTTACCATTTATAGTAATGGATTAGGTATCACACCCATTTTGATATATGTCATCAAAACTCAACAAATTTCTTATTGATTTTGGTGAAAACAAAGCTTCATCAATTACAAACTTTGTTCCATTTGGTAACATAAATTTAGCTTTGCCAATTCCTTCAATCAGATCTACAGGATCTGATATTGTTTTTACAACTGCCTTTGTGGGCTTTATTTCAGAGAAATATTCTCTATTTTTCAAGATAGTATGTGTAGTACCACTATCTGGTATACAGAGATCTCCAATATTATTTTTATGTTGAGTACAATCCATATTAAACTTCAAAATAGATAAACACAAAATTAATCAATTAAGGTAAAAACATAAAATAATTGTAAAGTAGGACATTTTATTTAATTTGAAAATAACATACACAACAATAACATATTCTTCAGAATAAAATAGGTAATAACAACATACTTAAAATTATAGATGTTTCAATTTCCATTATCAGTAAAATCATCAGAAACATCTAGATGAGTTGTATCATTAATAGGAGTATGATGCTCATTGAAGTTTATTTCCTTTTCTTTGCCTTTCAATGATGCCTTATAAAGTTGGCAAAGATGTGGTGGTGTTTGACAAACTCGTGACCAGTGTCCTTTACTACCACATCTGAAACACACAGTTTCAAACTTATGTTGAGGCCTTTCTTGAACACCACTGATGACTAATTTTAACTTCTTTTGAGGTTGAGTCTGAGTTTGTTGTGGAGTATTATTATATTTATTTCCACGACCATGGCCAAAGAATTGACCTCTTCCACATCCACGACCTCTACCTCTCCCACGTTCATGGCTGTTGTAATTTTTATATCTGGAATAATTTGTAGCATTTGCTTCTGGAAATGCTATTGAGCCAGTGGGACGGGATTGATGATTTTTCATCAAGAGTTCATTATTTTTCTCAGCTACCAGTAGGCATGAAATTAGTTCAGAATATTTTTTAAATCTCTACATCTTGTATTGTTGCTGCAGTGTAACATTTGATGCATGAAATGTGGAGTAAGTTTTCTCCAGCATATCCTCATTTGTGACTATCTGTCCACAGAATTTTAATTGTGATACTATAATGAACATTGCAGAATTATAGTCACTCACTTTTTTGAAATCTTGAAAGCGTAAAGCTCTCCATTCATCAGTGACTACAGGTAGTATTACATCTCTTTGATGATCATATCTGTCTTTTAGATCCTTCCAAAGAACACTTGGATCTTTGACAGTCAAATATTCACATTTTAATCCTTCATCAAGATGACGATGGAGAAAAATTATAGACTTGGCCTTATCTTGCAATGAGGTGTTATTATTTTTTTTTATGGTATCAATTAACCTCATTGATTGAAGATGCATTTCTACATCTAGAATCCAAGACATATAATTTTTTCCCGTGATGTCAAGAGCAACGAACTCAAGCTTTACTAGATTTGTCATTATGATAACTAATAAAAAAAACAACTCACTTAGAATTCATAAATTTGATGACTACTAAAAAAATAAAACATAATCAGAATTTACTAATTAATTATGTCATGACCCGAACCCGAGGGCACGTGATCGGCACTAGGGAATGGGTAGGCATAAGGCCCCCGAAACCCGTAGTAAGCCTAAAGGAAAAGAAAATAAAACCATTCATATATTATACTTTATTTTAAAATAGAACACATTATCAAATTGATTTTTTTTCTCAGAATACACAAATTCAACTGCTTAAATAATAATGTGCTTCAACATCTCATATTATAAATTGAACTTAAATCTTATACATAAGTGTGTGCCGTAAAAATAAACTACATAATTATATTTAAACCATACAAATCCTTACTACATATACTACTGCAGCAACCTAGATTAACACACAGTACAGCTTACAATGACCTACATAAAATAGCCGGTGAAGAAGAAACCTGGCATGGAGGTGGTCTGAGGTCGAACTCCCAAGCTCCTGAAAAAAATAAATTGAGGGGGGAATCAGACCTCACTGAGTAAATCAATAAAGAGAGCTGTACGGTTTGAAAACCTTTGAAAAATATATACCTTTATAGTGAAAATAATTTATAATATATAGGTATAGCATTTGAAAAATCTCGGTAGAACCCTAAACCCAAAATCTAAATGACCAACCGGGCCTACTTATTCCAACTAGACTACCGGTCCCCGAGAGCAAAGGCATCAACCGAGGCACCAAGCCGTAGTCATTCACTTAATCCAAATAAATGGCACTGGCGGTCCCCGAGAGCTAAGGCATCAACCGAGGCACCCATCCCAGTCCCTTATTGACTTTCCAATCACTGGCGGTCCCCGAGAGCAAAGGCTTCCACCGAGGCACCCGTCCCACTTTAATATTCACCAGTCATACAATAATCGGATCCATCTCTCAATCTCTACCATGTGCACACGGTCCTGGTGAAACCCACCAGGTAGCCCGTTCTACCAAAATTTCTCAAAACTGATTTTAAATAAATAAGATGCGCTTAAACTTTAAATAGTAGCATTAAATTAAATAAATCATATAATAATAACATAAAAATGAGAGCGCGCGCATCTTTAAATAAAATACACGCACAGATCATTTTATCGACTTACAGGATGAATGCGAAGGCTGACGACCACGCGTCTGCCTCGGTCTCACAGCTTCTGCTCCGATATGCTCTAAAAGAAAAATAATGAATCGACTTTTAAAACATGACTAAGGAATCGAAATCAGAAATCAACAAAATAATAAAATTTCAGACTGACTCGAGGAAAACCGGACGAGACTCGACAGACAGGATTTAACCTAACTAACAGTAGGAATTTTACGAGTATCACGTTTTACGAGAAAATCTATCGAAATTTCAACAGAGTCTCCTCTGTAAAACGGACATCTCTCTACCAAAGGTAGAGCCAGACCTGCATAGAAAATGCACTTCCAATAATCACAAACACCCACACTCGAGTCGGGCTTCCAAAACTACAATTTGCCCCAACCAAGATCACAACTCAAACAAATATAAAAAAAATAATAATATTTATTTCTCAAACACATATTTCCCATACACGTATACTAAAATAAATAAAATTATATAAAATCTCAATTATTCAAAATTAAATAATTAAATTTGTATTCCATCACCACAATATAAATATAATTATTATCCAAATTAAAACCTTTGTAATGTATTATATGAATATATATATATATATATATTGGAAATTGGACATTTAAAATTTTACACTACTTAGGAAATGATATCAATTAATTTATAAAATTTATCTAAACCCTTTAAATATTAATAAACTAATTAAAATATATATATATATATATATATATATATATATATATATATATATATATATATATATATATATATTATCATATTTAGTGTAAAATTACATTTTTACCCCCCTAAAATACACAATTTACATAATGTGCTTTTAATACTAGAATAATTCCTTAAAATTCTTTAATCATGCCAAAAATTTATTTTCTTAAAATAAACCTCCCTAATATAATTAAAATATTTAATCAACCAAAAATTTTCTCCCAAAAATATTATTTAACCAAAAATCAAGTTTGGCATAAACTCAAATATAATTATAAAAATACTATAAAAATCTCAAAAATTATAATTTGAGTTCTAAAATTTATAATATTCACTAATAACCTCAATTATTAAAATTTCATAATTTTTAACCATAATTTTCGAAATTAGCCTAATTATTAAATTTTGACATAAAGTATAGAAATTCCTAAAAATTGTATAATATTCTAAAAAATTTATTTTCTTTACCCTAAAATTTATATCAACTCAAAATAACACCAAAATACCAAATATTATTATTATTTATTATTTTTATAATTAATTCTCGAAAATTCCTAAAATAATATTAAAATATTCAAAAATTCACCAAAAATCAAAATAAATTCCAAAAATTATACAAAAATTCCTAGAGGTAGATTGAGCTACTAGGAATCACATTTGTAAAGGGAGTTTGCATTAATCAATCTAAATCGAGCTAAAAAAAATTTCCAAAACCCTAGAGCTCAAAACCAAAAATCAACCAAAACTCAATCAATTCATGACCAAAGCTTAAACTAAGCTTAGAATGAGTCTCACCGGTGCAAGGGGAGGAGATTGGCACCGAAATGGAGGAAAATGGTGGTCAGACGAAGCTTGGGTGAGTTTGGAGCAAACTCTCGGCTTCTTCTCTTCTAGCGGCTTCCGACGGCTCTGCAGGTGACCAGAGGCGAGGAAAAAGGAAGAGAAAGCAGAAGATGGCGGCCGGAGGTGGGGGAGGCGCAGTGATGGTGGCGGTCGAGGGCGTCGCGCGGTGGGGAGAAGGAGTGAGCTTCAGTTTCGTTTTCTTCTTCTTCAAAAAAAAAAAAAAATATATATATATATATATATATATATATATATATATACTATATTATAAACTAATATATATGTGTATATATATATATATATAATATACTTATTATACATACATGGGTGTCTAAGTGAGTTTTAGTGTATGTATGCATATATATATATACATATATACTTTAAACATACACTTCATGAAATTATATCATATATATACATATTAATAACCATTAATATTCAATATATGACTATATATTAATATTTATTTATGCATGTATGTATATAGACAAATATTAGTACATATGTACATATCTATATACATATACTACATATACATAATATAATATAATGCAAGGTAACCATTTCTAATACTATTTGAGAAAAATATCCCTTTTAATTCAAATAAATATGTATATATATATATATAGGGTATTACAAATTATATCATGAATGAATATTGCAAGAAATAATAGTGGTACAAAAAATGATACAATAATACTTAAAATTATATCAAATAGAAAATCATCTTCCATATGAATTATTCCTAAAACTATTATAATAGTCATGATCAAAACACAAATATAAATATACCAAATCATGTTTACAATTTAGAGTAAAGAGAGAAAGAGAAAATGTATGAAATTGTGTGAATAAATAAAATTTATAGCTTGTCTATTTATAATGAAAAATATAATCGTTTGTTACCGTTATGTTACCGTTGGTAATATATAGCCGTTAGAATTTTTTTTTTAATATAATATATTGAGAAATAAATTATATAAAGTAAAATTAATAAATAATGTTGATATGATTATTTATAGTAAGTGAGTTAGCATAATGATATGTATAAATATGGGGTAAAATCGTCCATTAATATAAAATGGGGTATAGCCTTCCATTAACATAAATAATAAAAAAATATAAATATGCATAAATATAAATTGGTAGGAGGCATAGTCATCCATAAGGTTAGAACCATTTCTAGCAATATTTGCATCAATGGTGTAGTTAGTAAAACAAAATAAAAATAACAATTAATATAAAGTTAGATTGAAGAAATAAATATAAATATGAATATATATAAATTAGTAGGAGGCATAGTCATCCATGATAATATATAATCAATTAATATATTCATAAATATTAAATATTAAGAAATATGTACCTTATTGTTTTGATCGAGAGCTTTTCATGCTGATAACGTGTTGTGAAATAAAGATTAAATTGTTTTGTTTGTTATAAAACTAAACTTGAATTTAATAATATTTAATTAGAAGAAAAATATTTTATAGTAGAATGATTTTAAGAGAATTTAGAGAGAGTTTGAAGAGTATTTGGAAAACTATAATATTGAAAGAATTTGGAGAGTAATATATCTTTTTCTTAACCTCTCATTAATGAATTTCAATCTCTTTATATAGAGATTTTCTTTTCACTATTTGATAACTATTTTCTCACAAGCAATATATTGTTCATTCACAAGCAATATATTGTTCATTCACATTCATAATATATATGAATTTGTTTTTATTTTTTGGGAAAAAAAAAAGAGATTATATTAGATAAATATCAATACATGTTGTGAAGGGTCAAGACCAAAATAATCCCAAAGTCATTTGTTTTCTTTTACATTATAAAGGGCCAAGACTAATATTAGCCTAAGACTATTTGTTCTCAACTTAAGGTTTGTAATCTTAATATGTTGAGATGAATAGTAGCAACACCGTGTCGAAACAACGCCATTAGCAGTAGCACCCTGGTGGATAGCAATTTGGTGCTCTTCATCAGACAAGAGATACTTAAGTTGATAATGTCTTGGAGTAATCCTGAGACTTGTGTCTAGATATTAAAAACACAGTTGGAAGTTTAAACTTTCCTTCCATTAGAACGTATAGGATATTGACCCACGTTGGAGAAAATAAACACTACTTATTCATGGAGGAACTAAAATTCTCTTCCTTAGTATAATTACAAAAAGACATATACCAGGCAAAATTAATGATAGCAATAGAGCCAGCAGCAACCTAGTACACCTTAATAATCTAGGCAAAACAAAGATAACATACTTGTCAATTCATCTGCACCAAAAAACTATTAACAGCAAAGCTATCAATAACAAAATTATGAAAACACACTAATATGCAAACATAATTACAAAACTAAAGAAATAGAAAAAGAGAAAAGTAAGGGGAACCAAGGGGATGATTACTTGTTAAACCAGTAGTCATCCCCTGAACAAACATTGTTTATCAAAGGCAAGAGACATTGTTTATCAAGAGAACTATTGAGAGAATTATCGAGTGCATAGTTGTTCACATTTGACTATCCTTGAAATATCTCTTTTCATTCTTAAATTTCAGATGTACTAAAAAATTACAAAATTTGTGATGATTTCTAAATTTTTTTTAATCTTTAAAATTTGATAAAAATGTTCTAATATGATCAATTATTTGTAATTCTAGCATAACGTGTATTTTTGTTAAAAAATTATTTTAAAAATGTTAACATTTAAAGTGGCTTTATTTTTAAGGTGATGACATGTGCATTCTTTTTGTTAATTTTGATTAAATTGTATGTTGTATTAAAATTGTAAACAATTTGTTAAATTAAGATATTTTGTATCAAATTTTTAAAATAAGAATAAATTTGTAAAAAATAGCAAATATTATGAATTTAAGCCTAAATTTTATAATTGGAACCTTAAATTTGAACATGTAATTGTAAAAATTAATTTGTGTAAAATTACAAAAATTAGTGTAAGTGATAGCTGAGTTTGCTCCCCATTTAACATATAAAAACTTGAAAATTAAAGTCAAGCTTAGGATGCTTGCTTTGGTGACAATAACTAGAAAAATGACACATTATTATTTAAGCTTTAGTCTTTGCAATGAAAAACTTAATTAACTACATTTTTTTTTTCCAGAATATATAGATCTTTTTCATATCGAATAATTCGGCAGCATCTTGTACAAATTGTACAGGCTTACAATAAATTTCTTGTAATGAACTCCCTGGCTGATAATTCCAAAACTAAAAATGTCAAAATCTTCGAAAGATAGCCTCCATGATTTGTTAACAATGACACTATCTTTAATACATGGTCATCCACCCCTTCCCGATAAAGGCGCCAACCGCAATCACAAAAGTTCAAAACAAAATGGCAGAGGAAGTTAAGCTGATAGGCCTGTGGGCTAGTCCTTTTGACGCTAGAATACAACTGGCACTGAAACTGAAAAGGGTTCAATATGCGTACGTAGAGGAAGACCTCTCCAACAAGAGTCCTTTGCTTCTCAAGTATAATCCTATTCATAAGAAAATTCCTGTGCTCATACACAATGGAAAACCCATTTCAGAATCGCTTGTCATTCTTGAATACATCGATGAGACCTGGAAAAACACTCCTATCATGCCTCAGGACCCTCATAACAGGGCCATAGCTCGCTTCTGGGCCAAATTCGCTGATGAGAAGGTACGTAAATCAAGTATCTTTTTCTTTCTTTCAAGTTCAAAGAATTGAATTCTAGCAGCTGCGATCTTTCTAAACTTAAAAATTGAAAACTTCTACAGATATTCGAGACGGTGATCAAGACTAGTAAAGCCAAAGAAGAGGCCGAAAAAGACCAACTTAGGCAAGAACTTGGTCAGCACTTGAAGGTGCTTGAAAATGAACTAAAAGGAAAGCAATTCTTTGGAGGTGACAGTATTGGGTATATAGACATTGTGGCATTTCCTTTAATGTACTGGTTCCAACTGGCAAATGAAGTTAAACGGCAAGAATTCATCACAGAAGAGAAATTTGCAGGGTTGCATAAATGGATGACAAACATGGGTGAAATGGATGTGATGAAAAAATCACTTCCTCCTAGAGACAAACATCTTGCTTTTTTTAGAAGTCGTGTTGAAGCTCCACAGACTTAATACATAACAACTTATATCATTCTCCTTTGTTTTCCAGTTATAATCTTGTGTTTGTTTGTGCACCTTTGTTTTTTAATTAATAGAAGAATTTACTTGGTAATTACTAACTGTTTATAATTTTTTATGTCTATTATTAAATAAGTTCTCTTGTGCATTTCACCTATCAATTTGAGTCCAAATCAATCTCATATTTATGCTTGTTTATTTGGCTAGTTTGTTTGTATTATTACGAATAAAATGTTCCATTTTTTTTCACATTTTTAATAGCAAAATTTCTGCAAATTCCTTTCAGATTAAAATCACCACAAATTGAATTTTTTCTTTTAATTTCACTATAAATTAGTAAAATGTTTAATTTTTTTGATCTTAAAATGAAAAAAAAAAGGTCGTAAAATTATATAGTTTTAGTTTATTTCGTTATTTATTTAGTTTTATTTGAATTTTATCTTTTTCCTTGTTTTGTAAGATTTTAGTATTTTCTACGTTTTCAATATCCTAATATTTAGGGTTTATATTTTCTATGTTTTGTAGGATTTTAGAATTTTCTGTTTTTAATATCCTAATATTTACTAATCAAGTTGGGAATGTGCCAAAAGAGTGTATATAGATATAAGATTGTAGGAAATTAGCAGTATTTTTTGAAGGATTTTTAGGAGGCTGTTTGAAAGAGCTTAAATGACAAAACTGTGTAGCCGTTAAGAGAGCCACATATACTCAAAAGACATTAATAGAAAAGATTGGATTGAAGAATTTAATTTGGAAGAAAATCAATGGAGATTTGAAGACCAGAAATACAAAAGAAAGATTGACAAAGCTTCAAAAGAGTTTTTCTAACCCTTTTCTTTTATTTTCTTGTATTTGTTGGATGATTATTCCTGTCTCTTCAATTCACCATTTTTTTTTTATCGATAGTATGAATAATTGATTTTTAGTAATTAGTCAGCCATGAAGAGAGTTTTATCATGGAATTGACATATTGTAATAATGTAAAATCAATTAATTTGAACATTAAAGTATATAATTAATTAAAAAACACATTAAAGTATATAATTATTTTTTAAAATATTTTTTAAGCAAAAGAATTACTATTACTATAAATTAAAGCAAGCATAGCATAAACTTTTGACTAATATATGTATATAATAGTTTTATGACCACAGACATTTTCGATTTAGATAATAGACTAAAAATTTTGATAATTTTTTAAACATTAGTTTAATTCATACAACATCTGCTTAGATATGGTTTTTAATAAGATATACGAAGGAGTTATGCTATATGACACTATATACTGCACGAAATGTACATCCTTAATTTGATGAGAGTAAGTCATTCTGTGTGAATTAGTTTCTTGTAAAACTTTTTTTTTCTTTAAATGTAAAACTATATATTTTTTTTTTCTTTAAACTCTTACTATTTCAGTTTCTTAAAAAAAAAAAAAAAACTCTTATTATTTCAGAGTTTGGGTGAAGTGGGTCTTATAAAAAAAATTCTAAAATTTGAAGTTAAGAGTTCAATTATTGGGGCTGATTTTAAGGCGCCCCAATAATAGAAGGTGTAAATTTTTCTTACTTTTTTTAGATTATTAATTTTTGCTATCAAAAAAATCTATATATATATATTAAATGATGAGCTCTAAATTTATTAAGTTCAAAATTTGACAAATATTTTTTTTATAATTTAGTATTGATTCTAAATGTTTATATATTAAGTTATTAAAATTTACAATAATTATTTATAAAAATATAAAAATCTTATTTTATGTAAAACACTCTAATTTCATTACATATGAAATATTAATAATTCATTTCATAAAAAATTATATCTTTTATTCTAATTAAAATATCTTTTTTCAATTATTTTATATTTTCTTTTTATTTATTCATTCAATTATTATTATTACTATACATATTAAAAATAAGTGCACTCTATCAATACTTTATTTTTTATAAAATAAAATTTGTTTTGTCAATAACCACATTAGATGATAAAATACACTTTTATTCAATAATGGTGATATAGATAAAATAAAATAAAGAAAAATTTATAAAATTATACATATTTTCTACTTTATTTACAATCATTTATCTTACTTTTTGTATAAATTACATAAGTATCATTTTTAATTTTCAAGTGTGCTCTATTTTTTATTTTATTTTTAAGAGTGTCCATTTTACCTTTTTTCTATTCTTCTTTATTTTTTTAACTTTTTTAGTTGGTTTTTTATTTTTTCTTTCTCCTTTTTGTTTTCTTTTTTCCTTTTCTTTTTTTATTTTTCTCTTTTTTTTACTTCTCCTCTTTTTTATTTTATTTTTTTATTATCTCCTTTTTTTTTCTTATTTTCTGTTATTTTTATTTTTTATTTTATCCTTATATTTATTTTTTAATTTTATGTCTTTTTATTTTCATTCCTTATTTTTATCATTTTTTATTTTGTTCATATTTCTTGTTATCCTTATTTTTTAAAATTTTTAATTTTATTTAAGTTTATTTTTTCTTATTCTCTGTTATCTTTATTTTTTTATTTTGTCCTTATATTTTTTTTTTAATTTTCTCCCTTATTTATTTATTTTTTCCTTATTTTTATTTTTTGTTTGTTTTGGTTTTGGGTATATATATATATGCTCTATTTCAAAGATTATAATTAACATATTTAAATTATACAACTCTTATTAGAATTAATAATGAATTAAAGTTTCAAATATTTTAGAAAAACATTTTGAAATATAAATTTGTATATTTATATATATTTATTAGGCTGATATTATTTTATTTATTTTATACATGGAAAATAAACTAAAATATACAAATAATAAAATAGAAATAAATGAAAAATATTTCAAGTTTCATGCATTTGAAAAAAGATGGATGACACTTGAATTCAAATTAATTGAATTGAATACTATTATATTTGAAATTTATTATTGTATTTATGAGTTTGAGATACTGTTTTTAATTTTTAGATACAATTTTAAGTTTTCAATATTATTTTGAGTTTCAAATACTGTTTGAGTTTCAGGTACAAATAATATTCAGAAAATATACTAATTTTAATTGTATCATATATGAATAATATTCAAAAAATATATTGTATTTATGAGTTTGAGATACTATTTTTTTATTTTCAGATACTGTTTTGAGTTTCCAATACTGTTTTGAGTTTTGAATACTGTTTTATATTTCAGATACAAATAATATTCAAAAAATATACTATTTTGATTGTATCATATACAAATAATATTTAAAAAATATATTGTATTTATAAGTTTGAGATACCATTTTTAATTTCAAATACAATTTTGAGTTTTCAATATTGTTTTGAGTTTCAGATACTGTTTTGAGTTTCAGATACTATTTTAAGTTTTAAATACAAATAATATTTAGAAAATATACTATTTTAGTTGCATCATATATAAATAATATTCTAAAAATATAATATATCATGTAAATAATATTCAAAAAATATTTTGTATTATAATATTAAGATAATATATTGTTAATTTCAAATACTTATAATATTTAAATAATATACTATTTTTAAGCATAATTTTTATAATTATATATTACAAAATAAATCAGTGTAAATTCAGCTTGGAATCTGCATCACTAACCAAATGTCAGTAGAATCAATAGAATTGCATCTACCTCAGGTTAAAACAAAATGCATGTGCACCGCACATCTCCATACACAAGGTCTAAGAAAAGGAAACATTTCAAGCAAAACAACATTCAAGATTTTACTTTCTTCGAATATCAGAAGAAGAATATCAGTGAATTTGATTTCAGGGGTTTTCATAGTTCCATTCAAGACCACGATGATGATCAAAGTTGTTCAAGTTCTGATCTTTTTGAGCTAGATCACCTTGTGGGCATTGGAAGGTACAGAGAAGAGTTACCAGTTTATGGAACTACCAATTTGACAAAAAAAAAAAAAAATGGTCAAGCTATTGCTAATGGCTTCCTTCCGTAGTTTCTTGAATGTAACCAAAAAAAAAAAATGGTGAAAACTTAACCAATGTAATTATTGGTCTGGACGGAAATTAATTTTTAGTTAATGAAATAACATATTTTCTTCAATGTTAATCATTATTTCAGGGTCACTTTTTGATTTTAGAGAGAACCTACACTGTGCCAATTTTTCAACAGTTCACCTCATATTGTGAACCGTTAAAGCATTACTTAAAAAAGTGAAGTTGGGAAAGCACGATCAAAAAGGGGGAAAAAATTGATGTTATTGCTTTTTCACTGCCTTAACAAATGGCCTCAACCTCTCAAAGTAAAATTTATTTTCCGCTTTCTTAATGATTGCTTTGGAGGATTTTTCCCATTTTCCATTCCTTGACCTTTCCTAGTTTTTTTATTCAATTAAATTTTATTAGTCTGAATAATACAAATTGGGTCTCAAACACTACTAAGTGCTGTGCAATGATCAATGACAAGAACCGAACCATAATGATCATTTTCATTATTTACTGCATCAACAACCTCTTTGATGTTGCTGTCTCCTCCTAGGTTCTTTGTCTGGTGCTCGCCCTTTCTGAAATGATCCGTTTCACCACAGTTTCCAATCGATCGGCAAATGACGGAAATTGTAAATGTCTGAGCATTATAGCAGATGAGGCAAGCAATACCACTGGATTTGCTAACCCATAAACAAAGCTAACCCAAGTCCTTAATTAATGAGAGATCTAAAACGCATATGACAATAAAAAAGAAAAAAAATTATTGCTACTAAAAGTGCAGAAACAAAAGTTCCAATTTTGAAATAAAATCATGATGGTGGCGATCAGGTGATTGTGGCGGAGATGGAGGCGGAGGAGCCAAGAGAATGGTCGATGATGGAGGACAAGATCGGTTATGGAGGAGGGCAAGGTCAGTGGTGGATGATGAAGATGACGATGAAGAAACAGAACGAAGGAACATGCGAAGAATGGCAACAGCGGCAATTTTAGGGCACGCATCTAAATTTTTTAAGAAATAGGACACAATGTAAACATAGGGTATTTCATATTATTGGCCTCCTATTTTTGGACATTTTTATAAAGAACTCTAAAATAATATAAAACCAAGTAACCTTACAATTTTCCATAAAAATGTAAATACAACTCTTAATAAAATAAAATTATTATGATAATTTTTAAAATTTTTTATTTTTATATTTAATTAAATTATTATTTTAATTTATTAAAATTATTTATTTAATTAATTATTTTAAAATAAATATATTATTTATATTCCATATAAAATTTGGATTCTGGATTAGTTTTAGTTTGGGCAAAGATGCATTTACACCCTTAATGTTTATGGTTAGGAGCACATATGCCCTTTATGCTTTTTTGACCATTTAAACACAGAATCAAGTTTTTTCTGTGTTTCTAGCCCCTCAGATAACGGTCGGTGACTTCAAAATTAACAACGCTTGTAGCAAGTTGATGTGGCAAAGATAAATGGGTCCCACAGAAAAAACCCTATTCCTCCGCCTGTGATAAACAAGGAATCAAGTTGTTAATTTTTTAGTTACTCACGCCAAAAATCTGGGATTTGGTTGTCATCGACTAAGGCAACCTCCCATGGAAGCTCAACAATGGCTATGGAAGGTCAAGAATAGCTCAAAATGGAAGCTTACATTTGCTACTCTGTTTTTCAGCAAAAACCCAATTTAAGTTTCAAAAAACTAAGCCTTGTATTGTAAAAGACAACAATAAAAGAGAAGAAGAAGAAGAAGAAGAAGAGAAACAGAACATAATCAACCAAAGAACTCAGCCTTTAGTCACCAGACTCAGCAAAAGGATATATTGATACATGAAAACACAGAGCTTGGTTGGATGACAATGTCTGCTTCGGCATCTACAAAACATTATAATAAGGATGAGGATGATGATATGCCCTTAATTTTTAGAAGGGGGAGTAACTCAATTCCTAGGCAAATTCAACCAAACCTAGAAGTGCAGAAACCGTTATTGTCCTCTCAAAACTCCAATGGTCAAAGCTTGAATGCGCAGAAGGGCAAAAGCACTCTTCCATCTTCAAAGGTATTATCATCTGTGAAATCTCCAATTGGGAGCCCTAAAGCTTCAACTTCTTCTGCCAAGGCATCTCCATTGAGGTCACCGGTGGCAAATTCAAAAGGGTCATCAAAACAGAATGCATCTGATGATGTGAAGGAGGAGATCAATTCTGTTAACTGAACCAAATACCGATGACGATGATTCTGAGGATGATTTACCACTGAGTGCGAGAAAAAAAAGGCAAACTCCTTCTCTAATACACGAAAGAACGCATAAGAAGAAGCAGCACTGCGCAAATCAGCATCGTCATCTTCACCGCTGTAATCATGGCAGTTGATGGCGGAGTTGCTCGGAGCAGCACCATCACTGGCAGTACCATTCTCCAAAACGTTTTGATGATTCCTCTCTTCAAGAAACCTCCTCGCTATCCATACCCTGCTGAATGATTATTTAAAATCCTTGCCCCTTTGATATTGTAATATATGCATTTTCTATATTATATGGAATTATCATGCTTTTATATGGATCGTGTCTCATTGATCAGTACTCTCCAATTAACGCCACCACCACCAGCAGCTGTTATTCTGAAGTACAGCTATTTACTCTCTCTTGTTTTGATGCTGTGGGTAGTATGATTGCATGTTACATTAAAGCAAGATGCTGGCACTAGGGTGCAATAATCTGTGGGTTTTGCAGAATTAAGTTGGTACATGAAGTAGGCTAAAAAGATGACAGGATATTGGCATGTATGATGAGGTCTCCGCTTCCTTCGCATTGCTCCTTCTCTGTTTTCTTCGCTTTCTGTTCGATTTCCTGGTTTAGTTTTTAGCTGTTAATGATGCATTTATTCATGTTTTTGCCTAATGGAATTTAATGGTGAATGTGCTGTGTGTATATGCGAGATAAATTTTGTGAATTTCAATTGGTAATTGGCAATTGGCCAGTTGAATGATCTCTAGGCTTATGATACAGAGGAGAAAAAATGGGTCAAACACCTTTTCATGAATTCGAAGATCAATAGAAAGAGAGAGAGACAGAGGGGCGAAAGGGCAAAGGATGGGCTGTGCTGTCAAGAGTTCAGGTGGGGTGAAGGTTATTTACAGCCACGTAAGCATTTATGAACGGTGTTAACACCGTTTATTTATACAGGGCTTAAAAAACAGCAAAACATAAATTTTGTGTTTAAATGATCTAAAAAATATATAAAAGGCTTATGTACTCTTCGGCCTAAACATTAGGGGTGTAAATGTACCTTTTCCCGTTTTAGTTTTAATTAAGGTACTAATCTTTTTATGGTTTAATGTACTACACAGATTAGTCCACTATAAATACATACAAACTGTACTATCAAAATCCACAGCACAACACAACAGCCAACCTATCCTTCTATATTAGTGGAATCCAAAATATCTCCAAAATCCAAATATAGCAGTATACTTGAGTCTCTTCTTGCCACCATAACATATCGCCCAAAACCAAGAAAAAATTACTCACAAATTTCATACCCATAAGGCGGTAGGGATGGATCATGGTCATGACATGCCAGGAATGGGAAGCATGGCTCCGCCATCATCATCCCTGAACAACACCAATTCAACAGGAGGGATGATGATGCACCACCATAAGATGATGATGCACATGACATTTTTCTGGGGTAAAAATGCTGAAATTTTGTTTTCTGGGTGGCCAGGAACTAGAACAGGGATGTATGTTTTAGCTTTGGTCGTTGTTTTTGTTCTTGCTTTTCTTGTTGAGTGGTTATCTCATTGTCAATTGATTAAGCCTGAGACCTCACATGTTGCTGCTGGTTTAATTCAGAGTTTACTGCACACCTTGAGGGTTGGTTTGGCCTATTTGGTTATGTTGGCTATTATGTCATTTAATGGTGGTATTTTCTTGGTGGCTGTGGCTGGTCATTCTCTTGGATTCTTGTTATTCGGTAGTAGGGTTTTCAAGAAAACCCTTCCTCCTGCTAAAACATCTGATCTTCCTCCAATGACTTGTTGAATTCAACCGTTATAGAAGGGGAAATTGGGGCCTTTGGTTCTTGGGGGTTTTTAATTTTGTTGTCGCAGATTCTCTAAATTAAAATTATGTTTCTTTTTCTTTTTGAAGAATAATTACAAATTTGAAGGAGTGTGTTTCGTTAGGAGAGATTGAAAAATTTTAATTTTTTGTTTAGAAAATTGTACTTTTATTATTTTTAATCGATTTAAATGTCTATATCTTGTCATTTTTACTATTAATCAGGACGTAATTATGTATTTATTGCTTAATAAAATTTGTAATTTATTGTTTAAATTTTGTATTTATGTAAAAAAATCAATTAATTAGTTGGCAAAATTTGTGTGGTATTAACAGGTTTCAACCGTCTGTTTTGCGCGTGTGGTTGTGAAGGGGTAGTAAATGAGGTGATAGATAATGGGCATTGAAGTTTCTACGGTCAAGAAATTAATTAGCACTCCTCCGCCCCAATCCAAAAGTTGGGTTTCCATAGAAAATAATGGCGCAAGTGGCTAATGAAAATGAGTGTTCAATTTACATGAACAATATAAATTGTCTAGAAATTGTCAACCACTTGAATAGATACATGACATTAATTCATAAAAAATCTGATAAATATTTATTTTACAATTTAAATATTCACTCTAAAATTTAATATATCAAATCATTAAAAATCTCAATTTTTATTTTAAAAATAAAATATTTACCATATTTATTTAGTATTATTTTTAACTAAAATATTATATTATATATATCTCAATACTACTTAAATTTTAAAAATATATTTTTTATATACTATATATTTTTCTATTTTAAATCATTCAAATATTTATTTCAAACCATTAAAAATTATTTTAAAAAAATTAAGAAAATAATAATTATTTAATATTATTATTCAAATAAAAATAAGAGGAATTTTTAAAAACTAGCTGATTTGAGCAGCCTTATATCTTTTATGGCCCGGTCTGATCCATTTTCTCAGAATTGTATTTCGAGTTTTCTTTTTAAGCCCAGCATTTTTTTTTTTTTTCATTTTTTGTCTTCTTCCTTAAGTGGTTTCTGTTAGCTTTTTTTTTTTCGATTTTTATTTAACTTGTATGTGGCGGTTACTTTGATTTTCTAGGGATTTAAGGTGTGTCATGTCTTCTCATTCTTCATCTTTTCAATTTTTTGTCGCTTTATTTTTTAAACTAATTTTCCAGTTCATTTGAGTTTAAGTTTTTAGTAATTGCAAAAGACAGCAATGATGTTGTTGGTAGAAGATTTTATCCTCGTTTAAGTGCCAGTGTTAGAAAATCTTCTCCTTCATCAGTGAAGAAGAAGGAAATGAATTCTCCTTCGCCTGTAATGAAGAAGCGTGAGACTGTTTCTAAGAAGAGGAAGTATGACAATGAATTGAAGAAGAATGACTCTGTTTCTAAGAAAAAAAAGTTATCCTTGAGTGAAATATCTCCTAAGAAATTTGAAAGTTTGTTTAACATATGTTTGTTTTTCTTTTAATTTTTTTAATCTATTTTTTTGCTGTTTATTTTTGCTTTTTATTGTTGTTTCTTGTTGTTGTATCTATTGTTTTAGCTTTGTTGTTTTGTTGCTTTTTTTGAGTTTTTAATGTAAATTTTATTATTTATTTCAAGAATATGAGTTTTTCATTAAACCTTAAGAACATTTTAAGAGTAGGGTTTCGAGTTTTATGAATGAGAATGTCATTTCAAAGATTAAGGAGAAATTGACTAAAACTCAGTTGGTTTTGTTTAAGAAAACAAGTTTTGGTTATTTTTTGGACATGAAGGATTTGAAATTAGAGGTTCAGCTTGCTCACTGCTTACTGTTAAAGGAAGTAAGTCAATTTAAGGGTGATGAAAT
Source organism: Mallotus nudiflorus (assembly GCA_947683625.1). NCBI lineage: Eukaryota > Viridiplantae > Streptophyta > Magnoliopsida > Malpighiales > Euphorbiaceae > Mallotus > Mallotus nudiflorus. The sequence continues at coordinate 11,073,823 of CANTUR010000009.1, forward strand.
TTGGTTTAATATATTTTTGGTTTTCGATTAAAGTTTTTTGTTGGTGAATTTGCTCTTGCTACTAGCTTGAAATTTAGTGATGATTTTTATAGAAAAAAAATTATGAATTTTGTGAAGAACCATTTGATTGATAAGCATTTTAATGGTTCTTCAAAAGTGAAAAGGAACAACATTGAAGAATGTTTTCTTTCTACACAGTTTGATTGTGATGAGAATGCTCTAAAGTAGGTTGTTCTTTATTTTCTTAGTTTGTTTTTGTTTTATGGTCCTAAGGAGAAGTTTGTTAATAAAGACCTTTTTTGTTGTTGTGGATGTTGGTTTGTATAATTAGTATCCTTAAGGAAAATATGCTTTTAGTTTCACTTTGGAATCTTTGAAGGGTAGGTTTATGGGGTTTAAGAAGAAATCTGACCATTATTTTTTTTTACTATCTTTTTGGCTTTTCATTTGCCTTGCAAGTTTGGTTTTAAGAGTGTTGTGGTTATTCTGATGGTGTGTTTATTGTTCATGAGGGTTCTTCAATTCCTCATTTGTTGAATTAGAGAGATTCTATTGTGTTGAAATTCAAAAAGTTGAATTTACAGGTTATGAACTTATCTTCTTTTCAGGTAATTGGTTTCTTTCTCATTTTTTCAGGTCTTGTTGTTTTTTGTTGCTTATTTTTTTATTTATTGTTTTTATAGTTGAAATTGAAGAATATGCTTCCTACTGATGTTGAAGATGAGGTCTTGAATGGTTTTTTTGAGAAATCAAAAGTTAAAAAATTGAACATATATGTTGTTCATGATGAAAATTTGGACAGTGGAGATGATTTTGAATCAACTGCTCGGCAAAAATCTAAAAAAGTGAAATCTAGTAATCATAAAGAGCCGGCAAGCGTTGGTTATGCTGTTGGTGATCTATTTTGATAAAGAAAATTAATGATTTAGATAAGAGGTTGAATGAAGAAATTTCATTTTTGAGTAGTTTTGTTCATGAGGGATTTTCTATTTTAGAAGGGAAGTTGGACAAAATTCTTAAACGAAAATTTTCTTCTATTTTTTCAAATATTGATAAGAAGGATGGTGTTAGTTGTGATAATAAAAATGATAAAGATGGTGTGAGTGAGAGAGATTATATTTTTTATGTTTTTTTGGATGCTGTTGAGAGGAATGAATCTGTTGAAGTTAAAAATAATGTTGATGAACACAATAGGAGAAATAATGAATAAGAAGATAAGAGAAATGAAAATGAGAAGGAAAATGAAGGAGAGTTGAAAAAAAATGTTGAAGAGCAAGAGTTAAACAAAAATGTTGAAGAGTATAAGAAAAAAAATGTTTCAGATGTTGTGGAATTTGATTCCTTTTCTTCTAATACTAATGAAGATTTTTTAGAGATGATAGATGTTATTATGAAGAATTTCAGACATAGAAGGGTAAGTTTGTTGTTGTTGCTTTTTATTTCTTATTGTTTCTTTTTGTTGCTTTTTGTTTCCTTTATTTCTTATTGTTGTTTCTTGTATTTTATGTTTTTAATTGTGTTTTTTTTTCGGAAGCTAGAGTTGAACCTATTAATTTATCTATTGATTCATCTAATAATCCATTGAGAGTTTTAGTTCTATATGTTGAACCTAGATATGTTCAACCTATATCAATGGTTTTTCCCCCTTAAAGTTTGAAAGTTTCAAAGAGGCTTGTTAAGCCGAGTGTGCAAGTTAAGTCTCCATTTGTTAAAGAGTTCAATTTAGGAACAAGCTCAAAGGAAGTTGCTAAGTCTTGTTATGCTCCTTGGCGTTTTAATGATTTCGTTGATAGTCCTCTTGATTTTAAAGAGATTTCTACTTTTAACAATTAGATTGAGTAAGGACTTTATAAGTGCAAAAAGTAACAAAAATTCAAATTAATTCAAAAAAATATATTTGAGAAGCTTGAGCTACAACAAACAACATTGTGAAGCAAGTTTGTAAGAATCAAACTTTATCAAGCTAAAAAAATTAAAAATCCTAAATCACATAAACTAAAAATTGAAGATATCTAAAAATCTAGAGGATTTGAGCTCAAACGAAGCTAAAAAATGGACTTACCAGAGGAAAAGCTTCCAAACGAGTATAATCTGATGAGCTGAGGTGGCCGAAATCCTCACCAGCGTCACAAAGCTCAGCTCTCGGCACCTCTGAGTTCCCGGTGATCCAGTGGCGACAGGTGGTGGCTGGCAATGTCAGATGGCAGTTGGGGGGGTCTAGGGTCGATGGCTGTTGCCGGTGGCAATTGAGACAGTTCGATGATTATTGGCAGAGAGTGATGGTGGAAGAAGAAGAAAAAAAAAAGAAAAAGAAAAAGAAGAAAAAAGAAAGAGAGGGAGAAGAGTTGACTTAGTCCGATTTTTTACCTTTTCATATATATATATAATGAAATTACTAAAATGCCCTCCATCAAATTTATTAATAGTAATAATAATAATAATAATAATAATAATAATAATAACAACAACAACAACAATAACAATAATGTTAACAAAAGTAATACTAATAATAATAATATAAATATAAATAATAATATTAATCTTACGTAAAAATAACTTATTTTACGTAAACAAATCTCTTAAAATAATTACATAAATAATATTAGTAATTAACAATAATAATATACAATTAAAATTTAAAATTATTAATATTGCATATTCCGAAATAATATTATTTTATTTAAAATACTGGGTCTTTACATATATACAAATATCATAGGCTGCTTCAGGGTATATTTCTTGGACTACTTTTTCTATACTTTCATGTTTGTCTTAAATTATAGTCATTCCTTCTTTACAATCAAAAGCTTGTCTGCTTTTTCTAAAGAACCATTCCTAAGATTCATCATTTTCAGGGTTAATAATAAAGAAAGCAAAATGAAAGATTTTACCATTAGCATCTTGTGTTGTTGTTGAAAGCAGCATGTCGTTATATGTTCTTATTAGAAATGTGCCATTAACTATTACAATTGGCCTACAGTATTTCCATCCTTTTATTGATGCAGCAAGTGCCATAAAAAACATAGAGGAATGAGTAGTCTTCTTTAGTATCAAGGTCAACAATTGATTATGGATTTATTGTCTTCAACATATATAGGAAACTTAGTAAAAGTACATAAGATTCATCTGGTTTACCTCTTAGCAATTAAAGTGTTTTTTGTTTTGAGATGCATGATTTTAAATAGTTTATATTGATGTCATACTCTTCTTCCATGTCTCTTATTATATCTGGTAGTGAGTATATGGTTTTGACACTCTTATATTTTGATTTTATACAATTAGCCATCAACGTTGTTATTGTTGTTTATCTTTGGTCTCCTAATTTGATGTCCATACTACAAGTATATATGTTGTTGAACTTTTTGACAATAAATTTGTCTATTTTACCTTTTTTTTGAAGCTCTTATCATCCAACTGCATTTTTCATCCAAGTATTTTGCAATAAAAGTCATAGTGTTTATCTTAATTGTTCTGTATTGAAAATGGTTCTTGATAGCACTAAATCTTGATACTTTTTATAATACTTCTTTGTTGTTTTATATAACACCTTCTTCAAGTTCTATTGTTGTTTTGTTGCAAATTGTTGATGTTTCTTCATTGCCATCTTCTAGTATAAGCCTTTTGTCATTATTTTTGCATAATCTAGGAAATCTGAATTTTGGGTATTTGTTTTTGTGTTTTTTGAGCTGTGTTCAGAAAGGGATACTAGATTTATTTGAGTTCTTAGTTGTTGTTGAAGCTTGTTTCTATAAATTTCATCTTATCTATAGTAATGCAAAGAGGGAATTTGGTAAGATCAGACTCTTTCTTCTTTAGTTGCAAATAGAAGAAGAGAGTTGCATTGTCTTTTATTTTTAAAGGTGGATAATTTTCTTTGACTTTGTATTGTATGATCATTTGTTGAAAATCTTTTTCAATTCAAAGCTGTTTTGATAGTATTTTCAGCATTTCATCAAATCTGCAGTTTGATTGTATGGTAATTCCTATCACATCAAAATCAACATAATCCATTGATTTATTCCAGTTCCCATTGTGATGAATGAAAACAAGACTGACTTGCATTATGCTTGCAATTAAAAAATCAAAGAAATTGGTTAGTCATTTATATGTTTAAGACATTGTTACTTTTTGTTGCTTTTTTCTCATGTTTTCAGGTTTTGTTGTTTCTTGTTTTTTTTTTTAAGAAATTGATGACGAATGTTATTTTAATTGTTTATAACAATTGAAAGTACATTTATATTGTTTAAATTAAGTTAAAAAGTGATTTAAGAAAAATAGAAAACCATATCCATGAGCTACATACCTATTTTTAAATGATTTCCGCTTTTGATCTTCAATGTTGTTTGAATGTTGATCTCTCTGATTTGTTGAACAAATTTGTTGTAGATCTGGTTTTCTAGATTGAGAAAGCCAAGAGGAAAAAAGCAAAAATAATCAAAATCGAATTGGAGATGACTAGTACATAAAAACAAGAGGAAAGAAACAATAAAAAATGAATTGAGAAACAAAATGTAGGTTTAATGTGGTCACAATTTTATGATATGATAGATTGGAGAATAAGTTGATCGATTGGAGAAGGAGTTGATTGATTGGAGAAGAAGCTGATCAATTTGTTGAGCAGAGTTCTTTTTTTTTTTTTTAGAAATCATCATTGAATCGGTGTTTATTTAGGAATGTTTGTCTTTTAGCCTAAAAATGTAAGCTTATGTCTAGATCTGAAAAAAAAAATTCCTCAAAGCTACTTTTGATAAGATTTTGGATCAACTTGTTTTTTTATATTATTTTTTATTTTAATCTATTTATGAAAAAATTCCTAAAATAATAGCCCCTATCAAGATCAAAAAAAAAAAAAACTCTTTATTTCTATAAAAAATAATGTATTTTATTTTTAATTGAAACATTCTATTTTATTCAAATAAAAACACTTTTCTGTTTTTAACCTAAAAAAAATGTAATTTTTTACCTATTTTTTATATTTATTTTATTTTATTCAATAATTATTATTAATATACATATTAAAAATAATATGTATTTTTAAAAAATAATAAATGCTAAGTTTTATATTTGATTAATTTATAGTTTTTAATTTATTATAATTATTTAATTATTTATTTAAACTATATATATTATTTGCAATTTATGCAATAAGCATATTCACGACTAATTCAAATATAATCTTCTCCACGTCTTTGATTTCTAGAGCCATCCATGTAATGAGACATATATGTAATTTTAATAAAAAAAAAATTATATTATGCAAAAATGTAAATATCGTTATATATGTAATTTAAAAAAAAATTATTTTTTAATGTTGATGTGATGAATATCACTAGCAGTGATGTTCACTAGTGACATCTAAATTATCTTACAAGTCCTGCCGGCCTACCTACGCTATCAGTTAAACTTTCACTAAATTGAAGATTACAACTACCAAACTTAAATGCCAGTTAATTTTAAAATAAAGTTAGGGAACGACAGGTAGAATGTTCACACAAAAAAAAAAAAAAATCAATTAAACGAAAATTAATCAAATTAACCGAAAAATTAAAATGAAATTCTATATGCATTGAATATCAACCAGTGAAAAAAAAAAAAAACTAAAGCTACTTTGTTCTTAGATATTTAATGCATTTTTCTTGAAACAACATTCCAGATATGGAAGATTTGCTGTTGTTTTTTTGGATTCTTACATGGAAAATATTATAACAATTTCTTTATTTTATTAACTAATTTCATTCCATGCTATGATTAATTCAGATGTAGCCACTGTATTATTGAAAATATTAAATTCTTATGACTACAAGCTAAGAAATATTTTTAACTATATCTCTGATAGAAAGCAAAAATCATGCTGTGCAAGAGAGAGTCTTAGCATTGTCGTGCATGACTTGGCCCTTTTCTTTCTTATATATATACATATAAATAAAGAATTATTTAGGAATATGCTGAAACATCTTGATTACTATGTGCAAGCTTCAAGAATGGCTCTAACATAGGGCAATGGAGCACTTGTCCCCCATTAAAAATTTGATAATTATTTATAGTTTATACATTTAATTATATAATTTTAACTTGATTTGTAAATTTGTTAGTGAATTTATAATTTATTCAGATTTTTATGATTAATTCAGTAACTATTTTAATGTGATTATATATATAAAATATTATTTAAATGAAAATAAATATTTATCAATTGATTCCAATAATTATTTACTACATAAAAAGTTTTTAATGCAAGTTTATATTTGTATAATTCTGCTAAAAAAATTGCTGCAAGTATTGTAGGAGGTTTGAACTTCTTCAGGTAAAAACCACTGAAATACACTCTCTAGTACAAAATACAAATTGAAATCCAATCAAAAGATGGACATTGAAACGTATACAGTAGAAGTCGAACTGCCATTTCTGTCACTCATTTCTTGCCACGGATAATTAAACCACTTCAATAATGACATGACAGCTCTTTCAAATATTATAAATACAATAAAAAATGATATTAATCTTTTTGAAATTATGATTAATTTATATTTTAAAATTTTTTTGTTTTAAAAGTAAATATTAATCTTTTTACAGTTTCAAAATTGAACATTTAAAAATTTTTATTGACTTTTTTTTTATAAAAAATAATTATTATATCATTGTCTTCTATAAAAATAAATGACATTAATTTCTCTAAAATTAGACGTAATTGACATTTCAAACCTTTTATTTTAAAATCGAATATTAACTTTTATATAATTTTAAAATCTAACATTTAAGAACTTTATTGATTTTTTTTACAAAAATTATATCTTTGTTTTAACATATGTCTTCTCTAATCCCATTACATATAATTCATAACATTTACCCCAAAATTTATGTTTGAATAATAATGATAATTGATAAAATTACTTTTAAAATATACATTTATAATTTTTTTAAAAAAAATTAGTTTATAAAAATCATTTATTAATATTTTTTAAATTTTTTTTAAAAAAGTTAAAAATAATTTTTATGGATCTAAAAATTTTACAATCAATACATATACATTTAATAAAAAAAATAAAAACTTTCTATACAAAAAAAATTATTTTAAAAATTAAAAGTTAAAAAATTTTTAGGTTTACAAAAATTAAAAGGAATTAATAATTAATAATTTTTAGATCTATAAATAAAATTTTAACTTTTTTAAATTTTTTTAAAAAATATAAAAATTAGAGAAAGGTAAATGCTAGGGTTTTATGTAATAAGGTTAGAGAAAACATACTATGAATTATATGTAATGGGATTAGAGAAGACATATGTTAAAACATGGTATAATGGTCATTTTTTATAAAAAAAGTCAATAAGAGTCTTTAAGTGTTTAATTTTGAAATTATATGTAGGTTAATAAGAGGTTTTAAAATGTTAATTAGGTCTAATTTTAAAGAGTTTAATGTCATTTACTCTTATAGAAGACAAAAGTATAATGATAATTTTTTGCAAAAAAGTCAACAAAAGTCTATAAGTGTTCGATTTTGAAACAATAAGGAGATTAATATTCGATTTTGAAATAGGAGATTTTAAAATATAAATTAGGTCTAATATCAGAAAGATTAATGTCATTTTCTCTAAATACAATCTATTCAATTATAGTGCCAAATCAATATATATTTAAAATTGTTAGGAAAAATTACACCCAACACTTAAATTTGACTATATTTTTTCATTTACACTTCTTTTTTTTTTTTCTTCTTCACACTTAACTCTCCATTTTTCATGTTTATATTTTTTTTTTATCTTTTTCTGGTTTATTATTATTATTATTATTATTATTATTATTATTATTCCATAATTATTTTATTTTTGATATTATTCTATTTTCATAAAAGTTATATTACAAAATTAAGAAGATAAAATTAATATTATTTTTATATATTTTTTTTTTGTTTTAATTGGTTTATTTTTAGTTTTTTTTTTATATTTTTTATTATTTTTGTTGTTTTAGTGGGTTCATTTTCAGTTTTACAAGATATTTTTTTGGTTGTTTTTTTGGTTGTTTTTCTTGTTATTTTTCAGATTTTTAGTTGTTTTTCTGCTTTTTGTTGTTTTGGTTGGTTCATTTTCAATTTTATGAATTTTTTTTTTCCAATTGTTTATATGATTGTTGTTCTGGTTATTTTTAGCTGTTTAGTTGGTTCATTTTCAGATTTATGAGGTTGTTTTCTGGTTATTTTTTGTTGTTTTAGTTGGTTCATTTTTTATTTTATGAGGTTATTTTTTTTAGTTCATTTACACTTTTTGCTTTTTTTTTTTCCCTCTTCACGCTTAACTTTCCATTTTTCATGTTTACATTTTTATCCTTTTCTTTTCATTTTTATGGTTTATTATTATTATTATTATTATTATTATTATTATTATTATTATTATTTCATAACTATTTTATTTTTGATATTATTCTATTTTCATAGAAGTCAGATTGCAAAATTAACGAGACAAAATTAATATTATTTTTATATTTTTATATTTTCAGTTTTAAGAGATTGTTTTTTCTAATTTTTTATTTTTTATTATTTTTAATTGTTTTAATCGGTTTATTTTCAGTTTTATGAGATATTGTTCTAGTTGTTTTTCTTGTTATTTTTCAGATTTTTGGCTGTTTTTCTGTTTTTTGTAATTTTGGTTGGTTCATATTCAATTTTATGATGTTGTTTTTTTCCAGCTATTTATGTGGTTGTTTTTATAGTTGTTTTAGTTGGTTTATTTTCAGATTTATGAGGTTTATTTTTCTGGTTGTTTTTTGTTGTTTTAGTTGGTTCATTTTTAGTTTTATAAGGTTATTTCTTTGGTTGAAAAAATTGGTTGAATGATAATAATGTCCAAATGTCTTCAATTTACTCTCTACAAAAGTTTTTTTTTTCTTTTTTGCATATAGAAAGAAGGCAAATATTTTTAAAATAATAAAAAAAACTTGTAATTCCTAGTTGACAGTCAAGAAAATATAATAATATATAGATATGTGCATACTTCACTTTATTGTACTGATGAGTTTGAAGAAGTAAAGTTATCAAGGTAATACAATTTAAAAAATCAAGAAAACGAAAAATTTGTAGATAAAGGAAAAAAAAGGAAAGAGAATAAAAGCAAAGAAAAAAAAAAGAAAAATAATGAAAAGAAGAAAAAAACAAAAAATTTGTAGATAAAAAAAAGAATAGAAAAGAAAAAAGAAAGAAGGATAAGCGAGACATATTTTTTAAAAAACTTTGACAATAGTATTTGTGTAAAAAAAAAGTTAACAATATTTTTGAAAATGTTTTCTATTTTTTAGTTATTTTTTAAAAGTCTCAAATTTTTAATACTAAAAATCATATATAGTAAATTAATATAACAATATATTAAAAAAAATAAAACTTTAGAATTTTTTTCTACTATTCCCAAAATATCTCACTGGAATGACATGGATTGGGCCTTACAAGTTTCTATCAAGAAAAACTTGGGTTAAGAGGCTTATTTGAAATAACATTTGATATGTAACAGCTTCCAATGAGAAAATAGCAATTGCATATGATAATTTATTTATTTTTTATTTTTTTTCTCTCTATTATGATGATGACAATGAAATATGAGGCAAAAAGCATGAAATATAGGGTGAGATAAAACTTGCAGGTCTAAAGTCTATATGTTTTTTTCTTTTTGCTATTTACAATAATTCCGGATTTAATACGTTTGATTTAAATAAAATTTTGTTAAATATATTTATACATTTAATTTTTAAATTTTTAAAAGTATTTATAAGTAATTAAATTATAATAAAATATAATATTTTTTAAATGAAGTTTACAATTTTAAGTTTATATTTTCTTTATAACGCTAAAATATTTTTTTTATCATTTTTATTTTTTAAAATATTCAAAACGTTGATATTTCTTGAATAGATAGTTACATATATCTCAAAATTTAAGTTACATAAAAATTCGAATTCAAACTTTTACTTGAAAAAAATTCAAGTTACTAGTCACATGTACTAATAGATGATGGTCTCTATTCTTCATTTCAACTTATCTATTTAAAAGGGCATTTTTCACCGAATAAAATATTAGTTTAAATTTTAAATTTATATCAAATATAACATAATGCTCTCTACGGTTACTTTAAATTTTAAAAAGTAAATTTTACTTTTTTAATAACCTCCATTAGAACATAAAAAATATGTTCATCAAATGGTGATAAAAAAAATACAATTAAAATGATAAAAAAAATACAATTAAAATGATAAAAAAAAATAAAATTACTGTAGAATCTCCAGTACAACATAATAAAACATAAAATTTATTTGAAATAAATTTTATAAAATAATTATTCGAATACAATACATAAATTGATGAGAAGTTATCTGAAAATAAATTTTATATAACACTTATTTAAAAATGAAATGGTTTTTTGTTAATAAAATTGTACCAGAAACACTAGGATAAATACAAATTATTCATGTTCTCGTGTTTGTCCGTCCTCAGTCGAAATACACCAAGCTAAAATGAAAAAGCATTCAGCTTGTCAATCTACAAAAAGGGTCCATCTAAATCAATTCATTGGAATTATATGGAAATTGATTCTTTCAACCACTTGCCTATATGCCAACAAAGAAAAGAAGAACCCAAAATTGTTGAGCTTTCCCAGCAGCTACGCCAAAGAACAGAAGCTTATAGTAATCAGCATGTTGCAGGCTTCCAGCTTCCAAGTAAAAGACATAGTCCACCATGAAGTTTCCTGACAGGAATATTTGCATAAAGTGTTTAGTAGTTTCATTGGCACATGGGTATCTATCCATCTTTCACCTTCATGTAAGGCACCATCAGTTTTGTTAGAATCTTTCTCAATTCTAAAGCCCCGTGTAGGAGAAACTCACATGGAAGCTAGTACTGCCAAAACTATTGGTCCCTACTTAGAATTTATGCATTGTTTCATGGTGGGTCTATAATGCTTAGCCGTGCGAGAACTGCCAAGCAATGACTTGGTGTTATAACTTCCATGATGTTATATGCTAGAGGCCTATAACTTGTTCCACGGAGTCTTCTAATTAGTTACATCAAATCCAACGTAAATCACAATCAAATGTACGAGTAAACGTAAGCAACTTCCCTCACTTGACATTGCTTCGTATATGTTGCGCATAACATGTCTATACATAGACTATAATTGCATTAATATATTATTTATGTGTTATATTTTATTGTTAAATTAAAAACACCGAGTATGTGTTCTACATTTAACAAAATGAGTGAAATACTCTGAATATAGATAAGAACAAATTTACATATGGTACATATGTCATATTTTTTATTGTTTAAATGTAAAATATTGAGTGTATATATATATATATATTTATTTATTTTGAATAAATGTATTATATATTTATGAGTGAAGTAAAATATGTAGATAAGAATATAATGATTATGATAATAAAAAAAAAGAATATTATGATGGATTGTTGTCCATAATAAATCAGGTTCTGTTAAGAGTTGCAAACAAAACCCTTTGAGAATATTTAATTCTTTAGGCCTAATATAGCTCGGATAGCCTTTGTTTCTCCAACTAATATTAAATGCAACACCAATCAAATTCAAATCGGAAGCTGGCTTGATCATAAGGTATAGCTTTTTTTTTTTTTTAGTATTTAGAGTTAATTCAACTTTAATTAATTTTGTTAAATTTGGATAGAATTATAAAAATCTTTTAATAATTTATTTAATATAATTATATATATTAATATAAAAATTTAAAATCTAATTTAAATGGAAAAAATTTCTTACAACTGATTCTCATTCCAATAATTCTTAGTTAAGCTATAGCTATTATTAATCACAAAATTAAAGTCCTCCTAGGCTAGATTATTGAAAATATGCTTCTTTCCACGTGAAAAATCTTTTGGATCATCTATCTTATACCATATATTTATTACACTTTATTAAAGTTATTAATTACATATTTACTATAGTCTAGAACAATTAAAAATTAACTTATGATACCATCTAATCAGTAAAAGCATTAAAGCTAATTTAACCACCTTTTAGCAAATTTAATCATCATTATTGGTAGCTCTTGATTGCATACTTCATGATTATAATATTTTAAATTGCAAAATGAAACAAATTTTTGTCAATAGCAAAACTTATGTCTTCTTCCCTAAAATAAATTAGCAGTCATAATAATTTGATGCTAAAGAGTTCATCTTCTATTGATTTTTTTATTGAATTAATAAGGAGATTATATATATAATATGAATATTAATATATTGCATTACAGTTAATAACATTTCCCTTTATAAGGTTAAAATTAATTTTATAAATCAATAATGATATAATTTAAATTCTATATTTTATAATACTTTCACAAAAGGTGATCATTTAATTATTTTATTACCAACTGTTGATTTTTTTACTGGTGCAATATATATATATCAGAAACTTAACATTTTATTACTATTTTTTTTTTCGGATGTTAATCAACGGTAATTTGTTCTGGATGATCTTAATTTTACTTTTATGTATTATTAATTTTTTTAGTATTAGCAGAATTATTTTGCAATTAAGATCATAATGAATTAAACAATTAAGAAAATTATGGACCTCAAACAGAAGAAAATTGAAACCTTGTTTAGTGAATTGCAGAACTTGGGACACAGAAACAAAGAACAAGCAGTCCATTTTGCTGACAGCTGAACTATTACAAGGATTATAATAAAACACATCCTCAGAACAGCACTAACACTAGCAGCTAAGCATTTATAGCCAGCCAGTAATCCAGAAGAAGGAACAGAACCGTTTCTGTCTCTTGATAAGACTATTTTTATTTTTTTCTACCTCCCCATCTAAAATCTAATATAATTCCTTTATAAATAAAACTGTATCAGATTTGTCCTGTTCTATGTAGTTTCCTTATAATTATTTTGACCAGTGGCTGTCCTTGTTTCACTTCCTTATTCTTTACTCTACTGCTGATGTTGTTCTTTAACAAAAACTTCCAACATGCCATTAGATCAGAATCTGAAAGAAATTAAGATTAGAAAGTGAGGATCAAGTCAATATGTCCATTCCTGAGGCAGAACCATTTCTTGGTTGTTGTTCATTGCCTGCATCGTCTTGGACTGGTTCTTTTTCTTGCTTTGCAGGTCACATCTCATATCCTCCATTATACCATCTACCCCGTGACAACAAAATGTAAGAAAATACTCAAATTAGAAAAGGGTCATTATTTGCGTAATAATTCGAATTACAAATATTTCTCTAATTTATTAGTAAAGTTTGATATTGTTATTTTATTATTAAAGATTTTAAAAATAAAATATTGAAAGAATTTTTAGACCTAGCGGTAATCAAATATAGAAGAAAATTAAAAAAAAAAACAGATTATTTTCACATAAAACATAAAATTTGATTTTTTTTTAAAGAACCCAATTCAAACACGTATTAGGCTAACATAAGTGATGAATAATTTTCTTGGCTTAGAAGAAAATTTCATTTGAATGTAAAAAAGGTGAAGTCATTTTCCTTTTGACATACTATATTATGCCATTTTTTTTAGTTCTTCGAGTGAATCACCAATTACAATTTGACTTGATGGTAATGAAATGAATTCATGATCTTAGGTCATAGGTTTAATTCATAGAAACGATGTTTTAAAATTATCCATATAGAGTTTATTCAATTCAATTACGAAATTAACCCTTTCTAAAGATCATATAAAAAGAAAATACAAATGGACGTAGGAGGAATTTGGCTAAAGAAAGAAAATGAAATCTTAGGATAATAAAAAAAGTACCATGTTGTTGGAATTGAACAGGGAAGCTTGCACCATTCGGTCTTGATTCAATTCCCATTTTGTCAAAGTGCAGTTTCAGGGCTTGAACTACTCGTGCTGGTATAAGAACAGTAGAACACCCTGCTCCAAAACAAAAGCCAAAAAAGCTCCATTATTTCACAATCAAAGGTCTTAATTATTATCAGTAGCTCTCAATCTGATTCTCTAAAATAAAATTTTGGATTCGACTTTTTTCTTTCTAATGCAACTAATCGGATTTAATTTGAATTAATTAAAATTTGTCAGGTATCATATTCAAAGCATAGTTATCTTTAAGAGGTATTAATTGTTATTAGTTAGTTTCTTTAGTTGGTTAGTAGCTGAAGGAAACTATTTTTCTTAAAGGCCCAGACAAGTGGACCATATAGAAGAAGATTCCAATTCCCATTTGTCAAATTTAAATTGGCCATTGACGAAAGCTGATGAAAATTAGCTGAGATTGTAAGGAATCTTTCACATTCAACCACGTTGGATTCCACAAAATCACCATCAAATGATCGAAAAATCTAAACCTAATCTATCAGAATATGTGACTAGAGACCAGCCTAAGCTACTCTAAAACCAAACATTTCAATAACCATAACAATAGAAACAATTACCAAAACAAAATGTAACAATAGAAATAAAATTAAATAAAGGTACCAAGTTTTTAATAATATTTAATATTTAAGCCAAAAAGATGATGACCCAGATTCGGAAAAAGAAAATTTCTTTAGAGATTTTTCTTTTTACCTGGTTTTTTGCGTGACTGACAAGTGTTATTTATTCCTTTAGGCAAGAACACTCCGGTCCCACATGACCCACTTCTGGAACCGGTTTCACCAAGGAAAAATGCTGTCATCTCTGAACCGGTTCTCTGTTTCTGTTGCAGATTAGCCCATGAACCTTGTTGTCCATTAACAAACCCACTACAAGTCCTCCCTTTGTTTTGATGAAATTGCTTAACCTGTTGTTTTTTAAGCTCAATTTGCTTATATTGATTGCCTTGTTTTCCCCAGTACAAGGACTCCTGCTGTTGCCTTATATTAATCTGCTCTTGTTTAAGCTTATATAGCTGGAAAAAAAAAAAAAACAACAACAACCAAGATCAGCAAATAAGTGAAGTCATCCAGTGCTCCACTTCAGTATACATGCATACAAAACCAAATGAAAGGTAATTACTTGAATAGCTCTTATTTGGTAATCAATTAGAGCTTGTCTGGACTGAAACTCGAGATTTGAGCTTTTTGGTTCTTTCATGGATAACGGTACTGAAGTGGGCTCAAAAGAAGAGGCTGCAAATCTTACTCCATTGTAACACACATGCTTCTCTTCATTTTTCTTCAAATTCTCAAACTTTCCCATCATAAGTACCTCTTCTTGGCTCCATGCCTGGAAAGAAAATAAAAAAAACAGAGAGAAATTTTAACTCCATGTCAGAACTTGAATATAGGCATAGGAACATAAAAGCAAAACACACATCAATCAAATAAAAGAGTGTAATAGCAATAGAAATAATTAGTATTGCCTTCTTTTCATGCCTATCCTCTTCATCTTGAAGCATGTAGTGAGCCATTTGACGAGTCAACTCAGCAATGTATTCGTCTTCTTGGTCACTATCTGACTCGGTAGAACCCAGTTCTGACTCAACTGGTGAGCTAAAATCAGACCCAAAATCAGAGGAATTACTAAAGCAGGAAGACCAGCTCTGGTTACTGGCTTGGTTGGTGTTCATTGACAGAATATTATTATTATTGTCGTTGCTGTTGCTGTTTTCATTGAAACACTGACAAGGAAGCAATAATGAATCTCTGTTGTGCAGGTCAACAGCCATCATGAATGAAACTGAGAGTTCTTTTGTTCAGCTCAGTAAGAGTCAAGGAAAGAGAATTAATGGTTGCTTATCATGTTAAAAACAGAGCATGCAAAAGAAGAAGGGAAAAAAACCATAAACATAAAAAATTAAAAATTAAAAAAAAGACAAGTGTTTTAAGATTTGTTGATGGTAGGTCTTTGCTCTTTATGGGGACTGAATGAGTCTAATGTAACTGCGCCGTTTCAGTTGGGCTTTTTATAGTCGTTAGATATTTTAGCTAATGCAAGACCCATCTGCCAATTTGTTGGATGTTTGTAAGATAGTGTCTGATTAGTCTAATACTCTATAATTAGCTTACAAGGCTATTCCTTGTACAGTTGTAGTTAGTCAGTTAATGGGCATTGTTAACGTTGGTCTTTGCAGTTCCACTACTACGATCCCATTAGGTTAAAATTTGGTTTTGACTACCTTGTTTTTTTTTTGCCTGTGTGGACTTGCAAGGCACAATTGTGATTATCTTTTGCCATGTTAAAGAAAAAAAAAATCTCAAATTATATCCTTGTTAATTTTTAAAATTATTTTTTATTTAATTAAGAAATATTTTTAATTGTATAATGTATCAGTTTTTATTATATAGTTTGTTAATATTTAAATTATTTGATTTTTTTCTAAATTATTAAATATCTATCGGATTATAACTAATCCGGTTCGATCCGGCCATAACTACAATAGACAGTAAAAAATTTTTAACAACTAATTTAACGTGGTTGCATACATTAGAATTCAAACATAAAATTTCATTTAAGTATAAATAATCTCTGCCAGTTAATTCAATTGTTACTGACATTATTTGATATTTTTATTAAATAAAAAATAAACTAGAATACTAATTAAGGAAAAGTTATAATTATTAGCACTTCACTAATATTTTGTTGGCTTTTTCATGCTTGTTTATTTCCATTAATAGAAAAAAATAAACTAGAACACTAGTTGAGAAAAAGTTAGAATTAGTGGTCCTTGTTCGACATTTTGTTAGCTTTTTTATGCTTGTTTATATTAGAGTAGGGAATTAGTCAACAAACATATTCTGATTTTGGATTAGGTGAGATCTGCGAGTGAAGTAGTATTTGTTAATATTTTAAGTTGGTTAGATGCATTAGGTGCAGAAATTTAGTGTTAGTTGGAGATGAATATTAAAAAGAATAATAACAAAAGGAGTTGTCTTTTGTTCTTGAAAAAACCAAGGAAAAAACCCACTTCAATTCATTTATTCATGTCCTAGATAGACAAAACTTTATTCCCTGTAAAGATTTACCCTTATTTGGCACAAACTGGGGATTGAGTGTTGAGTCTCAGAATATTATTGATCTCTGTATTAAGAAGTCATTATGTGACTAATTTATTTTCTTTTTTTTTAAAAAAAATTTTGGTATCTAAAATTCATTAATTAATTTAGTTTAATACAGATAAAACCATTAAAATAATAAAAGTTGCACAATAATTAATTTAATAGCTTCATATCTTAAATTCAAAATATTATTTAAGAAAAATAGTCTATAGCAATTGATTTAGTGGTTGTTAATTGTCATTTTTCCTAAAATCATCATATCATATTTTTACAACACATGCAATATAGAATTAAATTTTATTTACATGTTTTATAAAAAACTTATCATGATCAAAATTTAAATACGAAAAGACAAAATTTAATGAAGCCCTTAAAGTGCTGAGACAATTGTTTGGGCTATTGTTATGCTAATTAAGTTTATAGGGAAGCCAAGATAGAAGGTGTGGAAGATGCAACAAAATGTTTAGGTAATGACAGAAAGGCAAGTGCCATGCTTTCATCTTTTGAAAAGCGTAAGGGGCCGGCCAGCATTAGACCTTTTATGGAGTTCTGAATATTGCCTCAGTTGTGTCGCCATACCATCCAACTCTTTATAAAGCATGCATGTGAGCTATGAGGTGTGCGTTGTGACATTCCATTTTGATATGATGCATCTAGTTGATATGTCTGTTCAAGAAAAATCTAATGGATATATATGTGATCTTTTTGGATCTGATTTTTTTTAATCATATATATGTGCAAATATATATATATATATATATATATATATATATATATATATATATATATATATATAAATAATTTAAAACATAATTATATAGTCATTCCTTTGTAGTTTAATGGTTTAGGATATTGTAAGGTGAGATTATAAGTTCAATTTCTCATTTTTTCTAATCTTTTAGTTGTTTAAAAAAAATTATAATTATATGATGTGTTGAATAATTGTAAATGGGTTTAATATACTATAATGGAAGGTTTATTCTACATATATTTTCAGGCCTTAAAAATTAAATTAAGTAAATAAACCTAGCAGTAATATCACAAAAATGAATTATAGAATAAGATTGAAATCTATGTGTGTATATATAAATACTAAAGTTTATAGCATTAAATTAGATTTATGACATTCAAAATTTTTTATAAGAATATAGGATTAAAATTAAAAAGAAATTGATGTCTATTTTTAAGAAAACTACTGAAATAAAATTAAAAAGACCTGGACTCTTATTTTTTAAAAAAATTACTTAATTAATTTATAATTTTTATTTTATTAAAACTACTTAATTATTTATATTTTTAAATAATTAAATTAATATATATCAGTTATAATTTGTATATCACATGGATTCATAATTAATATATATTTTTTCTTATTAATATCCTTTTTATTAGCTTTTTAATAAATCAATTTTTTATAATAAAAAAAAAGTTGTTCACGTTTACATTTTGAAGCAGGCGTATGCACTTCAACTCTGTTTAAGAAGCATACATATTTATTTTCTTTAGGGAATCAATGACTAATGCATACATGACCCAATGGCCCCATCGGTATGACACTATAAACAATAGGTGTAGTAATGTCTTTATGGTTAAAAATATATTTCTTCCTTGTTAAGAGTTCAACCCCTACTAGCCATATTGAAAGGCCTAGAGAAGGTGAATATAGCTAATTTAATTGATAAAAAAAATTTAAAGAAAATAAGGAAAGATTTAAGAGATATAGGAGAAGAGATGCACATACACAAAATTTATGAAATTCAGTTTCTCAATGAATATACGTTTTTAATTAACTGATTCTCAAATTATGATTTTTAATTATCCATACTAATTTTATTATCAAGATCGTGTACAAGTTGTTTTATGACTTAACAATTAACCTTACAATAATGAGTTTTATAAACTCACTCAAAACTTTTTCACCAAGTGTTTCACATTTAAACCTTTTTCTAACTATTTTTTCTAAGCACAAGCATCTGGAATATGAAGAATATTATTGAGATGAAAAGTAAAAGAAGTTGGGGAAACAAAACTTGAAGAACCAATTCGAGAGATGGAAAGATTATTACCATTGGTGATCTTGACATTGTCAGAGCCTTGATAGTTCGAGTTGATGGTGAGGTTTTCCAAATTCGAAGTGAGATGGTGTGTTGCTCTGGTATCTAATATCCAAGGTTGAGTTGGTGAGGAGGGTGATGAAGCTAAGTGGCTTGTTGGTTTGTGGTGATGTTGGCGTGGAGAAAATTGATCAGATGGATGGCGAGGAGTTAGGCACTGTGTAGCATAATGTCCATAACCATTGCAGGTATGACAAACAATGGGAAAGTTGTATAATTCCATGGATTGTGTGGGAAAAGAAGTAGAGTGGCCAGAATTATAAAAATAACCACTGTGCCGAGAGCCATAAGAATTAGAAAACTGACCTCGGTCTTTGTTTCCCTGAGGACCTCGACCATATAAGGAAGAAGCAGAACCTCGACCATGCAAGGAAGAAGTAGAACCTCAACTTCAGCCTGAAGAGGAATATGAGAGTGAAGTCTGAGCCATATGGGCAGTAGGAATTGTTACTTCTTTGGCAGAACTTTCAATATTGAGATTTTGCTCCTCATTTAAAAGGAGACCGTAAAGCTCATCAAATGTAACATCATCATGTCTGTTATCTAAAGGACGATTGAATGGATGATATTATGGTCCTAAACCACTTGATATTAGCTTAACCAATCTTCAGCAGGTACTGGATGACATAACGCTTGAAGTTGATAAAAAATGGCTTTGGCATATTAAACATACTCTATAATTAATTCATTTTGTTTCTCAAGCTTATAAAAGCGAGTTTTGAGAGTGTGAATTTGAGCTTTTAAAGTAGCAGCATAGGTGTTTTCAAGTTTTGTCCAAGCATCATAGAAAGAAAAGGAGCTTACAATTTGAGAAGCATAATTCTTGGATATGGAGCTGATAATCCAGCTTAAAACAAGCTGATCTTATCGAAACCAAATAGTCCAGGCAGGATTTGGTTTATCATTAATCATGCGAGGAGGTTGTGGAGTGCTGCCATCTATGTGTTTACCAAGGTCATAGTTGTAGAGTAACAGGTACAACTAACTTTTCCATAGCAAATAGTTGCTAAAATTGAGCTTGATAAGCAACTGATAGGCAATATTGGGTGGAGTCGATGAAGAGGACGATGTGGTGTTGGCGCCTGCTGGTTGAATGGTGGTGTTATCACCTGTGGGTGTCGCCATTAGAAGAAAAAAATGATTAATGGTAGGGACATAGGCTATTAGGCCATGCTTTGATACCATGAAAGTGCAAAGCAAAGAAGAGTAAAAAACTGATACTGTTATATTCATGAGTAGCGTAATATATACAGGTTGTATAGATAAGTACAGGAACTACAGGAGATAAACATAGATAGCTAATGAGAATTTAAAACCATATACTAAAGAGATAAATAATACAAGAGTTTGCCTTATCAATTTAAACCTAATTTCAAGTGTTTTTAAGACTTGTACTAAAACTTTAATAATCAAGAAGTTTTTATAAGGTATAACACTAACTTAATGTTAATTGATTCTCACTACCTACTTTTTAACCTAAAAAAAAGTAGATAAAATAATCCTATCAACTAAACACACACACAACTCTCACAAAAAAGGGTAAATACAAATTCAGTAAGAGGTTTATTTACAAGAAATGAATATATGAAAAGAAATATGAAAGAAACTAATTTTGTCTCAATGAATTTTCATAATAGTTTTCTCCACCAACTCTCTAACTTTTTAAATGAAGTCTTGAGTTTGTATTTATAGTGGAGGGTACAAAACTACTTGTTGGGAACTTAAAACTTCATCTTAATACTTCTCCACCTTCATTTAATGTTTCTTTAACTTTTTAATTTGACAAGCTCACGATCATGAGGATGCTTGTCATGCTCGTGGGGAATAAAAAATTAGTTGTTGGTTGTATGAATTAGCCATTAGGAGCTACATAAGAGGGTTCAAGATCATGCTCATGATAGTGATCAAGATTGTGAGGAGGGTTGCATCCAAATTCCATTTGAAATTCATTTAATCATGATCAACTTGTTTGCTCATGATTATGAGGAACCTGCTTATGATCATGAGGGTGTTGTTCATGGTCATGAGCGAGATCATGAGGAGGACTAACCACTTTAGCAACTTGAGTTTGATTCTTCTTTGACTCATGATACTCCTCATAATTGTGATCAAGATTGTAAGGTGTCTTATGATTTCCAAATGGCTTTATTTTCACTCCAAATTAATACATATTGATCATGGTTTTGAACCTAACCAAAATACACACTTAGAGATACATATTAACATAAAAGTTGATTGTTCAAGTCAAAACCAATATTGATTTGAGATTAATCAATATATTGATCATGTAAAAGGTTCAACACATACAATAGATCCTTAATCCATATGATATTTATATTTAATATTATTATTTTTAATTTAAATGATACTATTTTTTTATTAATAGAATGAGTTACATATTTTATTGTATTTATTTTATAATTTATTGTTAAAAAAGATTAAATTTTTTTATGGGAAATGAGGATATAGATTTATTTTTAATATATTTTTCTCTTCACAATTAAATTCAATTAGAAGCATAATCAAGTTAAGTAAACTTGCAATATATTTGAGAGTTAATTTAAAAGGAAATTCAAAATTGATGAGTTTGAATTGGAGTTTGAGCTATTTGAGGGTTGGTTAGCTTGAGCTAAAACTTCTTAATACTTAACAAATTCATAAATTTAATTGAATTTGTAAATATTTATAAATCATTCTTTTATTCAATATAATTATATAAAAAAATGAAATTAAATTGAAATATTTTAAAAAATATATATTTTTTAAAATTTTATAAGTTTATATAACTAATAATTAAATCGAGTCAAATTGAGTTAAGTTCAAATATTAAAATTATATAATCAAATTGACTTTAAAATTCAAAATAAATTTAATTAATTCTAAATCACATTTCAATTATAAAAGCTTTAGGGTTGCGTCAAACTCAAATTTTAAACTGAACTTGCCTTAATTACATGTATCCAATATACTTATAGAGAAGAAAATTGAAATTTTTTAAAAAATGCTTTAAATATATTCCATCAACAAATAAATTTCATTTTTGTTATTTACATTCATACCCCTTTTGAATTTTTCATTTATGTCCATACCCCACCGCTCCTTATCCTTCTTCTTCCATAACTTTAAAGCCTAATAATTCCTCTTCTTCTATGGCACTTCTTTCCAATCTCTTACGCCAACAAATTATATTATGGACCCTTGTTGAAGAGAGTCCAAGAGGCAGGGGGGCAAGGGGTGAATAGGATTATCAAATAAAAATGATAAATTAAAAGAATTATCTGTAAGAATTGAATGGAAGTTGAAAAGGAAGAATGAAGAACACAAAGATTTAAGGAGTTCAGATTCAATAACAATCCTATGTCTCCACCTAACTTATCCCCAAGATAGAATTTCAATCACCTATAATCTTATTCACAAGATTAAGATTACACAGGAGTATTATGGCTCACTCTTATAACCTTACAACATGAGTTTTCAAGGCTCACTCAAAAAATCAAAACCTAAGTGTTTCAGTGGACAACAGTTAAACTAATTCCTTTAGAAATAAATCTCACTTCCTTTTAATCTAACCCATGATTTAAGATGAAGAGAAATTCTATTTTTAATACACAATCAACTCTTATAAAAGTTATATAAACAAAGAATTATTTAAGAGAATTTGATAGCTTAATTGAAAGTTTAAGAAAGAATGAATGATAATAAGTTTCTTAACTTCCATTCAGCTCTTGAGGTGTTTATATAGAAAAACACTTAAAAATATAGTTGTTGGAGGCGAAAATAATGTGTCCAACATCTATATTTTGAATTCAATATTTGTAATTTTGAATTATTGAAGGTGATGCTATCAGACAGCTATGTATGGATTGAAACCGTGATTGGCTACTCAAGACGTTTGAATTTGCCCACACTTTCTTCATAAAAGCTATAGATATTTGAATTAGCTTTTCATATCATTTGAATCACCTAAATTGGACTTCAATAGCTCAAGATATGTCTAAAATACTAAGAGCTATACAATTTGAAATGTAGACTATTGTCAGATATCTATATCCAAGTTGAATTAGTGATTTTCTATTGAAGAAGTTTGAATTTTCCCATACATTTTTCATGAAAGTTATAGATATTTGACTTATCTTTTCATATCACTTTGAATCACATATATTTTACTTATGTAGCTCAAGATATGTACAAAATACTAAGAGCTGTGCAATCTAAAATGCAGACTACTATAAAACGGCTATACACAAGTTAAAGCTGTGATTTGCTATTTAAGAAGTTTAAATTTTCTCATACTTTCTAAATTAAAGTTTTATATATTTGACTTATCTTTTCATATCATTTTGAATCACCTCAATTGGGCTTCTGTAGCTCAAGATATGTCTAAAATACTAAGAGTTATGTAAAATCTAAAATGGCAGCTGCATACGTTGATTTCAACTTAATATTTGCATACCCAAATGAACTCAGATTTTGACAAGAAAGCCAAATTAAAAAATCTCAAGATATCTACTTCAAATGTGAAGAATATAATTTTCTCATTATAAAGCTCTAAGGATGTCAAAAACCTTTTTGAATCTTAGAGGTCAAATCAACCCAAGATAATCATACTTCATTTTAAGTTCCATTAGAGTTCTAACTTATTCACACTTAAACAAACAAATTAAATATCAAAATGAAGTTTTTTAAGATTAAAATTAAGATTGATTATTGCTAAGGTCAACAATCTCCCCCTTTTTTATTTTGACAAACTTATTTTGAGTTTGATAAAAAATAATACAACGTAAAGTGTGTGATACTATTTGTGATAATAATGATACCAAATGAAATAAAATATATTTTTTTATTTCTTCCCCTACGAATATAGACATAATAAGAAATTTCAATTTATATTATTCCCTTTGACAAAAAAAAAAAAAATAAACAACATAAAATATAGTTGGTGAGATAAAAACATGACATTCTTATGATAAATGTATTAAAAACATAAAATATGATCATATGATCATTCAAATAAATATTAGGCAATGTGAAGAAATAATTTCAAATATATATGCATATAGTGCTACTAAAATGCATCACTTCCTATAGGAATAAAACAAAGATACACCAAATCTTTGTAAAAATATTTATGCCTTATCAAAGATCAAAACAATTCCTATGAAGATATTTGCATACCCAAATGAACTCAGATTTTGACAAGAAAGCCAAATTAAGAAATCTCAAGATATCTACTTCAAATGTGAAGAATATAATTTTCTCATTATAAAGCTCTAAGGATGTCAAAAGCCTTTTGAATCTTAGAGGTCAAATCAACCCAAGATAATCATACTTCATTTTAAGTTCCATTAGAGTTCTAACTTATTCACACTTAAACAAACAAATTAAATATCAAAATGAAGTTTTTTAAGATTAAAATTAAGATTGATTATTGCTAAGGTCAACAATCTCCCCCTTTTTTATTTTGACAAACTTATTTTGAGTTTGATAAAAAATAATACAATGTAAAGTGTGTGATACTATTTGTGATAATAATGATACCAAATGAAATAAAATATATTTTTTTATTTCTTCCCCTACGAATATAGACATAATAAGAAATGTAAATTTATATTATTCCCTTTGACAAAAAAAAATAAAATAAAAAACATAAAATATAGTTGGTGAGATAAAAACATGACATTCTTATGATAAATGTATTAAAAACATAAAATATGATCATATGATCATTCAAATAAATATTAGGCAATGTGAAGAAATAATTTCAAATATATATGCATATAGTGCTACTAAAATGCATCACTTCCTATAGGAATAAAACAAAGATACACCAAATCTTTGTAAAAATATTTATGCCTTATCAAAGATCAAAACAATTCCTATGAAGATATTCATGCCTTATCAAAGATAAAAACAATTCCTAAGAAGAAATTATACATGTAAAAACATAATAATAAAATATTATACACATGTATAGTAATGCATGTCTTATCAAAGATAAAAACAATTATTAAGAAGAAATTATACATGAATTATGCATGTATAAACACAATAATAAAATATTATACACATGTATAATAATAAATAACAAACTCAAATATATTTCTCCCCCTTTGTCAAAAGCAAAAAGAAAAGATAGAGATATAAAAGGAAAATGAAAATAAAAATACTCAAAATCTTTATAAAATCTATGTCATACATAATAAAATAAGCAAAATAAGGCATTTTCTCACATATAATATATGACAAAATTAGCTATAATGTTAATATGCATGCAAAAATTTAAATAAATTTTCTCCCCCTATATTAAACAAATATATAATATGTCACTAATATAAACACATTTTTAAAGGAGTTTTAAAATTAAAAACAAACTAAGTACACATGTTAAAAAAAAACTAGGTACACATGCAAACTCAAATTATTTCTCCTCTTTTGACAAAATGTAAAAAAAAAAAAAAGATAAACCAAATATAAGCTGATGACAAAAAAAAAAATTTAAGATTAAAATCAAAATATTTATTAATCAAAGTAATTAATGAGCACAACATGATTTCACATGAAAATAGTTCAGCCATCAATTAAACATAAAATCAAGATAAACTAGAGCCATCAATCATGCCTAGTTCATACTTAATGAAATTTAATCTCTCTTCATTAAGAGGTTTGGTGAAGATATCTACAAGTTGATTATTTGTATTAACAAATTCAAGTGAGATGTCACCAATTTGAACATGATCATGCAAGAAATGATGTCTAATATCTATATGCTTAGTTCTAGAATGTTGAATGGAATTTTTGCTAAGGTTGATAGCACTTGTATTGTCACATTTGATTGGAATATGATCAAGTTTTACACCATAGTCTATCAGTTGTTGTTTTTACCACAAAACTTGTGAACAATAAATAATTATTGCAATATATTCAGCTTTAGCAATGGACAAGGCAACCGAAACTTGTTTCTTGCTAAACCAAGAAACTAAACATTGTCCTAAAACTTGACAAGTTTCGAAAGTGCTTTTTCTATCTAGTAAATTATCGACAAAGTCTGCATTAGAATAATTAATCAAGTCAAAGGATGAACTTTTAGGATACCAAAGTCCTAAATGCATTATACCACAAAGATATTTGAAAATTCTTTTAATAGCATTCAAATGAGATTCTCTAGGACTTGATTGAAATTTATCACACAAGTAAGTAGCAAACATAATATCAGGTCTACTAGCAATTAAATAAAGAAAAGATCCGATTATACCTTTAAATCACTTTTCATTAATCAGTTTGCCATTCTCGTCTTTGTTAAGTTTGGTTATGGTGCTCATTGGAGTTTTACTTATCTTAGCTCCATCCATGCCAAATTTCTTGAGAACGTCTCTTACATACTTGGTTTGATTGATGAAAATCCCATTTTTGCATTGCTTAATGTATAGTCCAAGAAAGAATTTGAGTTCACCCATCATGCTCATCTCAAATTCTCCTTGCATTAAATTAGAGAATTTCTCACACAAGCAATGGTTAGTAGCACCGAATATAATCTCATCAATATATATTTAAACAATTAATAAATCATGCTTGGATTTCTTTATAAAAAGAGTTGTATCAACTTTTCCTTTAAAGAAATCTTTCTCTAATAAAAAGTTACTCAATCTTTCATACCAAGCTTTAGGAGCTTGTTTCAATCTATATAATGCTTTGAAAAGTTTGAATACATGATTTGGAAAATCAAAGCTTTTAAAACCTAAAGGTTGTTCAACATACACCTCTTCTTCAATAAAACCATTTAAAAATGCACTTTTAACATCCATTTGATAAAGTTTGAAATCCATGAATGATGCAAATGCAAGTAGCATCCTAATAGCTTTTAACCTTGCAATAGGGGCAAAGGTTTCATTATAATCAATGCCTTCCTCTTAATTATAACCTTTAGCTACTAGTTTAGCTTTGTTCCTAGTTATGACACCTTATTCATTCATCTTATTTCTAAACACCCATTTGGT
This sequence comes from Mallotus nudiflorus, assembly GCA_947683625.1. NCBI lineage: Eukaryota > Viridiplantae > Streptophyta > Magnoliopsida > Malpighiales > Euphorbiaceae > Mallotus > Mallotus nudiflorus. The sequence goes on from CANTUR010000009.1 coordinate 11,100,889, forward strand.
GCCCATAATAGGATGATGTTTAGGTCTAGGAACTAAAGTCCAAACCTTATTTTTCTCAAATTGATTTAACTCTTCTTGCATAGCAAGAACCTAAAATTCATCACTCAAAGCATCATCAACATTTTTGGGTTTAATTTGAGAAATGAAAGCTAAATTAACAATATAATTAAGTTTATATCTAGTACCCCTTTTGTAGTGTCACCTATGATGGGGTCTTAAGGGTGAGCTTTATTAAATTGCCAATCCTTTGGAAGTTCATCCTTTAAGGTAGGTTGAGATGTCTTCTCATTTTCCTCCTTGCTTGGACCTTCAAGTTCCAAAGGCTTACTAGCATTTTCTTTTTGTATTTCCATAATCTCATTGTCACCTATAAGATAATCAACACTACAAACATCCTTTCTAGGATCAAGTGAGTTTGATTCATCAAATACCACATGCATTGACTCTTCAACTACTAGAGTTCTCTTATTAAAGACCCTATATGCTTTACTATAAATAGAATAGCTTAGGAAAATTCCTTCATCGACTTTAGAATCAAATTTCCTAAAATTGTCCTTGGTGTTCAATATAAAGCACTTGCATCCAAATACTCTTAGATATGAGATTTTAAGTTTTCTATTGTTCCATAGCTCATAAGATGTTTTATTTAAAATTGATCTTTTGAAAACTCAGTTTGAAATATAACAAGATGTGTTAATGACTTCCGCCCAAAAGTATAGAGGCAAATTATACTCATGAAGAATTGTTCTAGCCATTTCCATAAGAGTTCTATTTTTTATTTCAACTACCCCATTTTATTGAGAAGTTCTAAGAGATGAAAATGTATGAGAAATACCATTTTCATTACATAGTTTTTGAAAAATTCATTTTTAAATTCGGTTCTATGATCACTTGTAATAGAAGAAATATAACAGCCTTTTTCTTTTTGAACTATTTTAGCAAACTTTTCAAAAGCTTTAAATGCATCATTCTTATGAGCAAGGAAACATGCCCATGTAAATTTAAAGTAATCATCAACTAATACATATGCATAGTGTATTCCACTGAGACTAGCAACTCCAGTTAGTCTACATAAATCCATATGTATAAGTTCAAGTGGCCTAGAGGTGGACACTACATTTTTTAGCGTAAATGAGGACTTGGATTGTTTTTCTTTTTGGCAAGCATCACAAGGTTTATTCTTAGTGAATTCAAGTTTAGGTAAACCAATCATAAGTTCATGTCTAGAAAGATCATTCAAAAGCTCAAAATTTCCATGTCCTAAGCTTCTATGCCATGTCCATGTGTCATGGGAGATACACACTAAGCATTTTATATATTTTTTATCAACTTTTTTCAAATCAATGACATAAACATTATCTACTCTTTTAACACTAAAAATAATTTTATTTTCATCAAGACTACTAATAAAGCAATTTTTAGGATAGAAAGTTATTTTATTTCCCATATCACATAATGGACTTATACTATGCAAATTATGTTTAAGACCATTAACAAACAACACATGATGTATATATATGGATTGAGGATTACCTATTTCTCCAATGCTAATGATTTTTCCTTTTGCATTATCTCTAAAAGTAACTTGTCCTCCATTCTTAGCATCAAGTTTGTTGAATTGCTATTTGTCTCCTGTCATGTGCCTTGAACATCCACTATTGAGATACCACTTACTTTTTGTTCTTGTGGATTTCAAGCACATCTACACAAAATAATTTAAGTATTATTTTGGACCCAAAACTTTCTTGCTCTAGGTTGGTTAGTGTCAAGATAATCTATATGAAGTAAATTCATATAGAGTCTTCTATAGAAGCACACATTGTTAGTATGTCCTTTGATCATGCAATAAGAACATACAATATTTTTGAATTTATTCCTCCTAGGATGAAATTCTTTCCTAGTGTGTGCAACATGCGTTTGATGTTGTGTGTATCTTCTATTGTTTTATGTCATTAAATGAGACATGCATTGGCAATGGTGATGTGTATTTCGATAATTTTATACAACATTTTTATATGCATTGTATTGTGTAGCATACCTATTATAATTGTATCTGATGTACATATAAGCATGCTTGGGTTTAGGTGCTCTAGTTTGAGCCTTACCTCTTTATGTTAATGAAGGATGAATCTTATGAGACTTTCCTTTACTATTTAACATATGAGATCTTTTAGTTTTGAAAGCTTGAGTCTTATTTGATTTGGAGGTTGAATGAGTAGAATCATATGAAACTTTTACAAAATTAATATGTGCTAAATATGATGAAGACATTTCATTCTTATATCAAATTCCATGGGTATCTCCATGAAATTTTTGAGAGTTAAGAAGACTATTTAAAGTTTCTTTTCCTCTCTTAAATTTAGCAATGGAATTCTTTAATTCTAAGACCTCCTTAGAAAGCTTATGATTTTCATCATTTGCTTTCTTAACTTGATATTCCAAAGAATTAGAAGATTTTGCATCATTAACAAGTTTTTCGTTTGATTCAACAAGTTTAGCAAAATAAATTTTTTAATTTTTTAATTTTCTATTTAAGCTATTTAACTCATGCTTAAAATGTTTCTTCTTAGATAATAAAATTTTGCATTTAATAAGCAATTGCTTATAATAGAGCTCTTATCATCATTATCATCATCATCACAATAATTATCACAATCATGAAAGGAAGAATAAGAACTAGATTGTACCTTATTTTCATTTTCAAGGGCCATGAAATAAAGATTGGCCAATTCTTATTGTTCCTCTTCCTTTCGGATTCAGAGGAATCATCCTAAGTAGCTTTGAATGTCTTCTTCTTATATTTTGCTCCCTTGTTCTTGAATTTGAGTTTGGGACACTCATTTCTAATATGTCCCTGTTTCTTGCATCCATAGCAAGTAACCTCTTTAGTTTTCTTCTTCCCATCTCCTTCAAACTTCTTAGTGAAGTCCCTTGTTCTTAAGAAATTTTTCTTTCTTAAAAACTTCTTGAAGTTTCTAATGAGCATGGAAATGTCACCATCTTCATCATTAGAATCTTTGATGCTTTCATCTTCACTATCATCTTGAAGAGCTTTTAGAGCAATGTTCTTTTTCTTTTATTCTTTCTCTTCTTGTTCTTCACCTCTTTGCTTAATAGTGAGCTAATGTATTAAGAGCTTATCAATGAGCACATCGGTTGATAGAGTAGAGAGGTCTTGAGCTTCCTCAATTAAAGTAACACGAGATTCCCAATCCTTCTTGGGTAGAATTCTTAGAATCTTGTTGTTTACCTCTTCCTTAGAGAAATGTTTTCAAAGTTTTTGAGGGTTGTGAGGAGAGCATTGTGATGGTTTGTCATCTTCGTGATTGATTCATGAGGCTTCATTTTGAATAGTTCATATTCATACATATGAAGTTGAACCTTCTTGATTTTTACTTGAATGTTGCCTTTGTAGTGGTTTTCTAAGGTCTCCCATATTTCTTTGGCTGACATATAATGTTGAAGCTTGCCTCCTTCTTCTTTTGTCATTGAAGAGACTAGAGTAATCATAGCTTTTTTATTTTTGGGTTTTTCTTCCTTTTAATCAATACTCCATTAGCTTCTTACAAGAATAGTTACCACCCCATCAATAATAGTTATAGGTGGTTCCCAACCTTTTAGGACAATGTCCCAAAGTTTGATGGAATCACAATTAAGATATAATTCCATTTTGAATTTTCAATGTAGATAGTCACTACCATCAAAGAATAGTCTAAGAGAATAGATGTTTTATGATTCACTCCCCATGACTTTATATTCTAGTAATGAAGTACCTAGAATTCAAGCTCTGATACCAATTGAAAAGATTCCTAGAGGGCGGGGGGGGGGGGGGTGGTGAATAAGACTTTCAAATAAAAATGAGAAATTAAAAGAATTCTCTACAAGAATTGAATGGAAGTTGAGAAGGAAGAATGAAGAACACAAAGATTTGAGGAGTTCAGATTCAACAACAATCTTATGTCTCCACCTAACTTATCCCCAAGTTAGAATTTTCAATCATCCATAATCTTATTCATAAGATTAAGATTACATAAGAGTTTATGGCTCACTCTTAGAACCCTACTACATGAGTTTTCAAGGGTCACTCAAAAAATTAAAACCCAAGTGTTTTAATGGATAACACTTAAACCAATTCCTTTAGAAATAAATCTTACTTTCCTTTTAATCTAACCCAAGATTTAAGATGAAGAGAAATTCTATGTCTAACACATAAAGAACTCTCACAAGAGTTATACAAATAAAGAATTATTTAAAAAAATTTGAGAGCTTAATTGAAAGCTTAAGAAAGAAAGAATAATAACAAGTTTCTTAACTTTCATTCAGCTCTTGAGGTGTTTATATAGAAAAACATTAAAAATTATAGCTGTTGAAGGTGCAAATAATGTGTCCAATGTCTATATTTTGAATTCAATGTTTATAATTTTGAATTATTGAAGGTTATGCTGTCAAACAACTATGTATGGATTGAAACCGTGATTGGCTACTCAAGACGTTTGAATTTGCCCACACTTTCTTTATAAAAGCTATAGATATTTGAATTAGCTTTCCATATCATTTGAATCACCTAAATTAGACTTCTATGTCTCAAGATATTTCCAAAGTACTAAGAGCTGTGCAATATGAAATACAGACTACTGTTAGATAGCTATACCCAAGTTGAAGCCATGATTTTATATTAAAGAAGTTTGAATTTACCCATACTTTCTTTATAAAAGTTGTAGATATTTGCATTATATTTTCATAACACTTTGAATCATATAAATTTGACTTCTGTTGCTGAAGATATGTCTAAAATACTAAGAGTTATGCAATCTAAAATGCAGACTACTATTAGACAGCTATACACAAGTTAAAGCCAAGATTTTCTATTTAATAAGTTTTAATTTGCTCATACTTTCTTCATAAAAGTTATATATATTTGAATTATATTTCCATATCATTATAAATCACCTTAATTGGGCTTTTTTAGCTCAATATATGTCTAAAATACTAAGAGTTATGTAATCTAAAATGGCGGCTGCATATGTTGATTTTGACTTAATATTTGTATACACAAATAAACTCGGATTTTGAAAAGCAAGCCTAATTCATAAAAATCAAGATATCTAATTCAAATGTGTAGAAGATAATTTTCTCATTATAAAGCTCTAAGGATGTCAAAAGCCTCCTTGAATCTCAGAGATCAAATCAGCCCAATATGATCATAATTCATTTTAACTTCCATCGGAGTCCTAACTATACACACTTAAACAAACAAATTAAATACTTAAAATTAAATTTTTTAAGATCAAAATTAAGATTGATTATTGCTAAGGTCAATACTTGTTCATATTACAATATGGACTAGGGGTCCATAACACTTGTGTCTTTGTTAAATCACACCTATTTTTCATTATGGAGATATGGAGGATTACTTGTATCTCTTGCTTAGAGAAGTGAAAATCAATAACTAATTACTAGGTAAGCTTTTAATGGCCATGAAAGAAAAATAATTCAATAGAACCGAGGTTGGTATTCTTTTTATGAAAGGCATGGTTATAATGCGTCCTCTTACCATTATAGATTAAAGCAAATTACTAAGTCGTTGCTCTTTCACCTCAACAGGAAATAAATCATGGATCTCCTTCCCAACATCAAACATTGTCTCAAGCTTAAATTGACGATATCCTTCTCAACATCAAACACTTTTTGTTGATAGGCTTCTTGCATGCTTTCATACACTTGTACCAAACTTGAATCCTTATTTAAATATTGTAGGTTCATTACTTAAATAATATAGTAGGTTCATTATGAATAAACTGTAGGATCATTAGTGTTTGCCTACATATTTATTAATATAAAAATTAATATCAAAAATTAATATTAAAATTTAATTATTATTATTATTATTATTAATTTAATATATTAATATTAAGTAAAAATTAATAGGTTAGTTGGTCAAATAAGATAGGTTCATTGATTAAATCATAAAGTTTCATTAGTTATGAACTATAGGTTCATCACTTTTAATACTTTAGTTTATTATTCTATATAGGTTTATTAATAAAAAAAATTTTAAGTTCATTGAAAAAAATATAGGGGTTCCTTAACTATACACTCAGAATATATATATATATATATATATATATATATATATATATATATATATATATATATATATATATATATATATATATATATATATATATATATATATATATATATATATATATGCACTCAAATTATTCTATACATTAGAATTTCTATTATGAATACCACTTAGGAGAAAAAAAGGCCAGGGGTCTGAAAGTGAAAGTGATGTTCTTCTCTTGCTCTTTTTTGCAAGTTCTTGTTTCTGCAAGTTACACCTATCAACATTAAGCATACACGACTGGTGGCTACCTATGAGTGTTTTTTTTAATTTTACCAAAGATGAAGGGTGTTTAGTTAGCATTGCAGTCATAAATAGTAAGCTCTCAACCCAAGGGACAAAAAAATAAAAGCTTCCTTTATTCAAGCTTCTAGCAGCATAATCAATGGAAGTTTTTTGGCCATTCGATTCAGCGTTGGTGGCCAAGAAACCTACTCATAAAGACATAGATCAATGAACTACATGTAAGTGTTATTGATGCTTTAATGTAAAAAGGCATGTTATTTAGTTTACACGTATAATGGACCTTGGTCCATATTGCAATATGGATAGTCCATGGTATAACAATCCTCCTCTGCCACAAGCTTCATATGACTAATAATTTCCCCTTTTATAGCTAATTGTTATACCATATACCCCTATCCATATTGTGATATAGACCACATATGTGTGAAAAAAATGCACATTTTTTTATTAGTTCTTTCAAAACCTTAACTACTTATACTACCTATATAACCTTTTTTTATTCTCTTCAACTTTCATTCTTCTTCTTCTTCTTCTTTTTCTAGCTCTAAATTTTATTGGGTTATGTTTGATTTTAAGTTTATTCTGTCATCTATACTACTTTCTGAGCTGATCCTAGTAGTAGCTTGTCATGGGATATTGATATTTTTTAGTGTTGTTCACTGTATAGCTCAAGCGCATATTGCCCATGTGCTAACCACTAATAGTTGAGTCACTTACCTAAGAAGAAGAAACCACTGATGAAATATGAAAGTAAGATATATGACATAATTAAAACAAAATGAATACAAATAAGATAGTTGAGTTACCCAATCAATTTAATGGTCTTTTATGGCAAATTTGTCCCCAACAAGGGTAAATTCTTCCAACATTAAATTATTAGCAGTTCTATTTAAACTTAATATGTGTTTGTGTGTGTGTTTATTATTGCGCAACAAAAGCAATTAGAGTGAACAAACAAACAATTAAACATAAAAGGACAATGGTAAAATAAAGAAGTAGAGAAAATAACACACAAAATTTATGTGGAAACCCCAAGACGGGGAAAAACTATAGGTAGAGGATAGGATTTTACAATGTTGTAAAAGAGCGTACAAAAGAGTGTTAGGGTGACTAAAAATTTGAAGAACTTTATTGTCAAACCCTAAAAGTAGGTATTTATACTGATAAGGTAAAAGTGGAGTCAAAACAAAGAGAAAAATAACTTCCTAAATAGCCATAACATGGCCATACTTTAAGCCATGTCCCTTTTTAGAAAAAAAATGGTAGATTCCAATATAGGCACCAACACGCTCATGCTTAGGCCGTGCTTGCTTCTGGACATAACAAACACCTCAACATGGCCTAAGCACAACCATGGCATAACCTAAAACCTTAAAACCATCAAATCTCTATAAAATTCATATTACAAACTCAATAATATTCACCTTGATGTGAATTCCTAAGGTATTAAAATCAGCTCCAAAAACACAAACACTCCATAACATAAATAACAACATAAATATACAAAACTCTACCTCTTCCACAAAGCGCCTAAGGGCGCCAATCAATGAGAAACACCAATCAAGTCCAAGCAATGCACAAGCTTAGACAAAGGAAGTGACTAGGTTATCATATCAACAAGATTATCAAGAGTACTGAATGATAGCGAACAATGTCACCCTTAACTATAATTTATCAAATAAAATGATACCGAACATCAATGTGTTTAGTCCTCTTATGGAACATCTAATCTTTAGTAGGTAAATAACACTTTAACTATCATAGTACAAAGTCATGAGCTTCAAATCATTATAAAGCTCACCAAATAACCCTTTCAACCAAATGGCCTCTTTCATTACTTTAGTAATGGCCATGTACTCAGCCTTTGTGGTAGACAATGCAACTAAAGCTTGCAATGTTGCCTTCCAACTAATTCCATAACCACTAATGCAAAATACAAACTCGATTAGTTATCTCCTTTTTTCAAGATCATCGGCAAAATTAGAGTCCATAAAACCTACAATCCCATATATACTTTTCCTAAAATGCAAATGCACCCCTAAAGAGCTATATAGGTAATAAAGGATCTACTGAACTACCTTCTAATGCTTTTTCTTAGGATTTGCCATGTACTTACTAACTGAACTCACGACATGTGATAAATCCGGATGTGTGTAAACTATAATATACATAAGGGAACCCACTACACTAGAGTAAGGAACTCGAGACATATACTTAATTTTATCATTTAACTGTGGACACAACAAAGTTGAAAGCTTAAAGTTTAAAGCCAATGGAGTACTTATAGATTTACAATTGTGCATTTTTAACTTGCACAACACTTTCCTAATGTACCTCTTCTAATTAAGATACCTTTATATCTCTCACAAGTTAAGCTTTAACTTTTCTAATCTCTTCTTTATCTTTAGCTGCAATCAACATATCATCAATATAGAGAAGAAGGTACACAAAAGATCCATCATGGTTCTTTTTAAAATAAACACAACTGTCATAGCTGCTCCATTTAAACTTATGAGAAATCATAAAAGCATCAAACCTCTTGCACTGTAATGACCTTATGTTTTAAATAATATAAAATTATTTTGAGATATACAATGTTAATAAAATTTTAAATTTTACTTATATATTATTATCATTATTTGTGTATGTTATCCATTTATTTTATTCTAAATATTTTATTTATATAAAATAATTATTTTTTGAGTTTTATTATTTAAAGTATTAAAATCATTTTCATTGCTAATATTTTTATTAATAATAATAATAATAATAATAATAATAATAATAATAATAATAATAATAATAATAATAATAATAATATTATTATTATTATTATTATTATTATTATTATTATTATTATTATTATTATTATTATTATTATTATTATTATTGTTGTTGTTGTTGTTGTTGTTGTTAGTAATAGTATTATTGCATGCAAGTGTTATTATTTTATTACTATTATGCATGTGATAGTATTGTTATTATTAGTATTATTATTTTATTGTTATTATATTATGTTAGTGTGTTAGTGGGTTGTGTTGTGCATGTGTGTGTGTGTTAGTGTATGTATATATATGTATATGTGACAAGTGTTAAAGTTAAAGTTAAGGTTAATATATATATATACCTTTCTTCTTCTTCTTCTTCTTTTTTTTTTTGTCTTTACACCATTTTTAGCTCCTGCAAGCTCTAATAACGCCACCACCGGACCACCACCCAAGCTCACCACTCCATCCTCTCACCTTCCCGACGTCGCCTGAAGCCCCAGAGCCGCCTGAATTCGCTTGTGTAGAGGGTGAGTTACTTTAGCACCGTTAGATCTTTTTGTCAATTTAGCTCGAGTTCTTGGGCTCGTTAGACCCCTCTCGATGCGTACTTCTCGATTCTCAAGTCTGTTTAAGTTTACAACGTCCAGATTATAAGTTTTTTTCAAATTTAGTTTATGTCATTTAGAGTTTTTATTTTTTTAGGCTTGAGTTTGATTGATTCATAAATTTTTGTTTTTGAAATATTGATGTGTGAATCTTAGGCTACCTAAATATATTTTTTGTATATTTTTTTGAATCAATTTGAATTATGGGTATTTTGATTATTTTAATATTAAAATATTGAATTTTTGATAATTATGTTAATTAATTATTTTAAATGAAAATTTGAGTTAGTTAGTGTTATTAATTTAAGTTAATAATTTTAGTATTGATAAAATAATTTTTAGTAATTTTATATAATTTTTGGGAATATATTAGCATATTGTGAATTTCGGAATTATAGGTTAAATGTGTAGTTTTGTTGAAAATATAGTTAAATAATATGTTTTAAATGATTTTAGAATTTTATAGGGTATTAAAATAATTTTTACAAATTATTTACTATTTTAAACTAATTAATACTAATTTTTGAAAATTATATTCAAATAATAAATTATTTACTATTTTTGTGATTAAATGGGGTTTTAACTATTTTTATTATATAATTAAATTAATTGAGTAATTAAATGTGAATTTGACTATTTTATATTGAATATTTGTAAAAGTGGATTTTTATTAATATTATATAATTTATTTGAGATTTTTATTTAATTATTGTGAAGTAATTATATTTAGTGTCTTGATGTTTAAATATATTATATTGTGATTTATTATTGATTTTATGGATTTTTAATAATTTTAATATATTATTATTTAATATTTATTTTTATCATGAATTGTGAATCTCGGTTGGGAATTGTGTATTTTGGGGTTCCAACCCGAGGTGTTGTGCAATATATGTTATGGAAGTGTGTTTTTCTTTCAAGATCGGCTTTACTATCAATAGAGAGATATCCATTTTTGTCACGACCCAAAACATGGGCCATAACCGGCGTTGGGGAACGGAAATTCTTTCGAATCCAGAACCCGTAGTAAGCCTTAAAATAAAATAAAACATGCAATAATAATAATAACATAATTTGCAGCGGAATAAAATCATAAATATCAAAATAATATTTACACCAAATGAAATTAAATCAAATCCTCATCTCATATATATAAATAAACTTTTAATACAAGTTTCAGTTCAAATATTTAAAGTACATATCTCATAACTTTATACAACTACTGCAGTGTCTAGATTATAAAAATAAAACTCAAGTGAGCAGTTTACATAATGAAGCCAGGGTGGAAGAAATCCGGCGTACAGACCTGCTACTGAGGTCTGACGAAGATGACTCCTAAAAAATAGTCAACGGAGGGGAGTCAGACCTCACTGAGTGAATTACTATAATATATATACATGCATACTAAATGACAATGCATACAATCAACAGTATATATCTAATATATATATATACAAGCAAATACACACAGATGCAATAAAATCATTTTATATATTTTTATTGAAAATCATCGTTTATGAAGGATCAAATAGAACCCTAGAAAATCACAACCTCAAAATAGTGTTAGACAACACTCTAGCCATACAGGTTCACTTATTCCAAATATATTCACTTATTTCATTTGGACAGTAGATTGGCCCCGAGACACTAAGTCAACTGAGCTCCAACAGTCTGACTGTCAGTGTGATTGGCCCCGAGACACTTGGTCAATTGAGCTTCAGCAATCACACTCCTAAATCATTTCTCACACATCAATTAATCAAACCCAATCGATATCCTCAAACAGGTTAGTAATATAGCCTATATACTATCGGCGTACCGGTACGTATTCGGTCCTAGTGCTGCCCACTAGGTAGGACGTTCTATTGATATCTTTCATTAAAATATAAAGCATACATTCATAAAAGTAAATGATGCATGAATTGAATAAAATAATAACATAAACTATATATATATATACTAGAAATATACCAAAAGTAAATCAGGTATATTTCGAGTATGTATACGTCAAATAAATCCAATATAATTATAAAATAAACTAAATATATATTTAAAAATATTTTAAATATAAATGTTTAATAAAGCATGCATATAATTTAAAATATACCAAAAATAAACCAAAGATAAACCAAAAATAAACTAAAAATAAACTTAAGTACTGATTAAATTATTTATGCATATTTAATCAAAATAAAACATACATTTCTAAATCATGCACCCTAAAGCATATATATATAGAATAGTAACTCACAATTATTGCGCTCCACGAGATGGGTCCGATGGGCCTGGTCCAATAGGCCTCGGTCTCGGCGCAACTAAACAAAGAAATAATGACAGGAATAAGAATAAATCTAATGGAAACTCCTAAAAACTCGATCTAGATTACTAGATACATAATTAAGTCAGAATCCGACCGAACATCACATTTTACGAGAATTCTATCAAAAATTCGGTAAAACCTCCCCCGTAAAATGGACATCTCCCTACTCAAAGAGTAGAGCCGGCCTTGTAAAGAAACACATTTCGAAAAATAGACACAGAATCACATTCACAACCCCTCGGTGGGACCCCATACTACAGTTTACCAACCGAGGTCCACAATTCACAAAACAATATAGAAATACCGAAAATACCCTTATATCGCAGAAATACATTTAATAAGTAGAAATTACATAATTAACCCTAAAGCACAGTAAAAACCGATAAAAACTCATTTTATTAGAAAAATCGTATATTATATATATAATTAAAAATAATTTATGAAAAATAGTTTTAATTAGTTAAAAATACTAAATAATTTGTAGACATTATTTTTATACCCTAAATAACTATTAGAACCAACTTAATTACATTTTTAGCCAATTTAGGATAAAATTACCAAAATACCTATATGTATATAAATATACCAAAATTAATCCAAAAATTCACCAAAAATAATATAATTGCACAAAATTAATTTTCTCTACATATATTTAAATAATATCAATAAATAAACTCAATTACCTAATTAATTTCAATTAAAAACATAATTAACCCTATTTTCTCAAAATTACATAAACTAAATAAATTCAAAATAAATACATAAAAATTCACAAAAATTCAAAATAAATTTCTATAATTCATTTAAACACCTATATTTATCATAAAACACAATTTCATAATTTAATTAATTAATTTTCTAAAATTAGAAAATAATAATAAAATATTCAAAAATACCCAAAAATCCAAATAATTTCTAAAAATTCTATAAAAATTCACACATGAATATTAAGCTAAAGGTAGAAATTTTTGTGAAGGAATTTTTCCTGAATCAATAAAATTGAAGTTAAAAAAAATCAAGAACCCTAATAGGCCGAAATTGCAAAATCGAAACCTAGGCAAATCTAGACCATTTTAAGTGAAACAAAAGCTTGGAATCACACTCACTAGAGCTCAAGGAGAAGATAGAGACTGGCGGTGTCAAAAATGGTGGTCGGAATCATCTTGATTGACGTTGAGAAGAGTTTTGGCTTTTTCGGCCAAAATGAGCTTCCTGACGCCGGAAACAACTACAACAGGTGGCGGGGAAGGCTGAGGAAGAAGGTGGCACGCCGGGAGGCACACCGATGGTGAAGAAATGGTGTGATAGTGGCTGGAGGGTGGATGGGGATGATCGGGAAGAAGGAGAGGGAGGAGTGGTAGAATCGTAATTTTGGCAAACTTTATATTTTTGTTAAATTATTATGTATATATGTATATATATATATTCAAACTATATATTATAATAATATATATTCCCACACATATTAAATACACACCACACACATAATTTAATATTTTTAATAATTTATATACAAAAAAAAAATAATTAAATAATATTAAAACTAAGTAATAAATAATAAAATTAGGGTAATTAATTAAACCCTAATTTAATTTAAATATACACACAGATATACACTCTATTTAGTACTTTAAAAATATATATGAGTTCATGCAAATGCGGAAATCTATTTAAAATAATTAATAATAAATAATTTATGTATCAATTTTTCTGAAAATAAAACTCTCGGGAAAATTTTACGTAAAGTACTTAAAATAACATAAAATAATTAAAAATCAATTTTAATTAAATAACAAACTCATAAAATATCATAAATATATATACAAAAATCATTAATACTGCATATCCCGATGCAGTATAAAATTATTTAAAAACTCGGGATATTACAATTTTACAGAGGAGGTTCTGCCGATTTTTTGATAGAATTATCGTAAAACATGACATTGGGTCGATCCTGAATTTCTGCGTTTATCTGAGTTTTGAATTTTTAGATCGATTTTTCCTTTAGAATTCTTAGAAGTATGAGGTAGAAATTATTCTGATTTATTATAAATATTCATTTTCTAATTGTACCGAGACCAAGACTTATTAGATCAGAACCGTTAAGTCAGTCTCGATACGCGTAAATTTATGAGTTATTATTTTATATATACATTGCATATAGTGCATGATTATAAATAATGATGTTTTGATATGAATTATTTCATTAAATGGTTTAGTATATTTTTGGTATACTTTCAGTATAATTTGATATATTTCGACATATATGCGATGTATATACTTGATATATTCTTAACATGCATTTAGTATATTTTTAATATATTTATGGTTGATTTTGGTTTATATATAGAATATATACTTGAAATATATTTGTATATTTTCGGTGTATTTCTAGTATATAAATGGTTTATTCTTTTAAAAATAATGATGTTTGTGTTTAATTACGCATTTATTTATTTTCCATAAATATATGATTTATATAAAGGATATTAATAGAACGTGCCACTTAGTGGGCTGCACTAGGATTGTGCACGTACCAGTTCATTAGACTTTAGGGTCGATATTGTGAGATTCATTTGAGGTGAAATTTGATTATTTTGATTATGAGAAATTCAGTGAATGAGTAGTTTGGTTGTTGGAGCTTGGCTGACCTAATGTCTCAAGACCAATCATACTGACAATGATACTACGGGAGCTTTGTTGACTTAGTGTCTCGGGGCTGGTCTACTTTCCAAAATGGAATAAGAGAATTTATTTGGAATTAAGTAAGCCTGCATGACTAGTGAGATATTTGTTTGAGGTTACAAATATCATTAGGGTGTTAGTTGATTTTTCACCTAAATAAATGATTTCTACATTTATAAATATAAAAGTGGATTTTAGCATCTATGTGAAATGCCTATATATATATATATATATATACTTATGATTTATTGCATATGACATTAGGAGGTGTGTGTATATATATTATAATAATTCACTCAGTGAGTTATGACCCTCTGTCAACCATTTTTTTTAAGAGAGTAGTCTTTATTAGACTGTACTAGTAGTGCTTTACGTTGGTCTTCTTCCGCCCCAACTATTTTATGTAAATTTCATATTTGAACTTTTATTATATTATAGAAAACTGCAATAGTAGTGTTATTATATTAGCAGTATTGTTTCAGTTTGAGACTTTTGTATTCAAATATTGTATTAATATTTTATTTATGAAATGATTTTTAAGTATTTATTTATATATCGATTCAAGTTTTAATTCTATCATATTTTTATATTATTTTTTGCATGATTTTTATTGTGAAGGCTTGCTATGGGTTCCAGATTCGAAAGAATTCTCGTTCCCTATTGCTAGTCATGACTCCCCGGTTTGGATCGTGACATGTACTATTACCTTAGAGACTGCTTCAACGCATAAAGAGATTTTTTCAATAAACACATGTGGTCTTTCTTGCCTAAAGCAACAAAACCCTTTGGCTATTGGATGTAGATGTTCTCCTCAATCTCTCCCTATAAGAATGTTGTTTTCATATCCAATTGTTCCAACTCAAGATCATGTCTTGCAACAATCCCAAGTAAAGCTCGAATAAAGCTATGTTTTATAATAAGAGAGAACACATCTGTAAAGTCCACACTTGAAATTTGACTATAGCCCTTAGCAACAAGCCTAGCCTTATATATTGCATTATGGATACCTGGACTGCCTTCTTTCCTTTTGAACATCCATTTACACCAATAACTTTCTTGCCTTTGGGTAACTTTACTAACTCCCATGTGTTATTCTTGTGTAAAGACTCCATCTCCTCATATATGGCAATCACCTATTTTTCAAAATCCACATAATTGATTGCCTCTTTATAGGTAGTGGTTCCTCGTCAGCTTCAATATCTTCGGCCACATTCAATGTAGAAGCCACCATATTTGCTTCAACGTATCTTTTGTGGTGGTTTAATGGCCCTTCTAGATCTGTCCCTCATAATAGAGTACTGAGGTATGGTAGCTTCATCATCATTAGACACTTTTAAACTCTCATATGATGTAGCTTTTGGTGTGGATTCTGTCCCAATATGAAACTCCACCTTCATGTCTGTATTATTGCTATATAGACTCATCATAAATGTCTCTGGGAGAGAGTTACGTAACATAGGAGTTTCATTAAAGACTACATTTTGACTAACAATAACCTTTCTCAACTTGGGACACCAAAGCTTATAACCCTTAACACCAGACATATACCTAAGAAAGACACTTTCTAGATCTAGGTTCCAATTTACCATTATCAATAAAAGCATAGGTAAGATAATTAAATATTTTCAAGTCAAAATAACTAGTAGGAGTACCAGACCATAACTCTTCTAGAGTTTTCTTGTTAATCACCATTGAGGGAGAACAGTTAATAAAAAAGCAAGTTGTAAGGGTAACTTTAGCCCAAAAAGACTTCAGTAACCCATAAGTTGAAAGCAAGCATAAGACTTTCTCCATTAATGTCCTATTTATGTGTTCAGCCATACCATTCTATTGTGGAGTACCCAAAACTATCAAATGTCTAACAATCCTTTTGGACTTACAATAAGAGTTAAACTCATCCAAAGAAAACTCTAAACCATTATCCATGGGGAGACGCTTCACTTACTTCCCGATTTATTTCTCAATCATGGTCTTCCACTGCTTGAAAGTAGCAAATACATAACTCTTTTACTTGAAAAGGACTACCCACACTTTCTTTGAGAAATCATTAATGACCGTCAACATGTAATTTGCACCCTTAGTAGGAACTTTGGATAGCCCACAAAGGTCTGAATGAACATAGTCAAATGTCCTTTTAGTGTTGCGAACGCCCTTACTGAAACTCACCTTTTTTTGTTTCTCAAATATGCAGTGCTCATAAAACTTTAATTTCCTAATCCGACCATCAATTAGTCCTCTTTTGCTTAACTCCGCCAAGCCATTTCACTCATATTGCCTAGGCACAAATGCTAAAGTGTAGTATTATCCAACTTGAAGGAAGTGATGGTTGTATCACCTGTAATGGTTGAACCCTCTAAGACATGCAACTTGGAATGTTTTAAATTTCCTTTATCATAACGAGAAAACCCTTAGTGATCTTCAACACTTTACCTCCACCTGAGTAATTGTAACCTTCACTATCAAAGGTAGAAACAGAAATAAGATTTCAGCCCAAGTCAAGTATATGGTAAACACCCTCAAGTGTCCTAATAATCCTATCATGCATTTTAATTCTGATTGAAATAACACCGATAATCCTACAAGGAGTATTATTCCGCATTAAAATATTCCCTATATCTCTCAGTTTATAGGTTGTAAACCATTCTCAATTGCATTTCAAATGGAATGCGCAGGCTGTATCTAAAATCTAGTCATTTACTGAATTGACCCTACTGTTAGCGATAATAAGAAGATCCCCTTGATTGTTAAGATCTTCTACATCTTCAATAACATTGGCCTTGCCACTTTTATGCGCAACTCTTTTAGTCCTATTCTTTAGCTTTGAACACTATGCCTTTATATAACACTTTTTCTTGCAATAGTAACATTTCATAGTCTTGTTCCTAAACTTTGATCTACTATTTCTATTTTTTTATGAATCACAAGACTCTCTACCTAAGTCTCAAGATTAACCACTAACTGTTTAATTATCTCCTTAAAAAATAAAACATCATACAACTCTTCAAAAGAAATCTTATCGCGACTATAAAATAAAGTATCAATAAAAATCACATAAGATAAAGGTAAGGAACAAAGAAGAATTAATGTCAAATCCTCATTCTCCACCTTTAGCTCCATAATTTATAGGTCAGAAACTATCTCCTTAAAAATGGTTAAATGATCCTCAAAGGACGTACCTTCTGTCATATAATGAGAGTACAAACGCTGTTTCAAATGCATTTTACTGGTGAGGGTTTTCTTCGTGCATAATTGCTCAACCTTCATCCACAACAAAGCGGTGGTCTTCTCTTTTAATACATCTTGAAATATATTATTAGACAAATGCAAATGTATTTGAGCTAAGCCTTTCTGACCTCTATGCTGATTTTTTTCACTCGTCCATGAGGCGAGCATATGATCAAACCATAGAATAGCATCATCTAAATCCATCTGCATGAGTACAACATATATCTTTTCTACCATAATGAAAATCTTATGCTATGATCCAAGAATGGAATGTTATACTTTACTAAAGCCATTATTCAAATTAGAAATGCTAAGATTAATAGGCCCAATAGAGTTTTAGCTTTGATACTAGTTTTTGTGTAGTGAAACAAATCAAAGTACATAAATAAATAATTAAACACAAAAGAATAATGATAAAATAAATAAATAGAGAAAATAACACACAAGATTTACATGGAAAACCCCAAGATGGGGAAAAACCACGGGCAGAGGAGATGATTCACTATATTATAAAAGAGCATACAAAAGAGTGTAAGGGTGGCTAAAAATTTGAAAAACTTTATTGTCAAACCTTAAAAGTAGGTATTTATACTAATAAGGTAAAATTGGAGTCAAAACAAGGAGAAAAATAACTTCCTAAATTGAGGTTAAAAATACTTCTTGTGAGACTGTCGTGTTATGCCTATGCTCCAAGCCATGCTCCTTTCTAGACTAACATCATAAAAATGATATGGTCGTGCTTTAAGCCGTGCCACCTTTTGGACACATTGACAGATCTTGACATACCATGACATGGTTATGCTTCAAGCTATCTTCCCTTCTTGACAAACTGACATTCCAACACATGCACCAACACGCCTATGCTTAGGCTGTGCTTGCTTCTAAACATAACACACACACACACACACACATATAGTTAAAACAAGGAGAAAAATAACTTCCTAAATTGTGGTTAAAAATACTTATTGTGACACAATTGTGTTATGCCCGTGCTCCAAGCCATGCTCCTTTTTAGACTGACGTCACAAACATGACATGGTTGTGCTTCAAGCTGTGCCACCTTTTGGACATATTGACAGCTCTTGACATAGCCATGACATGGTTGTGCTTCAAGCTATGTCCCCTTCTTGACAAAATGACAAATTCCAACACATGCACCAATACGCCCATGCTTAGGCTGTGCTTGCTTCTAGACATAACACACACACACACACACATATATATAAAAGATGGCTTCATTCTATTTTTTATTTGATGAACCTATATAAAATAATGAACTATAGTATTAAAAGTGATGAACCTATAGTTAATAACTAATGAACTATCATGATTTAATCAATGAACCTATATTATATGACCAATTAAACTATTAAATTTTACTTAATATTAATATATTAAATTAATAATATTAATTAATAATATTGTTACGTAGTGAACCTTATTATTAAACTGATTAACATATAGGCAATGAATCTGTAAGGAATTACTAATAAACCTATTGACAAATACTAATGAACTCATAGACAAATATTAATGAATCTACAGTGCATTCATAGTGAAATTACATTATTTAAGTAATAAACTTATACTATTTAAGTAATGAATCTACATTAATTAATATTTATTTTTATTTCTATTTCTATTTAATAAATTTAAATTTTTATTAATATTAATGCTATTGTTTTTTATGATAGAGATAAGAGGAATTTAGTTTACAGTAAGTGTTTTTTTTTTTTCCTTTTATTTAGTTAATATGAATATGTTGTTAGATTATGAATTCAATTTTGGAGGATGAAGTTTATTTATTCGTTCGGAATGTTTCGTTGTAAATTCATTTTCAATTTGTACATAAGTGCTTAGAAGTTAAGCAAGTGTTCGGTATAAATGGCTTGGTTTTATACTTCTTTGGAAGCAAATATAATACATTAACACTTTGATTATGGAATATGCTCTTTAATATGAATTTTTATAATATGAATATGAATTTTTATTTAATACAAATATATTATTATATATTAATTTTTATACTAATAAATTTCTTAAGAAAATGGGTAACTTTTTTATTAATGAAAATTCAATTTTGAAAGGGAAAAAATCAATTATGATTTCTAGAAAGAATTTAAAAAATCAAAGGCCAAATAATTTTGGTGGAACATAGCTGGCTAATTTTGAGACCTAAAGTTGATCTAAAAAGCAAGGTTTGATTGGGGTAGACGCCCTCCACAAAAAGTGGCATTTATCTATGGACCATAGTCCATAATAAAATTTGGCTTCTTTAGCCTCCTGTAAATTTCTCAAGAAAATTGGACTTTACATGGCCCAAACAAGCCCAATGGCTGAGCTGGTACGCGTTGAAGCATTCCCATGACTAAAAATTATTGGCAAAAAAGTTTATTTAGATTGAAATGAAGTAAAAATGAGATTAAATATATCAAATTGATCAGAAGAGCTTTTAGGTCACTTTATTTTCAATTGTAAAGATAATCTAATATATTTACAAAAATAAAAAAAAGAATTTGAACAGTCAAATATACATTTTAATTTTTTTTTAACTGGGAGGAGGGGAGATAAAAATTGAATACTTAGCATATAAATGTCTTTTATAACACTAAACTACTAAACTTTTGGCAAATTTATATAGTTAATATCTAAATGTTTTAATTGTAACAAACTTTCTTATTAAGCTTTTCTATTGGTTTCTGAAATTAAAAAAAGAAAAAAAATCCTATTTCTCTCCATTCATTGAGCACATTTTTTTTTTAAATTTCCTTTTAATCCTCCATGTTTTTCATTATTCTTAAAAATAGAATTTTTCTCTCAAATAAAAAATAAAATTGAAAATTTTTATTAATTATAGCTATACACAATTATTAATTTGTGAATTCATTTGCAACTTATTCAATTTTCAAGTAGTTGAATTGATTTTTTTAAATAACATGTTAGGTAATCATTTAAACTTTTTTCCACTATAAATTTGAATTATGGTTAAAAGATAATTTTTTAAAATTGTTTACTAAGAAAATAGTCTAAAGATCACTTCTTTTCATATGTATAATGAGATTTACGCTTCCAATTTTGCAGTTATTATTGATTAGTAAAATTAATTTTCATTTAATTTAAAGAAAAAAATTGTGTATGACTTGTGAAATTAATTTTTTAAAGGAGAGAATTATTTAATCAGTTAGAATTGGTTAATTGGATTAGAACCATATTAAATTAGTAATTTTTATTTCAATTAATTTTTGCAAAGCTATAAGCAATTCAATTGATATTTATATGAAAATATTAAAATGATATGCTAATAGTGATAGTTGCTTTGGTAATAATGGAAAGGACTGCTAATCGTTCCAATTGTGGCTCTAATAAATTAGGTAGAGTTTTTTTTTTTTTTTTTTTTTAACAAATGCATTTCACTAATAATTGTTTAAAGGTTACGCATAAAGACTAAATTACTTGAAAAATTACAGAAGAAATAAATTATTGAAATTTATGAATACTGATTTAACTAAATAAAATAAGTAAATCAGATCTTATTGATAGTAAACTCTATAACTCCTCTTTTAGTAAAACATATTTACACTATATGGATATAGATTACACAGAAGGATCGATCAATTACACCAAGGTGAGAATATCACATAATGAGTGAAGCAATTTCAGCAAAGTTTGGACCTATTAAAATTCATAGAAATGGAACAATAACTAAGCATTATTGATAAATCAAACTATCAAAATAATAAAGATAACTATATCAATATATAAAAATTTATCGACTAAAACCTCTCATAAAAGGAGGGATCATAAACAAAATAATATAGATCTAACATAGATCTATAATACAAAAGTAAAAGGAGGCATCATAACAAAATAATATAGAACTAGCATATATCTATAATAAACAAGTTAAAAAAAGAAAAAAAAAAAAGAAAATTTTGGCCAAAATTACTATATAAAACCACTACAATAAGAAGAAGGTTTTTTAAAGAGTTAGAAGAGAAAAAGAGAAGAAGAGAGAGCCTTATATCTCTAGTTAGAGTTTTATGCAATTCATAGTAGGTCTAATTTATCAACTTAAAGAAAAGGACACATACATAAATAGTATCTAAACTTCTAAATTTTACTATTTTAGTGAATTTTTTTTTGTTGCAATTATGTATTTAAACTGGCAACAACTTTGTGAAATGATGTTTGATTTTATAGGTTAAAGTGATTATATATCTCATTTTAAACAGTAATTTGATTTAAATATTTTTTTTTATTTGTTAGACTTCGTTTATTCGATTTTTCAATTGTATAACTATTTTTTCTTTCAATTTATAGCTTGAAAGGCATTTAATTTAATGTAATAATCCGAGTTTTTAAATGATTTTATTTTAAATCGGGATATACAGTGTTAATAATTTCAGACAATATTTAAATATTTATCGATTTTGAGTTGATTATCATTAACTTATGTTAATTAGGGTTTCCATATATATATATAATGATTAGTATTTCAATAGTTCATTTGTGTAATATATATATATATATATATATCTATATCTTGTTCTAAATAATTTTTAACTTAATGTATTTTATTTTAATGTTATTTTACCATACTAAATTTTATTGTTTTATACATTATTTTGCATGCATGAATATTTTATATATATATATATATATATTAAAACAAAAAATAAAAACCTTCCCTACCTTCTTCCCCTCCCCAAAACCGAACCACCCTTACCATCACCGTCTGTTCCCCTCAATTCAGAGTGCCTCCAGCTCATCCACTGTCGACCACCCCTCCAGCCAGCAGCTCCACCGCCACTGTTGTCTTCTCTGGCACCGACAGTAGCTTAGGAATCCATTTTTGGCCGAAATTCGTACCACCTCCGTTCCTCATCATTCCGGCCACCAAAATCAATGATTCTAGTGCTGTTGGACTCCTGAGACTCCCTAGAGAATGATTCGAAGCTTCCTTTTGTCTAAAAATTTGATTTGGTAAGGTTTTAAGCTAGTTTCGAATTTTGGTCTTTTTTGGTTCTTGATTTTTATGAACTTCATTCTTTGTAATTCAAGCTTAATTCATTCACAAAAGTTGATCTCTCTAGCTTGATCTTCATCCTGGAATTTTTATGTAATTTTTGGAAATTATTTTGATTTTTGTGAATTTTTGATTATTTTATTATTATTTTATAATTTTCTTAAATTAATTAAATAAATTGTAAAATTGTGATTTTTAGTGTTTTTGGTGGTTGAAATTAATTTTAGAAATTAATTTACAATTTTTTTGATTTTTGTGGAATTATTATAATTTTATTTAGTTTATGTCAATTTTGGAAATATAGGTTATATATGTATTTTGTTAAAAATAATTGGTTAATTGAGTATAATTTTTTATTTTATTGAATTACATGTTAAAAATAATTTTAGAGAATTTATATAATTTTTATTGAATTTTTTAGTATTTTGAGTATATTATGTGAATTTTTATATATTAGGGGCATTTTGGTAATTTGGTAGTAATTTTGGTTAAATATTAAATTTAATTGGTTTTAATAATTATTTGAGGTATGAAAATGATTTTTATGAATTAATTACTAATTTTAACTAATTAATATTATTTTTTAAAAATTATTTTCAAATTATATATAAAATACTATTTTTGTAAATAAATGGATTTTTAGTAATTTTTAGTATGTTTTTGGACTAATTAATTAATTTGGATTTTAATATATATTATGTATTTTGTTGTGAATTGTGGACCTCAGTCGATGGAATTTGCAGTTTGGGATCCTGACCAAGGGTTGTGTGAATGTTTTGTGAACTATATTAGAAGTGTATTTTCTCACAAGACCGACTCTACTTTTTAAGTAGAGAGATGTTTGTTTTACAGAAGAGGTTCTGCCGAATTTTTGGTAGAATTCTCGTAAAATGTGACATTCGGTCAAATTTTTATTCTTTGTTTATGTTTAGAATCCTAGATCGAGTCTCTAGAAGTTAAGTTAGAATTATTCTAATTTTCGTATTATGATTTTATTGTTAGTTGCACCGAGATCGAGACCTATTGGACCAGGCCCGTCGGACCTGTCTTGAGGAGCGCATAATTGCAAGTTGTTATTTTATAAATACGTGCATTTAGGTTGCATGTTTTAGAAATATATATTTTAATTGTATGATTTATGCATAAATGACTTAATAAATGCTTAAGTATATTCTAGGTATATTTTTAATATATTTTCGGTATATTATGAAACAAATGCATGTTTTTCTTTTTAATTAAACCTAGATTACTTTCAAATATATTATTGGTTTAATTTAATATATTCCATGGTTTATTTGAATTGATTTTACATATATATACTTGAAATATACTTAGTTTATTTTAGGTATATTTCTAGTGTATATATGGGTTATATTGCCATTTGAATTGATATCATGAATCATTTATTTTCCGAGTGAATGATTTATTTTAAAATGAAGGATATCGATAGAACGTGCTTCCTAGTGGGCAGCACTAGGACCAAGTACGTACCAGTGCGATAGATTGTAGGATCGAACTACTAACTTATTTGTAGAAATTATGATTTGATTAATTTGATATTGATGTGTGATGTGATTGATGGTGTGATTGCGAGAGCTCAGTTGACTAAGTATCTCAGGGCCAATCACACTGACAGTCAGATTGCTAGAGCTCGGATGACTTAGTGTCTCGGGGCCAGTCTACTGTCCATATGAATTAAGTGAATTTATTTGGAATTAAGTGAGCCAGTATGGCTAGAGTGATTTTTATTGTTATTTTGAGGTTGCGATCATTTAGGATTCTATTTGATCCTTCAAACTCATATTTTTCAATATTATTAGATAAAACGATTTTCAGCGTTTGTATGCTCATACCTGTATATTTATGTATAATATACATATGACTGTTTGCATTTGACATTTAGTAATGCGTGTATATATATTATAATAATTCACTTAGTGAGGTCTGAATCCCCTCAGTTGATATCTTTTTCAGGAGAGTCTTCTTCTTCAGACCTAAGCAGTAGACTTGTACGCCGGATTTCTTCCGCTCCGGCCTTATTATGTAAATTGCTTACTTGAGTTTTATTTTGTACTCTAGACACTGCAGTAGTAGTTGTATTTAAATCTGTTGAGAGTTGTATTTATATTTATGCATGTATGAGGATTTTACTTCAGAGTGTTTCTTTGAAGATTGTATTAAAAGATTTCTATTTATGATATATATATATAAGATGTGATTTTATGATATTAAAAGATGTTGAGAAGTTATTTTATTTTGTGAGATTTAATTTCCGTTGAATAATATTCTATTTAATTTATTTTATTGCATGCTTTTATTTTTTAAGGCTTGCTATGGGTTCTGAATTCGAAAGAATTCCCGTTCCCTAGCGCCGATCATGACCCTCTATTTTGGGTCGTGACATTTAATAAAATTTAATATAAAAAGGTCTCTAAATCAATTTATTATTTAAAACAAGACATATAAATACTTTAATCTATAACATTTGTTATAGATATTATATTATAATTTTTTTCTAGTTCACACACTTATTATTTAAAAAAAAATTTAAACACCAAAATAGCAAAAATAAAAAATTCAAAGCCATTTATATATTTGTAATACCCTATATATATATAATTATTTGAATAAAAAGGGACATTTTTTTTTTCTTTTTTTCTCTCAAATAGTATTAGTAATAGTTATTTTTTTTATTATATTATAGTATAATTGTGTTAACATTATATTTTAGGTTAAATATTGGTTTAAATGTGTATATCTATTCATATGTAGGTATATATATATATATATATATATATATATATATATATATATATATATATATATATATATATATATAGTATAAAGTATAATTATATACATGTATATATGTATATATATATGTATACATTTTCATGTAGTATATGTTTACGTATATATACATACATATATATATATATATATATGTACACTAATAAATACTTGAATACACATGTATATATATTTATATATGGTATATATGTAGTATATATATATATAGTTATAATTAGTGGTTATAATATAGTATATATATATATATATATATGTATATTTTTGACAGAAACAGAGCCGAAGCTCCTCCCTCTCCCCCATCCGCGCGACTCCCTCGACCATCACCATCACTGCGCCTCCCCCACCTTCGGCCGCCGTCTGCTGCTTCCTCTTCCTTCTCCCTCGCCTCCGGTCACCTGCAGAGCCGCCGGAAGCCGCTGGAAGAGAAGAAGCCGAGAGTTTGCTCCAGACTCACCCAAGCTTCGTCCGGCCACCATTTTCCTCCATTCCGGTGCCAATCTCCTCCCCTTGCACCGGTGAGACTCATTCTAAGCTTAGTTTAAGCTTTGGTCATGAATTGATTGAGTTTTGGTGGATTTTTGGTTTTGAGCTCTAGGGTTTTGGAAAAATTTTTAGCTTGATTTAGATTGATTCATGCAAACTCCCTTTACAAATGTGATTCCTAGTAGCTCAATCTACCTCTAGGAATTTTTGTATAATTTTTGGAATTTATTTTGATTTTTGGTGAATTTTTGAATATTTTAATAATATTTTAGGAATTTTCGGGAATTAATTATAAAAATAATAAATAATAATAATATTTGGTATTTTGGTGTTATTATGAGTTGATATAAATTTTAGGGTAAAGAAAATAAATTTTTTAGAATATTATACAATTTTTAGGAATTTCTATGCTTTATGTCAAAATTTAATAATTAGGCTAATTTCGAAAATTATGGTTAAAAATTATGGAATTTTAATAATTGAGGTTATTAGTGAATATTATAAATTTTAGAACTCAACTTATAATTTTTGAGATTTTTATACTATTTTTATAATTATATTTGAGTTTATGCCAAATTTGATTTTTGGTTAAATAATAATTTTTGGGAGAAAATTTTTGGTTGATTAAATATTTTAATTATATTAGGTAGGTTTATTTTAAGAAAATAAATTTTTGGCATGATTAAAGAATTTTAAGGAATTATTCTAGTATTAAAAGCACATTATGTAAATTGTGTATTTTAGGGGGGTAAAAATGTAATTTTACCCTAAATATGATAATATATATATATATTTTTAATTAGTTTGATTAATATTTAAAGGGTTTAGATAATTTTTAAAAATTAATTGATATAATTTCCTAAGTAGTGTAAAATTTTAAATGTCCAATTTCCAATATATATATATATATGTGTGTGTGTGTGTGTGTGTGTATTTCGAGAAATAAATGTTATTAATTCTCGATATTTTATTGAGTTGTGATCTCGGTCGGGGTAAATTGTAGTTTTGGGAGCCCGACTCGAGTGTGGGTGTTTGTGATTATTGGAAGTGCATTTTCTATGCAGGTTTGGCTCTATATTTGGTAGAGAGATGTCTGTTTTACAGAGGAGACTCTGTCAAAATTTTGGTAGATTTTCTCGTAAAACATGATACTCGTAAAATTCTTACCGTTAGTTAGGTTAAATCCTGTCTGTCGAGTCTCGTCCGGTTTTCCTCGAGTCAGTCTGGAATTTTATTATTTTGTTGATTTCTGATGTCGATTCCTTAGTCATATTTTAAAAGTCGATTCATTATTTTTCTTTTAGAGCATATCAGAGCAGAAGTTGTGAGACCGAGGCAGACGCGTGGTCGTCAGCCTTCGCATTCATCCTGTAAGTCAATAGAACGATCTGTGCATGTGTTTATTTAAAGAATGCATGCGCTCGTATTTCTATTATGTTGATTATATGATTTATTTAATTTAATGCTATTATTTACGATTTAAATGCATTTTATTTATTTAAGAATCAATTTGAGAAATTTTGTTAGAACGGGCTACCTGGTGGGCTTCACCAGGACTATGTGCACATGGTAGAGATTGAGAGATGGATCCGATAATTATATGTTTGATGAATGTTAAACTGGGATGGGTGCCTCGGTAGAAGCCTTTGCTCTCGGGGACTGCCAGTGATTGGAAAGTCAATAATGGACTGGGATGGGTGCCTCGGTTGATGCCTTAGCTCTCGGGGACCGCCAGTGCCATATAGTTGGATTAAGTGAATGACTACGACTTGGTGCCTCGGTTGATGCCCTTGCTCTCGGGGACCGGTAGTCTGGTTGGAATAAGTGGGCCCAGTTGGCCATGTAAATTGTTGGGTTTAGGGTTCTACCGAGATTTTTCAAAAGCTATAAATATATATATTATAAATTATTTTCACTATAAACATATATAGTTTTCAAAAAGGTTTTCAAACCGTATAACTCTTTTTCTTGACTTACTCAGTGAGGTCTGATTCCCCTCAATTTATTTTTTTCAGGAGCTTGGGATTTCAACCTCAGACTACCTCCACGTCGGGTTTTTTCTTTACCGGCTATTTTATGTAGGTCATTGTAAGTTGTACTGTGTGTTAATCTAGGTTGCTGCAGTAGTGTATGTTCTAAGTATTTGTATGGTTTAAACATAATTGTGTAGTTTATTTGTGTAAACCACGCTTATGTATAAGATTCAATTTGATTTATAATATGAGATGTTGAAACACATTATTATTTAAACAGTTGAAATTGTGTAATTTGAGAAAAAAATCAGTTTGATAATGTATTCTATTTTAAAATAAAGTTTAAAATATGAATGGTTTTATTTTTCTTTTCCTTTAGGCTTACTACGGGTTTCGGGGGCTTTAAGCCTACCCATTCCCTAGTGCCGGTCACGTGCCCTCGGGTTTGGGTCGTGACAATATTTGAAAAAAAAATAATAGCTCTAATTTGATAAGTACCAATGGATCAATTCTAATATAGCTCTAATATGTCAATTCAACTATAACTTTAAGTGAATTAATATTAGGGGTGTCCCACAAGTTAGGAAAATTTAGAAATTTTAAATCTTCAGAGTGATACTAAATTTTAGAAATTTTAAAAATAAAATCTCAAGTACTAGTATCAAATTTATAATCTCCATATATGTACCATTTTATTTTTTGGAATGGTTCGGTACGGAGATTTAATTCTTTCAGAATGGATTGGTATGGTTTCAAATAGAAATTCGAGAATTTATTTTATACATAAATTTATATTATTGATTGGATTTATAATATAATCTTATTATATATATATATATTGGTATGGTATGGTTTCAAATAGAAATTCAAGAATTTATTTTATACATAAATTTATATTATTGATTGGATTTATAATATAATCTTATTATATTTAATAACTTACATATATATATATATATATGTAAGTTATTAAATATAATAAGATTATATTATATTTTAATTAATAAAAATGACCAAACTTTTCTTATTTTTATTTGTAACATCACTATTTATTTTAATAAAAAAAAGATTGGAAAAACTATGTTATTTTGGTTATCTACAATATATATGTCTATACATATTAGTATACAATAAAAATAATAATTAATAAATTGTTTAATATAGTAATAACTGTTGACCATTTGCATGATCAAACTCCTAATTTGAGAGTTTAACAAAAAATTTTAATTATAATGATTTCAACTAAGTATGTAGAAAGTTGATATATCATGAAGTTTAATTGTTAAATAATTAAAGACAATGAAATACTCCTTGAAAGAGTATAAATATGTATATCGATGAAGTATCTCAATCTATGTAAGTCTACAATCTTTGAGAAACAATTATATACCAAAAATATACATTTTTGGATATACAATAGTCTGCTTACAAGCTGCCTCATGACCTGGATTAATAAGTATGCTTTTAGGCTAATTCAATCTCTAAGATGTAAGGAGGCTTTTTGACATCCTTAGAACTCTATAATGAGAAAATGATCATCATCAGTTTTGAAGTAGACATCTTAAGCTTTTTGAATTGAGCTTATTTGTCAAAATCTGAGCTCATTTGTGTATGTAAATCTTGAGTCGAAGTCAGCATATGTAGCTTTCATTTTAGGTTGCGCAACTCTTAGTATTTGATGTGGGGCAAGTCTTGGAGTTATTGGAATAGGCCTACGGAACAATGGATAGAATACATATGTTTTCAATATTATTAGGATTTAATTTTTATTTTAATTTAGTATTGATTAGTGTAATATCCTGTGTTTTTAAATATTTTTATACTGCATCGGGATATGCAGTGTTAATAATTCTATTATATAATATTGATATTTCATGAGTTTTTATTTAATTTAAATTGAATTTTTAATTATTTATTATTATTTTAAGTGCTTTACGTAAAATTTTCCCGGGACTTGCATTTTCGGAGAAATTTTCACGTAAATAATTTACTATTAATTATTTTAAATAGATTTACGGACTTGCATGAACTCATACATATTTTAAAATACTAGATAACGTGTATATGTGTACTTATTTATTTAATTAGGGTTTAATTAATATTACCCTAATATTTTATTATTTATTAATTTGTTTTAATATTAATTAATTATTTTTAGGAGTATTAAATTATTAAAATATTAAATTGTATGTGTGTGGTGTATATTTAATGTGTGTGTAATTTAATATTATTTTAATATATAGTATAAAGTATATATATATACATATATACATTTAATATTTAACAAAAAATTAAAGTTTGAAGTATTTACCAAAGTGCCACCTGACTTCCTTCTCCCTCCTGATCGTTCCCCATCACCGTTCCGCCGCCTGTCGTCCCATTTTCTTGCCGTTGGTGTGCCGTCCGGCGTGCCACCTCCTTCCTCAGCCTTCCCCGCTGCCTGTTGCAGCCATTTCCGGCATCTGTAGGTCGATTTTGGCCGGAGAAGTCGAAAGTGGGAGCAACGTCGATCACGGCGTTTCCGGCCACCATTTTCGACACCGTCAGCCTTTTTCTTCTCCTTGAGCTCCGTTGAGTGTGATTCCAAGCTTTGTTTCACTTAAAATGGTCTTGATTTGCTTAGGTTTCAATTTTTCGAATTCGGCCTATTAGGGTTCTTGATTTTTTTGAACTTCAATTTGATTGATTCATGAAAAATTCCTTCACTAATGTTGTTCCCTTTAGCTTAATCTACATGTATGAATTTTTATGGAATTTTTGGAGATTATTTTGATTTTTGGGTATTTTTGAATATTTTAATATTATTTTCTAATTTTCGGAAATTAATTAATTAAATTATGAAATTGTGTTTTATGATAATTATAGGTGTTGAAATGAATTATAGGAATTTATTTGGAATTTTTATGAATTTCTATGTATTTATTTTGAATTATTTAGGTTTATGTAATTTTGGGAAAATTAGGTGAATTGTGTTTTTAATTGAAATTTATTGGTAAATTGAGTTTAATTATTGATATTATTGATAAATATGTTGAGAAAATTAATTTTGGTTAATTATACTATTTTTGGTGAATTTTTGAAGTAATTATAGTATATTTATATATATAGGGGCATTTTGGTAATTTTACCCTAAATTGACTAAAAATGTAATTTAATTGGTTTTAATAGTTATTTAAGGTATACAAATTATTTCTACAAATTATTTGGTATTTTTAACTAATTAAAACTATTTTTCGTGAATTATTTTCAATTTTATATATAATATATAATTTTACTAATAAAATGAGTTTTTATCGATTTTTACTGTGTTTAAAGGTTAATTATGTAATTTTTACTTATAAAATAAATTTGTATGTTATAAGGGTATTTTTGGTATTTCTGAAATTATTCCGTGAATTATGGACCCTGGTCAGTAGACTGTAGTTTGGAGTCCGACCGAGGGGTTGTGGATGAGTTGTTGTGCCTATTTTTTAAAGTGTGTTTCTTTGCAGGGTCGGCTCTACTCTTTGAGTAGAGAGATGTCCGTTTTACAGGGGAGGTTCTGCCGAATTTTCGGTAGAATTCTCGTAAAACGTGATGTCCAGTCGAATCCTAATTTTAATTATGTGTTTAATATTCTAGATCGAGTTCTAGGATTTTTTGTTAGGTTTATTCTGATTTCTATCGTTATTGTTTGTTTAGTTGCGCCGAGGCCGAGGCCTAGTGGACCAGGCCCGTCGAACCCATCTTGTGGAGCGCACTAAGTGTGAGTTACTATTTTATATATATATGCTTTAGGATGCATGATTTAGAAAAATATGTTTTATTTTGATTATTTATGCATGAATAATTCAATTATTACCTAAGTTTATTTTTAGTTTATTTTGGTTTATTTCCTGTATATTTTGAATTATATGCATGTTTTGTTAATAAATTATACTTAAAATGTTTTTAAATATATTTCTAGCTTAATTTGTAAATTAATCGAATTTATTTGACGTATATCTACTCGAAATATACCTGGTTTACTTTTGGTATATTTCCAGTATATATATGGTTTATATTGTTATGTTATTTAAATTCATGCATCATTTATTTGTGAATGAATGTTTTATATTTATTAATGAAGGATATCAATAGAACGTGTTACCTAGTGGGCAGCACTAGGACCGAGTACGTACCGGTGCGCTTATAGCATTTAGGCTATATTACTAACCTATTTGGGGATATTGATTGAATTTGATTAATTGATGTGTGAGAAAGGATTTGGGGGTGTGATTGCTGGAGCTCGGTTGACCAAGTGTCTCGGGGCCAATCACACTGACAGTCAGACTGCTGGAGCTCGGTTGACTTAGTGTCTCGGGGCCAGTCTACTGTCTAAATGGAATAAGTGAATATTTTGGAATAAGTGAGCCTGTGTGGCTAGAGTGTTGTTTGACACTGATTTGAGGTTGCGATTTTCTAGGGTTCTATTTGATCCTTCATAACCAGTGGTTTTCAGAAAAAATATATAAAAATGATTTTATTTCATCTGTGTGTATTTGCCTGTATATATACATATTAGATATATACTGTTGATTGTATGCATTGTCATTTAGTATGCATGTATATATATTATAGTAATTCACTCAGTGAGGTCTGTCTCCCCTCCGTTGACTATTTTTTAGGAGAGTCATCGTCTTCAGACCTCAGTAGCAGGCCTGTACGCCGGATTTCTTCCGCCCCGGCTTCTTTATGTAAACTGCTTATCTGAGTCTTGGGTTTTATTTTATCTAGACACTGCAGTAGTCATTAAATTATTAAAGAGATGTTGTATTATATTTGAACTGGATTTGTATTAAAAGAGTTTATATGTATGGGATGAGGATTTGATTTAAATCCAGTTGGTGCAAATGTTATTATTATATTTATGATTTTTATTTCCGCTGCATTATATATTTTTATTATTACTATTGCATGTTTATTTTATTTTTAGGCTTGCTACGGGTTCCGGATTCAAAAGAATTCCCATTCCCTTGCACCGGTCATGACCCCTGTTTTGGGTCATGACAATTAGAAATTGACTTTCCTATATTGTTAGGGATTTGATTTCCTACCTTAGTTAGAATTGTATTTATTTTATTTTCTAATTAAAATTAGGGTTCAGGTTGGTAGGTTTATGCCACCCTATAAATATATAAGCCTTAGGCTATGTGAGGAAATTTTTTGTTGAATTGATAAATCAGATTATTATTTTCTCTAAATTTGGTATTCTTGTGAATCAACGAATTTTTGGATGCCTATTTCCTGGCATTTGTACTTAAATCAATAGGTTGTAGAAGGTTGCTAAATGGTCAATCATGCGCGATTCAATGTCTTGCAACATTTATCTTTTTTAATCAAAGCTTCCACTACGTCAGTTGGTATCAGAGCTGATGTTCATTCTTAGTTTTTTTTTTTACAAAAAGAAGAAAAAGAAAACAATTATGGAACGAAGGAGACAACAATAGTAGCACTTGGATGAGGTATACAAGCGTGAGGCTAATCAACGAGTTGAGCAACGAGTTGAACAGATGATTAAAAGGATAGATGCTCTTTTAGCCAATCAAAATAGAAACAATCCAGCCCCATGAAACAACAATAATTTTATGGGTAATTCTGATGGGTAGGTTAGTGACGAAGAGGAAGAAGAAGAGTATTATGAAGAGCCCTTATTTTTTGATACTGATGATGATGAGGATGAAGATGCAATTATTAGAGATGAGCCAATATTTGATGAAGAGGATGAGAGTGATAAGGAATGTACTGAATTATTAAAAAGTGGCGATACAAAAATTTTCTTTGTTGAGAGGGATTCTTATCTGACTTCCAACGACTTAGGGATTGAGGTGGAGGAACATCATGATCATGAATATAATATGCTAGAGCAAATTGAGCATGTTGACTTTATTGGCATTGAGGAAATTCTTTATTCTCATATTCCTTTAATTTTAATTTTGAAGGAATTACATATTGATAAGGAATTTATAATGTTATATACATCTATGAGCAAAATTCTTTCATGATATTTGGGCAAAATTTGAGGGTGAATTTTCTCTATGCTGAAGAGAATGATGCAGGGCAAGTCTTGGAGTTATTGGAATGGGTCTACGGAACAATGGATAGAATACATACATTTTCATTATTATTATTAGGATTTGATTTTTATTTTAATTTAGTATTGATTAGAAATTGACTTTCCTATATTGTTAGTGATACGCACTAGGTCAATCATGTATGACTATGTTTTGACTTTATCATTTTATTTAATAAGGAGGCATTTTTCATTATCATTTTATGTTATGATAATTACTTGAATAGTCAATTCTTACTAAGGTCATTAAGTATGTGACTTGATAGTAAAACCCTTAGATTAAATATGAGTTCTATTTAAATTATCCCTAGTCATAACAAAGTATTATGGCTAGTATGGTGTTGATTAATGATTATATTTTATTAATCATGAATATGAGATATTAAGTCAACACATAGGTACTTATTTGAGAAATAAAGTGCTAAATTGACCCATCATAATAATACTACATAAATAATTGTCATAAGTAATTCTCATCAAAATAATATTGGCTTAGTCCTTTGACCTTGAAATCACCATGGATTTCTACATAACTATTTTATATTTTGACATAATCTTACATTATCTTTAACCGGATGATAAAATAAGTTGTTGTTGGGTATAAAATGAGTTATATGAGAAATGTGAGTGATTGAGAAGAAATTTATCCCTCATTTAATATGAGTAAGATATTTATGGGCCCCTTAATAAGATAGACTGAGGAAAATGCATGGCCATGCTAACTTAAATTGATAAAGAGTTATCATTCTCAGTCTACTTAGAATCAAGAAATTATATGATTGAATTATATAAGGATGACATAATCTATGCCTATATTCAATCAAATATCATGTGACAAAGGGACTAAAATATTCACTGTACATTAGGTTATGTCAGATTATTGACTTCACATGACTTTAGTAGTCATAATGTCTTGCTAGAGACTACTTATGACTTGTAGGCCTAAATAGAGATTTAAGGCCCATTGCCAATGTCATGTGAACTTACAAGGTTACACACTTTGAACAAGCCCAAAACGAATATGAGTTTAACAAGCCCAAATAAGCTCTATAGAAATAAATAAATAAAATATTTATTTATTTAAGGTAAAGGTTATCTTAAATAAATAAAATATTATTTCTAATTTAATTTTAAATAAAATCAGAATAAGAATAAGTGAAAAATTACCAAAAGGTTGTTTGGTAAGTGAAACCCTAATTTAAATGTCTATAAATATATTATATTCTCTATGGTTTTATACACTCTCATTATTCTGCCACTAAATTCATTTTCTCTCTTTTAGAAAATAAAACACAGAGTTCTTTTTAATTCTTGATTTGTGAGAAATCAAGAGAAGGTGTTAACACATAAATATTCGTTTTCAAAATCAAGGGTTGTTCGTGTGGACACTTGTGGAGGACAAATTCTTTTGGAGATGTCTCAAATCCAAACTGCTAAATTAAAAGCTCGAGGTAAGGTGTTACCAGAGTGAACCTCCTCTCTTCGTTTTCGAGGTAAGGTGCTCGAGGTAAGAAAATGAAAACCCTAGATTTAATCAATTAATCAAATTACTTGGATCCGAGTTCGAGTTTGTGATTTAAATTTTATTTTTTCGTTATGTATGGAATCTCAAAATCCAAAAGTTAGAGATTTGATTTTCTACCTTAGTTAGAATTGCCTTTATTTTATTTCCTAATTAAAATTAGGGTTCGGGTTGGTAGGTTTTTGCCACCCTATAAATATGTAAACCTTAGGCTATGTGAGGAAGTTTTTTATTAAATTGATAAATCATATTATTATTTTTCCCAAATTCAATATTCTTATGAATCAACGAATTTTTGGATGCTTATTTCCTAGCATTTGTGTGCAAATCAACAGGTTGTAAAAAGGTTGCTAGATGACCAATAGTGCGTGATTCAATGACTTGTAATGTTTTTCTTTTTTAATCTAGGCTTTTGCTACTTCAGTATTTTAGCAATATCTTGAGATATAGAGGTGCAATTGAGATGATTCAAAGTGATATAGAAAGAAAAGACGATTATCTATAACTTTTATGAAGAAAGTTAAAGTTTATTAAATCTTAGAAAGACATCACAAAGCACCATCTTGGTCAGACTCAACATAGGGACTAAATTACACAAAAAGTGCAAATCCTATCATGGTCCTGACTGGGACTAGGGTATTCTCAACTGAGATCAAAGTAGACCAATTTTTGCAAAATTTTAATTTTGGTAGAACTGATCCCGATCCAATGTCCCAACCGGGATAATGCTCGGGACATGGTAGTCCTGATAGGGACATTGATATTCTGACCGGGACTAGAGCAAAAATTCAAATACAATGGCTTGTAACAGCTATTTAATGCTCATCCTAACCGGGACTGATGATATCTCGACCGGTATCACGATCCAAACCAGGAGTCATGACTGGTGTTAGGGAATAGGAATTCTTTCAAATCCGGAACCCGTAGCAAGCCTAAAAGAAATAAAGCATGCAATAATAGAAATAAAATATGCACAAGAATAAATCTTAAACCAATATAATAAAATAACTGTTGTCATATCATAAAATAAAATATATTACATAATATTCAAAGAAAGGCCTCTGAAATTACAACCAACATACAGTAAAAACCAAATACAACTCATTACTGAAATTTTCTAAAGTACAAATAAAATCAGGTAAGTAGTTTACATAAAATAGTCGGGGCTGAAGAAAATTGGTGGATGGGCCTACTACTAAGGTCTGAAGAAGAAGAATCTCCTGAAAAATCAATTGAGGGGAGTCAAACCTCATTGAGTGAATTGTTATTATATATACATGCATCTTCTAATGTCAAATGCAAGCAATCATTTGTTTATAATAAATACATATACAAGCATTTCATACAAATGCTGAAATCACTTTATATATAATTGCTGATAAATCATTTATTTATAAAGGATAAAATAGAACCCTATTTAAATGCAACCTTGATCAATGGTAACTCTTTAGCCATACAGGCTCACTTAATTATAAGTTAATTCACTTATTTCATATGGATAGTAGACTGACCTTGAGACATTAAGTCAACTGAGCTCCAACAATCTGACTGTTAGTGTAATTGGCCCCGAGACACTAGTCAACTGAGCTCTAGCAACCACACTATCAATCACATCAAATCTCAAATCAATCAAGCAATCAATCTTATTCATATCATAATTCACCACAAGTAATTCTCACTCAACCCTAAATCTATCATACCAGCATCAGTACGTACACGGTTATAGTGCTGCCCACTAGGTAGCACGTTCTATTGATATCCTTCATTTAAATAAAACATTCATATAAAAAAAAATGCAGAATACATTCATAATAACAAAATAAACCATATATATACCTAAAATAAACTAAGTATATTTCAAGTATATATATGTCAAATAAATTCAAATCAATCATGAAATATATCAAAAATAAACCAATAATATATTAAAAACATGCTAAGTATATATCGAAAGTAAAACATGCATTTATTTAGAAATATATAAAAAATATACTAAAAATACACCTAAAATATACTTAAACATTAATAAAACAATTATGAATAAATACAAATCAAAACATGAATATATACTAAAACAAGCAACCTAAGTGTGATGTATATATAAAATAACAACTCATAAGTTGTGCTCCTTGAGACTAGTTCGATGGGCCCAGTCCACTAGATCTTGGTCTCGACGCAACTAAACAATAAATAATAATAACAATCAGTATAATTCTAACTTATACTTCTAGAGAGACTCAATCAAAGAATACGAAATTTAGACAAGATCCAAAAACTCAGGATCGATACTTTATCAAAAATTTGGCAGAGCTTTTTCTGTAAAACGAACATCTTTCTACTAAAAAGTAGAGTTGATCCTGCAAGAAAACACACTTCTAAACACAGAATATACAACACCTTCAGTTGGGACCTCGAACTACACAATCTCCCTATCGAAGTCCACAATTCCACCAAAAAAACCAAATAATATAATAAATATATTAAAAATCAATAAATGCCATAAATATCCTTAAAATATCAAAATATAACATATTTAACATTAAAACACTCAATATAATTAATTTCACAATAATTATATAAAAATCCCAAAATAATAATATAATATTATTAAAAATCAAATTTCTCAATAATTCACTATAAATTAGTAAAAATCACTTTTATATATTCAAATGACTTAAATAGCCTAAATATATATTAAAAGTAATTAAAAAGCCATTTAATTACCAATTTAGTAAATAATATATTATTTGAAAATAAATTTTCAAAAATTAGTATTAATTAGTTAAAAATAGTAAATAATTTATAAAAAATCATTTTATTACCTTAAATAATTATAAAACCAACTAAAATATAATATTTAACTATAATTTTAACAAAATTACACAATTACCCTATTAATTCAAAATATACATAATATTAAATAATTTCCTCAAAAATTATATAAAATCATTAAAATTAGTTTATCAACATGTAATATACTAATATCAACTAAAACACATAATTAACCAATAATTTCAATGAAAATATATATTTAACTAATATTTCAATATTTACATAAACTAAAAATATTTCTAAAAATTACATAATATTCTCAAAAATTATTTTCTCAACACTAAAATTAATAAAAGTATATAATAACACTAAATCAACCAATTTTATAATTAAATAAATTAATTTATGAAAATTAAATAAATAATAATAAAATAATAAAAAATTCACCAAAATTAAGATAAATTCCAAAAATTTTTAAAAAATATTTTCATGAAGCTCAAGCAACAAGGATCAACATTTGCAAAGGGAGTTTGCATGAATCAATAAGATTCAACCAAAAAAAAAAATAGAAAACCCTAAAACTTAAAAATGAAAAATAAAGAAAACTCACAAATGATCGGATTAGAGTTCAAAAGGAGCTTGGAATCATCTTGGTTGGAGCTAGAGGAGTTGAAAGAGATCGAAAATGTGCAAAATGGTGGCCGGAGGAGGAAGAATGGCCGAAATGTCCAACTTGCTGTCGTTGATATGTTCGTCTTGCTGCTGGCACCGGAGAAGGAGGAAGGCGGCAGAGCTGCTGGCTGAAGGTGGGTGGTCGGCCGGAGGCGGGGAAGGCACACCAACAGTGCAGGATCGGGATGTGTGGGAGGGAGATGAGTTTTACAGTGTTGTTCTTCTTATATATATATATATATATATATATATATATATATATATATATATATATATATATATATATATATATATATTCACACATATATATAGACACACGCACATATAATAAAATACACACATATACAATTAACAATAAATAATAATGATAATGCTAATGAAATAATTTAATAATAAAATAAATAATGTAATTTAATAAAAACAATAATAGAAATAATAATGCACTAAACTAAATATTATTAAAATAATACTATCCAAAATAATAAATATAAATATAAATAATGCAAATTAAATGTTTAAAATAATAAGTTTCTAAAATAAAATATTTATGTAGAAAATATAATTTAACATAAAATAATAATTATTAACCGTAAAATAATAAAATAAATAGATGTGACTTTTAAATTTATTAACACTGCATATCTCGATATATATTAAAATAATATAAAAATATGGGTTATTACAACCGGGACTTGACAAATTGCAGCTCAAAAGTCCAAATTATATTCAAATGGACTTTGATTTTGTTGGGAACAAAATTATTGCTTCCACCAGTTATAATTGAATTGCTCAAGTATAAATATAATCTCTAAAAAATTTTTTAATGGTAAGAAACTTGTTTATTCATTATATACTTTCAAGCATTCAATTAAGCTCTTTAAACTCTTTCAAAATTCATTTTATTGTTGTATACTCTAGTGAGAGTTGGTGAGTATTAGAATAGAAATTCTTATTTTTCTATTTTCTGGGGTTAAGAAAATGAGAAGTGAGATTCTATTATAAAGGAATTGGTTTAAGTGTTTAGTCATTAAAACACTTGAGAATTCAATTTTAGTGTCAACCTTGAAAACTCAAGTTGTAAGGTATGAGTTGAGCCTAAAACTAAAGTTGTAAAAATTAATTTAGGGAAATAGATTGTGGTGATTCAAAATCCTAACTTGGAGATATGTTAAGTGGAGACCTAGGATTGTTGAGAATTCAAACTCCTTAAATTCTTGTGTTCATCATTCTTTCTTCTCAACATTCCTTTTAATTCTTATTCAAATCTTTTTAATTTCTTATTTTTGTTCGATAGTTCTATTCACTCTCCTTAGAACTCTTTCAATAACAATATATTTTAATTAATGAAAATGACTCTTCTCTTGTTTTTGTTTGTAATATTATTATTTACTTTAATCAAAACTATGTAGTTTCGGACAAAACAATGTCATTTTGGTTATCTATAATATATATGCAACAAAAATAATAACTATAACAATATTATTTAGCTTATTAATTTCAAATAATATCAATAAAAGTAGATTACTTACTAAAAATAATAACTAATAAGTTATCAAATATAATAATAATATTTATTAAATTAATATTCGGTACTACATTGAATTTTCAGTTCAATATGATTTTGATATGGTTTGTTGTTCAATTTTTTATAAATATCCAATATCATACTAAATTAGTCATAAAATTTGGTTTAGTTCAGTGCAATTTTTAAATCTTTTAGTTCGGTATTTTTTCTTTTTCGTGCTCAGCGTTAATTAATTTATATATACTAAGCAACAAATTAGTATTAATATGATTTATTTACTATATTTGTTACTTAATTTCATAATTATTATTTTAATTGAGGATTAAAGTAAAATTTCGAATTTTTTATTAGAGAAGTATCTTTAAAAATAAAAGGACTCTAAGGAAATATAATATTTCACCTTATAAAATGACTTTATTTTAAAAAAAAATTAATGTATAAATTTATTAGCTTTTAGTTGATATATACGAGATATGTAGCGTAAGTTTGGTGCCATTGGATACCTTGTTGTCCCATGTAAAAGGAATTATAATCCAACTGAATCGTGGGAGCACAGGCTCATGAACACTTTAATGGTACTTAGAACCCTGCTCTACATTCCCAATTTCATAGCAAAACAAAATAATGCATTGAAAAAAAATGAGAGTACAGACATGAGAGTGACCAGTAGAGTAGAATGGTAGCTGCAATATACAGTAACCAAAAAAAATAATTAGTTATAACATTCAATTCTTGAAGAAAATTGCACCCAACGTTCAACCAATCAAAAGACCGATATCTCACCCTTTTATTTAAGTAAATCTGAAAGCTTTAATTATTATTATTATTATTTATTTTAGTTGATCCTGAAGATCTGTATTGTTGTCAGCATTTTGAGAATATTGGGTTTCAAGAAAAAGATGGGAAAAGATAGAAATCTAGGTGTAGCCATGGATTTTTCTGAAGGAAGTAAATTAGCTCTGAACTGGGCTATTGCTAATTTGTTGGAAGATGGTGATACTCTATATATCATCCATGTGAAGCCCCAGCAGGGAGAGGAGTCTCGCAACCTGCTTTGGTCCACCACTGGTTCGCGTAAGTTACTGTTGTAGTACTACACTACTAGTTCCTCCTCTCATCAAAGGGTTTTGGTTTAAACTTGTATGTAATTGCTTGCAGCAATTTGATATATATGTTCATGTTCTAATATTTTAGCACTGATTCCACTTGTGGAGTTTCGTGAAAAAGAGGTTGCAGACAAGTATGAGATCAATCTTGATCCTGAGATTATGGATATGCTGGACACAGTCTCTAGGCAGAAAAAGGTTTTCTTGTTGATCCATTGCTTATATTCTTGATTCTCGATCTGTTTCTTGTTTTCAATATATTATTTAGGTTGTAAAAAATTGAATATAGGTTACTATAGTGGCAAAGCTTTATTGGGGAGATGCAAGAGACAAATTATGTGAAGGAGTTAGATATCTAAAGCTTGACTGTCTGGTTATGGGTAGCAGAGGCCTTGGTACCCTACAAAGGTATATAATTTATGCTATTACGGAGATCAAAGAAGAAAACTTAACATAAGTTGAATTAAATATCAGTCTTAACAGCCCATTTTATTTGTTTATGTTTTTATGTGTGCTTGAATTTTAGGGTGCTTCTGGGGAGCGTGACAAACCATGTGGTAGCAGCTGCAACATGCCCTGTAACTGTTGTTAAGGCTTCAAGTGCTCATGGGTCTGATTAATCTTTATCTTGAAAAAAATGATCTATGATTTGCCTTCCTTGGACTTTCCGGGTTTTTTTTTTTTTTGCCCAAGTTCAAGGGCTGAATGGTATTGTATCGGTTTCCAAGTTCTCATGTGTTTGATATTGTACTGTATTGTACATTTTTAGAGTACAATTTGCCTGTTAAAGAATGTATTTTCTGGTTGTATGATAATCAATTTCAGAATTATGAAGAAGTCTTATATCTGGGTGGTTGAATGACTCTATTGCTTATGATTTAATTGATCATATCATTATTAGATGAAGGTAACACTGAGTCTGCATAGGAAAGAGACTTATGTATCAGCTTTAATGACTTTTTTTTTTCTCATTTGGTGACAAAGAATGAAACGTTTTACCAATTTATGATGAGATCGGAAAAAAATTTCCAATTTATGGTGATTTTAGTCTGATGTTGAAGTGAAGTCATAGAAACTTTTCCATTTAAAAAGGGTAAAAATTAAAACATTTTTCATAATAATACAATCAAACTAGGCAACCAACAAGCATAAACATGGGATTTGCACTTAAATTGATAGGTGAAATACACATGAGAAAATATTAAATGATAGATATGTAAAAAATTATAATAGCAAATTATATTTTTTTGCCCGAGAGATTTGATATAATTAACACTTGCTTCCCTCTTGTTTAAAAGTCGACTGTTTATCTCCCTCAACTTTTATTCCATTAATAGTTAAGTACTTCTATTATGGTTACATTATTTTTTCTAATAAGTACTATACATAAAGACTAAACTGCCCTTTCAAACAGTAAAAAAACCATAATTAATTATAAAACACTAATAATATTTTGGTCTTTTATATTTAGTAACATTAAATACATACATTTCTCACTTGCTAATGATATAGTTCATAAATAAAAAAAAAACATATTACTATTATTTTGTAGTTCATTATAGTTTTTTTTTTATTATTTGAAATGGTATTTTTAGTCTTTTTATATAGCACTTGATTGAAAGATGATCTAATCCTAACAGAAATCCTTAAATGTTAACGGAATAAAAGTTGAAAGAGGTCAATGTTTGACTTTTAAATAAAAGGAAGATAAGTGTTAATTAGGTAAATGCTCGAGGAGGAAAATGTAATTTGCTCAAATTATAAATAGATAGAAGGAGAAGGACAATAGTAGTTATGTTTTAAGACTTTGAGGCTTCCATAAAACCTCTTAAAAAAGCAAAATGTTTGTCTCTAAAAGGACGTGTTTCTTTAACCACATCTATTTCACCCATGTTCCTCGTCCATTTGTGCAACTCTGTGAATTTCTCTTCTGTGATTAACTCTTTCTCCACAACTGCATGTGTCACTTGGAACCAATGTACTAAAGAAAATGCCAAACTGTCTAGATACCCTATACTCTCACCTCCAAAGAATTGCTTTCCTTTTAGTTCATTTTCATGTAACTTGAAGTGCTGACGAAGTTCTTCCCTGACTTGTTCTTTTTCCCCTTCTTTGGCAATATTAT
Source organism: Mallotus nudiflorus (assembly GCA_947683625.1). Taxonomy (NCBI): domain Eukaryota; kingdom Viridiplantae; phylum Streptophyta; class Magnoliopsida; order Malpighiales; family Euphorbiaceae; genus Mallotus; species Mallotus nudiflorus. Next base: position 11,144,974 of record CANTUR010000009.1, read on the forward strand.
ATTTGACAGCGCTCTTGAAGATCTATACAAGTACTGGATACTGTAAAAGAAAAACTCGAGATAGACATGTGCATTAATCATGTGAAATTACAGAAAAGGCCTACTAAAATTAAATAAAAAAGAAGAAGAAGAAACACTTTTGTTGATAAGAGTTTTGCCCCATTGGCACCCATTAATTATTTATATTTTAATTCTTATGGGTTTGCAATTAGATTTGGATGCTTCAAAATTTCATTATCTTGGCAAAATCTTAGATGGAATTGCATAAGAATTCTATTTCAACTAATCTACATGTATCATGCAAAGTACGCAATTTTCAGCCACATTTCATCAAACATATTGAGAGCAATCTTAAAAAGAAGATCCATAGAGTTAACTTCCCAAGGATTGAGACATACATTATTTTTTTTAGTATTTACAAATAAATTTCAATATCTACATCACAAACAAGAGAAAAAAAAAAATCAAAACTTACATGCATAACATAAATAGGATTTTGAAGAAATATATCATCAGCCATGTCTATTTAGCCATTCTTGGCTTTCTAGGAAAAACCTATTTAATTCCATTTAAGAACAAAGCATAAACAAACATGCACAAAGCCAAAGCCAAAGCCATGAAAATGGTTAAATAGTACCCAAAATATTTGGCAAGTTTGTATTTGAGCTTCCTTCTAGTTTCAATCATCAAATAGCACAAAAGAAACAAAGAAGAAGAGAAGGAGAAGATGACATAGAAATTGGTAGGTGGTAGTTGAAGAATATTGGGACTCAATTCTATTTATGGATTCTTGAAGAAATATAATCATTATAGTTCCTAGTATGAAATAAGATGATAATATAATCTTCCTTTGTGTAGCTTGTTCTTTTTTTTTTTTTTTTTTTTTTTTTTTTTTTTTAAGCTTTTGTTCAATGATCTTTGGCATGGTGGTGGTGGCAGTAGCGATGGAGGTGGATAGATCTATGGCTATGGCTATGGCTATGGCTAATGGCACTAAAGGAATTGTGACAATCAAAAGTTGGAATTGTAAATTGGTCAATAAAAGGGTGTTATTGTCATTTCTCAATTAAATGTCACATATTATCATGTACAATACCATGTCAACAATTCTAGCTTTCCAGTCAGCAGTAGTTTCCTTAACTTGATTATAACCTACTAAACACACTATGTTGTGATATTTATACAGGTTGCTAGATTCAATTATAATTTAAAAATATTCAAACACTCAATTGTTAAATTTTAAAAAGTTCAAACACTAAATTTATCTTTATCCCTTTCAATTTTTATGGTTAGAAATATCACAGTTGCTAAAGTCAAATCTTTCAACTTGAAATAAAAGAAAAGAGATAAATGCAAAAATGGTGTCCCAACTTTTTTACTTTTGTCATTTTGCTATTCAAACAATTTTTTTTTATATAATTAGGCGTCTAAACCTACAATTTTTTTTAAATGGTGTCTTTAGTATGTTTTATAGGTTAAAGTGCTTATATGTTTTTTTTTTAAATAATAAATTGTCTTAGATACCCTTCTTTTTATATTAAACTTATTTTCTTTCTTTTTTTAATCATTTTTTAAAATCCTTTTAGAAAGGAAAAAAGTTTTTTATCATATTAAACTGAAAAAATTAAATATTTAGTCCTTTTTTTAATTAATTATAGGGGTTGAATTTAATTTTTTATTCATTATTTTAGTCAAATAAATTTTTTATTCATTAAAAAATTATTTTATTTTTATTGTTTAATTATAATAAATAAAATTTTACTTGTATTTTATTTTTGTTAAATTGTATATTTCTTTTCACCCTTTCAGGTTAATTTAAAAATAAATTTAATACTTTTATTTTATTTTTATTTTTCAATAATAATAGTTTAATTATTTTATTTTAATAATATTCATGATATATATATATACTGAATATATAATGAATCTAATATAAAAAGGCATTTAAGTTAATTTACAGCTTAAAATAAGACATATAAATATTTTAACTTGTAAAACCTGCTTGAGACACCATTTCAGAAATTTTTTACAAGTTTAGACACCTAATTATAGAAAAATTTATTTGAACACCAAAATAATAAAAGGCGAAAAGTTCGGATACCGTTTATGTATTTATCTCTAAAGAAAAATAATTTAGATTTACCCTACTTTTTCATCTACGAATTTAGCCTAGAAACAGGCTAAAGCCTTGTTATGAGGGTTCTGAGGCATTATAGGAGTATTTTTCCAGGTTTCCTAACGTATCCAAGATTGACAAGAGATTCTGAAATTGGTTTTCCATTGTGTAAGAGCACACTAATTTTCTTATGAATAGGGTTATAATTAGGGGTGAGCACAAGTCAAGAAATTTCGGGAATTTAAAATCTCCAAAACCATACCATATTTCAGAGGATTTTAAAATAAAATCTCTAGTTCTAGTACTTAATTTAAAAATGTCCATACTGGTACCATCCTATTTTTCAGGATGCTTCGGTATGAGAATTCAGTTTTATCAGAACAGATTGATATGATACGGTCTAAAACAGGAATTCAAAATTTTATATAATAGATAAATTTATAATATTAATTAAAATTATATTTATTATCCACAAATAAACTACAATTATATTTGTTATCCACAAATCAAAACGATATAATTTTGCATAAAAATATGTAGTTTTGGTTGTTACATGTATATATGTGTGTGTAATAGCCTAATTTAGGTGTAGAAAATTAGGATTAATAGTCAAGCCATGTGTCAAAATTAATTAGTGTAGAATTTTGTAAAAACTTAGATATTTTTGACATAGCCTTCTATATATATGTTTGTATTGTAGAGATTGGAAGTAAGAAAAAATTCCATGAATAAAATTACTACAAGTCTTTATAATATTTGTGAGTAGGAAACTCTCTGTAAGTTCTTTTACTCTTTCTATATTTTTTGATCCATGGTTTGAATGTTTGTATAGGTTAATGTCACGACCCAAAACAGGGGCCATGACCGGCGCTAGGGAACGGGAATTCTTTCGAATCCGGAACCCGTAGCAAGCCTAAAAAATAAAATAAAGCATGCCACAATAACAATAAAAATATAATATGCAGCGGAAATAAAAATCATAATATCATTATATTATCCATATCAACTGGATTTAAATAAAAATCTCATCCCATACATAAAATCTCTTTAATACAATCCAGTTTCAACATAATATATCTCCTTTAAAACAAAATACATGAAATCCAATACTTTAATTCACAACTACTGCAGTGTCTAGATAAAATAAATAAGACTCAAGTAGACAATTTACATAAAGAAGCCGGGGCGGAAGAAATCCGGCGTATCGACCTGCTACTGAGGTCTGAGGAAGTTGACTCTCCTGAAAAATAGTCAACGGAGGGGAGTCAGACCTCACTGAGTGAATTACTATAATATAAATACATACACACTAAGTGATAATGCATACAGTCAACAGTATATATATATCTAATATATATACAGGCAATTACACACAAATGCAGAAAAATCATTTTTTATATATTTTACTGGAAAAATCCCAATTTATGAAGGATCACATAGAACCCTAGAATATCGCAACCTCAAAAATAGTGTTAAACAACACTCTGGCCATACAGGCTCACTTATTCCAAATATATCCACTTAATCCATTTGGACAGTAGACTGGCCCCGAGACACTAAGTCAACCGAGCTCCAGCAGTCTGACTGCCAGTGTGATTGGCCCCGAGACACTTGGTCAATCGAGCTCCAGCAATCACACCCCAAACCACATCTCACATATCAATAATCATAATCAAATCAATATCCACAAATAGTTAGTAATATAGCCTAAAGCTATAGGCGTACCAGTACGTACTCGGTCCTAGTGCTGCCCACTAGGTAGCACGTTCTATTGATATCCTTCATTAATAAATAATAAAACATTCATTCACAAATACATGATGCATGAATTTAAATAAATCAACAATATAAACCATATATATACTGGAAATATACCAAACATAAACCAGGTATATTTTGAGTATATATATGTCAAATAAATCCAATCAAATCATAAATTAAACTAAAAATATATTTAAAAACATTTTAAATATATTTTATTTACAAAACATGTATATAATTTATTATATACCAAAAATATACCAAAAATATACTTGAATATAAATCACATTATTTATGCATATTCAGTCAAAATAAAACATGCATTTTTCTAAATCATGCATCCTAAGCATATATATATAATATAGTAACTCACCTAATGCGCTCCACGAGACAGGTCCGACGGGCCTGGTCCACTAGCCCTCGGTCTCGGCGCAACTAAACAAGCAATAAATAACCGACATTAGAATAAACCTAACAGAAATCCTAGAATTCAATCTAGAGTATTAAAATACGGAAACAGAATTAGGGTTCGACTGGATATCACGTTTTACGAGAATTCTACCGAAAATCCTGCAGAACCTCCCCTGTAAAACGGACATCTCTCTACTCAAAAGAGTAGAGCCGACCCTGCAAAGAAACACACTTCGAAATACAAGCTCAACACAATCAAAATCCCACGGTCGGACTCCAAACTACAGTCCACCGACCGGGGTCCATAAACACAGAATAATATTCCAGATATACCGAAAATATCCTTAAATCACAGAAATACATTTTATAAATAAAAATTACATAATTGACCTTGAAACACTATAAAAACCGATTAAAACTCATTTTATTTGAAAAATCGTATATTATATATATAATTGAAAATAATTCATGAAAAATAGTTTTAATTAGTTAAAAATACTAAATATTTTGTAGAAATCATTTTTATACCTTAAATAAATATTAAAACCAATTAAATTACATTTTTAGACAATTTAGGGTAAAATTACCAAAATACCCCTATATATATAAATATACTTAAATTACTTCAAAAATTCACCAAAAATCATACAATTACCCAAAATTAATTTTCTCAACATATTTATCAATAATATCAATATTTAAACTCAATTAACCAATTAAATTCAAATAAAAACACAATTAACCTAATTTTCCAAAATCACCTAAACTTCAATAATTAAAAATAAATACTTAGAAATTCATAAAAATTCCAAATAAATTCCTATAATTCATTTCAACACCCAATTTAACCATAAACTCCAATTTCATAATTTAAATAATTAATTTCCGAAAATTAGAAAATAATATTAAAATATTCAAAAATACCCAAAAATCCAAAAAATCTCCAAAAATTCTACAAAAATTCTTACATGTAGATTAAGCTACTAGGAACAACATTTGTGAAGGAAGTTTCCATGAATCAATCAATTCGAAGCTCAAAAAAATTGAAAACCCTAATAGGCTGAAATTTACAAATCAAAACCTAAGCAATTCTAGACCATTTTAGCTCAAACCAAAGCTAGAATAACACTCACCGGAGCTCAAGGAGAAGAAAGAGACCGGCGGTGTTGAAAACGGTGGCTGGAATCGACGTGATCGACGGTGAGTTGATTTTCGGCTTCTCCGGCCAAAATCAGTCTCCCGATGCCGGAAACGGCCTCCACAGGCGGTGAAACTGGTCGGGGAAGATGGTGGCACACCGGACGGCACACCCACGGTGAAGGAACGGCACGGCAGCGACCGGAAATGGTGAGGGAACGATCGGAGAAGAAGAAGAAGAAGAAGAAACTGTCGGGGGCAAAATCGTAATTTTGCAAATTCTTTTGATTTTTAATGTATATATGTATATATATATATACTTTATACTTTATATTAAAATAATATTAAATTACACACATCAAATATACACCACACACATTAAAATATTAATATTTTAATAATTTATACCAAATAAAATTAATTAAATAACAATTAAAACAATTAAATACTTAATAAAATATTAGGGAATTAATAAACCCTAATTAAATAAATATACACACACCGACTTTATTTAATAATTTAAAAATATGTATGAGTTCATGCAAGTCCGTAAATACCTTTAAAATAATTAATAATACATTGTTTACGTGAAAATTTCCCCGAAAATGCAAGTCTCGGGAAAATTTTACGTAAAACACTGTATATAAAACACATTAATTAAAATAGGTCTAAAATACATATCAACTCGTAAAAATATCATATAAAATACAGAAATCATTAACTCTGCATATCCCGGTACTGTGTAAAAATATTTTAAAAACATGGGATATTACAGTTAACTATTCATAGTTATTTTAATTTTGTTATGAGAATTTTTAATTTATGTTGAGTTTCTTAGTATAGTATTGGACCAAGTTACTCAGAAAAAGTTAAAGAAGAACCAGAGAGTGATTCGTTTATAGCAGTCACTCACTATAGAAATAATTATTTCAAAAACTTCTATACTTTGGTCAAATATATTTTAGAACCAAAATCCAATATTCCTTGGATGAATTTAGTATGTTGGACAAATTTTAACAAAGTCACTATTTATCAAATTGCAAACCCAAATACAGTATGAAATTTTTATGATTATGGACTTTTTCATTGTATGTATCCAAGTTTTAGTCATGAAGAGCTTAGTCAATTACCAGTATAAATACAACAGTCAGCAAAAAGGTTTTAGAATTTAGTAAAAAATAAACAAATATATATGAGATTTTATAAGACAATTCCAGAATTTGGAAAGGATCAGTCCTGGTGCCAGCCAATGACAGTACTAAATAATAATAATAATAGTAATAATAATAATAGTAATAATAGTAATAATACTAATAATAATAATTATTATTATTTTGTAGATTCTAACAAAATTTACAATTATTATAATAATAATACTAATAGTAGTAGTAATAATAATAATAATAATAATAATAATAATAATAATAATAATAATAATAATAATAATAATAATAATAATAATAATAATATTATTATTATTATTATTATTATTATTATTATTATTATTATTATTATTATTATTATTATTATTATTTGTAGATTCTAACAAAATTTACAATTTGATCGAAATTAATAAAAAGAACGCACATATACTGATAAAAGATTGATAGTATCTTCAGCAACATGATGACACACAAAATGAAAATCAAAACACAAGTGGTAATGTTGATGCCAACTTGAGTTTGGTGACTAATTCTTGAAAGCGGTTTGGAAGATGAGATTTAGTGAAGATATTCACTATTTGATTTGCTGATGCCACTAATAGAAGATTGATAGTACCTTGAGCAATATGATCACTCACAAAATGACAATCAATTTTAATATATTTGGTGTGTTTTTGAAACAAATCATTATGTTAAATCCAGATAATACTTTAATCATCACAATGAAGAACAATGGCTCAATGGTGTGTGACATAGGCATTTCATTAACCGATAGAGCCAAAGTAATTATGATATAGTATCTATAAGAGCATGATCACTACAAGAAATTTATTATATTGTGATAAACATTGTTGTGGTGAAATAAATTTGTCACTACATGTTCATTTATTGTGACAAAGCATGCATATATTGTGACATGTTAAAATATTATCATGCTAAGTATAAAAAGCACTAGAAATAGTGATGAAAGTAATTATGACAACATATTTTCTCACAATATATGAATGATGGATTATATATAATGACAAAAAAAACCTTTTTCAGAATATTTTGTCACTATAATTTGCCACCAAAATTTTGTCACCATTTCAAATCATATATTGGGACAAAATTTTTGTCATAAAATATATTTATCCCAATATTTATTAAAATAATATACAGACACAAAATTTTTTGTCATAATAGATATGTCATAAAAATATAATTTTGACAAAAATAATTATCTCATAAATAATATATTTATTATGACAAAATAAAAAATTATCATATTAGATCTATGAAAAGAAGACAATATAGTGACAAAATAAAAATTGCTTAAAATTTTAATTGTAATAAACAAACTATCAACAATATAGTGACAAAAGAACTTTTGTTGCAATATTTCGCCACTAATTTTTTTTTTTGGAAAGCAAAAGGACTTGTATTAATTAGAAAGAGGATAGAAGTCCTTTGCTACATGATCTTCCAAACAATTGGGAACAACATCCCATAATGTGAAATCATTACCATCTAACAGAACATACTTTGCTAAAAGATGAGCAATCTGATTGCTAGACTCCTAACAAAAGAGAAACAAGTCGAGTCAAAGCCATTAGCTAACTGAAGAATGTCTTGACCAATACGATCATGGACAGAAAAACCCACACACTGTTGATGCAACTTTTGGACTGAAAGTAGAGGGTCAGATTCACAAATAATAGCTCTGAAACTAGAAGAAGATGCCACCTCCAATCCATAGCAGATAGCCAACATCTCAGTAACTTGAACATCAAAACACTCAATGATAATTTTACTAGCAGAAAAGACATTGTGACCCGAAGCAGAGTTCATCACCTGGCGTGCTATGTCAATAACATGTTAAAGCAACCTTATTTCTCAGTAATCAGACAAGAAAACTAAAATAAAAGAGATACATGCTACTCATAACTTTTACTGTTGCAGTGGGAACATTTCCAACAGAAATTGGTGGCCGGTTCATGATTGATCCATTAACTAAAATTTGAGAACAAAGTAAGAATCTGAGCAGGAAGAATGGCAAAGCAACAATTTAACATGGTAGTTATCTAATGTGCCTACAAATAATGGCAGTCACCTACATGCATAAGACAAATACTTCTCTTCGCTTCATGGTGCGTACCAATATTTGAAACATAATAAAAGTTTATAAACGGAAGCTAAGTAGATAAATCTTGCAGGATAATCCTAACATAAAAGCCCCATTCAAATGCTTAAATATTATTGAAACTACAATAGGACACTTGATAGTCATACAAAAAACAAGATAGGATGATGTGCCTCAGTAAAGATAAAGAAAAAGAAAAACAAAGTAAGCAAATGGTCAAATCACATTAAATATACAAAGCAGAAACAGTTGCACAAACAACCTGATGGTATTGAAGTAGCGAATGTAATGTATGTGTGCTATTTTGCTGCTCAAACCTTCAAGCCATGAGCCATATTACGAGTAATATTCAAAAGATCTCGATTCCCATAAAAATCCCTAGTTCGTTTATTAACAAATAAGTTAGCCAGGCTAACAAGCATAAAGGATAAATGTCCAGCTTTAGACAATCAAACTCATAGCTTTGAACTGCATTCCCCACCTCTATTCCAGAACTAAACAAGAATTCTGACTATAGTAAATTTGGCCACCTATCTAATATAATCCTCATACTATCAGTAATAAATAATATATCAGACTATTGCTAATCACTTGTATAACTATAAACATCTGAACATATTATTGATACAACACCGAAGAGCCAAGGCTAATAAATTGCAAGGAGAAAATAAAAACATGTCAAAAGTATGCAGGGATATGATCCTAGATTGATAGTTACCTTAGGCTTGTACTTGGGAAATCGGGAAGCCAGTCTGTTGAAAAGCTGCATCAGTTGAATGGGACTCTCCTTCTCATAGCGCAATGCATATAACATCACCAAGCGATGATAGTCAAAATATGTTACACTTTCATTGTTTAAAAGGTTTGTTACAGCATGCAAAAAAGCTTATGAAGAGAGGAGGTCATGGTTAACCACTTGCATCATGCATTCAAATTCTAGTTTCAACATGATAAGTTAGCTAAAATTTTAACAAAATGAGGTAGACTAGTAATCACAATAGTAATTTGAATGGCATTGAGACAATGTCCATTAAAACAATTCTAAAATCCTAATTATTAGGTAAGATAACATATGATGATAACTATAACAACATATAGCACGGATAGATCTTTTGACGAATAAAAATTCAAGAGCACATATAATTGTTGCTTTGGTAGTGTTTATATTTATACAAAGGAAAAAAAGGGCTAAAATACATGATTCACATGCACTACCTCAAAAGCTGCAACTTGCCCACCATTGCAAGCCAACTCTTATTTTGTTTCTAATACTAACATCAGCTTTTGTTCTTAAACTATATTACTCATTTCTATTACCAAAGTCACATGCTTTGAGACATTGCCATACATCTTGCGGTACTCAGGGTAATTGTCAACAAATTTGGCCATATCCTCTGCAGAAATTCAAAGAATTAAGATGCGGGTGATAATAGAAACTAACAAATCATCACATAATGGCAAGTTCTTAATGTTCAAATTTCCAAATACAAACCTATTGTCTACATGTTTTCAGTATTTTTACCAACTTGCTGAAAATCATCCACCATCCTCTTGATACTTATTCTAATATCTCTAAAATTCTCATACATATTAGCTTTAAAGAAGGCATCTTGCTTTGATGATAGGACAACCTTCTGTAAGTATAAAAAGCATGAATATCACACTTCCTATAACTTGCTAAATTTATGATATTTGCAGCAACAGAGGGCATATAATCAACCCACTGATCTTTTGGAAATTTTCCAATACTTCTCAAGTCCACTTTATTGTCCTGGATGCCTATTAATTCATGAACCATAGCCTAAAAAACAAAAGAGCATAATTGTGGACTTGAGCTCTTAGCGTGGGACCAAAATTATTCTAGATGCTTATCCTGTCTACAACAAATGGAAAAATCAAATATTGCCAGAAAAGGAAAAATTACTTTATGTACAAATTTGCATAGATGCACATTTTATATTTATATAAATCTGGATATTACTAGAATGCTGCAGACGTGTCTTTAAGAAAAACTAGATGCAAGAGAGGTCTTAAATGGCTTGTTATACATACACATACTATACACGTACATGCATGTATCCATAACCTGATTCTAACAAAGAATTCTGGAGAATCAAGAAAGAATTAAATCAAGTAAAATCCAAATTGGGGAATGGTTTCCACAACAATCCAAGTCCCAAGACATGCTTATAAGCAGCTTACTGTTTACACAATATTTTTCGACTGAAATTTTACCCATTAATGTTTCCTGTGCTATCCTCAATGCAACATCAGAGGTTCTTTGGTATCGAATAATCGGTGTTCATTTCAAAGATAAAAAAAAGGGCAATAATGCCATCAACAACTCGATCACAGAAGTGCTGCAAAGCAAAAGGATCTACAACTGCCGGTAGTATGTAAAAAGCATGTCAAAAGTATGTACTTGGGAAATCGGGAAGCCAGTCTGTTGAAAAGCTGCATTAGTTAAACGGGACTCTCCTTCTCATAGCACAATGCATATAAAATCACCAAGCGCAGACAGTCAAAATCCGTTAGACTTTCATTGTTTAAAAGGTTTGTTACCATTAGAACACATATATTTATTTCTTTGGTAGTGTTTATATTTATACAAAGGAAAAAAAAAGCTAAAAAACATGATTTACATGCACTACCTTAAAAGCTGCAACTTGCCTACCATTGTAAGCCAACTCTTGTTCTGTTTCCGATACTAACACAAGCTTTCGTTCTTGAACTATCTTGCTCATTTATGTTAACATGCTTTGATATTAAAACTTACCATCATCTTCATCATCTTCGGTATCATCCCCATCATCCTTTTTATCATTAGTATCATCATCACAATAGTCAATAATAGTGTCATATTCTTTTTGACTCAAATATTCTTCATCAGTAAGATAATCATCAACTTTATCTTTTATTTGGACTGATTTCTTATTTGAATCAATAATGCTAGCATCAATTTCATCTGGAAGTGCATCTTCTTAAAGCAATGATTCCATATTTTCAGCATTTATTTGTTCAGTCTCATTAATGTCATTTATCTTATATTGCTGATATGGTTCATCATTCAAAACTAACCTCTCATCTTCTCTTGCAGTTTCTGGAACATCGTATACATTTCTAGGATATACTTTTTGCACAATTTTCCAATTGCTTCTATTTCTTGGGTCACCAATATAAAATACTTGTTCTGCTTGTGTGGCTAATAAAAAAGGATCAGTAACATACCATTTTCGACTTGTATTAACACTCACAAGTTGACCATAATTTTTTAGACCGTTTCTTTTATCACCTACATTCCACCAATCACATTTAAACATAATTCCTATAGCAATACTCAAGCTCAATGATATTGGTCAATATATCGTAAAAATTAATTTCTTCTGAATTATGTTCTCTTTTTACTACAATGCCACTATTTTGTGTGCAACGATACTTATCACATTCAGCTATCTGAAATCTAATTCCATTGATTATTATACCATTAAATTTTGCAATATGAATATGACGACCCAAACCTAACACATATAATTGATCTTGTGATCCAAGTGAACCAACTATACATAGTTGTGATACCTATAAAACAAATAAAAATTATATATCACAAAATATTTTCTAATATTAAAAATAATACTTAATGAAAAAAGTAAAATATACATACAAATCGCTTAAACCAAGATGGAAATTCATTTTCATGCCTTTGTTGTATATTAATAGTACTTTGCCTTCCAATTTCTGCTTTATGTAAGCTACATGCATAAAAATAAATAAATATTAAAATGAAAGAATAATATTTAAAAATTTGCTCTTAGAACATATTTGATAAGAAAAATAGACTTACCTTAAATAAGATTCTATCTCTTCACAATTATTGAATATGTACCATTGAATTTTCCTAAAATCAAAGGAAGACAACACATCATACACAAGAGCTCTTAATGTTCTTGCCTTTTGTGATAGAATTGAAAATCCATTATCTATCTCAATTTGAGGTCCATCGTAATTCCTTTCTATTCGATTATGCTTTGTTTCAACTCCATGAAAATACATTGAACAAAAATGAAGACATTCTTTATTAATGTATGCTTTAACAATAGAACCTTCTAGACGAGCTTTGTTATGCACAAATTCTTTCAAAGTATAGAGATACCTATTGAAAATTATAGTCTAGTAATTATAAAATTAACTATAATAAAAAAATCATATATATATATATATATATATGATTTTTTTTCATTACCTTTCAATGATGTACATCCACCGATAGTGAACTGGTCTACCTAATTCAACTTCACGTGGTAGATGAATTGGTAAATGTACCATAATCACAAAAAATGATGGAGGATATGCTATTTCAAGCTTACATAGTATTAAAATAATACCTTCTTGCAATTTCTTCACTATAGCTTTATTCAATGTTTTTTAACACAAATCTCTAAAGAAAAAACTCAACTTCGATAACACATTGTATAAATCCTTCTTTAAATAACCATGTGATGCAATTGGAAGCAATCGTTGCAAAAAAAAAAATGATAATCATGACTCTTCATACTTGATATTTTACAATCATTAATATTTACACACTGTGATATATTTGATGCGTATCCATTAAGTAATTTCATTGAATTTAGCCATTTGCAGAACTTTTTCCTTTGTAGCATTGGTAAAATGTAACTTGTTGATGGCATTAAGAATTTGTCACCATGTCTTTGTAAGTGTAACTCTTTTCTTATACCTATTTCTTCCAAATCCATACGAGTCTTGAAATTGTCCTTATTTTTTCCATCAGTATTCATTAATGTTCCCAAAATATTTTCACATATATTTTTTTCAATGAGCATCACATCCAAATTACGTCTTAATTTTAAAGTTCTCCAATAAGGCAATTCAAAAAATATACTTTTTTTTGTCCAATTCAATTTTTCTTCTGCACGCTTTCGCTTTTCAGTATTTGATTGCTTTGCGAATCTCACATATGCAATATTAGCAAATTGTCTTATTATATCATCTATAGATAACTCTTCAGGTTCCAATCAATAATCCGGCTTCCCATTAAATTTTTTACTTTTCCTCCATGGATGTTGTTTATCTAGAAATCTACGATGACCCATATAAAATTGCTTTTTTCCATTCTTCAAAGTAAGCGAACATGTCCACTCATTGCAGACAAAACAAGCTAATTTTCCTTTTGTACTCCACCCATATAACATTCCGTATGCAAGAAAATCATTTATGGTCCATAACAATGCTGCATGTAGTTGAAAATATTCACCACCATATGTTTTAACAGCTTCTTCCCATAATTTTTTCAACTCATCTATTAATGGTTGCAAATACACATCAATATCATTTCCAAGATATTCCTTACCATGGATAAGCACAATTAAAGCTAGGAATGGCTCTTTAATACATTTCCAAGGTGGTAAATTATAAGGTAATAAAATAACTGGCCACATACTATAATTATTGCTCATGTTGCCAAATGGGTTAAATCCATCACTTGAAAGGCCTAATCGCACATTACGAGGATGTTGAGCAAACCAATCATGTATATTATCAAAATCCTTCCATTCTTTAGCATCGGTTGGATGCCTAACTATATCATCATCAACACATTTATCTTTATGCCACCTTATATCTTTTGTAGTTTCTTTAAACATATATAATCTTTGGAGTCTAGGTTTTAAAAGAAAATACCTAACAACCTTTTGAGTAATCTTTTTATGTTTGCCCATACCAAACTTCCATCTAGGAGCTTTACAAGCAAGATTAGGACATTGATCAAGATGTTCGTACTCCTTCTGATATAATATGCAATTATTCACACATGCATCTATCTTCATATAGCCAAGTCCAAGGTCACGCATGAATTTCTTTACCTTATAATAAGAATTTGGAAATGTTTCACCTTTCGGTAGTGCATCCTTGAACAACTCCAAATTTAGACTAAAGGACTTATTACTGCAATTAGTTATAACCTTATTGTATAACATCCTAATAAGAAAAGACAATTTTGAGTACTTTTTGCAACCAGGATAAAGTTCACATTGAGCATCATTGAGTAATTTACTAAATTTTTCTACTTCTCCTTTAGATGCACTTTTGCTAAATTTGGTAGAAACATTTGCCACATTAGCTTCTTTTAAGTTTCCTTTTTACATATCATATATCATTCTTTAACAATCCTCTTCTAGAAAATTAACTTGATCATCAAAATTACCTTCATTGTAAGAAATATCATATTGATCGTCATTATCTGATTCAAAAGCCTCGCCGTGGTGTATCCATCGATCATAATTTTCAAGTATCCCATTAAGAAAAATATCTTGTTAAACTTCTAAAGATACAATTATTACACTTTTGGCATGGACATCGAATTCTGCCAATGGAGTCAACACAACATTTTGCGACATTTAAAAAATTTCTTACACCTTGAACGTATGCTGGTGAAAATTTATTTTTGAGCTTTATCCAACTTCTATCTATTGAATTATCTGAATAAAAAAAAAGTTTTGCTATCAAATATATATAAGGTTGCACTAAAATATATATATATATATATATATATATATATATATATATATATATATATATATATATATATATATATATATATATATATATATATATATATATATATAAAGAAAATATAATATAATTTTTCTTATAAAAATGTATTTAATTATATTGAATGAAAATAGTTATATTAATTATAATTTTATAAAATTTAAATAATTTTAGTTCATATCCCCGAAATACATATTTGATTACGGTTTGAGTTACATTTTTTAAATTGCCCATCAAATTGGTTAAACTTTAAGTTTCATTGTCTGATAAATGCTTTCTTTAATATAAAATTTAATGATGAATGTGTACATATAAATGCAACAACTTATATTTATAGCTATATTCAACTTTGCACCAATTCTTATTTTTGTAGCTGGATTTGTGTCACTCCTAAAACCTTAAAAATCAAATTGGAATTGATGAACTCCAAGTAATACGAGAGGACCAACTGAAAAATAAAAATAAAAGCAAAAAACAACATCAGTGAGTTTTAAAAGACAAATAATGATTACTTTTCAATTAAATTAATTTGTAAGTGGTTGTAAACATTGACAAATAAATAAACAAATGTAACTAAAAAGTATAAAATAACAAAAGTTGATTTGAAAAAGATAAACATACCTTAAAAGATTCAGCTGAAAGGGAAAATTAATAACAAAGAGCAAGAAACGAAAATTGATAACTGATGCTATTTATGCAGAGTAATAAGGTTTTATTATTTTCGAGATGATAGGTTAAGTAACAAGAGCAATCATATATATATTGACAAGACTAGGACTCTGTAGACTAATCCTTTTAGAATTAGATATCTTTTGGCAGTGGTCCTTTTAAAATAAGGTATTTATATAATCCTTTTAGAATTAGGAATTCATAATATAAAAAATAATTTCCAATAGACGTACAATAACAAAATCCTATGTATAATATACTTCAAAATCAGATCCAATTTGCTACTGTTATTTAAATAGTGTATTTCCATATCTGTCATTTCCATATTTTCCTGCAGTTTTTATCTGATTTTTTTTCTTTGCACATTACTTATCTTATGGCCAACTTCAATTCTTGTGGCCATTTGTTGCCAAGAATACAGCTCACGGCTTCACACAGTAGCATGAAAATTTCTTCAATTATATTGAATGAAAATAGTTATATTAATTATAAGTATAGAGAACTAAACATATTTTTTTTTGTAAAATTTAAAAATATCTTAATTTATTTATTTAAAAACCTGAACTTATATATGGAAAATATTTCAAAATATTACAAAATTTGTAATATTTATTTATTTTTCTACTCTAATCAATAAATCATTCTTAAAAATATATTAGTGTTAATTATTGAAATGATATGAATGATGTCGTTTATCACTATGTATACACGCAAAGACGTGCGCACATATATATATATAAAAGAAAAGGTCTATTATAATTTTATATTTTTATTAAAAAAATGCATATAAAATATGAAAATAAATTAATATTATAAATAAATACATAAATTATAAAAAAATTTATTTCGCCACAGTGGGAGTTGATTTACTTGCATATATAAATACACAAAGGACTAATAAAGTTATTTATAATGTGTCCTTAGTAATTTCTAGTCCAAAATCCCCCTACTAGATGCAGGTCACTTAATTGATGGGTTCAATTAAGAAATTATCAACAATTATAATTCTAACAATATTTTATAGAATAGTACCAAATAATTCTAATTTTAATAATATTTTTAAAAATATTATATTAAATATTTTAACTTTCAATCATAACTCCCCTTAAAAAAAAACCTTCAATAATTGTTTTTTAACAATAAATCTTAATTCATATATATACACTCACATCCATAGACCATGTTTAACAGTTATATAAATAATACACTGAACAACAATGAAAAACTAACAATAGTCACGTTCCTAATTCTAGAATACACAATGCTCCTTTTAAGTTCTATTTATTTATTTATATTATCATACTTAGGGGTGTAACTGAGTTAAGCTGACTCACGAGCTAATTAAGATCAATTTGAGAAATTAAAATTTAAAATTGATTCAATTTCTGTTGAGTCAAGCTCAAGCTCAAGCTACTCAAGTAGGCTATCGAGCCGAGCTCCAGCTACTCTAGTAAGTAATCTAGTCGAGTTTGATCTCCTAAATATACGACTTGATAGATTAGTGATAATTGCATTTTACTATTAAAATTTACACTCTTTAGTCTTTAATTTTATTTCACAACATTTCATTTTAGTTGCATAATTTTCCATTTTCTGCATAATAATTAATAAATTTAGCATTTAGATAATGTTAGGACATTTAAATGTAATATAGATATAATCATGCATTAATTAAATAAATTAGGAGTTTTATATTCTCTATATAATTGTTGTATTCTTCTCACTGAATTGTTATTTTGTTTGTAGAAATTAAATGCTTTAAGAAAAGTCAAAGATTAAGAAAAGTTAAAGAAAGGAACACGGGTGTGCATTGATCATGCATGGCCATGTGATGCAAAACACGATCGTGCTAACATTTGGGAAGGAAGGACCATGGCTGTGTAAACTAGAGCACAACCATGCCATTCTACAAGAGAAAAGGAGCATCATGGTGTAAGCTTGGGCATAACTATGTAAGGCTCAACACGGTTGTGCCAAATCCAAGGCCAAAAGTGGCACGACTATGCACTAATCAACATAGCTATGCCACATTGAAGGCAACAAAGGCACAATCGTGCCTTGACTCACACGACCGTGCCATAATTTCTAAAGGCAAGGACACACTTGTGCACTTATCAACACGGTCATGCAAAGAACTTTATACGAATGTGCACGCCTGTGTAAGTCTAGCTATACTTGTACATTTAAGGAATTTCAACTTGGATGCATGCATCACACGTAACCCTAATAGACTGTTAGGGAACTTAATAAACCTGAGTAATTCATTAGACCGTGAGAATAGGTTGTGCTTGCTTTAGGTATGCCTAAGTGACTTTGAAAGAAGCCTTAGGAATTTATGAGTAGCCTACCCTTGACTAAGATTTATTAATTGAATTAACAAAATCCTGTAATTCAAGCAAGTGCTTAGTGAATGAATCCAAGCTCTAGTTTTTAAATCCTAAATTTCTTAAATATAACATGTTTCCATTAGCATTCTATTTATTTAATTTCCAATTTAAAATCGTTCATTCTTTTAGCTTGTAGGAGGCAAGATCATACTTAGTGCTAGAATTTCTCATCTCCCTGTGGGAATGATACTCATTCATCATATATTACTTGTAACAAACTGTACACTTACAGAAATCGCTCAACAAGTTTTTGGCGCTGTTGTTGGGGAGATCGGTGAATACCTACATTAAGATAGACTTTTATTTTTGCAAGACTAGTAGTTTTATTCTTGTTTTATTAATTGTGTTTAATTTTTTTCATTTCAGGAACCTGATTCTTATTTATGCAAACAAGGTCCTGGAATCCTGAATTAGAAGAGCTTGATCCAGAGATTGAAAAAACTTTCAAACAGAATAGGAGGAGACAAAGACTCATAGCAATGGCAGGACAAAGAGCTCCAACTAGAGCTCTGAAAGAATATGGTGTACTTAGTTTGACAGGAAGCCAGAACTGTATAGTGAAACCTAGCATCGAAGCCAACACCTTTGAAATCAAACTAGCCTACATCCAGATGGTTTCATAATACCAGTTCGCAGGACTACCTTCAGAGGACCCTAATGCCCACCTAGCTTCATTCTTGGATATCTGTGACACCTTCAAGATGAATGGAGTCAGTCCAGATGTAATCAGACTCTGATTGTTTCCATTTTCTTTAAAGGATAAAGCCAAGCTATGGTTGAGTTCATTAACCCCAAATTCAATCACTTCATGGGACCTTCTCTCTAAGGCTTTCCTAACAAAGTATTATCCGCTTGGAAAGACTGCTAAGTATCGTCAGGAATTGGTTGGATTTAAGTAGCAACATGGTGAATCACTGTATGAAGCATAGGAGAGATTCAAAGATTTACAGAGGAATTATCCTCACCATGGAATTCCAGACTGGTTGTTGATGCAGACTTTTTACCAGGGACTGTCAAAATCTCTACATATTGGACTCACTTATAAAAAAATTAGTAAAGCTAAATTTTACAGGACATCCATCTTAAGTACTCTATTGTGAGGTATGTGGAGCAGGGCATGCTACAGTAGACTGTTGGCAAGGTGATCCTTACTCTCAGGGCTATTCAATTGAGCAACTCAATGCTTTAAACAATTATACTAGCAGACCCCAAGGAACCTTTACTCTAACACTTACAACCCAGGGTGGAGAAATCACCCAAATTTTTCATGGACAAATCAAGGTGGACACCAAGCTCAAAATATGCAGCAGGGATACAAGCCTCCACCCCCACTAGGTTTTCAATAGAAGAACATGGCTTCTTAATCCGAACCCAAATCTAATATGGAACTGATAATGGAAAATTTCATCCAAACACAAAATAAGGTAATGTAGATGGTTCAAGACAACCTCAAACATTATGAGGAAAATTTCAAGCGGTACGGTGCTAGGATGGAATAGTTGACCACACATATTAAAATACTAGAGAATCATGTCACTTCTCAAGCAAGTTCCTCTAGTTTTTGCCAACCAGGTCACTTTCCAAGTCAGCCTCAAAACCCGAGAGAGCAAACCCAAGCAGTAACTCTGCCAAGTTAGAAGAATCTACCAGAGGCTAAATCTAAGAATAAAGAACAGGAAGTTGAGCCAGAGACCACTCAACAACCATAGGTAGAAGCACAGGAGCCAAAGACAGTCAAGACTCTTTGCTTACCATTCTTTTAGAGGATGCACAACTCTACTCTGGATAAAAAATTCCAAAAAGTCTTAAAGGTGTTTAAACAACTAGACATCACCATTCCTTTCTTGGAAGTAGTTACTCAAATGCCCAAGTACGCTAAATTTTTGAAAGACATCATGTTCAACAAAAGGAATTGGGATAATTATGATACTATTCCAGTAAATGAGGAGTGCAGTGTAGTGATTAGAAATAAGTTTCCTCAAAAGCTTAAGGATCTAGGGAGTATCACTATACCTTGTGTTGTGGGAAATTTTCTATTGGTAGAGCTCTTTGTGATCTAGGAGCTAGTGTCACTATAATGCCTTTATCTCTCTGCAGGAAATTGAACATAGGTGAACCCAAATCAACAAATATTTCTTTGTAACTTGTTGACAAGTCTATTGTCTACCCTGAAGGGATTTTGGAAGACACACCAATCAAAGTTGGAGAATTTTATATGCCCTATGACATTGTGGTATTAAAGATGGAAGAAGATTCTCAAATTCCTATAATTTTAGGAAGACCATTCTTAGCCATTGTTGGTGCTATGATTGATGTGAAGAGGGGTAAAATCAAACTCAAAATTGGAGAAGACACAATTTAGTTTGATGTCTTCTAAATGACAAAACAAAGACCTGCTTCAAAGTAGATGTTATCCAAAGCTATGTAGGGAAATTTTTTAGGAAAAAATACCTTGAAGATCCACTAGAAGCAAGCCTCACCCAAGATACAGATTCTAATGAAAAAGATCCTGAGGCAGTAGCTTTCATAATCAACCTGAATGCCTCTCTTGCACTGCCTAAAGGTAAGTTAGTAAGGTATGACCCCTTGCCCCCTCGTGATTTATATGCTATTTGTGCTTTACAAAAGGAAGACGAACCAAAAGTTAAACTTAAACAACTTCCTCCTGATTTAAGGTATGCTTTTCTGGGACCTAATTCTACTTATCTGATTATTGTTAATGCATAGTTAAATGGTGAACAAGTGGATAAGTTGCTTAGAAGAGTAAGAGGCTATAGGAAGATTATAGGGTATACCATCGATGACCTTAAAGGGATTTAGCCCTTCCTTTTGCATGCATAGGATCCATTTAGAGGAAGTTTGTTTACCCTCTGTTGAGCATCAAAGAAGACTTAATCCTAACATGAAGGAAGTGGTTAAAAAGGAAATAATGAAATTGTTAGATGCTGGTATAATTTACCTAATCTTTGACAGTACTTGGGTTAGCCCTATCCATGTGGTCCCGAAGAAAGGTGTTATAACTGTGATTAAAAATGAACATAATGAATTAATCCCAACTAGGATAGTTTTAGGATGGAGGATGTGTATAGATTACAGGAAACTGAACAAGGCTATTAGGAAAGACCACTTTTCTCTTCCTTATATTGACCAGCTTTTAGAGAGACTTGCACAACACTCATTTTTCTATTATCTAGATGGATACTCTAGATTTTTTTAGATTCCTATACATTTTGAGGACTAAGAAAAGACTACATTCACATGTCCTTGTGACACTTTTGCTTATAGACACATGCCCTTTGGGCTATGCAATGCCCCTATAACCTTTCAAAGATGCACGATGGCAATATTTTTTGAATTTATTGAAAATATTATGGAAGTGTTCATGGATGACTTCTCTGTATATGGTTCTTCATTTGATAATTGCCTTAACAATCTAGAGTTTTGCAGAGATGTGAAGAGGTCAATTTGGTCCTGAATTGGGAGAAATGCCATTTCATGGTCACAAAAGGAGTTGTTCTGGGACACTTAGTATCTGATAAGGGCATAGAGGTGGATAGAGCAAAATTTGAAGTCATTGAAAAGTTTCCACCTCCCACTAGTGTTAAAGGAATCTACAGCTTCCTAGGACATGCAGGGTTTTACAGAAGAGTTATCAAAGATTTCTCAAAGATTGCAAAACCCCTTACTAATCTGCTTGCTAAAGATGCCCTATTTATTTTTAAGAAAGATTGTTTGGATGCATTTTGCAAGAGAAAGGAGGCTCTGATATTTGCTCTAATTCTACAACCACCTGACTGGAACCTCCCTTTTGTAGTAATGTGTAATGCTAGTAACTATGTTGTTGGTGTTATTTTAGGGTATAGGAGAGAAAAACAGGCATATGCCATTTACTATGCCAGCCACACCTTGGATGAAGCTTAACTGAATTATGCCACCACTTAGAAAGAGCTACTTGCTGTGATTTTCGCCATTAACAAATTTTGCTCTTATTTGATAGGTAGCAAAGTGATTGTGTTCATTGATCATGTAGTTTTGAAGTACCTCCTCTCCAAGAAAGATGCCAAAGTTGGTTTAATAAGGTGGATATTGCTCCTGCAAGAATTTGACTTAGAGATTAAGGATAAGAGTGGAGCAGAGAATGTTATAGCTGACCACCTGTCTAGGTTGGAACTGCCAGGGAAAGGTTTTGAATTACCAATTGATGACTATTTCAAAGGAGAACAATTGATGCAAATGCAAGTTTCAGTACCCTAGTATGCAAATTTTGTTATTTTCCTGGTATATGGAGTGTTACCACTTGATCTTACCTATCAACAGAAGAAAAAGTTTTTTTTTCTTATGTTAAGTATTATTTTTGGGAGGAATCTCTTCTATATAAGAGATGTGGAGATGGACTAATTAGGAGATGCCTTATAGAGGATGAGATTCAGGCCGTCTTAACATATTGTCATTCCCTTGAATGTGGAGGACATTTTAGCTCCACTAAGACAGTAGCCACGATCCTCTAAAGTGGTTTTTATTGGCCAACTCTTTTCCAAGATGCCAGAAAGTTTGTGGTGAATTATGATAAATGTTAAAGAACAGGGAGCATAAGAGGAAGGAATGAAATGCCTTTGATTAGAATATTGGAAATTGAAATTTTTGATGTTTGGGGACTGGATTTTATAGGGCCCTTTCCAAGCTCACTAGGGAAAAAATATATATTAGTTGGGGTGGACTATATATCTAAGTGGGTAGAAGCTTTAGCATCCCTAACTAATGATGCTAGGACAGTAACCAAATTTCTCAAAAAGAATATATTTTCCAGATTTGGAACACCAAAGGGAATCATTAGTGATAGGGGTACACACTTCTATAACCACCAGTTTGAGATCTTATTAAAGAAATATAGTGTTACTCACAAAGTCACTACTCCTTATCACCCTTAGACTAATGGACAGGTTGAGATTTCTAACATAACCATCAAGTCCATTCTGGAGAAGACAGTATCAGCATCAAGAAAAGACTGCTCTTCTAAGTTAGATGATGCTCTATGGGCCTATAGAACTGCATTTAAGACCCTCATTGGTGCTTCTCCATTCAGACTCCTCTATGGAAAATCTTTTCATTTACTAGTGGAATTGGAACATAGAGCTTTTTGGGCTATAAAATTTTTAAACTTTGATTTGCAAAAGGTTGGTGCTCAGAGACTTCTCTAGTTGAATGAACTTGAGGAATTTAGACTAACTTCTTATGAGAATGCTAAGATTTATGAGGAAAGAACAAAAAGATGGCATGATAAGCATATTCTGAAAAGAGAGTTCAAAGTAGGAGACCAGGTTCTATTATTTAACTCTAGACTGAAACTATTCCTAAGAAAGTTGAAATCAAGGTGGTCAGGACCTTTTATAGTTAAATAGGTCTATCCATATGGAGCAGTAGAGATATAGAGTCATAACTCTATTCATTTAAAGTCAATGGCCAAAGGTTGAAGCTTTATCATCAGTCTGAAGAAATTCCAGTAAGAACATCTTCTGCACTTTTGTCACCTTCTTGACTTCTGCTGCATGAAGTCGAGCTTATGACTTTAAACAAAGCACTTCTTGGGAGATAACCCAAGTGTTATTTATTTTTTCTTTTCAAAATTTTTTTAGTTAGTTTGATTTACCTGGGAGATACATGTAGCAGAGACTATTCTCAAGTCATTAGTGATATCCAGAATCCAGATTATTGCAGCATCAGGAAATAAATTACGGAAGTTTTCTTTACTTTTGTTTTTATTTATATTTTTATTTTATGTGTGTGCTTAAATGTTTTATTGAATTTGAAAATATTTGGAGTGATTTGGAATGATAATTTTAAGTAGGGACATATGTTACTATATTTCATATTGTATGCATGCATATTGAAGGCTAAGCTTCATAAACATAACATGGGTGTTCGACAAAATGACACACCTATATAAACGGGTACCAAAACATGGTCGTGCCCTCACTAACACGACCATGTCATTTTGTCCCTTCAGTCAACATGGTCATGCCCTATCCAACATGGTCATGTGATATTTGTGCCTTCAATAAGCATGACTATGCCCCCTAAAGTACAATCGTGCCCTCACTAACATGGCCATGTCATTCTCATGCTCACAATATGCACAGCCGTGCCTCACCAAACATGGTTGTGTGATTTTCAAGCTTTTAATGTGCACGGACATGTGCATTATCCATGCATTCACACGTAGCATGGGTGTGTAGATTTCAGAGGCATGTGACCTTTCAATTTTCTGTGAACCATCTGACACCCCTTTTTGACATTCATTGTCATAAAACCTCCAAAACACTTTTTCAAATTCTTTTTGTGTTAGCTTTTCATTTTTTTTATTTATTCTCTATTTTTTTATTATTTCTATTTTCTTTTCATAGATTTCAGCCACTTCCTTTCACTTGCAATCCCATATTGACCATGTAAAATTCAAGTGTGGGGGAGTATTTACTTTATCTTTTTAGTATTTTAGCTTATTAATTTTGAGTAATTGGTCATTTATTTAATAATAATAATAATAATAATAATAATAATAATAATAATAATAATAATAATAATAATAATAATAATAATAATAATAATAATAATTACCCACATTTTTGTTTTTGTTAACTTGTTATAATTATAAGCTTTGAATATTAAAATTAAAATTAGCTAGTCTAGTTGATGCACTATGTGGTTAATTCTTGTAAAATATGGTTTAAAGCTTTGTTAATATTTGAGAATTAGACTTTTTAACTTTTAATCAATCTAAATATATACCAAGGGTTTTTGGATAAAATTTTGCAATCAAGAGATTTGGATAAATTTTTATTATTAGGAAAACCTTTTTCTATTATATGATAATTCAGCTGTTTCAAAAAAAAAAAAAGGATTAGAGGAGCAGAAATCTCCATTCTACTCCAATGCTCAAATTGAGTATGAGTAATCCAAAGGTACCTAACGACGGTATTCATGCTTAGTAATATAGGAACAATAAGGAATACCAAAGTTGGGAAGGATTCTAATCCAACATAAATAAATAAAATAAAATAAAATAAAAATTCAGCTGGCTATTATATTTAACTCAAGGGTTGACTAATAATTTAAATATGTTTGAATTTCCTTGGTTTATAAGTTTTAGTTCATAAATTCTTATGAATAATTCATTTGAGAGGTATACTTCACTTGGTAATATTTGCAGTCTTTTTCTCAATTTAGTAACTTAGTTTTGCTAAATAATACTTGTATTAACCCATTACTGTATTGATTAAACTATATGTAATTTTATTTTAATATGCTCATATTATTGTTATAATAAGGTTTTTGCTTGAGGACAAGCAAAAGTTCAAGTGTGGGGGTATTTGATAATTGCATTTTACTTTTAAAATTTACACTCTTTAGTCTTTGATTTTATTTAATAACATTTCATTTTAGTTGCATCATTTTCTATTTTCTGCATAATAATTAATAAATTTAGCATTAATTAAATAAATTAGGAGTTTTATATTCTCTATCTAATTTTTGAATTCTTCTTACTGAGTTGTTGTTTTGTATGTAGAAATTAAATGCCTTAAGAAAAGTCAAAGATTTAGAAAAGTCAGAGAAAGGAAAATGAGTGTGCATTGATCATGTACAACCATGTGATGCAAAACACGGACGTGCTAACATTTGGGAAGGAAGGAGCACAACTGTGTAAGTTAAAGCATGGCCATGCCATTCTATAAGAGAAAAGGAGCATGACCGTGTAAGCTAGGGCACGGCCGTGCCATTTCACAAGAGGAAAAGAGCACGACCATGCAAGGCTTAACATGGTCGTGCCAAATCCAAGGCCAAAAGTGGCATGGTCGTGCACTCATCAACATGGTCGTGCCACATTGAAGGCAAAAAAGGGATGGCCGTGCCTTGACTCACATGACCGTGCCATAATTTCTAAAGGCAAGGACATGCCCGTGCACTCTTCAACACGACTGTGCATATAACTTCATACGAATGTGCATGCCCGTGCAAGTCAAGCTATGCTTGTACATTTAAGGAATTTCAACTCTGACGCATGCATCATACGTAACCTTAATTTTGAGGATATAAGAGATTATAAACTCACGGAAAAGGGGGGACGAACGAAGGAAGTGGAGAAAAGAGGAGCAAAAGCGAGGACGAACGAAGTTAGGGGATCAAAAACAGAGAGATAGAACAAAATAAAGGATTGAAGAAACAAAGATGAGAAATAAAGACTATATTCTCCAGACTCTTTTTCTTATATTCATTTATTCCTGTCTTTAATAATTTACATTATGTGTAACTAAACTCCTTTAGAGTTTGGATTCATGTAGCCAGGATTACTGCTTGTCTAGATATTATTTTATTGTAGTTAATTATCATCGGTCAATTTCTCAGGTTTTGCTTCGTTAATCTTGTGTTTAATTTAGGCCTGATTAAATGCATGCTTGTGGATAAATTAATGACAATGAAAGTTGCATGATTTGTTAGCTCATAAAACTTATGATTCTAGGGATCCTTGATCATGAAAGTAGACAAGACCTTAGGGGATTAATAGACTGTTAGGGAATTTAATAAACCTGAATAATTCATTAGACTATGAGAATAGGCTGTGTTTGCTTTAAGTATGCCTGAGTGACTTTGAAATAAGTCTTAGGAATTTATGAACAACCTACCCTTGATTGAGATTTATTAACTGAATTAACAAAATCTTGTAATTCATGCAAGTGCTAGTGAATGAATCCAAGCTCTAGTTTTTAAATTCTGAATTTCTTTAAATATAATATGTTTACATTAGCATTCTATTTATTTAATTTTCCAATTTAAAATCATTCTATTAGCTTGTAGGAGGCAAGATCACACTTAGTGCTTGAATTTCTCATCTCCTTGTGGGAATGATACTTATTCATCATATATTACTTGTAACGAACCGTACACTTACGGAAATCGTTCAACAACTAGCAAGCTTAATCAAGCCCGATTGAGACTGTATATATTTACCATTTTACCCTTTTATATTTTTTTCAAACAATAATTTTACCCTTTTATTTTTATATAATTATAAATACATCTTATTGTATCAAGTCGTGTTACGTCCGAGTTTGAGTTTAAATATTTTATATTATATATTTTTAAAATTTTAAAATTTTAGTTAATTAATCAAGTCAAGTCAAGTCAAGCTCAAGTATACGAATTATTGAATCGAATTGAACTCGAACTTCAAAAGAAAAAACTAGATTGAGTTCGAGTTGAGTTTGAGCTTTGAGTTTAAAAGTTGAGTCAAGCTTGAGTTTGACAGTGTATCGACTTGGCTTGACTCAATTACATCCCTATGGTGCGTTTGGTTTAAGATTAAAGAGGGTAAATGTTACTCCTGTAATGCATTAATCCCCTTTAACCTTGTTTGGAAAATTCTAAAACATTAAAGTTAACAGTTAGCCTAATTTTTATGTATTTTTGTTAACTTTGTTGGGGGTAGGGTAAAAGCCTGTAAAAATTTATTTTATTAAATATTTCATTTCTCTATCATTTTAGTTTTTTCCATAAAACTCAACTCGAACTCAATCTAGTTTTTTCTTTTGAAGTTCGAGCTCAACTCAATTAAATAATTTATATACTCAAGCTTGACTCGATTAATTAACTAAATTTTTTTAAATATATATTTTAAAATATTTAAACTCGAACTCAACTCGATTCAATAAGATGTATTTATAATTATATAAAAATAAAAGGGTAAAATTATTGTTCGAAAAAAATAAAAGGGTAAAACGATAAATATATACAATCTTGATCAGACACGATTAAGCTCACTAGTCTATCGAGTCATATATTTAGGAGCTCAAGCTCGACTAGATATCCTACTAGAGTAGTTGGAGCTTGACTCAATAGCTTACTTGAGTAACTGGAGCTCAACTCAATAGCCTATCTGAGTAGCTTGAGCTTAAGCTCAACTCGACAGAAATTAAGTTAATTTTGAGTTTTAATTTCTCAAATTGATCTCAAATAATTCATGAGTCAGCTTAATTATGTTACACCCCTAAGTATCACAACATAAATAAATAAATAAATAGAACTTAAAGGGGCATTGTGTATTCTAGAATTAGGAACGTGACTATTGTTAGGATTTCATTGTTATTCAGTTTATTATTTATATAACTGTTAAACATGGTCTATGGATGTGAGTGTATATATATGAATTAGGATTTATTGTTAAAAAAAAATTATTGAAGGTTTTTTGGCTTTTTAGTTTTTTTATATTAATGAAACATTTTAGTTTTTATATTAATGGAGCATAAATCACAACTACATGTTAGTTTTTTAGTTTTTTTATGTTAATGAAACATAAATCACTGGGGAAATTAGATAAGGATTTAGCACAACTACATGTTATCAGTTGTTTTGAAAAAAAAAATGGTAGTATTTGACAATGAATGAATTTCTTAAGAAATAAAAACTCTTTTATCTATAATTGAGAGCGGGACTTTTTTTGTTATTCCCTCGTAAAAGTCTTAAAATTCTTTTCATTCTTTTCCTTTAAATTTATTAGAGGGAAATATATCAAAATACATATAAAGTGGAATCCTTTTTTTTTTTTCTGCCTTCTCCATAGAAATAAGAAGTCTGGCCTTTCCATCCCTCTTTTCCTTCCTATCGTTAAATTCTTTCCACATCTATGCCTGCACCAATTCACAAGGCTGTTGATATTACCACCAGTGAGTTCCTGAATCTATTTTGCTTTTTGTAATGTAATTCTTTTTAATCTCTATCAATTCTTTCTTTTTTTTTTTTTTAACAAGTTTTAATCTTTTTTTTAATCTATTTTGTCAATTCTTTTTGATTATTTGACAATTGTTCTATATTGGATTGCTTGATTCAATGTAAAGCTCATATATCTAGTATTAATTTCTATTCCAATAGTTTTTTTTTTTTTGGTAAGCCAAGATTTTATTAATAAATTGGGGGGAAAAACCACTTGAGGGATTTTTCATCAACTTCTCATGTTGCTTTTACTTTGCCGTTACTATGATCACTTTATAGTTGATTTTTAGAGAATATCTAAACTATATTCCTTATCTTATGGTACTGTAAGCTAATGGTGCTGGGAAATTAGAAAGCATTAAACATCTCAATATATTTGTTGGCATCTCCTCTACCTACTGATGTAAAAGTTTAGTTATTGTTATTATCCAAAAGCAGGGTTATACTATTATTCTTTACCCTCAAATCTTTTCAAAATTTTGCTTTTTATCCATATATTTTACTCTTAAGTTTCTGAAGTTATATGCATTTGGCCCCCTCAAGCTTTTCAACATTTTGTTTTACATATGCATTCAGACATCTCTGCTTCGAAGTGCATATGTATCTCCTAATTTTCTTTTAACTTTTTGTGTTCTAGGGAGTTTGTACAACATGCTATTAGAATTTAAAAATTTAGCAATGGTACATTAAAATTTGCAAGCTGTTCATAATGCTCCCCAATCTTAATTTTTTTCTCCATGTCTTATTTTTGGCCCCCTGACTTGATGAAGTCTAATTATGGGCCTGCCTAGGAAGGGAGCAAAATAGCAGCTCAGAAATGAATAGTTATAAAAGGCTAACACATGCTTTACATGACATTCTGGCATTTGCACAAATGCTCCGAAGGAATGAAGCACTCCATTTAGAGAGACCTATCTTTTCTTTGTATTTGGGAAATGTCTGGCTAAGATGCTTAGTTTTCAAGTAGATTCATATTGTTGAACCTTAATTGGACCACTTCAGCAATATTTCTATTCCAACAGTTATTTTTCTTAAAGTAAAAAAAAAAAAAAGAAAAAAAGAGCTACTGAATTTTTCATTCTTGATTATGGCATTAAGTTTGTTTTATTCATGGAGGAGTTAAGGTATGATGATACCTGATATATTTAATGTGGGTACGTGTAGTTAAACATGCCATGATGTATAATGATTTATGGGTAGTTTAGTATGGAGCATGGTTTCTAGAATTTTTTTTTTTTTGGGTTAACTTGATAGACATGTTATTTTTGAGCATGATAATGAAATTCTTGTAGAGATGTTGATTAATTATGGTACTGATTTTCATTATTATTATTTTCTTATAACAGTTTTTTTTTTTTCCTTTTTTATATATAGATCCAACAAGTATGGGACCTGGACGGAGAAAGAAAAATGCACAAAATCAGTCTAATTCTAAATTTACATCAAAAGGTGCTACACTACGTACAACATTAAGTAGCCATTCAACCGATTTAGTTGAAAGTAACAATTTAATAATCAACAATCAAGGTCAATTTTTTCTTTATTTATTTACATTTAAAAACTAAAATTTTTTCTGTTATTATTTTAAAGTCTTAGCTTACTGAGATAATTTATATATTTTTAGAATAATTATTAAATAATATTGATTTAAATAAATTTATTTTCATACTTATAACTTTGATTTTAATAGGTCAAGTAAGCATTCCACCTTCTTTGCCACATATTGAGCATATTCATACAACAACTAATTCACATATCTCACTAATACCGATGGGAGTTGGTAGTACAATAACACTCACTTCAGCTAAGACTACTAATTTATCAACTATACCTAATGACTCAACAAGAATGGAACCAATGAACAATAAAGGTACATTACTCATCTTTCCTTTTATATTTTTAGCTTTCTGAAATCGTTTCCTTTTTTTTATATTAGCTTTTATAATTGAATTAAAACTTACAAGCTTTATTTCAAAAAAGAGAGGTTGTGGTATTGCTAGGGGTTTTGAGGTCAAGAAGTAAACAAAAGATGGTAATAAAATTGGTATTTATTTAAAAGATATGACTGATACACTTAAGAAACCACTTTTTACAAAAATTGAGTTAAGTCATATTAATTATACATATTTTATCTAATTCAATTAATTATTGCAACTTGGATATACAAAAAATGTAATTTTTAAAATCTTATATTTGTAGAGTGAGTTCGATATATGCTTAGATGACCCACCTACAAAAAAGGTGGTTAATGCAATAATGACAAAGCGTCGACTACTTATAAGTATAGACTACATCAACATTATAAGAAGTTTCAAACTCAAGAAGAAGTAAGAACAAATCCACCTGAACATGTAGAATCAGAAGACTGGAAGGCTTTATGTGGTCATTTTGAAAGTGAACAGTTTAAGGTAATACTTTATTTTTTGCATTATTAATTATTTTCTAAAAGAAATATGATTAAATGCAAGTATTCTTTTTAGGCTCAAAGTGCAGCAAATACAGGCAATCGAGACAAGTTAGAGGTTTAAGTATGTCAGGTTCAAAGTCTTATTGCCAATGGATCTATGAAATGGTATGATTATTTGACTATAAGTTACCCTTAGGTAACTTCTTATAAGACAATAGTTTAAATATTCAAAAATACATTACTACATGAGTTTTTGTTTTTATCATATATCTTGATAATGTGCACAATATGTTGACATTTTTTTAATCTAATATTTTTTTTTTGGGAAACTATGGAGGCAAATGTAGAGCAAAACATAGAGAAAATTACAGAGAATGTTGATGAGGAGCCAATCGAAGTTAAACTTTATTTTGACATGCACCATAAAAAGGATGGCACGTGGTCACACACACAAGCTCAAGAAAATTATGTAAGTAATTTTATTATATATATTTATTAAGTTAGTTTTGTCTTAATTTACTATTATTACACTTTTGTGATTTTTTGTAGGAGCAAATGCAAGCTTTATATAAACAAGCAAAAGATGAAGGAATTGCGATGAATGGGCACCAAATTCTTGAGAAAGTTTTGAAACCAAAATCCGGTTATGTTCGTGGACTTGGTCATGGAGTTAAGCCAATTAAATCAAGAGAATCTGAACTAGAAGCACTTTTACATACTGAAAAAGTTGATTAAAAAAAACCAGTTGGTGAACTAATAGAGCAAATCCAAAACCAAAATGTGCAAATAGAAAGTCAACAAACAACAATCAATGATTTGCAAAAGGAATATAACCATCTTAAATCTTTGGTTGAAAAACTATGGAATAAAAAAATGAATGAAGGAGACCATCTTGAAGGTAAGACGTTTCATAGTTTGATTTAATTTAATTAAACTACTTCTATTTTTTTTATTAATAATGAATTTTTGTTTTTTTGTAGATTGAAAGTTATAAATGAATGTATGGATGATGGATATTCAGAGAGAGGATCATGGATGCTCAAGTATGAACAAAGAAATGGATGAAATTGCTTAGATATTTTAGTTATTAGAGTAGACTCCCTTTTTAGATTCTTGAACAATAATATTATTTTATTTTATTTTATTTTTATGATTATGGAACATCAATGTTATATTTTGGAAATGTAACAAATTAGCTTTAGTATTTTATCAATGCATAATTTTTATTCAATATGATGATAACTGACACTTTTTATATTAATAAATTAATAAAATGGTGCATTTAGATTTCCCACAATTTAAAATAATAAAATATTATTATATTACCACTATATTTTGTCACATTTGTTAGAATAAATATATTTTTCAAACAACTAACTTTTTTTTTATAACAAAATTTTATCACAATTTTTAATCTTGTGATAAAAAAATATAAGTTAAAATTTGACAATATATATTTGTCACTTTTAAAATTTTATGATGAAAATGTTTTTATCACTATTAAAATTTTGAGGAATTTTATTTTGCCATAAAAGAAACAGTGACAAAATTCAACACTACTTTTGTGACAAATATAATTTTGTTGTTACTAAATTTTTGATAAATTATTTTCCAACATTAGCACAATTGTGACAAGATTAATTTTGTTACAATATAATTTATGACAAAAAATCTTGACACCATAATAAAGAAGTGATGAGATTAATTTCGTCACTATAAAAAATTATGACAAAATAAATTTACACACTATAAATCTTATGATAAAATAAATTTGTCACTTTTCTCACACAATAGAATTTCTTTCGTCATGATATAAACGTTTGTCACTATAAAACTTTTAATTTATTGATGATATTTTTAATTTATTATGATGAAAGAGAAAGTATTTTGACAAAAATATTTTTTATTAAGATAAATTATTTTATCACTATAAATTGCTTTTAAAGACAAAAGACGATTATCACAATAACTATTTTAATATTATGATGAAATATAATTTTGTCACGTTATACTTATTATGACAAGGTTATTGTGACCATGCAAATGACAAAATCAGTTTATCACAGTAAATATATTGAGACAAACTAAGCGCTTATTATGATAAATATATTTGTTAAAATAATACTAAATTCTTGTAGTGGATACTCAAACTCTGTACTAGAGAGAGCAATAACAATTTACTTTTTATTGCGCTAAGAAATGAGAGAATCTCCTAAAAAGAAATGGTAACCAGTGGTAGAGTGATAGTCAGTAAGATCATTTATCCAATCAAAATTTGAGTATCCAAATAAGACAAGAAAAAAATGAGTAGAAAAATGGAGACCATGAAATAATGTTTCTTTCACATAATGAAAAATTCCGAAGAACAGCTGAAAAATGAGATGAGTAAGGAGTAGCCATAAATTGGCTAACCAAATGAATTGTATAAGAAATATTAAGACAAGTCATTGTAAGGTAGACTAGACTCCCAATAAGTTAGTACTACAAAATAGGATCATCATGAGGGGTGCCATCCATATATTGCAGTTAATTTTATATTAAGCTCTAAAGAGTATATATAGTTTTGTCATTAATGATAATAACTTGAGAGAGTATATTTAAATCATAATTCATCTGAGAAAGGTGATTTCTAGTAGAATCAAAAGATACCTTAAGTCCTAAAAAATAACTAAGAGGACCAAAGTCTTTCATCTCAAATTGCTTACAGAAATATTGTTGTAATTTGGAAATAAAGTTGCATAATCTTGAGTGATAAATATATCATCAACTTAAAGTAAAATAAGAAAAATACGATGAGAATAATTAGGTAGAGGAGGCATATAGACCTCTTTTTGTAAGTCACTACTAAGACTATTAAGAATGCATTTTTGACATGCATTTTAAGAATGTGCCATAGCTTGATACCTTCAATGGCTAAGAGGCTTTAAATAAAGGTTAATTAGGTTATAAGAGCAAAAGTCTTTTCATTGTTAATGTCATATCTTGTGTATATCTTTTAGCTATTAAGTGTGCCCTATAGCGCTCGATAGATCCATATGAATAAATTTTAACTCTTTGCACCCAACTAAAGTCTTACCAGGAGGAACATCTATTAAATTTCAAGTATAAGTTTTCTTAAGAGTTTGAAGTTCTTTTTTCATAGGTTGTTATCAAAGAGGATCAGTACTAGCCTCACGATAATTGTGAGGTTCATATAAGGTGGCAATACAAGAATAATAATAATAATCACTAAGGTAAATAAAATTTTTTCTTACTTGATCAGAGCTATGAAGAGTGGAATAAGGTATAGTATCAACAATTGAAATAGTCTCGTCAGGAGTAGGTACAAACATTGGAGTATATATATATATATACACGGTGATTACCTTAAGTGTTTCAAAAATTGACCATAAGAGGACGAATGATTATGTTAAGTGTTAGATATATATTTGGAGTATTATTGAGATGGGAAATCAATGGTGTATATATATATATATATATTTGGAGTATTATTGAGATGGGAAATCAATGGTGTATATATATATATATATATATATATATATATATATATATATGCCTTTCAAGAATTGACCATAAGGGGACGGTTGATTACCTTAAGTGTTAGAGTTTGTCTTGATGAGAGAAAACCAATAGTGGCCTAAAATCATTCTAATATGGAAGAAGAATACCAAAAATAACTAAAAAAAGATAAAGTTGAGAGCTTTAAAGAGGAATTTTTTAATAAGAGGTGGGACTTATGTGGTCAAAAGCCCTATTTATAGTGAAATGAGCCATGAGAGGTTAACTTTTGAAATAAACTTAAATGGAAAAATTGCCCTTAAATAAGCGGTAAACATAAAATTAGGGTTTTTTCATAAATGCCCCAAAAACTTACATTATGATGTAAAATACCTTAACTTTTTTTATTACTTGTGTGTCCCATTGATGGTAAAATACTTACGTGACTACATTTGAGTCTTCTTCTTCTTCACATGTCCTAATCATCTCAACAACTGCCACCGCCACACCATCACCAACATCAATAATAACCCTTAAATGCCTCCTTTGTCACTACCACCATATCGTCAACCCTCCTCTCTCTTCTCCCTCCTCTCCATTGAGCTCAGTGTCTTCTTCTTTAAATGGCCTATTTGGGTTCCAAATTATTTAAGGTGTCTCCCAATCGAGCCTTTTGGCTTTTTGCATTTTCCTTGGTTTAATTGAGCCCTTATTGTAAGAAAATTATAGGATCTAGTACATAAATTTAAAACACTAAATAATATGATAGTAGTTAATTTAGTGGAAGCAATTGCGTACCTTTTTCATGTTCAATGCAGAGATCTCATCTTTGTTATATAACTACAATAGAAATAATAAAATAAAATAATCAGTATTTAGAAAATTAAAGACCAGATCTTCCTCTCATATCCTTCTCACACAAAGACGGCTATTAATGGGATAAGCTAGAAAATTAGATTCATAGGATGGAGATGGGACCTTAGCCTTTATATAGAAAATCCTCTAGGTTTACCCCATTAATAATCCTAGTAGGATTATGCCTACACTTACCGCCTTATCATACTAGTCCATTAAGGTGCATATAAGCCCATAACACAAAAGATCACTTTAAATATGAATTGGGCTTCCCTGCATATTCACTTAAACTATATTTGTTTAGTCAGTTTTATAAATCAAAACATCTCACAATTAATGGTAGCCCAAAATATAATAAAATTTCTAAAATTCTCCCACTTGGGCAACATAAATTGTGAGTTTTTATTAATTTTGAAAAACTTATATAAAATGACTTTAGATTGAACAACAAACACAAATGTGCCCACAAATTTTAAAAAACATATAGTTTAAGGAAAATACACTTTATTATAATCCGGTCCACATTAAATAATCTATATTGGATTATGACAGAAATCATGCCCTTTATTGACATAAAGCCTATCCATAGTCACAAATATAAACAACTTAACTGACATGGATTATGGTATGGAAGTGTAGTAAGAAAATGGCAACCCAAATGTGATCAATATGCTATTTTCATTGTCAATCCTCATAATATTTTCTCTTTAATGCACACATGCTTACAAGAGCAAGAGAAATTCACAGGCTTTGAAAAGCCAATTGTTTCCAAAAACACAAATAGAAACCCCTGCATAATTGTTTCCTAAACTCAAATGGAAGCACTTGTATAATGATCAAAGATCATATTTAAGACTAGAACACAAATGTCTTTTAGTTTTTTTTGGCTAAACACCACCACTTGTTTCCGAAAACATAAAAGAAATATTTGTAATGATCATTGGTCATGCTTAAGATGAAAACACAAATGTCTTAAGACTTTAACTATAATTTGTTGCATGCAAACTAAATATATTCATAAAATCAAAATAAAATGATGATCATCAAACCATATACTATTAACATATAAATATGCATCACAAACATATATGATCATAATCAATGTATATGGAAATCTAAAAATAATAAACTCCCACTAATAACTGCATATGTTGATACTTAACCCAAGTATTTGACCATAAACAACAAACTCCCACTAATCAAGTGAATTAAATATTCACAAAATATTCATATCTCTAACAAACATCATGTATTTATATAATTTGATTGGTGAATGAACAATTATTGCTATTATGCAATTTAATCTTATAATATCATTACCAATTAAATTTTCTACAATAATCTTCACAATGAGACATTTAAATAACATATGCCCAAAAATTCTTGTTGAACTTTGAAAAATAGAAGAACACCAAATGTGCTTATAAGTAAAGTACAACATATAAAATTTCAAAATAAACTCTCTTCTGTAACTCCACCTTAATAACAAGTGGCACATTTAGCAAGTGACATAAATATTTTAAGTATAAATATTTAATACTCCCACAAAAGATAATTTCACAAACCTCACATAAATGCTTTAAATATTTTAGATGAAGATAAATATCACTCCATCTTAATAATAACAATTCTTATAAATATTTAATAATAACATTTTTTCTCAAGCTGAGTTTACTAAGCGTAAACTTTGTGAAATATACCAAAACATTGAGTTTACTATTGACAAAACTCAAATACTAAAAGTAATTAAAATTTCTCTAAACCATTAATGATGAGAAATTAAACACCTCCATTTAGTATTTTGTAAAGTGGATAAGAAAATAAAAAATTATCTCCCACTAGCCAACAAATATGAATGCACCAACTTATATTTTCTTTAAACTACTTAACTCTGCACTATGCAAAATCTCAATCTCAATTTCATAAGTGCAACAATCCTCAACCTTATAAAATTAATTTTTAGAAAATTCATTAACCATCTCAACACATGAACATTTAAGATTGATGTATTTACATATATCAAACAATAATACCTGTTAAAATACACTAATACTAATACACATTAGACTCTGAAAAAAAATTATTTTCACAAAATTACACAATATGCAATGGAGAGAAACTAATAAACATTAGACTTTGAAAGTTATGAAGCACAAAATATTAATAAATTAAAAATATTTTGTCAACTCAAAAACTTTAAGGTTTCTTTAATAAACTCATTTAAAATCTCAAAATTAATCAATTAAAATTTATTCACACTCTTGCAAATATTTAGCAAATAATCCAAAAATTTCTAATTCTCACCCTATTTGCGAGAATATTTGCTTCACACATCAAATAAAATTTTAATAAAAATAAGTACTAGAAGTACTAAAAGCTCACTCATATCAAATGAAAAAGAAAATTTAAAGAAGTTAAAGATAAATAAATAAATAATTTTAATAAAAGAAAATTTTAAATTAATTTAATACTACAAATAAAAAAAAACTATTAAATATATATAATAATTTTACAACAAAAAAAATTATTTAAAATTTACTTTAATAAATAATCTCAAAACTCCCACATAAATAATATACCCGTAAAATATACAAAACTAAAACAATTTTAACATAAAAATCTCACCCCTTTAATACATTCTTAAATCCATAATATTTAACACAAAATTAATTATTTTTATAAATATTTAAAAAAATATCAATTTTGAAATAAGAAGCTAAAAGTATCACAAACAACATAAGAAATTACACCAAATATATTTTTAGACTAATATCTACATAAGGCTTAAAGGTAAGCATATAAACTATAGATATTTGTTCTTAATACAAATACAAAATTCTAAAAGTTATAGAATTTTATACAATTACGCATCTCAATATTGTATCTCATTCTCATAAAAATTGTTCAAAGATAACACAAAAGCATGTATTTACTAAGCTTCAAGAGCTTAGAAGTATCATTCTGACAATTTTTGTTATTTGGATAAATTCTGGCATCACCACATATTCACCTTTGGGCAAAATATGTCCATACAGTAGAATTTTCCATCAAAAAACTTCTGGCATCACTATATGTTATCCTTTGGGAAGAACACGCACATGCAATAGCAGGTTTCATGTGAAGCTCACAAATAAGAACACTCTAATCTTTAAGAAAATCATCCCTTTTGGGCAGATGGAACCTTTAAACTAGAGCGACCCCAAAATACAAATGATTTATATTAGTCCCCACACACTATACAACAACCCCTTTTGGGCAGGTCATTATATATAATATAATTCTCACACGATTTCTAAACTAATACACATAATAACCCCATATAGGTAGGTTATTATATATACTATTTCAGAAATTATTCCTTCGCAAAAATTGAAAATAATTATCCGAGTTTCAATAAATGTTCCACTTCAGTGGTAACATTCATATTAACCTATTTAATTTTTTCAATTAGGAATTTCTCTAAAGCTCATTAGTAATATGCATACTAAACACAAATGTATGCATAAAGTCACACACATGAGATACTAATTACAAATGTATCTCTATTATTAAATACATGCTCAAACATATAAACTTTGAACATAAAACACACATTTTATTGCAATT
The DNA here is from genome assembly GCA_947683625.1 of Mallotus nudiflorus. Lineage (NCBI taxonomy): Eukaryota > Viridiplantae > Streptophyta > Magnoliopsida > Malpighiales > Euphorbiaceae > Mallotus > Mallotus nudiflorus. The sequence goes on from CANTUR010000009.1 coordinate 11,184,431, forward strand.
ATGCCATGTAAACAAACTCAAGAGCAAACAACATCACTTATATCAAAAACCACCAACATGAGTATAAATAATTATTGACTCATGATTAAATAATATGATATTTAGCGAATAGCTTTTCACAACTCACACGAAAAAGGTTCTCAATTTTATGCACAAATATAAGCATAAATATATGTATAATTAAACCATGTATGTATAGTAAGATATCACAAGCATATCTTATATGGTTGTACCCCTTTACATGCTCAACAAGCAAAATGTATATTAATCTCTCAAACATAAATTGGATGCAAACATTTAATTTGAAAATTTTAAACTTTAATAATAACAATTTCAAATAACATGTAATTAAATGCTATTTCAAACCCTCACTAACATAGTTGCAAAATAAAAGATTTGATCTAAAATCAAATCTATGATAAAATCTCTTACATTCAAACATAGCATAATTAATATTTATTTTGAGAGAGTTAATTTTATAAATAAATAAATCTCATAACGTCACAAATACCTTAGTCCTTATAATACAAAACCATTCATCACGCATAGTATGATCACATAATTCTAGTTATTGATTTTACATGCCAATCAAATTAATTAATTTTAACACTCAAAATATTAATTCAGACATAATTATATAAAATTTTCTCCTTTTAAACATAAATTATGCTTATCACTCAAGGAAAACATTAAATAAGTCAACATACAAGTTTGACCACACTAATCAAGAATCCTAGTTAAAATAGGATTAGTGTGCCCTTTTTTATTTTGGATTCATCTAAATCTTTTAATTAAAAACACTATAAAAAAAAACCAAATTCGATTTGGATAAAAATTTAAAAACCCAAATCATATTTCATTAATAAGAAAATTAAAACCAAATTGAATTATAATTTCAAGAAACACTTTCAACAAATTTTATTAATTCAACAGTAATCCAATCATTGATCAAGAAAATTAAATTCTTAACAAAATAAGGGTTATTATTCATTTATGCTGTATCATTCACAAACAAAACAAATTTCAATGAGATAGAATCAATTTTACATAATTGCTCTAATTCTACGGCACATGCTCTTTCTTTCACTAAACCAAGGCATGAAGTATAAAATATATTAGAGGATCACTACATATATTCTATTTAAAAGTAAATTTTATATTTGATGGATTTGCTATAAATTTAAAACCAAATATTTATATTTGATTATAATGGATAATAACCAAATATAATTCGGATCAATGAAAATAAAGTAAAAAGAATTAAAGAAAATTACAGAGCAAATATTTGATATGCCAATAAATATTAGGATCTAAATATTAGTCACATAATATTAGATTCTAAGTCAAAATAGTTTTATTTGCTAAATCAAATAATAGTCGCATAATTATTTGATACGCGAGATCACTATATAATCCATTATATTTGCTCTTTCTTTCATTGATCCTCTTTCTTTCAACCTTTATCTTTTATATATTCTATTTTTTTTGATTGTATCCTACATCCAATAGATTCAATACATCCATGTCAAAAGAATAGACCCATTAGATGCAAATACAATGTTTTTTTTCTTCGCTATCAACTATGCAGATAAATGGATATAACCACACACATATATAACCATGCTCTGACAAAATTAACCTAACAAATCAAATAGATAACTAAAATATTGTAAATGTATACGTGGAAATACATAATATACAAAAGCAATTATATGAATGCAATATTAAATTTAATCAATTATTGATCAAATTATTAATCTAAATAATTTAATTTCAATTTCAATTAATTTAGGGTTTTAAATTTATGCACAAACTAAGCTCTGATATCATATGTAAGAAAATTATAGGATCTAATTATTGGGTTTCATGATACAAACACAGCAAAAAATTAAAAATTTATCACGTTCCCAAACTTGGATCCATGTAATTCGACTACTTGATTAAATGTAGGGTTTCAAGAATCTCACCAAGACGCAGAAGAGATAAGATTTTCTAGAAGGATGAGAGGAGGTTCACACCGGAGACACCTTACCTTGAGCTTTTTGCTTTGGTTGTTCGGATCTAAACGTCTCCAAAAGGATGCATCATCTATAGCTATCCACACAAACAGCCCTTCACAAAATGCATTCTCTATACTTATGACAATAATCTATGTAGTATTTTCATAGTGGGTCAATCCAGTACATGATCTCTTATCATGTATTTATGAGTTGACTTAATATCTCATATTCATGATTAGTAAAACATAACCATCAGTTAACTTCATACTAGCCTTAATACTTTAATATTTATATAATGAATAAATGGCTATGGATAATTAGAATAGAACTCTTATTTTAATCTAAGGGTTTTACTATCAAGTCACATACTTGATGGCCTTAGTAAGAATTAACCATTCATATAATTATTATAAAATCAGATGATAATGAAATACCTCTTTATTAATAAAATAAGAAAGTCAATACATAATCACAAATGATTGACTTAGTGCATATCACTAACAATCTCCCACTTGCACTAGGCCCAATCAACACTGTATCGAATACCCATGGACCTAGTGTGACTCTTATGTTTAGGCTGTGGAAGAGGCTTAGTCAGTGGATCAGCAACATTATCATTTGTAGGTACTCTGCATATCTTGACGTCTCCTTTTTCAATGATTTCTCGAATGAGATGATAACGCCTGAGTATGTGTTTGGATCTCTGATGTGATCTGGGCTCCTTAGCTTGGGCTATAGCTCCATTATTGTCACAATACAAGTTGACTAGATATGATATACTAGGAACAACACCTAGTCCATTTATGAACTTCTTGATCCAAACAGCCTCCTTAGCTGCTTCTAAGGCAGCTATGTACTCAGCTTCTATTGTAGAATCAGCAACGGTATCTTGCTTGGAACTCCTCCAGCTGACTACACCTCCATTCAAATAAAACACATATCCTGACTGTTATCGAAAGTCATCCTTGTTAGTTTGTAAGCTGGCATCTGTGTAACCATTTACAACTAGCTCATCTTCCTGACCACCATATAGTAAAAATGCAGCCTTAGTTCTTCTCAAGTACTTAAGGATATTTTTAACTGCTGTCCAATGACTTTCACTTGGGTTTGACTGGTATCTGCTCGTTGTGCTTAAGGCATATGAAACATCAGGTTGAGTACACAACATTGCATACATGATAGATCTAATAGCAGAAGTATATGGAATCTTACTCATGCGGTCTCGCTCATCTTGTGTCATAGAACATTGAGTCTTGTTGAGATTAATGCCATGTGAAATTGGTAAGAATCCTCTCTTAGAATCTTGCATATTAAACCTGTTCAATACCTTATCAATATAAGTGCTTTTACTTAGGCCAATAAGCCTTTTAGATCTATCTTTATAGATCTTGATGCCTAATATATAAGCAACTTCACCTAAGTCTTTTATTGAGAAACAATTCCCTAACCATGATTTAACATTTTGTAAAATAGGGATATCATTTCCAATGAGTAGTATGGCATCCACATACAACACTAAAAACACAATAGCACTCTCACTAACTTTCTTGTATACACAGGGTTCATCTTCATTTTTAATGAAGCCAAATACTTTGACTACTTCATCAAAATGAAGATTCCACCTCCGAGATGCTTGCTTCAATCCATAAATGGATCTTTGAATCTTGTATACCTTTTCAAAATTCTCAGGATTGACAAAACCCTCTGGCTGTGTCATGTACACATCCTCAAGTAAATTTCCATTAAGAAATGTTATTTTGACATCCATTTGCTATATCTCATAATCATAATATGTAGCTATGGAAAGGAGAATTCGAATAGATTTTATCATAGCCACTGGTGAAAAGGTTTCATCATAGTCTATACCATGTGTTTATTTGAAACCTTTTACAACCAGTCTTGCCTTAAAGGTATGCACATTGCCATCCATGTCAGTTTTCTTTTTGAAAACCCATTTGCACCCAATAGTTTTAACCATCATTTGGGTCAATCAAGGTCCATACTTGATTATCATACATGGATTGCATTTCTGATCTCATGGCTTCAAGCCATTTCTCGGAGTTAGGACTATTTATGGCCTCCTGATAGGATGTGGGCTTATTTTGATCCATAACTAACATATCATTATCACCGGTTATGAGAAATCCATATCTCATAGGGATTTGACGTGTCCTACCAGACCTCTTGGGGCCTTCTAGTACTTGTGCAGGCTCAACAACTACTTGTTGATTCAGTTGCGGTTCTATATTAGGTACAACACTATTTTGTAGGCCTTGAATTTCTTCAAGTTGCACTGTGCTCCCACCGGTTCCTTTGGAAATAAACTCTCTTTCCAAAAATACATCATTTTGAGACACAAACACTTTGTTCTTAGATGCATTGTAGAAGTAATATCCTTTAGTTTCTTTAGGATATCCCATAAAAAGGCATTTATCATATTTGGGTGCTAGTTTATCTGAGATTTAACGCTTCACAAACACATCACATTCCCAAATCTTAAGAAAAGACAAATTGGGAGTTTTTTTAGTCCATGTCTTATATAGTGTCTTTTCAACTGCCTTCGATGGAACTCTATTCAAAATGAATGTAGTAGTTTCTAAAGCATATCCTCAAAAAGAGATTGGAAGATTAGATTGACTCATCATATATCGAACCATATCCAATAGAGTCTGATTTCTGCATTCAGACACACAATTCCATTATGGTGTACCTAGAGGAGTCAATTGTGAAACAATCCCATAATCTCTAAGATGATCTGTAAATTCTTGGTTTAAATATTCACCACCTCGATCAGATCTTAGTGTTTTAATATTTTTACCAAGTTGATTTTGTACTTCTTTCTTGAAAATTTTAAACTTTTCAAAAAACTCAGATTTATGTTTCATTAGATAGAGATAACCATATCTACTGAAATCATTTGTGAAAGTTATAAAGTACTAAAAACCTCCTTTAGCAGTTGAGCTTAATGGTCCATATACATCAGAATGTATTAGGCTCAATAAGTCATTAGCCTTCTCACTCTGTCCAGTAAAAGGTGTTTTAGTCATTTTTCCAAGTAAACAAGATTCACATGTATCAAATGATTCATAATCAAATGAATTTAAAAGCCCATTTTGGTGTAGCTTTGAAATGCGTTTCTCATTTATATGGCCTAAATGACAATGTCAGAGATAGGTCAAGTTTAAATCATTAGATTTAGACTTCTTTATATCTATGTTATAGATTGGCATTTCATTAGTGTCTTCAGCATCTAAAATATAAATTCCACTAGTGCATGGAGCATATCCATAGAAAATGTTATCCTGATAAATATTTCATTTATTATTCTTAATAATAAATTCAAACCCTTTCTTGTCCAAACAAGAGACAGAAATAATATTCCTACGCATAGTAGGTACATAATAACAATTTTCTAAAGATAAAAAAAGTCCACTAGGTAAAGGTAACTTATAAGTTCCTACAGCTAAAGCAGTAACTCTTGCTCCATTGCCAACTCATAGGTACACTTTGCCTTTTGCCAATGATCTACTCCTTTTTAGACCCTGTACATTTGTACAAATGTGAGATCCTGATCCAATATCTAATACCCAAGAATCAAAATTAGATAGATTTAATTCTATAACATGAATACCTGAAGAGGTAGTCTCACCACCCTTTTTCTTCTTCAGATAATCCAAATAGAGCTTGCAATTTCTTTTCTAGTGGCCTGGCTCATTATAGAAAAAGCAAATTCCTTCATTTGCTTTGGGTTCATCTTTGGATTTGGGCTTCTGAAAGCCTTTAAAGACCTTGCCCTTGCCCTTTCCCTTTCTAACCCTTTTCATCCCCTTTCCCTTATTGACCATAAGAACATCCTTGGTATTACTCTTAATGTTCTTTTCAGTAGTTTTTAGCATCCCATGCAACTCTGAAATAGTCTTCTCCATACTATGCATATTGAAATTCATAATAAAGTTATCATAAGCTTCAGGCAAAGATTGAAAAATAATATCCACAGCCAGTTCTTATTCAATCTTGAGACCAAGCTTGTCCAAGTGATCAAAATGACCTTTCATCTTGAGAACATGAGGATTGACAACGCTGCCAGTAGTCAGCTTGCAGAAAAGTAATGCCCTGATGGTATTGAGCCTTTTAATTCTGGCTTTCTCTTGGAACATTTCCTTGAGATGGCCTATCATAGTCTAAGCCTCCATTTCCATTAGCTGCTTTTGTAGCTCAGACTCCATACATCCAAGCATAACACAAGTGACATCAGTAGAATCATTGAGATGCTTGTTATAAGCATCCCTTTGTGCTCTAGGAGCATTGGCAGCTGGTTCCTCAGGGATGGGTTGATCAAGGATGTATTCCTTTCTCTCATGCCTAAGAATAATTCTTAGGTTTCTGTACCAGTTAAAAAAGTTAGTCCGATTGAGCTTATCCTTCTCAAGGATCGATCGCACCGACATGGTAGGTGTAGTGTTTGAAGTCATTATCTATAATAAATATATTGAAAGTCCATTCAATATTTTTATTAAATATGTATGAGGCATAATTAAAAAATCCTACTAAATTTACTTAAATCAATAACCCTCTAAGTTAATTAATAAATTTTAATGGGCCAAGATCCATATTTCACCATACTCTAAGTGAGCTTTGGCTCATCGCCTAAAATATGGTTATTTAGGTAGACAATTCTTATTAATTACATCTTATGTAACTCTTGGATGGTATGGGATTTGACATCACATGTCATTGCTAAAAATCCCATATAATGCCCTAGGTCCAAAACCATTTTGATAACCTAGTTAAGTCAAACCGTATCAAATGTTTAGATAGTACCATTATCCAACTTGTCTTCCCTGGATAAATTTATACACCCTGCTTTGGCAAGCCCATATATAATAATCTAAGGATTGATAAGTGTTGAATTTATGGGAGGCATTATAATGACTTAATATTAAATGAGGGTTCATCCTTATTTAATCTTATTTAGTTATTGTTATGTTGTATTGCATGGCATGATATGGCATCACATGGTATCACATACATAACAACTAAAATAAATGTGACATAGTATGGCCCAAATCTAAGTTGATCTTCATAAGCCAATATGAAGATCAAAGGTCAAACCTAGTTAATATGACAATTACAAATTGAGCCTCTAACTTGGATCTCCATCTTCTACCATGGATCTCCTTATTTGGTTCCTACCTTGGATCTCCATCCTGGGCCTCCAACTTGAATTGCACCATGGGTCTTGGTTTACATAAATTGTTGTAATTTATTCTACACTATTCTAATAAAATAAATACAACAAAACAAAAATGACTCGCAGGCAGCATTTAAAATTATAACCCATAAAAATTAAATCCAATCACAATGGTCTAAGGGCCATGCTATGCATCATTCATTAAACAACAAACATGTATAACATAATAATATATTTAGTTAGCAAATCCAATTATTATGTTAAAAATAAAATAATGTGACAATTCTTTCGGGGTCAAGGGGCAACGCCCTTGGCGGGGTCCAGGGGCAGCGCCCCAGGTGGCAGTTCCGCTGACTGGGTCCGATAGTAAACACTTTATCGGTGAATTGCCTTTTAAATTTTTGAACATTAATGAATTTTCGTAATCAAATTACTATAAAATCAATATGTTCAAAAATAGACAAAAACGCTTAATTAAAACAACCACCTTAAAACCCTAATTTGCATTAAAGAAGCAACTAACCAATTTTTGTAATCATATTACTGAATCAACTGTTGCCTAAAAGACATCACTTTCTGTAAACAACTTACAGTCTGAAAATTCTATTCAAAATAGATCAAAAATAATTTTTTTTTAAACAGACGCATCCATTAGGAAAACCCTAATTTCTGTAATCAAAATTATAACTTGAACGAATCTGTATAAAACATATCCATTCTGCATAATTTGTTTAACATTTAAACAGATTTCCCTTAACACATAATCTGCATAATCACAAAATTTCTGTTTCAGATTTAATCAAAAATGATTTTCCTAATCAAAATAGAAAAAGAATTTCCTAATTAAAATAGAAAACAAATATGCTATTTTAATTAATCATATTAATCAAAATAGAATACATAATAGATATAAATCCTTAAGTGATTAGGTTTTCAAAAATAGACTTTCTGTTTCATTAAATCATATTAATAAAACATTATACTTAATTCGTTTTTCATAAAAACATCATATAGAATTCATTTTCAGTAAAATAACATACTGAATTCATTTTTCATGAAGCAGCATTCTGAATTCATAAAATCAAAAACTGCTTTTAGTTTAATCACATTAAACCATTACAAACATTAATCAAATTAATGTTTAATTCCATTTTTAAATAGATTACTAATAATTGTCACAAAACAATAAAAACCCTTTTTGATAATTTTGAAAACCCTTTTAAAAAATGAATCATAAACCCTAACATATATCATATATACACATAATCAATTAATCAAATTACAAGTGGCTCTGATACCACTGTTGCGTTTCGTGATACAAACGCAGTAAAAAATTAAAAATTTATCATGTTCCCAAACTTGGATCCATGTAATTCGACTACTTGATTAAATCTAGGGTTTCAAGAATCTCACTAAGACGTAGAAGAGGCAAGATTTTCTGGAAGGATGAGAGGAGGTTTACACCAGTGACACCTTACCTCGAGCTTTTTGCTTTGGTTGTTCGGATCTAGACGTCTCCAAAAGGATGCATCCTCTATAGGTATGCACACAAACATCCCTTCACAAAAATGAATTGGAGTATGTTCTAGCACCTTTCTTGATTGTCTCACAAATCAAGAATTAAAGAAATTTTTTTTCTAAGAAGAGAGAAAACCATTTTTGGAGGCAGGAAAAACAAGTAAGTTAAACCCTAGAGAATATAACATATTTATAGACTCCAAATTAGGGTTTCACCGACCAATGACCTTTTGGTAATTTTCCATTTATTATATTCTAATTTTGTTTTTAAAAAACAAATCAGAAATAATATCTTATTTATTTATTTAAAATAACATTTATCTTAAATAAATAAATAAATAAATAAATAAATAAAACACTTTAAATATTTATTTCCACAGAGTTTATTTTGGGCTTATTAAACCCAGAATCCTTTTGGGTTTGTTCTAAATGTGTGACCCTGTAGGTTTACATAACATTGACAGTGGGCCTAAATCTCTATTTAGGCCTACAAGTCATAAGTGGCCTTTAGCAAGACATTATAACTACCCAAGTCATGTGAAGTTAATAATCCAACATAACCTAATTACAGTGAATTTTATCATCCCTTTATCACATGATATCTTAATTGAACATAAGGCATAATCTATGTAGTATTTTCATAGTGGGTCAATCCAGTACATGATCTCTCATCATGTACCTATGAGTTGACTTAATATCTCATATTCATGATAAGTAAAACATAACCATCAGTCAACTTCATACTAGCCTTAATACTTTAATATTTATATAATGAATAAATGGCTATGGATAATTAGAATAGAACTCTTATTTTAATCTAAGGGTTTTACTATCAAGTCACATACTTGATGACCTTAGTAAGAATTAACCATTCATATAATTATCATAAAATTAGATGATAATGAAATACCTCTTTATTAATAAAATAAGAAAGTCAATACATAATCACAAATGATTGACCTAGTGCATATCACTAACACTAATACATAAGTTTAAAACACCAAATAATATGATAATTTAGCGGAAGCAATTGTGTACCTATTTAATGTTCGATGCAGGGATCATATCTTTAATATGTAACTATAACATAAATAATAAAATAAAATAATTAGTATTGAGAAAATTGAATACTAGATCTTCCTTTCCCATCATTCTCATATAAAGGCGGCTATCAATGGGATAAGGCAGAAAATTAGATTTATAGGATGAAGAGAGAACCTTAGCTTTTATATAGAAAATCCTCTAGGTTTACCTCATTAATAATTCTAGTAGGATTAGGCCTATATTTATTGTATTATCATATCAACCTATTAAAGTGCATATAAGCCCATAATACAAAAGATCACTTTATATATGAATTGGGCTTTCCCGCACATTCACTTAAACTATATTTGTTCAGTTAGTTTTACAAATCAAAACATCTCACAATTAATGGTAGTCCAAAATATAATAAAATTTCTAATGACTTATGAGCAACAATTTCAATAGTTTATTTATTTATTTATATTATGGGCCTTGTTTTAATGAGTTGTTAATGATTTTATCATTTGTCAAGTGGTAGATTCAACCTAATTTGGTGATCCATACAAGCCAAACATTGTGCAAGGGTAATCGAATCATTTGTTATTATTTTTTGTACATAAAATAGGATCGGAAGCTTCAGTCTTTGATTCTGGTGTTGATTGCTTGAAATCTAGTTTCAAAGATTCCTGAGACATTTTTCTCCATTCGTTTAATTTGAAATGTCAGGTTTCGCACTAGTTACTACTCTCTGTGTTGGCAATTTACATAGATGTCACGTTATGTTGGGTTTAGCTCGAAGAATTCAAGTTCTGCATTGGCAATTTACTGCTCTCTACATTGGCACTAATACTTAAACTTGATTTTCAAATTATTTTTAACATTGTCATTTGCTTTAGCTTCTTTGGAAATATGTTTTCCCTATTTGGTGGGAATTACTGGCCTAGTCATTTCTTTAATTTAATATTTATTTTATTGTAGGTGTGCTTTTATTATTATGTATTGTAAAGGAGTGAACAAAATCCGCCTACCCCAATTACTTGACCTAAAACCGACCCGATCTGACCCATCATGAGTTAGGTTAGGTCTCATTTTTATAATTTTTCAAATTTTCGGTCGAAATCGACTAGACCAAAACCCAAACTTTATCTATAAAATATATATTTTTATAACTAAAATGAAACACTAGAGCATTTGTAGTGAAATAGTGAGGTATTTACTTAAACTTTGGGAGGTTTGTGGGTTCAAATCCCATAAGATTTTTCCCACAATTTTTTAAAACTCAAAGGGAAAAAAAAAACTCAAAAATACAATCCTAGGACTCGAACCAGGTTCGGGGCAGAGAAAACACCATTTGGCTACTAAGAGTTTCTTTATTTTTTTTTTGTTTTGCTTAATTTATTTATTAATCAGTTAGATACCTGAAAACTGACCCCCACCCATCCTAAAATGTTTGGTTCTTGTCAGTTCTGAATTTTTGAAAAAATTGAAATCCGACCCCAACCCATTCGATGCTCATCCCTAGTAATGTGCATTGGCAGTTACACCACAATTGGAGTTGTTGTTGATGATAAGATTTATCCTTCTAATTTTAACGTTTATTTTCATTGCCTTTGATGGCTCTTGTAATGGAACTTTTACCATTCTGTTAATTATTTTTCTCATCCATGTTTCTTGATTTTTGTATGTGATTCTTAGACGTTATTATTCTTGGTTATGACTTTACCTCCACTGGAGGGTGACTTATGCTGTCTATCCATAATTCCATATGTTGGCAATTTGTTGAGTTTGGTTTTGTTTCTTGTGTGCATGTTCATACTTGGTAACTCTTACCTTAAAATCTTACAAAAAAAATGATATTTCCTCCTGTCTTGGTTAAAATCTTACCATGTACCAATATTTGTAATTCTGGGTATCTAGAAAGTTGTTTAGTATTTTTTTTAACCCATTCTTTAGTACTTGTTTTTTCTCCAATTTTAAAGGTTTCCACTATCCAGTTGTTTCTCATAGAAAACAACTGAAAGAATGAATCTTTAAGTTAAAATTAGTGTGTGTCTATATATATATATATAATTTTAATTTTTTATAGAGCTGATTTTTTCATGATATGTTGACTTTCAAGTTGTAAATTTAGTCCTAAATTGAGAGGAAAAGGGAAAAAAAATTATTATTATTATTATACAAAAAATATTCTAAATTAACAATAACATATACAAAATTATTGTATCAGAAACATAAAGTATTCTAAATTAACAAAAATGTATATTAGAATTTTATGGTACTCGATACAATGGAAAGTGGAATAACAATTTAATTTCTTAAAATTTTAAAGGGATTGGAATATAAATTCTAAAAGCATGAAATTTGGTAGTATATATGTTGATGTGTTGTATAGCTTTGTTTTAATTTTTTTTTTCCTTTTTTTTTTATAGGTGATTGGTTAACATATTTTGTTATATTTGGTTATTTTGTTTTTATTTTACCTTTAGTCATTTGTTCTTATCACTTAATGTATATACATGCTAAACTTCCTCCCATAACTTATTTTATAATTGTTGTCAATTTAGTTTAACTTGATCAATTCATGTGAGAATTTGATCAAATTGCCTCTTATATATTATGTAATAAATATATAATATTGCATAAAAGAACCAAAAATCTCATATGCATTCTTCAAAAAAAAAAAAAATGATAAAACAGCAAAAATGAATTGGAAAGCAAGAATAAACCAAAAGATAAAAAAGAAATGAATTGCAAACAAAAAATAAACCAAAAGGATACAAAAAAAATGAATTGGAAATAAAAAATAAAACAAAAATAGATTTAAAAGAAAATCAAAATAATAACTCTACTTCAACTATGGAATATTTGGACATAAAATAAAAATTGCATAAATACAACAAACATACAAAAAGAAATTATGATACAATGACATTATCATTAATAAAAAAAAAAAGTATCAGAAAAAAAAAAACCAAAACAAGACAAATTAAAACAAAAAAGTATTAGAAAACCAAAAAAAAAAAAAATTAAAACGATAACAAATTATAAACGCAACATAAAACAATAGCGTCCTCTTATGACTCAACAACACCAACAAACTTAAAAACACATTCATTTTTAAAAAAAAATTATATTATAATAATTACAATTCGCTTAACTCCAAAGAAAATGTTTAATTTTAAGTTATAATATATTTTTTATATACTATTGATTTATTTTTAGTTCCCTATACAATAATAAAAGGAGACTTTAAGATATATATATGTCTATGCTAACTCTTCTATGGAGGACAACTGACAAAATCATCTTCAACATCTTTCGAATACAGAATTAAATCAGAAACCAAAGAGCAATGAAAAATAAATTACAATAAACTAATAACAATGTATATCACATCAACACCTTTTATATTCTATTCACCACGACCACCATAATGAGTAGCCATAGAAACAGAATCACCATTTTCAACATCCTATTTAATGAAAAAATTTCAAAAAAAAAAAAAAATATATATATATATATATATATATATATATATATATATATATATATATATATACAATGCATGTTAGCCTCTTTAACAAAATCCAATAAAAAATTCATTTAATGATCCTATGAGATTTTGAACTATTTTATTTATTGGATTATATAATTTGTATTTATTTTGGTTTATTGGAATTAAAAAAAAATTAACATTTAGAAAATAATGGTAAATTTATTAAAAATAAAGAGAAAATAAAAAAAAGAGGAAATAAAGAAATAAAAATAAAAAAGAGATTGTATTTTAGCATAAAATGTCAATAAAAATATGAAATAAAATCTAAAAAAATATATATTGACTAATGCTCTACTAATATAAAAAGATGGAAAAAAATAAAGAAAATGAGAAAATAAAAAATTTTGAAAAAAGATGAAAAGGAAAAAAAAAAAGAGAAGTAAAAATTTTTAAAAAAAAGGAAGGAGGAAAAATAATAAGGAAAGAAGAGAAATAATAAATAATAAAGAGAAAATAGCATAAAAAGGATGGAGGAAAGAAAAAATAAGGAAAACGAAAAAAAATTTTAAAAAAGAGAAAAATGAATAAAGAAGGAAAATAAAGAGAATACAAATAAAAAAGAAAGAAAAAAATAAATAAAAGGAAAAATAAAGTAAAAGAAAAAATTGATACATATATGTAAATAAAATGGATATTCATATAAATAAAGGGATAAAATTAGTAAATAATGAAAATTTGGAATATTTTGGTTAATAAAATAAAAAAGTGTCTATTTTTGCGAAAATCTTCATAGTTGCTGACAAGGTGGGTCGATTGTTTGGGCTAGTCACATTGGCATGATTTTCGTTAATGCTTGACTTTTAATTCAAATCATGGGGGCATTGGAATTCGTTAGGTTTAATAAATGGGCTTGAAGCTTGATGAGTCTGTGTTGTAGGTAGGGCTAATTAATGGCCTGTAGGCCCATTTCCTATGTATAGTTTTAACTCTAATTTTGCAATTAGAGTTTGATTAGGAATTGATTATTGAATAATACAATACATTTTTACCTTCTTCAGTCAGCTCTTGTATCTTCTATTGAATCCTAGTGATTAGTTTACCCAATGGAACAGTCTCTCATTGGATTCATTTCCTTGCTGATAGTAAATCCTGTTTGCTCTCCTTGTTGTTTCTTTCTTCTCTTTTACTTCTCTTTCCAGGCTTGATCACTTGCTTGACTTTCCACTTGATGTTGCTAAATTCAACTCAAGTAGCTGTTTTTTTTAATTAAATATCATTTAAAATTTTTAATAATTCTAACATCGGATATATATATAAACCAAATAAAAGTGTTAACACATGCAACGTACATAAAATTACAAATAACATACGAATACTGCAGTAGTATTAATTAGACAACATTACAAGCTCATCATGTATGAGATGAGCCATACATAGTACATAATTTATAGACAGCAGATGAGAAGATCCACTGACGACACCATTTATTGAGGAGATCTCGTCGTCATTATTTAGAATAACATAGACGACGACTCCATTATTAGAGGAGATGTCGTCATTATTTAGAATAGCATACTGAAAGAAACCTCATGCTATGGCGGCCGCAGCAGCAGCAGCTAAACCACACTCAGCTTTCAGACATTTATCTTTGACAAACTCTAAACTATACGGTTTCTTATCGAGAGCAAGCCACCGATCCACTCTATAAGATTGCGTATAATCAGTATTTGGGCCCGTAACGTGGATGTCAACGTAGTTAACGTACCAATAGGGACTGTCTCCGCTACTATCAGAAGATAATTGCAGTAAACAAAGTACAGAGTCAGTGCAGTGTGCTGCAATGCGGAAAGTGTCCACGCTGTCCCTCTCAAAGTAGTCTTTCTTATCCACAGTACCATATTTCGCTAGATCTTTAATATCTAGAGGCTCATCTTTTTTATTATTACTGAATTTTAAGCTTATGACGGAATCGGTTCCTGCGTCTTCGACATCTCCCGTCTTTACGGTAATCGTATACTGACATTTACTTTCTTCCTGCAAAAGATAGAGAACAAAATCAGTTACTGAAAGCCAACGTTCTAAATCATATTGCCTCTCTACTTATGGAGGTAATATGGATTTTTTTTTTTTTTTTTTTTTTTTTCTGAAAAAATACAGCTTGTCGTTCGCTGCATCACCCGTAGCTACGACAATTAGCATTTTTTGACCTATATAGGAAGAACTCTATTCTTGTTTAAATTTTTCGAATTCTATATTTCAATATCTTATTATGGGCACAAATATATATATATATTTCATTTGTAAAAAACACATGTTAGTACTAAAAAAAACTCCTATTATATAACAAATAAGTCTGTGAATCTATAAATAAATTTAGTTTATTTAACAGGTCATTTTTATTTAGCAGGTTAACCGGCATTTAAATTTTTAATTATCTTAAATAATATAATTTAAACACCAAAATTTACATTATCATACAAGAGTTCACTTTTTTTTTTCTTAAGCAATAATATAATTTTTATTTAATAATTTACATAATTAAAAAATTTAAAAGAAATTTAAAAAATGACTTATGAAATAAATGCGATTCACATACCATGTGAAGTGCTGTCAATCATCCTGGTTTCTGACTTATTTAGAGTTTTAGTTAAATCAAACTGATTTTATCATGAATTAAAATTGAAGAGAAGTATTAGTTTCAATATAATAACAGTAATTAATTAAAATTTGAAAGTAATAGGTTAAAAGTATCAAACTGTAATTTATTTACAAGTTCATGCACCCTTGCATAGTTATAGCAGAACATACGATCGAACATTTATGCAGCGAACGTCCGTCGGAAACGGCAGCGTTGGCCAAAGCGAGGCTGATGAGAAAAGAGAGTGAGTGCTCACTGCCATTTTCTGAATGAAATAAGGAAGCTGTGCTATTTGATATTTGATATGGGATGTATGGCAATGCCCATATATATAGCGAACGCCTATAGAGAGAATCGAAATCTGTACACGTGCCCAAATTCCTCGGAGCTGGATTTTCTTAACAACCTTTCTTGTCTTTTCTCTCCGTCCAAGGAATATCACATATTTTACTCTATATATATAGACATTATATTTATAAAATAATAATATTTTTTAATATATTCAAAAGACTTTTTTCTAATAAAAATAAAAATTATAAATTTAAGCACAAAAACTACTGTTGCATCCTTTGATGTGTTTGTAAATATAGTTTCAATTTAACATAATAAGTCTAATATTTCAAAAAATTAATGAACAAATTTTCTCCATTGCAGTTTCTTAAAAATTTTTGACATTTCAAAATTTTTATTATAAGAACTTAAAATGTCAAATTGCTGAATTTTGAATATTTCTTTTGTTTATTCAATTGAATAAAAACATAAAATATATTGTATGCTCTTCATTAAATAATAATGTAGTTGATTAAATTAATTAAAATGATATTTTTATGTCTAAAATGTGTTTGCCTAATTAATCTCAATCAAAATTTCCAGTCCAATATTTGTTCTTGAAAGTCCCTTTAAAAGCAAATTCTCAGAACTTTTTATCCTTTAGTAATCTTACAATAGTTTTTCCATTGTAAATTCATACGGAGTAATTAATGAATTCTGACAAAGTAAAAGATCTACATGACAAATTGTTCTTAAGAAGAGAAATCTTATTCTCCATTCTCAATAGGAATGCATAAAAAAAAAATGTCCTTCGATATAGTTAAAAATAACTAAATACTAACCCAATCGTAATGAAAGCACAAGCAAGGCAATTACATTAACAACTTCTATTCGTGACAAGAGATACTGCTTTCTTGGAACTAATTCATAGGTGCTTTCAGTTAGTTATGCGTTTTGTTTTAACTATATAAACAAATATAATAGCATGCGATACAAAGCATCAACCGATGTTGCCAATGATAAATGTTTGATTTTAACTGTGAAAAGCTTTGAATGTTACTTTAGAGTAAATAAGAAATGCGATGATTTGAAATTCTATAGTCTACAAGTCCACCCCTGAAAGTGAAGTTGGAACTTGGAAGAATCTATGTTGCTATATCCAACTAGCGCAGTCAAAAGAATGGGTTAAGTGAGAATTGATTCATTTAAGTTTTTGAAGAAAGTTCACCTAGTTTTAGGTTTGAGCATTTGATGCTAAGCGAAAAAGACACTTGAAGGAGTAGTGGGACCAACCATCACTACCAAAGGGCTCTTGTGGTAAATCTTGCCATCTCAGACTCCTATTTTCCCTCACATGTCAACAATCAAGTTGGGTGTTCTCCCTTAACATGATAGGACTCTATTGCAGGTCTTAATGTAGGTTGATTAAAAAGGCCTAATTATCGTAACTAAGCTTTTGTTTCTTAGTTTAGTAAAAAATGAAACATTCATAAGTCTAATAGGTCTTTATATATACTAGTTGAGTCCTGTGAGCCAAATACAAGATCACAAAAGCCAAAGATCAAAAATAAAATCTTCATTACCAACTTTAGATTGTAATAGGACTATAATTAGTTTATAATTCTTTCAACCTATTAAAAAATATATAACAGGAATGTTACTTTACTGGAAAGTATGGACATGGGTACCAATAGTCCTCAAAGATATACAAGCTCATAGCCCATTACAAATAAATGGCATAAAGATAAATGGGACAAATATAAACAACACTCATAATTTGATTGAAAAGCAAAATGTAAAGAAAATTATGTCCATTATATTGCCCAACCAGACTCTGTTCTATGTTTTGATCTATTAATAAACCATCAATCCTTTTAAAACTTTACCACCCATATTGAGGGCATTTAGGTCTTCTTCTTACTATTCAAAAATCCTAACTACCACCTTTCACTACTAGAAATACCATATCATAGTTCTTCCTTCATAAGTCACATTAGATAAAAATATTATTTCTCTCCACATTCTATTTTCCTCTCTCTATGCAATTTCGATAATATTCCTTATGGCGACATAATTTTAGGCTAATGGTGGTCACATCACCTAAATTTGAAACTTGAATCTTTAAGGTTTAGCACTTCTCATCCCATTTTTTATAATCGATCATTTCTTATATTATTCAAATAATCATTATCTAATTACTTTATTTTCACCTTACATACTTGATTCCTACATCAACTGTAAGAAAATAAAAGAGAGCTAATGCCTCTTTGATCAACATTGAGATGGATTCCATGTCCACATCACATTAAATTATGGAATTATGGACGTTTTATTGTTATAATGCAGCAAAATTTTTCTATAAAAGATTATATTTTGGAACATTTTATCAAAATCATCTCTAAAAGTGTCTTAAAGTTCCCCCTTAAAAAAAGATTTTTCCATTCCAAACTTGTCTCTAAAAGTACTTGCAATGTTTTATTAATGTTGCTCAATTATATATTGCTATGATGTTTCTATAAGGTGTCTCTAAAATTAAGTTTCAATGGCGTAATTATGTTAGTTAAAATATGGCATTCATGTTGGTTAGTTATATGGTTTAAAATTGCAATATTAGCTACAAAAGAGAAGTACAATGGAGCAGTGGTTAGTAATGCTAAGAGGCTAGAAGTACCATTAATGGACTTCTAGATCCTAATGGCCCCAACTTCAAGGAAAAAAATTCCTTTTAACTTAATAAAATATAGTTGTACAAATGTTAATTTGGAACTAATGGATAAGAACCTTATAATCAGAGGAAGAGTTCAAATGTTTGGCATAAGTTAATGAAATTTGAATTGGAATAATGGTTTTTGATGCTATAATTAGATGGAGCCAAGAAAGAAAACCATGTTAATTTTGGGTTGACTAAACTAAAAAATATATAATAGTATTAAAATTTCATTCTCCTTATAATAGCCCTAGGGGGTGAATATGACTTTTGAGAAACTAAAATATACTTAACAAAATCAAATAAGGATTAAGGAGATTTTAAGAGAAAAGAAGATAAAACATAAGAACTTAAGGAGTTCGATTCATAAATGAATCTACGTCTCCATCTAACTTATTCCCAAGTTAGGATTTTTGATCCCCACACTAATCTTATTCATAAAGATTGAGTTTAAGAGATTTTTATGTATTAACTATAAACCTTACAATAATAAGCTTTTACTAAGGCTTATCTCTAACGACAAACCCAAATATTTTAATAGAGAAACATTTAAACAAGTTCCTTTAGAGAATAATCTCATTTTCCTTCTAATCTAGCCTAAGAATTAGATGAAGTTTAAAGCCTGTTTGTCATACCTCAAATTTGACTATCCCCAAAAAGGTCCAATGATGAAATGAATCCTTGAGATGACTAAAGTTTGCTCATTCATAACACCTCTGAAGTGTGCAACCCTAAAAACCTAACGGACCTCACCAGTGTGCAAAATTGATTATCGAGCTATTAAGTTGTGCTTTGACCTTGCGAAATACAAATTATCAAAATAATGAGAGGTTTATTTCGAGAAAAATCCTCTACGAATACTTAACTTGTTGAGCTGGTGCACATTTTGTTAAACCGGGACCCAACTTTATAAAAAAAACAAAAATCAATTTTAATAAAACAAACTTTAGAAACACATTCAAAAGGCTCTAAAACCTCTAAAAGCAGTCCTAAAATGGTCCAACGTAACTCAAGTATCAGCGCGTATCGCTTAGAAGTGCGTGTAAATGCCCTTGAGTGTCATGTGCTAAAATTGTGGCTGAATTTGACAAAACAGATTTTAAAAATACATTCAGAAGGCCTAAAAACCTTAGGGACCAACCTCAAAACAACGTGCATAAAACTTGTAAAGAATTGAAGTGCACATGGAAGCATGTGTGTGCGTGTGGTCACTTAAAATCCTTGATATACACGCGTGACCATACCCCTACCACCTTATTCTACCCAAATTTCCCTATAAATAGATCCCTTCACACCCAATTTTGGATGGGGGAGCAAGAGAAAACACACACACACTCAAAAATTAGTCCAATTGAAGGCACAAAAAACCCATTTCCAGATAGTTTTTACTTTCCCATAGCCTTTCCTTTAGGTTGTTAGATCCCTTTTCCATTAAACCAAGCCTCATATTTGTCAAAGAACACTTCAAAGGTATACAATCTAGCATCATTATGTTATCATTTTAAACCTCTCGATGAGGAAATTTTGATAATCTTTTGAAGCTAAAGCTTCAAAACTCACACATGCTTAGTCGAGTTTGAGGACCACACAATTATTTTAGCATGTTTATTTTATCATATTGCATTTTATTTTACTATCGTTAGCATTTAAGAATACTATTATGCTTGTGTGATGAGATTGACAAACTTGCATCCTACGTGAATAATATATAGTTTATTATACTAATTTCACATCATCATTCTGCATCCTTTATTTCTAAAATCACATTGTAAATACCAATAATGTGAAAAGTTCATATCCCGAAATAAAGTCATCATGCTCTAGGTCTAGTGATGACCTCATGCATCCTTTCTATTATCATCATATATTATCATAGCATAAATAATCACTGCAAACATGCATGATCATCCTATTATTCATGAAATCAAGCAGGCTGTGTGAATGGTCATGTTACTCTTGTAGATCAATCATGTTAGATTTTCTTTTCTGCAATCTTTTCCTTTTCATATATATTTTATCAAGAAAGCGATGTAATAAATAAATTTTCAGCTTTATTTTCTTCCACTATCTAATATATTATGTGAATGCTATACCAACTGTCATTACCAAAACTAGGGTGTTGCGGTAGCCATACATAGAATATTATATAATGAGAAGTAGTTAAAAAGTATACACGATCCCTCAAACTCAAAAATTTGTGCTAGGGACAATACTCGCTGAGTGACATGATGTTGTCCCTTTTTTTCCCAATTTTCTAAAAATCAGGTGGTGACTCCACAAAATCAAAAGCATCTCATCCCCCCAAGACCAATCATTTGTCCTTATTTGGCAAAGTTGTCATGACCCTCAAAAATAAAAAGACCCGCACAATGTCCCATAAAAACATACCGTTATAAAAAATGCCCGAAAGAAAAAATTGGTTGCTCACAGTGGTGACTCCACTGGGGACTTCTAAGTAAGAGGGATTAACTCAAAAATAACTATTTCTCATTATGCAATACTTAATCATATAGAGCCCCTTACCACTACATTTGCACTACACATCACACATGCACCACTTATCCTTAAAAGCCTCGATAATACTAAATGACATTGCCACTATGATTCTACTCGAGTCATAGGTCAATAAAGATATAGTACTATCACCTTTTATCTTTACTTGTGTATTTGCTGGACTCATATGACCCGAGTCTATAACTTAAGTCCTTAAGGGAGGCGACAAAATTATCAAAATAATGTTAGACTCACCCACCAGAGTCTGTAACCCTAGTCATATGCGGGCATTCTTGCTAAAGGAACCCTTAGTCTTTCACCCTGACTCATCTCATATAGATAAACTAATCGTAACATCCAATAGGATTCCACCAAGCTATGCATACTATCCTTATCCTAACACCATCCATTTGACCTAATATTCATAAATGACATGACCCTCCTAGTGTCTATCATCGAATGACGTTGTAATGTCAAATTTTATAGAAAATTTACGCTTAGGACCACATGATTCTCATATACTTCGTGTGAGCCTGAAGCATGAGGAATGATAAGAATGATGTATCTCAGCTTGAATAGTCTATGCAAATTAACAAATAATGACATCCCTCAATGACGGAATCTACGAGATGTCATCCATTTATCCTTATCAGATCAAATGAATGGGTTAGGAGCCCAACTAAATTATGGAGCTTTATGTCAGTAAAATCAAATTGTAAACTATCAAATGATAATTTCATGACTCCTAGTAAACATATTGAATATCGACATGGGGGCAAGAACTCGCACTCCCTTTGATTGACCTTGGTCCTATGCATATGGGTGCATACGAGCTTTGGACATCCTTTGAAGCCCAATAATTGACCCTCACATTAACATTGTATGATTATCTCAAGCACATTTGATTATCATTCCTCAATTTACCCTTTGGTTTTGACCAACATAAATTGAAATAGCCTAGTTCTGAGAGCATAACCATAGTCCCCTAATGACTATCGGCTCAAAAACCACCTAGGAAAGAGACTAAATGACTCGTGGAGAAATAAGGTTAGAAGCGAGAGCTTGCTTGTGATTGGTTTGTTCACTATATAGGAAAACTAACCAGCTTTAATCATGCATACATCACATACATGTAGATAGCATGTACTAACCATTGTTTCTTGTTGGAATAATCATATTTCATTTTAGGATTTTGCATCCACTCCATGCATGCATGCTCACCCTTTTCTTTTGTAGGCACACTTCATGCATCATTCATTTAGCTAACCCTAATAAATGCATAGGAATATGACATTCAAACATGAGTGACCAAGAAGATACCTCCTGCCAACAATTTAAAGACAAGCTAAAAGAAGGGATCCAAATATTGCTCGTTGATGGCACCATAGCTTAAATCCTTTAAGCCCAAATCAAAGCCAAAAGTGCCTAAGATAGGAATGACACACTATTGAGTGAAGCCTCTACATCTGTTCACTTGAGGGTAGATAAGACAAAGGGAATTCCTTGCACTCCAGTTCAAGTTAATGATGATAATGGCTACTACCAACCTCTCAAGAATGCACCAAAAGCTTCAAAAATTGCTGACTTAACTAAGCCTAAATCGATAGGGGAGGTCAAACTATTAGCCAATAAGATGGCTCAGTTGGAATTTTCCTTTAATGACAAGGGAACTCATGGCTCCAAAAGCTTCACTGACCTGGCACTATTTAAAGATGAGTCACTTCCAGATGATTTTAAGTTACTAAAATTTTCTAAGTTTGATAGAACAGGGAATCTAAGGGTCCATCTAATGCAATATGCTACCTTCATGGCTGCCATAAAGCTTACAGAATCATAGATTGTTTGATTCTTCTTCACATCACTAGAGCAAGGATTGAAGGCATGGTTCTTTGACCTTATAGATGAAATTAAAAGTGATTGGCTACTGCTAACTTAGAAGTTTATTAAGTAGTATGAATACAACACTCAGTTAGACATCACTCAGAAGGACCTTGAGACCATAAGGCAGAAACCCAATGAAGCTTTCTTTGATTATGTCACCAAACGGCAAGGAAAGGTAGTCAAGATGAGAGACCATCCTCCTAAGGGTGAACAAATAGAGCTAATAATCAAAGGGGCACTACCACACTAAAGAAAACAGATGATCTTTGCTCATTATCTTGACTTCAAAGCTCTCCATCAGGATGGGATCATAATTGAGGATGAGGAACCTTAACAAGCTAGTAATACTTTTCACCGTAATACCCAACCAAACATCCAAAACACCTTCACTTGAGTTGTAAAAATAAACATGATCCATAGCTCACTGCCTATCAATGTCATCAAACCACCAAGAAAATTCTCAAACTTTAAGCTCATACTATCCAAAGTATTCTAAAGACTTCAACATAAGAACCTCCTATAGCCACAAGAGCCTAGGCCTCTTCCAAACCCACTACCACCTTAGATTAACCAAAACTTGTTATGCCACTTTTACTAAATGCCTGGTCACACCACCAATACATGCAGAACTTTCAAAATGCAATGCAATACCTCATTAACTCTGGAAAAATCGATGACAAAAAAATGACCTAGTATCAAGACCAATCCTCTTTCAAACTATCAAAACATGCCTCCACTAACCATCAATATAATTTCCTCTAATATACCAGAAGACCTTATTGAAAAATCAATCCAAGCCATACAAAAAACCCAAGATAAGCCCTCAGAGGATAAAACCTCGAATCCCATTCTTGAGCCTTATTATTCTAATGAAGATGAGCAATGCCCTTCTACCCTTGGATACATTCCAATGCCTTAAAAATTCCTTCCCCACATGATGATGCAAAAAAGTGGTAAGGATATAGCTCTCCCTATAAATGGTGAAGTGATTGATTGCCCTTACTCATAAAAAGCAGACACAGAAAAAATCTCAATAGTGACCATGAGATATAAGATTTATTGGGCCAACCATCTAGGAAGTTCAACTATAAAGTCAAGTACACAGCACCCCTTACTACCCATACATTCTTAGAAGACATAGTACGCTTAGGATGGGGAGAAGAATTTGATAAGGAAGATGGGATAATCAGTTATTTAGCTTCAAAACTTGTAAGTCATGGGATCGATATATGGTACAACTCTGATAATCTTGAAAAGGATACTAGGGCTAAGAAGTCAACCTTTTTTATGGCTAAAAGCTCAACCCAAGTCTATCAAGGATAATTTGAGGAATGGATGAGCAATGAAATCAAGAAATCAAGGTTCAAGATCTTCAATAACACCCTCAAAGAGAAGCACTTACCAAACATGATCACCGAGACTGACATCTGTGAGCTAATGAAAAACCTGGAGATAGAATTTGAGAGTGAAACTATCAATCATGCCCAATCTACTGCCATCCTCAAATCGAGCATTAATGACATCCTATTCGAAGACATTGCTGATAATGATCTTTGTACTTTTTCTTTGTCTGAAACTAATGATGTAATGGACTCTAAAGTTATTGCAATGAAACCTAATTTTGCTTACTCGTTGTCTTTCCTGATGGCAGTGTGCATTGCATTGATCAAAACATTAGTATATTTGACATTCATTCCATATTCACTGAATCATTTAACATTGGCACAGAATCTGAACTATGTATTATGCATATTTCAAAAGATGTTACCCTTGAAGTGAGGATAGAAATTGAAAAAATATTAATAAAATAATTAAAAGTATCTTCTTAGATGTACGATGATATGCCTAGTACTAACAGAGACATTGCTCAACACTTCATTCCTACCAAATATGGGTGCAAACCAATAAAGTAGAAACAAAGAAGACATTAAGAAACATATCAAGGCAAAATTCCTAAAGGTAGTAGACTATCTAGAATGGTTAGCAAATGTGGTGATAGTATCAAAGAAAGATGGAAGGGTTAGAATCTGGATCAACTATAGAGATCTGAATAAGGCATGCTCGAAGGATGATTTCCCACTACCTTACATAGATATACTAGTTGACATCACTGCCATATGTGCAATGTACTCCTTCATGGATGGATTCTATGGGTACAATTAGATCCTAATAGCCATTATCGATAAAGCAAAGAAAGCTTTCATAACAGAATGGGGTACTCACTACTACAGAGTAATGCCTTTTAGACTAAAGAATGGAGGGGCAACCTACCATAGAGTGGCAAATGTAATGTTCCATAACATGATACATAAATAAGTGGAGGTATATGTCAACGACATGATAGTCAAGTCAATAACCAAGGAAGAACATCCCTCTAATCTCAAAAAGTTCCTCAGAAGGGTTAAAAAGTACAGTCTCAGGCTAAATATGAAGAAATATGTATTTAAGGTCACTTCAGGAAAGATGTTGGGGTATGTTGTTAGTCAAAATGGGATTAAAATGGATTTAGACAAAGCAAAAGCCATCAAAAAGATGCCAGTGCCAAAAATAGAGAAGAAAATCAAAGGGTTTCTAGGGAAACTACAATTCATTAGCAGATTCATTGCTAAGTTGATAACAATGTGTGAACCAATCTTCAAGCTACTAAGAAAAGATAAATCGGTTGAATGGATCCAACAATGTAATCTAGCATTTAACAAGATCATGAGCTACCTAGCTAACCCACTAGTTCTAAGACCACCTAAACTAGGGATACCTTTAACCTTGTATCTAGCCATTGAAGGGAATGCAATCAGTGCAATGTTAGCCCAAGAGCAAGAAATGAAAGTAGAACATGCAGTCTACTACTTGAGTAAGAAGATGCTGCCATATGAGGAGAAGTATAGCCAAGTCAAACAAATATGTTTGGCAATGGTATGGGCAATGAAGAAACTCAAACACTACTTTTAATCCTACAGAATTTAGGCCGTGTCAAAAATGGACCTAATGAAGTACCTCTACGAAGCTCCCTCTCTAGTGGGAAAACTTGCTAAGTGGCTTGTATTGCTAATAGAATTTGACATGCAATATCTAACTAATAAGGCAGTAAAAAGGAGACCAGTGGTTGAATTTCTAGCTCTCATCCCTATTCTAGACTCAGAATAAATCCAACTAGAATTCCTATATGAACTTAGCTCATCTATTGAGATCTAAGGATGGCACACGTACTTTGACGGAGTAGTCAATTAGTTCGGTGTAGGAGTCGGTGTCATACTACAATCTCCATAAGGTAAAGTAGTACTAATTGCTAAAAAGCTCAAGTTCAGAGTCATAAATAATGAAGTAGAATACGAGGCATGCACACTTAGAATAAAAGCACTGATAGCCCTAGATATCACCGAAGTCAAAATCTTTAGAGATTCCATGCTAGTAATCAATCATGCCACAGAAGAGTAGGAACTGAAAGAGCAGCACTTAAAGCCTTATCTAGACTACTTGAGACTACTCACCATGTCCTTTGAAAAACATAGATTCATTCATCTCCCTAGGAATCACAATCAGATGGCAAATGCACTTGCTTCCCTAGCATTAGTATGGGAAGGACCATCCAAAGTGCCCATGAAGCCTCTGATTCTACTTAGATTGGAATAAGTTTTTCATAAAAACTATATAATAGTGAAGATAAAAATAATTAAAAAGCCCTAATTCTATGACATCTAGAGATATATGAAGGAATGAGCCTATCTTGATAAATCAAATGAAAGATACAAAGTAGTTATTCGACAACTAGCATTAAAATTCACATCACACTAGGGTGTGTTATATAGGAGAACCTCAGATGGTTTACAACTCCAATGTCTAGATGAAATTAAGGTTGCAAGAGTAGTAGAAGAAGTACACGAGGGTGTTTGTGGTCCACACATAAGTGGATCAATCATGGCTAAGAAGCTAATCAGACAAGGGTTCTTTTGGATGATGATGATGGAAGATTGCATCAAATTTGTAAGGAAATGCCATAAGTGTAAGATCCATAGGAATGTTAGCCACCTTCCCCCAATAGAATTACACTACATCTACTCTCCATAGCCCTTCTCACTATGGGGACTAGACATTCTTAGCAAAATCCACCCGATAATCTCAAACGAACACAGATTCATCCTAGCGATAGTGCACTACTTTACAAAATGGGTCAAAGCATAATCATTCATAAAGATAGGACCCAAGGAAGTGGCTAAGTTCATCAAAAGAAACCTGTTTGTCGATTTGGAATCCCTTATCACATCATCTCTAACAACGGTGTCCAATTCTAAGGGGAAGTTAGAGAGCTACTAAGGAGTTAGTTGAAGTTGTAAACAAGAACATCAAAATGATCTTATCAAAGATGACTCAGACTTACCAAGATTAAGCAGATAGATTGCCACATGCCTTATGGGGGTACAAAACAATAGTCAGAACTTTAACAGGAGCAACTCCTTTCTTACTAGTGTATAGATCAAAAGCAATTCTTCTAGTCAAAATAAAGATCAAGTCTCTTTAGGTAGCAATCGAATATGAATTGCCAGAAGTATTATAGATGGTGAAGTTTAGCACGAGCCCAAGATTTTAGCAACCACGACGCTATATAGGCTTAGGGCCCTAGGGAACACACTATTATATCATAAAGATATAGCGTAAAGATAAGGAGTTGCCACCCAGGGTAATAACTGGGATAAGTCAAAATGGTGGTACTCAATTCTCTAAAAGAAAGCTAGCACCACAATTAGGAGATTTTGGGAATGGAATACTAACTTCTTTTAGTCTTCTGCTCATTTAGAAGTACTTTACGAATTACTATTTTATTCTGTATTTACGCACAATTTTATTAAACCCTAATTAAACATCCATCTAGCCCTAAAGCAAATTAGTCATAAAACTGCATGTAAAAAATGCATACAAAGGGCAGCACATCGTCCCTAGGTCTAAACTGTTAATTTTATTTTAAAGTTTAGCTTAATTCTACATTTTTATTTATAAGTGAAATTGACTAAAGTTGGTCCTACATGTTTAATAAATGAGCCTAAGTCTATTCATTTTAATTTAACTAAAGAAATGGGCCTATGGTCTACAAATTTTAAAGAAATGAATTAAATTATTTAGTGGGCCTAAGTCTAACTTCATTTTAACTCAAATAAAAAAGGAGCCTAAGTCTATTTGTTTTAGAAGAAAAAAAATTAATGGGCTGAGATAAATTTAAATTAATTTTAATTAACTGGAAATGGGCTTAAGGTCTACTTAATTTTAAAAAGAAATAAAAATACATTAGTGGGCTAAACTAAAGTCCAAGTTAATTTTATTAATTAAAATTAGGCCTAAATCTAATTAATCTAAATGGGCCTAAATTAATTTTAAATTAATTTAAACCTAAACACCATTTTTAAACCTATTTATTAAATGGGTTAATCCTACCGTGGGCTTGGGGCCCAAAAGGCATAAAAACTAAAAACAAAACCGAATTCAATAAACATACCAAAAAATAAATCAAAACAATAATTTTACGTGATTTTTCTAAGAAACCCTAATTTAATTTCATGCAACCCTAAAATTAATCTACTTCCATCATTGATTTTAATTGAATTTTTACCAAATTGAGCCTAGATTACTAATCAATTTTTAGCGCAGATAATTCAAATTCCATTAATTTTCCTCTATTGGGCTTATTACAGACTACAATGTAGGAAATTAAAGCAAATTAATTACAACCCAGTAAAAGCAATGAACAAAATACCACAGAAAATAATAAACCCTAAATTCTATAGGGATTTCATAAAATTCAATCTATGGCATCTCATGGATTCTTCAATGTAGCCACTACTAAAATCTCTTATCGCCAACTTCATATCCAAACCGCCACAAAACACCAATAAAAAAAACATTACAAAAGATTTAATCAGTAACAACTCAATCAATAAATAAAACAAAGAAATCAAATTAAAATAAAAAAAGAATAGAACAATAGTAGGGGATGCTATGCAAATGCTATTTGAATACCTCTCAGATTGGGATTGTCACTATTTTGAGATTGACTCAGTTGTTTTTTTTTTCTTGATTTTTTGGACTTTAAAAGTAAAGAACATATTTTTTGCTGATTTCCCGAAGGTTTTGAAAATGAAAAATGAAGAGCTACAATGTATGGCTTTCTACATAATAAAGAAAATAACTAAGGTGTTATTTTTAGACTCAAAAGAATTTTTTTCTCTCTTTCCTCTCCTCTCTGATTTTCCTTATCCCCCCAATTTCATAGACTCTGCCTCTCAACTTTTAAAACCTGGCCTAGCAACCTCCAACCCTTATGATCACGTAGGGAAGTTACGCGATATTAGGAGTGAGAGGAGGAGTCTCAAGAGTCTGGATTTTTATTTTTGAACTTTCAAAATCAAGATAAAAAGATGGTGATAGAGTTTTGAAAAAATTAAAGACTCACACACACAGGGACACATGGTGTCTTGAACCAATGACCAAATTAAGAAATGACAAAAAAATCAATTTTCAGCATAAAAAATCAATTTTTAGTGAAAATTGGCACTTTAAAATGCTGATCGCTAAATGTTAATCGACATTAAATGTTAGCCAATCACTTCTTTTTTAAATTATAAAAAGGTCCTTAGAAGTTTCTAATTTTTAAAATCAAATCCCTAAAAAAACTAATTTTGTAATTAAATCCACAAAACGTAGCAATGTAGTCCTTTAAATCTCAAAACTTGACACCAGAGATCAATTCTTGATTAGATTTTCATCATAGGGGCTTTCATCGCACATGTACATAATTGTATCTTAAAATTGGGTGCTTACAGTTACCCCCCCCCCTTGTCATTATTTGCTTGACAAATTGCGGCAAAGCAATACTAGCACATAATTTTGAAAGAAAGAATTAGGGTATTTCATTGTATCCTATTTGACATGCTAATACTTAAATTTTTGAACAATTTTAAGAAAGATGTTATGTTTGACATGTTTTACTATATTTCCTATAGAACGTTTAGTGAGATATATGCAAATGAGTTTCGCTATATTCATTGTGGGATGTTTAGCATTTCATGATTGGAGAACATGCTATAGCTCCTGTGGAAAATCTAGCAATAATACCATAACTACTATGTAGTGTCTGGTGAATTGCTCTATATTCCCTTTAGGATGTCTAGTGACAATGGGTTTCATTATATTCTCTATGAGACTTTGAATGAAATTTATGTGATGATTCTCGCTATATTCTCTATGGGTTATTTAACAATTTATGATTTGAAAAATGTGCTATAGTTAATGTGGAACATCTAGCAATAATACCATAACTATTGTGTAGCATTTAGTGAACTGCACTGCATTCCCTTTTGGACGTCTAGTGACAATGGGTTTTTTATATTCTCCATGAGATTTTTAACAAAATATATGTAGTGATTCTCACTATATTCCCTATGGGGCATTTAGCGATTATACTGTAATCCATAATTGCTCACTGATGATGTTGTAATCCATAATTGCTCGTGCTTAGCTACAATCCATAATTGCTCGTGATTAGCTGCAATCCATAATTGCTCATGATTAGCTATAATCCATAATTGCTCATGATGAGCTATAAACCTTTCATTGCTCACTGATGATGTTGCAATCCAGAATTGCTTGCAAATTGACTATAATCCTTTCATTATTTGCCTTGAATAATGTTGCAGTCCATAATTGCTCGCAATTAGCTGCAACCCTTTCATTGCTCATTAATGATGCTGTAATCCATAATTGCTTGCAAATTGACTGCAATCCTTTCATTGCTCACCGTTAATAATGTGATAGTCCATAATTAATCATTGATTTTAATTAACTGTAACCCTCTCATTATTGGTTATTTGAGTTAATTAAATAACCAATGATTTCTCTACTGACTAATTTCAATTCCATTGTGTTAACTAACTCTACAACTTGGGTGCACTTCCATTTAGATTTGCAATTCCTATAGACTTATTGAAGTTAGTTTCAATCATGATGAATGTATAAAAGTACATTATAATATTGAAAACTCATGATAAAATTCATCACTTTTTCATGAGATAGCGTGCACTCAATGAATCTCACTATTTTTTATTTTCATAACTATCATTTATTTGCCATTTATAAAGGTCAGAGGCATTGTTAACCATTTTATGCAAAGGGCATATCTTTTAACAAATGAAAAGATTACTTCCACACTTAATTTTAAGGAGAATTTGCTAAACAAAACTTATGAAAATTGAGCATAAAAAGATTGAATTCTAAGTATCAAAATAATCTTTGCATTATTTTGTGCTTTTCTTCCTTATCTAAGCATTCCCCCACCTCTCTCATATTACTCAGTGTGGATACCATTGGAAAGGTCCTTTGGATACTTATACTCTTATAGAGCATTGGAGTAAATAGAGCAATTTTTGGCATGGTCCTCTTATAGTATTCCCCAGCCTTTCTTGTATTACTCAATGTGGATACCACTAGAGGTTCACGTTAATACTCTTACTCATTTTTAAGCATTAGAGTAAATTGTTCTTGCTCTTATTTCAATTCTCCTCTTAGTATTCCCCCACCTTTCTCATATTACTTAGTGTGGATACCATTAAGGGATTTTATATTCTTACTCATTTTTTAGCATTAGAGTAGATTATATGCACATTTATCATTTGAAAGATTGAAATGATACTTTGAAATTCAAGCCATTTATGTTTCAAGTCCATAAATTTTGTCTTTGCATTTTCTTCCCCTCGTTTGGGTGCAAAGCAAGTATTAGATTGATTAGAGTTTATAAACTCTTAACACAAAGCTGTTAACTAATCATCTGAATTCTACAAGGTTAATAAAAGAAAGCCACTATGATCAAAGGTCATGAGATAGGCTTTTCATACACAATCTTGTGAAGTGGATGAATTTACTTTCAATTTATGGATTTTATTATTGAGATGGTACTTTATTATAGAATCTACTGAAATAGAGTTCTATTACTTCCCTTTTATTATCTTGATGAGTGTTTGGTATTTGCTAAATGGTCCATTCTTATTAATGTATTAGTTCCTTTATCCTTCTTCATTCTCTTTTGTTTTTCCCTGCAAAAACTACCATAAGTTAGTATGGTCTATTTGTAAGTGAAGAGATTTTTTCAAAATGCAATGTTATTCTTTTACATTCTTCTCTTTTGATTATGATGATGATGTCTCTAATCAAAAGTTCATGATATTCCATTATTGAGGTCATGGCCTAGAGTTAAATTTGCCTTTCCAACATTCCATTAATACTATGGTAAAGGGCTTCGTTCCTCTTCTTGACATCACCTATAAAAAAAGGTTCATGAGTTAGAGATTTTATTTCATGATCAAATAATTTTCTAGAGTGCATTCATTTTAAGTTTTGAGTGCATTCTTCCCTTTTATAAGGCAGATGAATGTATTACTAACATGTTGGACCTTCTCATCACCATATTCCATATCCTACATTAGTCTAACTGTTGTGGAGAGATATTTCGAATAATGCTCCAGATGAGACTATAGAGATGGATGTTGAATTTGAGGAGCATGAACATCCTATCCAGCCTCTTAAGGTCACTAGGATGATGCGTTTGCAAGTATCACTGGCGGTGATATTCCTTTACTGGATGGCCTCATTAGGCTCCTAAGGTTTAAAGTCCTATTGAGTATCATGTTCACCTCTTTAGTGCTAGCCCTCTTATTTTACTTCTTCAGATGCTTCATATGTGAATCCTCTGACTACTTTCCTGCACTTTTACAACACTAATTTTGAATGTTAGTAGTAAAGTATTTGTATAATCTTATCTAGGCTCAAAGACTTTATTATGCAAAGCAGGTATATCACAATAGATGTATGCATGTTATGTAGGACATGCATGATCCTAATAGATCTCATGTTTAGAATAAAACTATATTATGGCTTGGAGTGTGAGAACGAGGTGCTTCATCAACAACCTGTAGGTTTGAGTGTTGAATGCCTCACTATTGGTACTTGTGATGTCAGAGCTTCTGATATAGTTTATCAGGTTGATGTCCAGGCTAGTAAGTGGGGTCCATAGCTCGACACTAGAGCTTATGATTGATCATTGTACTGTTGAACTTTTCTTTTTGAAATTGCTTTTGCTATATGATAACCGATGTATTTGTATGCTTCTTTCTACCCTGAGGTTTCTTATACTGGCTCTTATACTTTAGTTTTCCTTCTTCACTCTTTGAATGCAAACTTACTATTCTATAATATGCCCCTAGAATTACATTTTGCCCCCAGTTTCATTCTGAATACATTCTAGTAGTCTTTTTCTTCATATGTGTAAGAGACTCAGTTCAATTACTATTATTGTTTATCCTTTGACATGCATTGAAGATGCAAAGGAGTGTGCAAACTGATTGAAGTGAGTTCTTAATGATGAAATCAGCTAAACTTGCACTTTAAAGAACTATTGAGCTGAATATGAGGCTTGATGCTGATGTAATGATTGATGAGAGTTATAAAACAAGACTTATAATGAAAGTTATTGAGCCACCTGAATTCTTAAGGTATAGGGGACGTTAGGCTTATAAGGAAAATTATAAAGGGTGGCAAAAAATAAGACATAACTAAAATAGTGGTCTCATAGCTCTGATTTAGCTTTCATTATGTGTTGTCTTTCCATTCAGCTACTTATGCAGTATGATAAAGACGAATATGGGATATTTGAACAAAACTTTCAAATTCAATTTTAATAATTCATTAGGGAAAAAATAAGAACATTCATTACATCACATGATACAACTCCTATTATCAGCCAGTCCTAAATTTTTCTCTCTTATTTTACCTTATTGTTCTTTTTTCTTTTTCTCTCTCCTTATTTTTTCTCTTTTTTTCATTCTTTTTATTTTTTCCTCAAATTTCCTATCTTCAGAAGTTACATCATGTGATATATGTATATTCATTGAATTTGCATTTGTGCCCATGCTAAATGAATCTAATTGAATTGAATTTATGTCAAACATATAGATGCGATCAATATCATAATGCACAGTACCATTAGGATGTACATTACATAAGTAAGCATGTTCAGAATTTATATCATTGATCACTAAAATAAACAAGTTCTAAAGAAACTGAAATTTTATTCAAAGAAGATAATAAGAAAATTTATTTCCTATTCTAGATGCTGAGGATGCTGAGTCTCATAGTGGTTGTCCTTTAGGTGGCTAACATAATAACTATTCTTGTATCTTCTTGCCAACTATCTTCATGACTTCATCTTTTTGTACCTCAAATGTGCATTTTTCTTTCTTGTCTAGTAGCTTCTCATCATTAAAGTCATTACCCCATCATGTAGGCACAATCAACTTGAAGGGTATGTTAAAAGAAGGTGGTTTGGTACAAAACACCTTATAGTCAAACTTGCTTGAAGGCTGACCCAATAAGTCTTTTACTCTTTCCATATCTTTGGGGGCATTAAGAGATTTCTCATTGGTTTTAAAGTGTAGGTCCTCAAAGGAGCTTAACACTTCTTCCTCACTAACTCCTGAGTTAATCATCATGGTAATTAGGGATGGTACATTTTAGTAGTTTAGGAAAGGATTATTTCTTTTGCTTGGGTTTTTATGGTATGTGATCATTCCAAGGTCTATAAGGTTTTGGATTATGTTTGAGGTGGATGTAGTTATCTGTGGAGTGTTAGAGGTTTTGATGGAATTTGCAGTGCTTCTTTAGGTTAAAGCTTAGGGTGTTTAGGTTTAGTGGATCTAGATTAGGTAAAGGTTGAAGTAAGCCCGTTTGCATTAGGCACTTTTGGACTTTTGACAAAGGTTAGTTAAAATTAGGCAGGATGTTGAATAGCATGCACTTCCACAATTTGGCTAGTTCTTGCTTGTTATGTGCCCCTAGTTAGGTAGTTTCTTTCTCTAGTGTTTCTAGCTATATTCTTTTTCTCATTCTCAATCTCCTCAGCTTGCAACCCATCATTATAAAGGTCTACAAATGTCTTTGGATTCATCATCTACAATCACTTAACTAGATTGGGTGACATGTTTCAGACTATCATCCTAACCTGATCCTTCTCAACTAGCTTATTTTTCAATTAATCCTACCTTGTTCTTAAATCTAGTTAAGAAATTAGAAAAGGATTCATTTGATTTTTTCTTAGTCAATTCCAAATCCCTGATGGACACTTCCAATTTAATGTTATGATCATATTGTTTCAAAAAAGTATTACACAGTTCATTCTAGTAAGCCTTGACAGACTTTTCCAACCCATGATACCAGTTTACATCCATTCCCTCTAAAGATAATACAAATAACCTAGTGATCACTGCTAATAGGGCCTTAGTAGTGCTTATAGTTATTGTGTATTGACTAAGATGAATCCTATAATCTCTAGTTCCATCAAACTTCTGTAGCTGAGGCATTTTGAATTTCTTAGGTAGATTACTATCCTCTATTAACAACATATCATCAAAGTTAAATGAATACCCCATGCCTTGTCCTCTAATCAGTTCTTCCATCTTAGACATTTTCTAGGTCAGTGTTTGCATCTGCTTGGACTCATTGTCTTATAGCAGTTCAAGTGATTCTCTTTTTGCCTTTTCCACCATGTAGTTCTTAACATCCTTAAGCTTCACATCAATAGCAGGTGGGTTTCTAGCAATAGGTTACCCCCCTAACATTATTGGTAACAATTGGAGCATCTACAGCAAGTGGGATTGCTGCAACAACAGGTGGTTAATCAATTACAAGTGTTGGTATGACAACAGCAGGTTGCATCAATCAAGACAAAGCTTGTCTTAATTCATCTTGCATCATAGCCCTCATGTCATCCATCAGATCTCCCTTGATATCTTCTAAAATCCAATTCCCTCCTTGTTGTTGTTGTTCCATTTTTATACTCTTAATTGGAGTTGGTTGAACTTCCAAGTAAAGTGGATTAATAGCACTCTTCTCCAGTCTATGAAGGATCACTTTTGCTATGGCTTTAGGACTTAAATTTGTTCTTCTTAGTTTGCCACCTTTCTATCCCCAAATATGAGAAAACCTAGATGAATCTAAACTAGGTGTCAATATGATGCATCTAATGCATGTATGCATGATGCATGTGCTATGGAATAAGTAGCAAGTAACAAGTATCAATCAAATGTACAACATACATCCTTCTAAATTTGAATAACATGGCTGAGCCGAAAGGAAGAACCTTAGGTCATTTTGCAATGCCCGACATCTTGGGTAGTTTCAGTGGGATTATGGCTCCAACCATTACTAATAACAATTTTGAAATCAAGCCAAGTATCATCTAAATGGTGCAAAATAATCAATTTGAAGGCTTACAAGGAGAAGATCCTTATGCCCATATGTTAACTTTCCTCAATGTGTGTGCAACTTTTAGGATCAATGGTGTAATGAATAATGCAATAAGGCTCAGACTATTTCCATTCTTGATCAAGGATAAAGCATAACTTTGGCTTGTTAGTTTGGCAAATGAATCAATTACAACCTGGGACCAATTGAAGCAAGCAT
Source organism: Mallotus nudiflorus (assembly GCA_947683625.1). Taxonomy (NCBI): domain Eukaryota; kingdom Viridiplantae; phylum Streptophyta; class Magnoliopsida; order Malpighiales; family Euphorbiaceae; genus Mallotus; species Mallotus nudiflorus. The sequence goes on from CANTUR010000009.1 coordinate 11,221,142, forward strand.
TTTTGCACAAATATTTCCCACTACATAAGATGACTAACTTTCACAATGAGATCACTACTTTTAAGCAAAATGTAAGTGAGACAATCTATTCAGCTTGAGAGAGGTTTAAGGAACTCAAAAGGCAATGCCCATATCATGGCTTGCTAGATTGGATGATTCCTCAAATCTTTGATAATGGGTTAACACATATTGTGAATGTGGCTTTCAATGGAAAATGGATGGATAAAATGGCTAGAGAAGCCATTACTTTGCTTGAAGCACTTGCATCTCAATGGTACATGGGTGATGAAACAACTATGGCAAAAGCAAAAGGAGTTTTGGGGCTTAAAAAAATTAAAATGCTGAATGCAAAAGTAGATGCTCTCACCAGTTTGGTAAGCAAAACTTAAATTAATTCTTTAGAAAGCATTAATGCTATTTATGAGTCTTGTGGAGGATCTCATTTATACTCTTAATGCAATGTAAGTACAAATGAGGATATGAACTATGTGCAAAGAGGTTTTAACCAAAGAATTGGGATAAATTCCAATACTTATAACCCTTAATGGAGGAACCACCATGGATTCTCATGGTCAAACCCATCCTCTCAATTAAACCCTCCATATATCCCAAATAACATACCTCAAAACCCACCTAGATTTCCCATGAAACAATAAACTTTTAATCCTACCCATCCTAAACCTACCCTTAACACTCTTATGAAGAAATTTGTTAACCAATAAATGACCATAAACAAATAAAATGAGGAGCAACTTAAGCAGCTAAACTCTAAACTTGAATAGCTTGCTACTCATAACTGCATCCTTGAAACCAAAATTGCACAACAAGCATCTTCCTCCAACACTAAACCCTTGGGAAAGCTTCCTAGTCAACCGGAGTATGTATAAAAAGAGTCTTACCAAACAATTACTTTGCGTAGTGGTAAGGAGCTTGAAAAGGATCTCAATAAGACTAAGAAAGTGGTTGATGATAATGATAAGGTAGAGATTAAGGAAGTGGATTTTAGGAGTAAAAATGATGATGAGAGTGCTAAGAAACATAATAAGGGAGATTCCATACCACCCAAGGACAATGAACCAAAGGTAGATGTTAAAACTCTTCCTTTTAAAGGTTTATAAGGCATAACCTAAACAAGTAGTTTGACAAATTCCTTATTTATTTAAAGGAAATTACTATCACCATACCATTTGTAGATGCCATTAGAGACAAAAGGATAATGAACCAAAGGTAGATGTTAAAACTCTTCCTTTCCCTTAAAGGTTCATAAGGTGTAACATAGACAAGTAGTTTGGAAAATTCCTTAATTTTCTCAAGGAAATTACTATCACCATACTGTTTATGGATGCCATTAGAGACATGCTAGCTTGGGGTAAATTGTTAAAGGATAGTATTAGCCATAAAAGCAAGCTTGAAGATTATGGTTTAGTTTCTCTTGTTGAAGAATCTAAGGCTATGTACTCCAAGTCTCCACCAAAGCTTAAGGATCTCGATTCCTTTACAATTCCTTATGCAATTTGAGGCACATATTTTAATAGAGCTTTATGTGATATTGGTGCTAGTGTTGGCCTTATGCCTTACCCTATTTACAAAAGGCTTAATTTAGAAGAACTTAAACTTACTAATGTGTGTCTTTTCATGGTGAACAAATCTATCACATATCCACTTGGCATTCTAGAAAACGTGCCAACAAAAGTGGGGAAGTTTGTAATACCAGCTGAGCTTGTTATATTGGAGATGGAAGAAGATCTTGAGTTCCTAATTTTATTCAGGAGACCATTTTTATGACAGTAGGAGTAATTATTGCTATAAAGAGAGGAAATATCACATTAGAGGTGGATAATTAATATATGGAGTTTGATGTACTGAAGATTATAAAGTCAACACCAATAGAAGTGGCAAGTGTAATTGATTCTATTGATGTTAGTGATGAATGCATTGAAGAAGTAATTCATGAATGTTTAAAGCAAGACCCTATGGAGTCATATATGATGCAAGAAGTTAATGAGCAAATCTTAGAGGTGACTCCATATCAACCTTCTCATAAGACATCAAGATTTGAACTATTAAGGAGAAAGGATGAACCAAAAGCTACTACATCAAATGAAGAAGTCAAGTTGGGGCTTAAGCCCTTACCATCAAATTTAAGATATACATTTCTTGACTTTAACCTTAAATTTCCTTTTATTGTAAATTCATCCTTGCTTAGTGATAACATTGATGCCTTATGTGATGAGTTGCTTAACCATAAAAATGCCATTAGTTATTCTATAAATGATTTGAATGGTATTAGTCCTAATGTGTGCATGCATATAATTCTTTTAGAGGACAATGCCAAGCCCTCCATTGAAGGTCAAAGGCAGCTAAACCCGACTCTTAAGGAAGTGGTGAGAAATGAGGTAACTAAGTTGCTTGATAATGGAATCATACATTCCATAAGTGATAGTAAATGGGTGAGCCCTGTTCAAGTTGTTCTCAAGATGGGAGGCTTAACCGTTATTAGGAATGAATCTAATGATTTGATACCTATTAGAACTATCACGGGATGGCGTATATGTATTGAATATAGAAAATTAAATAAAGCAACTAGGAAAGATCATTTCCCATTGCCTTTTATTAATTTATTCCTTAAGAGACTAGCTAACTTTGCTTACTTTTGTTATTTGGATGGGATAGTGGATTCTATCAAATTCCTATTCATCCCAAATATCAAGCTAAAACCACCTTTACATGTCCATACAACAATTTTACTTTTAGGTAGATGCCTTTTGGTTTATGTAATGCACCTACAACTTTCCAAAAATGCATGTTTTCAATATTTAGTGATTTACTTGATGATTGTGTAGAGGTTTTTATGGACGACTTTAGTGTATATGGTACTAATTTTTCCAACTGTCTAGAAAATCTCTCCAAAGTTCTTGATAGGTGTATTGAGCATGGATTGGTCTTGAATTATGAAAAATGTCATTTTACGCCACAAGAGGGATTTATTCTTGGCCATTTAGTTTCAAAAAGAGGCATCAAAGTTGATAAGATAAAGATAGAAGTGATTGATAATTTGCCACCTCTGAAGTATGTTAAGGATATAAGGACCTTCCTTGGACATGCAGGTTTCCATCAAAGATTTTTCCAAGATAGCAAAGCCATCATGTAAGTTACTTGCTAAGGATGTCGTTTTTGAGTTTGATGATACATGTCTCCATGCATTTGAAACTTTGAAAGGAGCTCTTATTTCTACACCTATTTCGCAACCACCTAATTAGGTACAACTATTTAAAATAATGTGTGATGCAAGTAACTTTATGGTGGGGGCTCTTTTAGGTTAAAGAGAGAAAGGCAAGCCTTATGTGATTTATTATGCTAGTAAACTACTTGATGATGTTCATATCAACTACACCATTATAGAAAAGGAGTTGTTTACTATTGTTTATGCATTTGACAAGTTTAGATCATATCTTGTGGGGCAAAAGGTGATTATTTATTCAGGCCATGCTGCTCTTAAGTATCTTCTAAGCAAGAAAAATGCAAAACATAGACTCATACAGTGGATTTTGATGCTTCAAGAGTTTGATTGGGAAGTGAGAGATAAAAAGGGAAGTGAGAACCTTGTTACAGATCACCTACCAAGGCTTAATCAAGATGGATTAAAGAAGAATGATGATGGTGTGCCAATTAATGAGACATTTCATGATGAACATCTATTAAGTGTGGCATCAAAGGGACTTCTGTAGTTTGCGAATATTACTAACTATCTTGTCAGTGGTGTTATTCCTTATGAGTTAGATTAACGATAAAGGAAGAAATTTTTGCATGACATTAAATTCTATTATTGGGAGGAACCTTTACTTTACAAGAGATGTGCAGATGGCTTAATTCAGAAATGTATTCCTTAAGATGAAGCTCAAGCTATTTTGAAACATTGCCATTCCTTGAATGTTGGAGGATAGTTTAGTACAAAAAAAATGACATCTAAGGCACTACAATCTAGTTTTTAGTGGCTAACTTATTTAAAGTTGCTAGAAAGTTTGCTCTTACATGTGATAAATGTCAAAGAATGGGTAATATTACTAAGAAACATAAGATGCCTTTGATAGGAATCCTTAAAGTCAAGCTCTTTAATGTTTGGGGCATAGATTTCATGGGTCCATTTCCTAGTTCTTTATGCTACAAGTATATCTTGGTCATGGTAGATTATGTTTGAAAGTGGGTTAAAGTAATACCAACCATTACTAATGATGCTAAGGTTATTAAAAAGATGCTTAAGAAAATTATTTTCCTAAGATTTGGCACTCCTAGAGCATTGATTAGCGATGGAGGTTCCCATTTCTATAATCATGAGATTGAGGCTCTCTTGAAGAAATATGGAGTGACACACAAGGTTTCTACTCTATATCACCCATAAACAAGTAGATAGGTTAAGGTAAGTAATAGAGAGATTAAATGGATCTTAGAGAAAATAGTGTCTTCTTCATGAAAGGATTAGGCATTAAAGCTTGATGATGCTTTATGGGCATATAGGATAGCCTTTAAAACCCCAATTGGCCGTACTCCTTATCAATTAATATATAGAAAGTCATGTCATATACCCGTTGAACTAGAGCATCAAGCATATTAGGCAACAAGGGCTTTGAATTTCAATTTACAGAAGGCCGGTAGGAAGACGTTACTTTAACTTAATGAATTGGATGAGTTAAGAATGAATGATTACAAGAATATGAAGTTATATGAAGATTGTACTAAGTTTTGGCATGATAAGCATTTATCTAAGAAGGAATTTCATGAGGGTGAGTTTGCTCTCCTTTATAATTCATGTCTCAAGTTATTTCTGAGAAAGTTGAAGTCATAATGGTCAGGTCCTTTTATAGTTATTAAAGTTTATTCTCATGGTGCAGTTGATATTGCCAATGCAAAGGAGGAAATCTTTAAGGTAAATGGACATCATCTCAAGCCTTACTTGATTAGTGAAGCAATTGCTCCAAGCTGGTTTATCTCTCTATCTACACCCTAATTGAATCAAGGTGCAGTCAAGCTACAGACCTTTCAATTTAGCATAGTGAGATTACCACATTTTTACTTTTGTAATTATATTATATTATATATCTCTATTTTACATGCTTTTATTTCATGTTATTTCATTTTAGTTCATTTTGTTTAGTTATAATCATTCCTTCATATTTTTTCATTTACTACCTTTATTTATCATACTATTTTTGACTTTATATTAGTTTTTTTAATTGTTTAGTTTAATTAATGTATTATTGTTTAATTAGATTCCATGCCTTAGCATTATTTTAGAATGGAAGTTGACGAGTCATCACACATTGATGACTCATAACATAACCACTCAATGCCGGGTCGACACATGTGAATGACTCAGCACAGAGTCTTTTACTGATAGTCATTACGCATGGACAACTCATCACAGCAAGTGTAGGTGCTGAGTAGGCACAATACGCATGCCTTAATTTTTTCCTTCCTCACTCATTCCTTAACACATATATACACTTATACCAGCCATGCTTTAGTTAGTTTTCTTTGTTACATATCTTTTATTATTACCTCATTTGTCTTATTCTATTTATTTCTTAACTAAATAAAATTTTTAGAATTGAGAAGTCGTTTCTTTTCTAAGAATAGTCATGTCCTTTCACATTCCTACATGCCTTTTCACAATTCTCCATGCCTTTTCACTATCTCATACACAAATAATCTCTTACACCCTTACTACACCTATATATATACCCTTTTTACTACATGTTTTCATAACTATTGTCTTATTTAATATCCCATACATTTTTGTTTCCACTGTATTATATATATATATATATATATATATATATATATATGTTCTCTTCCTTTTTCTTTTTTATTTATATTCTTTTTTTTATACATTTCATTTTGGATCTCCCTTTTATTATAAGCCCTAATCGAATCACTTCCTTTTTCTCTTCCTATTTTCTTTGTTCTTATTTTCCATTCTCATCTTTTGCTCTCTACACATTTTTACACTTCCAACTTCAATTAAGTAAGATTTTTGAAATGGGTAATACAAGAGGTTCATCTTCTAAAAGACCACACATTGAAGAGGAACAACAAGAGGAAGAAGAAGACCTTTCATAAATATACAAGGCCAAATTTCCAATCATTTCCCACGAAGAAGGTGCAAAGTTCAAAACCATCAAGTTTAGGGAAATAATGACTTGTAAGTATATCCCTAACTCTTGTTTAAATGAAGTAGGTATGCTTGAATCTTTTAATCAATTATTTATAAAATGTGGCCTTAACAAGTTTGTTTCTATGCATGAAGATGCCAATGTGGAATTAATTACAAAATTTTATACTACTTTGTATGTTAATGCTAAAAACTCACAAATTTTGGAATTTCACATGCATTGGAAGAGACATTAGCTTACTTACACTTTCATGCAACGTGTCTTTGGCTTTAAAAAGGATGGGTTATGTGATCCCCCATCTTCTTTTAGACTGAATGAGTTTTGGACATTTCTAACTAGTTTGCAAACACCATTTAATTCTAAGAAATGCAAGGCTATGTTTATCAAGGATTTAAAATATTGGTTGCTACATAAAGTCCTTGAATGTATCATTTTTTGCAAAATTGAGTTCAATCACATTTTTGCATAAGAGTTGTTCTTAATGTGGTGCATTCATAATAAGAAACAAGTCTCTTAGATTTATTGGATGTTTAACCAATTATTGACTTATGTTTTTATGCAAAGATGCACCTCTAACTCATGGACATATGATTACTATTATTGCAAAGGCTTTGACTCTTAACCTTGATAACTATACTAGATTTGTTGAGCGTTCTTATTTTACAAAGAAAGCTTTTATAAGAGGTGAAGTGGTGGATGCTACATTCCATTTAATTCCTGCCTGTTCACATTCTTCTTGGAGAGGTATTGAGAGAACACCACCGGTTGAAGAACCTCAACAAGAGGTAGCAGAGAAGAGTGATCCAAAGGGGGAATTACCTTAATATACACCATTTGATGATGTTCCTCTCCTAACATATCCCACGTAAGGGGAAGATGGTGGATCTTCAAGTGTGCACCCTCCTCTTTGGGATAAAATTCTGGATACATAGATTGCTATGCAATGTCAGCTTAATGAGATAGAGTTTCACAACCAACGGCTTGCTCATCAACAACAAAAGATGGAGTACAAATTGAATCAATTTTTTGCTTACTCTGGATATCAGATCGAGTCTCTACCTCCTACCCCTACATATGACTAAGGGAGTACTTCTTTCCTTTCCTTACTTTTGGTTTTATCACATTGGGGAAAATGTGTCATTTTAAGTGTGGGGGAAGGGATATTAGTAGTATCTTATTAGTACATCTTTAGTATATATTTTGGCATATTGTGTGTTTTTTTATGTTTATATTTATGATATATTTTGCTAATTTGCATTATCATATATTTCATTCTTCTCCTTTATTTAATAAGTAGTTATCTTATTAGTCTTTTTTATTTTGATTGAGGTTAAGTTTTATGTTTTGTTGATGATTAGTTTTCAATGCTCAATTGGTAGAAGTTTAAAGTTTCATTTAGTATAAGTTATAACTTTATTTTTTATCTCTTTTTATTATTTCTAAGATCTAAAGAATGCTTTAGTCAACTTACTAACTATGCTTAAGGCTAAAGTGGTAAAGATTTAAGCTTAGGTTTTCTAAGAGATTTGAGTAGCCTTAGGGAAATTATAGCCATAATACATATAAAACTTGCTTTTCAATAATGGATGAGGACTTTAAGTAAAAAGTAAATAATGCTTGTGATGTGATGCATCTTGAGTAAGTTGTGTGCAATTGAGTATGCTCCTTTTTTACATTCATTCGGAAAGAGATGTGTAAAATAACAAGTAGATGTATTTTGAGTAAGTTGTGTGCAATTGAGTATGCTCCTTAGTTGCATTCATTTGGGTCTATAAATAAAAATGTCTAAAAATGCCATGAGAAAAGTAAGTTATTATGTATGCTTAACATTATCTCAAGGGTTTCTTTTGCTTATAGAATCCTAAGTTTAAAGAATGACTATTTTGGTTAAGTAACTTGGTTAGAGCTTTGACTTTGCATTATTGATTTTATTTTTAGTAAATTGAGATAAATTGGTAAAGTTATTGCTTATGCTATGAAACTTGTTTATTTATCATTGTTGAACATTCAAAGTTTAATTATTAAATCATCCTTTTCTAACTTCTTTTATGATTAAAATAACTTGATATGGTGACTACATTTGTTAGGAGAAGATGAAATTTTTATTTACTTTTCCACAAGGATCTTTTCTTGCATGAGGGCAAGCAAGGTCTAAGTGTGGGGGAGTTTGATATAATGCAAATATGCATAGTTCTTTAGGGTAGTTTAGTTTTAATTTCATTTGATTTTTGCTATATTTGTATGTTTATTTGGTTATGCAAGTGTTATCTTAATTTCTTTTGTTCTTATGGTTAATTATGTGTTTTATACATGTTTTTAGGCTCAAATTGAGCATGGAAAGGACTTGGGATTGTTTAGAATGAAGTGTAAAGCTTGTGAAGTCAAGTTAGAGACATAGTGAAGATTGTCGAATTATTACCATGGGAACTAGTTGTGATAGAGAGTATTGGTGATGAGTCATCACTTGGTGCTAACTTGTCATAGAAGCTTGATATGTCGAGCCTTGAACATTATCGATTCATCACTTGGTGCTAACTCGTAACAAAAGTAATTGGTGATGAGTCTGTAAACGGTGGGGCTTAGCGCATGTCCAAGATTTTAGCAACCGCGACATTGTTTGAGCTCAAGGCTCTAGAGAACACACTAACCACTATCACAAAGACATGGCATGGAGATGAGGAGTCACCACCCAAGGTAATAATTGGGACAAATTGAAAAGGTGGTACTTGATTCCTTAAAAGAAAGCTAGCACCACAACCAGGAGATTCTGGATACGGAATACCAACTTCTTTCAGTCTTGTGTTCATTTAGAATTATTTTATGAATTATTATCTTATTCTCTATTTACATGCAATTTCATATAAACCCTAAAAACAATCAACTCCAAGGCAAAGTAGTCATAAAATATACAAGTAAATAATGCCCCCAATAAATCACATAATCCTTAAGTTAGTCTAATCTACATGGATTTTAAATAGATGAGTTAAATCTATATGTTTTAATTTATATGTGAACCTAAAGATCTAATTCCTTTTGATTTTAATTAAATGAACTTAAGTCTACTTGTTTTAATAAAAAATGGGCCTAAATCTACAAATTATGGAATATTTAAATTAATGGGCCTAATTCAACATATTTTAATTATAAGGTAATCTTAAATCTAAAAATTATAAAAAAAAAAAAGCTTAAATTAAGTGGGCTAAGTCTAAATTAATTAAATTAAATTAGATGAGCCTATGTCTAATTAACTACATAGGCCTAAGGATTTTTCTAACCTAAAATTTAATTAATTATGGACCTAAAAATAAATTTTAATTATTTAAACTTAATTAATTATTAAGTGAGATGGGATAAAAGAATTACCTAAACTTAAATAAATAAATCAAGACTTAAAATGGGCTTAAGGCCCCAGAACACATAAAAATAATAAATAAACCCAAAAACAAATAAAAACAAAAAAAATAATTAAATAAGATCAAACAAATAATTAAATTAATCCTTACTAAAACCCTAATTTTATTATTGAGCAACCTAAATTAATCTACTTCCTCCATTGATTTTAAATAATTACCTAATTGAAACCTAGTTTTACTAACGAATTTAATCAAAATAAACATGCAACCACACACATAATTTCACTACTCCTACTATTGGGGCTATTACATTAATTCAAAAAATAGTTAATAAAATAAAAATAAATAAAATAAAATAAAATAAAATAAAAACCCTAGAAACTAAGTCTCTACGAGGCTTTATCCATGGTTTTCCATGGACTTCTCATGAATTCATCCCTCCAACATGATCATCATGCGTTTTCCTCCATAATCACCATAAAAAATAAAATAAAATTATAATTAATGAATAAATAATGATAATAACTCAAAAGAATAAAAATAATTAATAATATAAAAAAATAAAAAACGAATAAGAGGAAGATGATGATGATTATGAGTGATTTGAGGTACTCCTCGTATATGTTATTCACCGTTCTTAATAAGTATTCAAATCTTCTTCTTCAAAAATTCTCTAAGGATATTGAATTAATTGATAAACCAAAAGGAATTTTTGTAGAGAAAGCCTTTCCAAAAGAAATTAATTAAGAAAGCTTGCACAAAACTAAAATCTTTAAAAATATGTTCCTACGCCTTCCTCTTCTCTTTTTTTCCCCTTTCTTCCTGGCTCACGTCCTCTTTATATAGTGGAAAAGAGAACTAAAAAACCTAACTCAATCCTAACGTGATTTTAATTCCTCAAAATATAATATTAATACTTAAAATTATATTTAGGAATTTTAGACCAATTAGAAATGAGTTAAAAACCAATTAGGAATTTTAGAGCAATTAGGATCGAGTTAAAAAAAACAAAAAAAAAGAGACAGAATAATTCAATTCTGACCGGGATTATGTAATTTCGATCGGGATTATGTACACAATTCTGAACCTAATTGCAAAACTTAAATTCTTCCAGGGTTTTTTTGTAATTAAATGTTAAAAAAACCTATTGGAATTCCATAATTCCAACAAGAATTATGTAATTCCAGTCAAAATTACACCAATTCTAATTGAAAGTATGTAATTCTGATTGGAATTACACAATTTTGATCGAAATTAGTGTCATTTCGATTGGAATTAGTGTAATTCCGACTAGAATTTTGGAATTTCAACAAGTTTTTTTAACATTAATTATAAAAAAACCCTGGAAGAATTTAAGTTTTGTAATTAGGTCCTAAAAAATTATAATTTAGTCATTGAAAACACTAAATCCTTCCCTCAAAAGATGCATTTAAACCCTTATAATTTTAAAGCTTAAGTATCGAAGACCTATTCATGATATTTTCATCATTGGAGTCCTTTATCGCATTCATAACACATCATCCCGAAATTTGGTGTCTACAGTTGCCCCCCTTTGTTGCTGTTTTCTTGACAAATTGTGGCAAAGTAAAATAACACCCAATTTCTAAATTGAAAGTTAGGATACTTACTTACCTGAACTCCTTGAAGCTTCCACTTGTGAATTTGCTATACTTAAATGTATAGCATTTCAAATGACATATCATACTCGGTCGTATGATATTGATTATACTAAGTTGTATAACCTTGGGTGAATGAAAAACATTGTACTCGATCGTACAATGTTGACTATAGTCGAACGTATAGCATTGAATTGAAAAATTACATCATACTCAGTCATATAATGTCGATTATACTTGGTCGTATAATCAATTAAAGATACATTGCACTCAGTCATACAATGATGACTACACTCAATCGTATAGTCTGTTTTGAAAAGGAACATCACACTCGGTTGTATGATGCTGATTATACTTGGTTGTATAATTAATTGAAGATACATTACACTCGGTCCTACAATGTTGACTACACTTGGTCATATAGTCTGATTTGAAAAGAAACATCACACTCAGTCATATGATGCTGATTATACTCAATCATATAATCGATTGAAGATACATTGCACTCGGTCGTACAATGATGACTACACTCTATCGTATAGTCTGATTTGAAAAGAACCATCATACTTGATCATATGATGCTGATTATATTCGGTCGTATAATTGATTGAAGATACATTGCACTTGGTCATACAATGCTAACTACACTTGGTCATATAGTCTGATTTGAAAAGAAACATCACACTCAGTCGTATGATGCTGATTATACTCGGTTGTATAATTGATTGAAGATACATTGCACTCAGTCGTACAATGCTGACTACACTCGATCATATAGTATGATTTGAAAAGAAACATCACACTTAGTCGTATGATGCTAATTATACTCAGTTGTATAATCGATTGAAGATACATTGCACTCTGTCATTCAATGCTAACAATACTCGATTTTATAGTCTGACTTGAAAAGGAACATCACACTCGGTTGTATAATGCTGATTATACTCGATCGTATAATCGATTGAAGATACATTGCACTGTCATACAATGCTGACTACACTTGGCCATGTAGTCTGAATTAAAAAGGAACATCACACTTGGTCGTATGATGCTGATTATACTCAGTCATATAATCAATTAAAGATACATTGCACTCAAACGTACAATGCTGACTACACTAGGTCGTATGATGCTAATTATACTCGGTCATATAATTGATTGAAGATACATTGCACTCAGTCATACAATGCTGACTACACTCGGTCGTATAGTCTGATTTGAAAAGGAACATCACACTCGGTCGTATAATGCTGATTATACTCGGTCGTATAATCGATTGAAGATACATTGCACTCTTTTGGAGGATGCTAGGAGTCATTACATTCATGACCTGCTCAAGTTTGTTTCGACATGGAAGAATAGGAAGAACGTGCTTCTTTCTTCTCTTGTACAGGGTTTCAGGAGACTACCTACCACTACACCTCGCCAGATTCTCCAAAAGGTGAGATGTTTTTATTGATATTGCTTGGCACTACACTCTTTTACGAGACTGGTCATGAGGTTAGCATTGCTCTTCTTGGCCCTCTTCAAGATCTTGCTAGGGTCACTACTTTGGATTGGGGGTCTACAACGCTTGCTTACCTCTACTATAGATTGGATACTATTTGTAGAGGTGCTGTGACAATGTGCGGCTTCTGGCATGTCTTGCATGTATGTTTCTTATCCCTTTTTAACTTTTACTTACTTTCACATTCCCCTTATTTCCTTCATTTTCCTTTTTTTCCAGATTTGGGGCATTGAGACTAGAGTGATTCAAGGTTTTAGTGCCATTAGCTCTGACAGGAGTCTTCCCCTGATGCAGAGGTGGGGTTCCTCTCATCTTGCTAGCATTAAGCATGATTTGCAAACTTATCAGGACCAGCTGAACTCCTTAGAGTGGGACTTAGTAAGAAAATTTTGACTTTTAGTATTTCATTAATTGTAAAAGTTTAGCAAATTTAAAGTTAAATGAATGAGTTTGATCAGGTTAGATCAGATTGGTTGGCTGGTGCTAAAGATATTCAACGATATGATTTTATGACTGCAACAGTGAGACTTGAGACTATGAGAGTTCTGCTTCCTAGTTATGGCTGCTAGATGTGGTATCTCGGTGAATGTGTTTATCACTGGCATATAGGACCTTCCAGGAGGCGTGTTCCCTCTTCTATCCCCTCCTCGATGTTACGGAGTAGCAGTATGACTGGTCTTGAGCTTAGAGCTGCTCTTGAGGGATATGATGCTTCGACCATGCTTAAGTGTTCTCGTCATTATCAGGAGTATATTCGAGAGAACCTCTTAGAGCAGGTTCCTACAGACTCGGCTGAGGTATGCTTTCTCTCACTACTTTACTTCAAGTATTTCATCATTATTAACATTTGGTTCTCTATATAAGTTGAAGGAGTCCCTGATGCTGCTATGGAGGAGATTGAGGATAATACTGAGGAGATTGAGCAGGAGGTCGAGCTTATTCATCATAGTGAGACTGCTCATGGTGAGACTTCCTTGAGTACCATTCTGGGTGATGTTCCCCCATTTGATAGGTCGATGTATTATTGGGCTCCCATGGTACAGACTCCTATTGAGCGACACATGTATTTTGATATAGCTCATATTCCTAGCTTCTCTCCTCCTGATGCTTCACATGTAAGTTCAATTTGCTCTCTTGCCAACCTTGCACAAACCTGCACTTGTTGCTGAATTAGTAAAATTTATTTTACAGGTCCCTCGGACATAGGCAGAGTATTTATATGGAATTACCTCTTCCTAGAGATTATTTACTATACAGATTACGGATACTTAGAGGGTTAGTATTCATAAAAAATATGTAGATGTATGCATGATATGCATGATTCTAACTATTTTCTAATGCAATAGAATTGTGTCAAGGATTTAGAGCATGAGAATAAGAGGCTCCGGCAATAGCTTGCTAGCCTTGGTTTTGACGGACACGATGTCAGGACTCCTATGCCCCCATATTAGAATGACGATCCAGCTAGAGGATGGAGACCCTGGCCAGACACTGGAGCTCAGGATGATTGATTTTCTTTAGGAATTGTATTAACATGATTGTACTTTGAGATGTTTCAAAATTGTTTACTTTTTTGCATCATGGACTTTTATTCTAGACCAAACTGTAATTTCCCTTTCTTCTCTTTCTTTTTTTTTGGTTGGAAACATTGGGAGTCCGATTGGCATCCTAGATTTCTGATTGGAAATCTAGAATTCTGATCAGAATTATATATTTCCAATCAGAAATCTAGAATTTCGATTGGAATTCTAAAATTTCAATTGGAAATCTCAGCTCCAATTCTGCTTATTCTCCCACTCCGATGCGAATTTGGTCCAAAAAAATCAATCCTAATCCTTCCTGTATCTAATTTAAGGCCTATATAAGAACCATAAGATAAATATGCTGCATCAATTTCATCCATCGCCTCCATAATGACACAAGCCATGCTTACTTTGATGAAGAAATTTCTCAAGACCCTTAATGGAGATGATTGGAATAAAATTCTGCCCTTTCATGCCAAACCCTTAAAGTCCTTTCAACATCTGAAGATAGAGAATAATTTCATGCATGCTACTGCCACTTTCTGGGATGCTAAGGATCACGTATTTAGATTCAATGGACAAGAGTTGTGTCCCTTAATCGAGGAATTTGCTGCTATTCTGGGATGTTCACTAAGTTCCACTGCTACCATTGCTCTCCCAGACCTTGAGATTGAGTTTCCCAGTAGATTAATAGCATTCTTTAATGTTATTTACATGCACGCACATAATGCTGAAACCATCAGTCTTCCTTTTTTGATTTCCTCTTGTGGAACTAGAGACAAAACCAATGCTGCTTGGATCAGAACTATCACTTTCTGCCTATATGCTCAGTTTCTACTAGTGTCTTCTCATAGAGATGTTGATGTAAGGTTATCAATATCTTAGAATAGGTAGAAACTGGAGCTAATCCCATGTCTGTCATACTTGCTGAAACTATCATTGTGTTAGATAATTTTAAAGTTCAAAACTAACTCTCATGCAATCTGCTTCTCCTTCAGGTATGTAACCCCCCCCCCCTTTTTTTTTACCTAAGCCACCCTCTCAGGTTTTCAACATAGCTCTTTTTTTTAAGATTTGGTTACAGGAGAAATTGAGTCTGCTTAATGCTCCTCCCAATGCTTTAATTTATCAACCTCATCATCTATAATCTCGTCCTTTGAAGATAAAGGATAAGCACACCACAGATCAATAGACTGATTGGATGAAAGGCATTACTGATACTGAGATTACTTGGGTCTATCCTTGGTGGAGATTAAAATTCATGACCATCAACTTGTATGACAATTGCGTCCCTATTCCCGGATTACACTTTTCGACCTTTCTTTCTCCCTCATGCCTCTGCCGTCAATATAGTCACCCTCAATTCATTATAACTATTATAACTGATATAATGCAAATATGCTTAGTATTTAGTAGTAGTTTAGTCTTAATTTCATTAAGTTTTCTTATGTTTAGTGTGTTTATTTGCCTATGAATTTACTATTTTCATTTCTTTTATCTTTATGGTTTATGATGTAGGTTAAATACATGTTTTAGGCTCAATTCATGCTTGGAAAAGACTTGGAGTTGATTAGAACAAGTTAGAGAGAAAAAGGAGTCATTTTTGGAAAAAATTGAAGCTTTTCACGAGTTATCACCATGGGCACAACTCGTAACAAAGAGCTTCTGTCACGAGTTGTTACCCATGTCATGACTTGGCACAATGAAGAAGTCTAGAACATTCTAATTCGAGCAGTTTTTGTATTTTGGTCATAATTTCTTCTACAGACATCTAAATTTGATGATTCAAGTTGCTTTGGAAATATAACTCAGATATCTAGAACTTTCATGAAGGAACTTTTACGAGTTAAAGTCACATTAATGGACTAAGTTGCCCTTGAAGTTATAGCATCTGCAAAAGAAGATGACTTTTCATAAAGTGAAGCCATTCCAACTCAAAAGTTCTAGTCCCTTCTAGTCAATTGTTAATGCCTATAAATAGATAGTATTAGTCAAAAAAGAGGGATAATAAAAATTTCTTTCTATTGATATATATGAAATTCTTTCTTGAATGAAATTCTTTCTATTATTGTCTAAATTAGTGTTAGTTTGTTATTTAGTCATCATTACAAAAGGCAAAGCCAAGAAAGGAAAAGTACTAAAAGAGTTTTATCTTTTCTCTTATCTTTTCCCTTTTTCTATTTTATATTTGATTTTCTTTTGTTGTTGCTTAATCATGTATCTTGGCTAAACCTTTGTTTGTTAGAATTGCAAGGAAGAATGAACTAATGAATTATATCTTTTTATAATGCATGATGAATTGCTTTCAATTGAGTGTTTAATTGAGTTGTATATGCTTCATCACCATATATGATGTGTTAGTCAAATTATTCACAATGACAGTTGGGGTAATTTGGTGGAAAAATAATTGAATTCACTTAATGGTTAGGAAAGTACCTGGACACAAGAAATCCACTTTGAGGGGCTAAAGAATTGGCAAGGAACTTCATGGCTTTTGTTTATCTCTATAATGATTCGACAGTACTTATAGACACTAGATGGAAATACCCTTATTTGACAACGACAGTTGCACTTAAGGATTTTAGGTCATATTCTCCATTCATTACATGTGTTCATTATTCATTATAATTCTTTGGCTAATTCAGAATTGTAGTTCTAACAAATAATATTTAATTTGATACTTAGATAATTAGATTATTTAGTATAGTTAGTAGCTAATTAGTATAGTTAGAATAATCCAACAAATTTCACTATTAATATATCGCCTATCCATCTTAGAATCTACTTGGTTAATATAAAATTTGTAAATTCCTAGTGTTCGACACCCTACTTGCTCTATCTAAGTCCTTAGAGGCTAGGGTATACAATTCTAACCCACTTCAATAACTAACTTCAAAGGTTTCTTCCTGAGAGAAGATTTCTTAGACAAAGTAAAGAACTTGTGGCCTCGCAGAGCTTTGGAATGGAACATGTACCTGGATATTGACATGACTACTTATGAAAATTACAAGACTTGGGTTATTATGCAATCAACAGAATCACCAGAACTTATTAAACATAAAAGGACTAAAATATTGTTAGATGAGTCAAGAAAGAAACAAAAATAAAAATAGTGGTCTCATAAGTCTTTGTGCCTTGTAATAAAGATAGAAAATGGGATATTTAACAAAAATGTCTTTTCAATTCATTTCATTAACCAGGGTAAAAATGAATATGTTTATTACATCACATGACACAACTCTTGTTATCAGCTAGTCCCTTCAAATTTTCTAACTGAACATTTTTCTCCCATTTTCATTTCCCTAATTTCTGCTTGATCAGCCCTTTATGGGTTTTCTGAACAGCGGGAATGTCATAACTTTTGCCTAACTAACCTTTTTAGGTTTTCTAGTTAGCGAACTCTCTTTTTTTTCTCAAAGGTAGTATTTCTTAAGGCTATCAAGGTTGATTGGCTCAGTGAATTCATTCTTGTCTAGATATGATATCTTTATGGCTCCCTTGGGCAAGATTGCCTTGACTAAATACGATCCTTCCCAGTTTGGTCTAAATTTTCTTCTCAGGTCAAACACCATCGTCCTTGCATGCTTTAATACCATATCTCCAACTTTTATCCTTCCTGGCTTAACCTTTTTATTGAACGCTCTTGCTATTCTCCTTTGATAAATCTAAGTGTGGAATAAAGCATCCATCCTTTTCTCATCCAGAGATATAAGGTGATCGAACCTCTTTTGCATCCATTCACTCTCAGGGATTTTTGCTTCCATAACCACTCTCAAGGATTTAATTTCTATCTCAATGGGTAGAACTGCTTCATAACCATATACTAATGAGAACAGAGTTTGTCTTGTAGCAGTATGTGTTGAAGTTTTGTATCCCCACAAAGGAAAAGGGAGGTATTTGAACTAGTCCTTATATTTCTTCACCCTCTTAGAGAGAATCTTCTTTATATTCTTATTAGCCACTTTCACTGCACCATTAGCCTGAGGTCGATAAGGTGAGGACTTATGATGCTCAATCTTGTATCTTTGTAATAACTCAGCGGTTTCTACCTGAAACTGGACTCCATTTTCTGTCACAACATGGTATGGAATCCCATACCTGCAAATAAGGTTCTTCTCAATGAACTTTACCATCTATCTAGCTTTTAAGGTGCCAAAGGATTCTATTTCTATCCATCTTGAAAAGTAGTCGATTGCAACTACTATATATTTATGCCTGTTTGAAGCAGTTGGTTTTACTTCCCCTATTATATCCATTCCCCAGGCTATAAAAGGCTATGGAGATGTTAAACTATTTAGAACTATAGGGGGAAGGTGATTGAGATTCCCGTGTACTTGACATTGATGGCATTTTCTCACTATTTGGATACAATCCTTTTCCATACTCCCCCAATAGTACCCTACCGAATAATCTTCTTTGCTAGAATTATCCCATTCATGTGCAATCCATAAACTCCTGCATGAATCTCTCTCATTGCCTGTTATGCTTCATCCTTCTTGAGACATCTCAGCCATATTCCATTCGGCATCCTTCTGTATAGTATCCCATTATGACTTACATAATTGTGTGTAAGAACACAAAGAGCATATCTATCTTTAGAAGTTACTTCATTTGGATATCTTCTTTCCTCAATAAATCTCTAGATGTCGTAAAACCATGGCTTTTCCTTTGGCCCTATCTGAATATTCATGACATGTTCTTTGCCATAACATGGAGCTTTCATGTTCATTATCTCCAAAGGTTTTATCATCGATCCCGTCAGCTTATCCCACATTGAAGAAAGTGTTGCCAAAGCATCCGCCATTTGATTCTTATCTCTTGGTAAATGCATAAAGAGACATTTGGTGAAATTCCTTATTAGTTTTCTTAAATAGCGAATGTAGGGTTTCAATCTCCCTTCTTTTACTTCCTACTCTTTGTTAGCTTGGCTGATGACTAACATGGAATCTCCATAAACCAATTGGTTTTTAACTCCAATTGCCAATGTTGCTTCCATGCCATAGATACATGCCTCATACTCAGCCATATTGTTTGTAACCCTGAAGTATAATTTCTTGGCCATTGGGATGGTTTCTCCTTCTAGTGTGACAAGAATTACTCCTAGCCCTGCTTCTCTATTATTCACGGCTCCATCAAAATAAATTTTCCATTCTAGTTGTTCTATTACCTCTAGGTTCTCATCTGGAAACTCCAAATTCCACTGCTCGTTTCCTTTGACTTCATTTTGGACTAGAAACTCTACTACAGCTCTACCTTTGATGACCTTCATAGTGACATATTCTATATCGAACTCAATTAAAAGTACCAACCATCTAGACATCTTTCTAGTCAAAGCTGGTGCTTGGAACAAGTATTTTAAAGGATCTATCCTTGAAACAGCTTGTACTTTGTAAGACTGGAAATAATGCCTAAACTTCCTTGTAGCCTAGATCATTATCAAACATGTCTTTTCTGCAAGATCATACTTTTCTTCATATGGTAGGAACTTTTTACTGAGGTAATATATAGTGTACTCCATCCCTTCGGGCCCTTCTTGTGCTAGCATTGCTCCCATCATCTTTTCTTCTAAAGCCAAATATAAGATTAAAAGCTTACCTTGTCTTAATGGCCTCAATACAGGCGGGTTAGTAAGGTATTCCTTAATCTTATCAAAGGCTTTCTAGCATTCTTCATTCCATTCCACAGGCTGATTCTTCCTCAAGAACTTGAAGATCAGATCGTAAACCATGGTAAGTCTCGTAATGAACCTGGTGATGTACCACAATTTTTCGGTAAACCCTCATACTTCCTTCTCTATTCTTGGTGCTAGCATCTCCTGGATGGCTTTGATCTTGTCTGAATCGACTTCTATTCCTCTATTATTGATTATGTGTCCTAATAACTTTCTTGAAGTTACCCTAAAGATGCATTTCTTTGGATTAAGCCTTAGGTTATATTTTTCTATTCTTGCTAGGAACTTATCCAAAGCCTCAAAATGTCCTTCTCTTGTTTCAGACTTAACCATCATGTCATCAACATAAACTTCCACTTCCTTATACATCATATCATGAAATAAGGTAGTGGCCGCTCTTTGATAAGTTGCTCCTGTGTTCTTTAATCTGAAGGGCATCACCTTGTAGCAGTATGTTCCCCATTCTATGATAAAAGCAATTTTGATCCTGTCCATAACTGCAATCATTATCTGATTATAACCTAAGAACCCATCCATAAAAGAGTGCATTGCACTAAATGCTGCACTATCTACAATCACATCAATATGGGGTAAAGGAAACTCATCCTTTAGACATGCCTTATTTAGGTCCCTAAAGTCTACACACATTTGAACTTTTCCATCTTTCTTGGGAACCGGTACTATGTTTGCCAACCATTGAGGGTATTCCACATCTTCTCGAAAACCAGCCTAGATTTGCTTAGCGACTTCTTCCCTTATCTTTTCTGTCCACTCGGGCCTTAACCTATGAAGTTTCTGCTTAACAGGTTTAGCTTCAGGATATGTTGGAATGTGATGCTCCGCAATTCCCCTATCTAACCCTGGCATATCCTCATAGGACCAAGCAAATACTACCTTTCTTTTTGTTAATATTCTCTCAAAATTTTCCCTCTCTTCAGGAGTTAAGTCATGTGATATAGAAATGTGTTTTGGTTGTTCATTTGTGCCCATGTTTAATGAATCTAATTGAATAGAACTAGTGTCAAACATGCAAAAACAATCATTATTAAAATGCACAAGACCATCATAATCAACATCACATAAGTAAGCCAAACCATAACTTATATCATTGACCATAAAGGAAATAAAGTTTTTATCCTCAAATAGACCAAACATTATTACATCAATTTCTTCATAAAAAACATCAGTAAAACTAGTAATAATGATACTAGCTAATTCCTATGGTGGTTCTTTATTAGGTGGCAGACAAAGCAGTTCTTCAATGTCTTCGATTTTCATCTTTTCGGCAACTATCTTGATCACCTTGTCCTTGCTATCTTGCACCAGCTTTTCAACTATCTGTTCCTTAAAAATCTCAAATCTAGGGACATCCACACTAGCTACTTGGACAAGCTCCTTTTCACCCTGGTAGAACTTCTCCTTCCCTTACTTGATAAAGTTACCTTTCAGGGGTCCCAAATTCCCTAGGCCATTCTCATTGAAAAAATTTCTTCTTGCCCTTTTGCTGCTAAACCCAGTTCCAGTATAGCCCAATCCTTTTGTGTCATTTTGGGTTTTAAAATCTAGCAGTCCTGGGCTTCCTTACTCATTTTTCCCTAGTCCTTGTCCTGATCGGTATTTCATCTTCTTGACCATGTTCATAACCCTTGGATCCATTGTGACTTCCTCTGAAATCATGGCTCCCTGGTAACCTAAGGGAGTAACTACTTGTTTCTGACTATCAATAACTACGGACACAATCTTGCCTATACTAGCATTTAAAGTCACCACTTCCCCATCAAGTAAGAATTTCACCTTTTGATGCACGGTCAAAGGCACTCCTCCTAAGACATGATACTAAGGTCCACCTAGAAGAAGGGCATAGGTGATAGGAATATCCAGCATAGTGAATTCCACCATTGCTTCTATAGGTCTAGTCTTCACAGAAGCCATAAATGTTTCTTCTACACTCCTCATGCTATCATCATAAGCTCTTATTATAAGATCTTATCTTACCAAATCCTCCACCTTCACTCCTAAATTAGGTAGGATTTGTAGTGGGCAAACATTAATCGTGGATCCATCATCCACCATCACATAATTGGTCCTCTTCCTTCTTACTTTAGTTGGGATGAATAGTGCTTTATTATGGTTCCTTCCTTCCATAGGTAAATCCGTATACGAGAAAGTAATGACCTCGTGCTTTTTTTTCAGTAACCTTGGCCACCATTACTTTAGGGGTTGCTATAGTTTCAATATTCATCTTGGTCAGGGCCTTAACCAAAGATTTTCTATGGCTACTTGAATGTATTAAGAGCTCCCAAATGCTTACATTGGCCTTTGCTTTCTTAAGCTGTTCAAGAATCAAGTCATCACCATGTTCATTTGAGTCTTCTCCTTTAACAGCTTCTTCTCTCTCTATAGCTTTCTCTACTGGCTTATAACCCTTCCCGCTTCTGGTAACATGGCTAACTTCGGGATTATCTACCCATACATTATACCCTTTAATGCTTTCCTCATCAGAACTATACCAAATATCAATCACCCCTATAGTCTAATCTTTCTTCTCTTCTTTCCATACCTCAACCATACATTTTTCCTTCTTGATTAGCAACTTTCCATCATCGAACTCATCACCCCATCCTGCAGGCTCGATTATATCAATGGATATGTTAAAAGAAGGTGGTTTGGAGTAAAATACCTTATAATTGAACTGGCCTGAGGGCTGACCCAGCAAGTCTTCTACCTTTTCCACACCTTTAGGCACGTTAGGAGATTTCTAAATAGCTTTAAGGCTTAGATCCTCAAAAGAGTTCAACACTTCTTCTTTTCTTACTCTTGAGTTGATCATCATGGTGGTTAGGGGTAACACGTTTAGGTAATTTGGGAAAGGATTTCGGGTGTTTAGGTTCAGACTTGACTTTTCAGGGTCTGTGATCTTTCCAAAGTCTATAAGATTTTAGATTTTATGTTTAAGATGCATGAAAGAGTCAGTAGAATGGCTAGCAACTTGATGAAACTTGCAATAACTATTTTGATCAAAACTAGGGAGGTTCGGGTTTGGTGGTCTAGAAGGGGTTAAGGGTCTAAGGAGGCTTTTATGGATGAGACAGTCTAGGATTTTGGATAAGGGTTAATTGAAATTTGAGAATATCCTAGGTTGCTGGATGGCAAGAACTCCTATGACTCGGCTGTTATTTCCTTATTGCGTGCCCCCAGTTGGGTAATTTCTCACTCCATTGTTCCTAGTGGCCTTCTTTTTTCTCATTTTTGATCTCTTTAGCTTGTAACCCATCTTCATAAAGGCCCACGAACATCTTGGGGTTCATCATTTGCAACCTCTCCACTAGGATAGGTGACACATTTCAAACTATCATCCTAACCTGATCCTTCTCTATTAATTTATTCTTCATCATTCCCGCCTTATTCATGATCCTAGTTAGAAAATCTGAAAATGATTCATTAGGCTTCTACTTCCTTAGTTCTAGATCTCTTATGGACACCTCAAGCTTAGTATTATAGTCATATTGCTTTAGAAAAGCAGTGCATAACTCCCTCCAATCTGCTCAGATAGACTTTTCTAACCCATGATACCAATTAATAGCCATACCCACTAAGGATAGTACAAACAACTTACTAACCATAGACAAAGGAGCCTTAGTGGTACTCATAGTAGTTGTGTATTGACTGAGATGAATCCTTGGGTCCCCAGTACCATTGAACTTCTATAGCTGTGGCATCTTAAATTTGTCAGGTAGCCTATCTTTTTTAAATTGCATCACATCATCAAAGGCAAATAGGTACCCTAGGCCTTGTCCCCTTATCAACTCATTCATCTTAGACATCTTGTGAGTTAATGCCTTCATTTTTTTGGATTCTAACTCTTAAACTTGCTTAAGTGATTCCTTTTTTGCTTTTTCAATCATATAACTCTTAACATCATCCAGCTTCATTTCCCCAGTATTGTTATTATTAACACGTAGTGGAGCCATAGCAGGTGAGTTGGCTGTAGCAGGTGGTGCAGCAGCAGCAGGTGGTGACATTAGTCCCGCTAGAGCTTGTCTTAACTCATCTTACATCATTGCTCTCATATCATCCATCAGTGCTCCTTTAACGTCTTCTAAGGTCTAGTTTCCTCCCTCTTGTTGTTCCATTCTTTCAATTTGTTCAGGTTGCATAGCTTCTAATTAAAGTGGATTAATGGAGCTCTTTTCCAGTATGCTAAGGATCTCTTTCATGATCGATTAGGGGCTTCAATCACTTCTCACCAGTCTACAACCTTTTCAACTCCAAACATAGGAAGACCCGGACAAATCTATGATGGCTGCAAGACAAATTATTAGTATGATGCATAAGATGCATGTATGCATGATGCATGTGCTATGCAACAAGTTGCAAGTAATAAGATAGGTATACATACATCCTTTTAACCTTATTTTTCCTGCACACGTATTCAATGGTGAGTCTTTTTTCCTAGGATTTTTTGTCTTGGTCTTAATATCAACAGGGGATATTAGGGACCAACGCGCATTCCAAATCTCTCAAAGCAGTAGAAGCACATACACAATATTTCTAGGTGTAAAAGATTAGCCCAATCTTTATTAACCTAAATGGGCTTCTAAAGTATGGGCTTGGGCCTTTACAAATAGAAATACCTCATGGAAACATTCACAAGCAATATGGGTAGATCCTAGGGGAAATAACTAACCCATTATATGTGGTTAGGGTCTAGTAAAAAGGTTAAGGTTCCCTTAGTAAGATGCCCTCCTTTAGGACATGAGTTACAGGCCAAGGTCAGGAGGGCCTGGCATCCTTTACAAACTCGAGAGAAGACTACCCCCTTTAAGGACTTGGGTTACAGGCTCTGGTCAGATGAGCCCGACAATCTCTCTTAGACCGAGCTAAGGCTAAGAGTGATGGTTAGCCAATCTACAACCCCATGAAGCTAGTGGAATCATGGAATCATAAACCAATGCCATCGATTAATAGGGACATGCAAAATGAATGCAAGAATAAAATAATTCTAAAGAACACAAGTAGAATCAGTATCTCTTATCCTTAGTGGTCGCCACTATAGATGGTGGGGTTTAGTGTGCATCTAAGATTTTAGCAATCGCGATACTATTTGAGCTCAGGACTCTAGAGAACACACTAACCAATGTCACAAAGATATGGCATGGAGATAAAGAGTTACCACCCAGGGTAATAACTAGGACAAATCGAAAAGGTGGTACTCGATTCCCTAAAAGAAAGCTGGCACCACAACCAGGAGATTCTAGATACGAAATACCAACTTCTTTCAGTCTTGTGTTCATTTAGAATTACTTTATGAATTATTATCTTATTCTCTATTTACATGCAATTTCATATAAACCCTAAAAACAATCAACTCCAAAGCAAACTAGTCATGAAATATACAAGTAAATAATGCACTCAAAAAATCATATAATCCCTAAGTTAGTCTAATCTACATGGATTTTAAATAAATGAGCTAAATCTACATGTTTTAATTTATATGTGAACCTAAAGACTTAATTCCTTTTGATTTTAATTAAATGAACTTAAGTCTACTTGTTTTAATAAAAATGGGGGCCTAAATCTACAAATTATGGAATATTTAAATTAATGGACCTAATTCAACATATTTTAATTCTAAGGTGATCTTAAATCTACAAATTATAAAAAAAAAAAAGCTTAAATTAAGTGGGCTAAGTCTAAATTAATTAAATTAAATTAGATGAGCCTATGTCTAATTAACTAAGTGGGCCTAAGGATATTTCTAACCTAAAATTTAATTAATTATGGACCTAAAAATAAATTTTAATTATTTAAACTTAATTAATTATCAAATGAGATGGGCTAAAAGAATTACCTAAACTTAAATAAACAAATCAAGACCTAAAATGGGCTTAAGGCCCCAAAACACATAAAAATAATAAATAAATCCAAAAACAAATAAAAACATAAAAAAAATTAAGTAAGATCAAACAAATAATTAAATTAATCCTTACTAAAACCCTAATTTTATTATCAAGCAACCTAAATTAATCTACTTCCTCCATTGATTTTAAATAATTACCTAATTGAAACCTAGTTTTACTAACCAATTTAATCAAAATAAACGTGCAACCACACACATAATTTCACTACTCCCACTATTGGGGCTATTACATTAATTCATAAAATAGGTAATAAAATAAAAACTCTAGAAACTAAGTCTCTACGAGGCTTTATCCATGGTTTTCCACAAACTTCTCATGAATTCACCCACCCAATATGATCATCATGCGTTTTCCTCCATAACCACCATAAAAAATAAAATAAAATTATAATTAATGAATAAATTATGATAATAACTCAAAAGAATAAAAATAATTAATAATATAAAAAATAAAAAAATAATAAGAAGAAGATGATTATGATTATGAGTGATTTGGGGTACTCCTCATATTTGTAATTCACCGTTTTTAATAAGTCTTCAAAAATTCTCCAAGGATCTTGAATTAATTAATAAACCAAAAGGAGTTTTTGTAGAGAAACCCTCACCAAAAGAAAAGAATTAAGAAAGCTTGCACAAAACTAAAAACTTTAAAAATCTATTCCTGCACCTTCCTCTTCTCTTTTTTTCCTCTTTCTTCCTAACTCCCGTCCTCTTTATATAGTGGAAAAGAGAACTAAAAAACCTAGCTCAATCCTAACGTAATTTTAATTCCTCATAATATAAGATTAATACTTAAAATTATATTTAGGAATTTTAGACCAATTAGGAATTTTAGAGCAATTAGGATCGAGTTAAAAAAAACAAAAAAAGAGACGGAAGAATTCAATTCTGACCGGGATTGTGTAATTTTGATCGGAATTATATAATTCTGATCGGAATTGGTGTAATTCCGATCGAAATTACATAAGTCCGATTGGAATTATGGAATTCCAACAGGTTTTTTTTTACATTTAATTACAAAAAAATCCTGGAAGAATTTAAGTTTTGCAATTAGGTCCTAAAAAATATTGCAATTTAGTCCTTGAAAACACTAAATCCTTCCCTCAAAAGATGCATTTAAACCCTTAGAATTTTAAAGCTTAAGTATCAAAGACCTATTCATGATATTTTCATCATTTGAGTCCTTTGTCACATCCATAATACACCATCCTGAAATTGGGTGTCTACAGAGTCGTCACATAGTTAGCACCAATACACCCTTTCAACACACCCCTTTATTCTTGTATCCTTTCAAAGGGACATGAATTGCAGCCTTTAGAAACCTATAAATATGTGTGTTTGGTTCTATTTTAAAGAGAGAATGAACAAGTATTATTACTAAGTTTTAGTTTAGAAATCATTGAAAAGAAGTTTTAGTTTTAAAGACTAATTTGAAGAAGATAAAGCCAAAAAGCAAAAGAGGATTATTCTACATCAAGCAATTCTATAAGACTTAGTAAAGTGTTCTATTCACTCAATTTCTTCTTTTTTCATCTTTCTATGTTGTGTTTAATTTTCTCTTATTGTTTTTTTATTATGTATTTTGGCTAAGTCTTTGAATGAGTATTACAATGAAGAATTAAATAAGAACTATATTTCTATCTTATGTTATTTATGATTTGATTTCAATTAGTGCAATTTGTGTTATGTATGCTTGATCATCATATGTAACTTGGTAATCAAATTATTTACACTGAGAATTAGAGTAATTTGGTGCATATGTAATTAATATTACTTGAGAATTGAGTATCACTTGGATATGTAATTGGGTATTCATCTTAAAGGACTAAAAAATTAGTATAATATATTTATTGATTTTCTTTTATCTCTATATTTCCATGAGAATTAATGTGGATACAAAGAGGAAATACCTTTAATTGATAATGAGAATTTCTTTTGAAGACTATAGACTAATTTCCAATCAACTTATTGTATAATAATTATGTTTAAAGTTCTTATTAATTCTAAATTGTAAATTCTCTCATGCATATATTTTGTTATAATTTCTTATAATAATTTATAGTAATTAGTAAGTGAGTTAGATTCTTTTATTTGTTACATTATCTATTACTATCCTGAAATTACTTTGCCTATTCATTTGAGTATCTATCTAGTTAATACAAAGCTTAAATTCCCGAGTGTTCAACACCTGACTTTCTCTATGCTTAGTCCTAGAGACTAGGGTATACAATTTGACCCACTTCAGGGATATTAAGAACCGACATGCATGCCAATATTTCTTAAAGTAGTAAAAGCATATAAACAACATTTCTAGGTATAAAGGTCTAGCCCAATCTTTATTAGCCTAGATGGGCTCTTTAAAGTATGGGCTTGGGCTTTTATAGATAGGAATACGTCATGGCAACATACACAAGCAATTTATGTAATCCTAGGGGAAGTTATTAAGCCATTATATATGGTTAGGGTCTGGTGAAAAGTCAAGGTTCCCTTAGCAAGATGCTCTCCTTTATGACTTGAGTTACAGGCCAAGGTCAGAGGGGCCCAACATCCTTTGCAAACTTGAGAGAATACTACCCCCTTTTAGGACTTGGGTTATATACTCTAGTCAAATGAGCTTGGTAATCTCTATTGAATCTAGTTAAGGCTAAGAGTGAT
This sequence comes from Mallotus nudiflorus, assembly GCA_947683625.1. Classification (NCBI taxonomy): domain Eukaryota; kingdom Viridiplantae; phylum Streptophyta; class Magnoliopsida; order Malpighiales; family Euphorbiaceae; genus Mallotus; species Mallotus nudiflorus. The sequence continues at coordinate 11,249,557 of CANTUR010000009.1, forward strand.
GGTTAGCCAATTTATAATCTCCATAAAGCTAGTGGAATCATGGAATCATAAACCAATGCCATCTGTTAATAGGGACATGCAGAATGAATGCAAGAATAAAATAATAATTAATAAAATAATTCTAAAGAACACAAGTAGAATCAATATCTCTTATCCCTAGTGGAGTCGCCACTGTAGACGCTAAGATTTATCGTGCGCCCAAGATTTTAGCAATCGCGACACTGTTTAGGCTTAGGGCCCTAGGGAACACACTACTATATCATAAAGACATAGCGTGGAAATGAGGAGTCACCACCCGGGGTAATAACTGGGACAAATCAAAATGGTGGTACTCGATTCTCTAAAAGAAAGCTAGCACCATAACAAGGAGATTCTAGGAACGGAATACTAAATTCTTTCAATCTTTTGTTCATTTAGAAGTACTTTATGAATTATTTTATTCTCTATTTACATACAATTTTATTAAACCTTAATTAAACATCCATCTAGCCCTAAAGCAAACTAATCATAAAACTACATGTAAAAAATGCATACAAAGCACATCATCCCTAGGTCTAAACTATGTTAATTTTATTTTAAAGTTTAGCTTAATTCTACATTTTTATTTACAAGTGAAATTGACTAAAGTTGGTCCTACATGTTTAATAAATGAGCCTAAGTCTATTCATTTTAATTTAACTAAAGAAATGGGCCTACTATCCACAAATTTTAAAGAAAGAAATTAAATTATTAAGTGCTCCTAAGTTTAACTTATTTTCAACTCAAATAAAAAAGAAGCCTAAGTTTATTTATTTTAAAAGAAATGAAATTAATAGGTTGAGCTAAATCTAAATTGATTTTAATTAACTAGAAATAGGCCTAAAGTCTAATTAATTTTAAAAAGAAATAAAAATACATTAGTGGGCTGAACTAAAGTCTAAGTTAATTTTATTAATTAAAAGTGGGCCTAACTCTAATTAATCTAAATGGGCCTAAAATAATTTTAAATTAATTAAAACCTAAAAACCATTTTTAAGCCTATTTACTAAATGGGTTGCCTACCATGGGCTTCGGGCCCAAAAGGCATGAGAAGCAAAAACAAAATCCAATTCAACAAACATACCAAAAAATAAATCAAAACAACAATTTACGCTAAGAAACCCTAATTCTATTTCATACAACCCTAAAATTAATATACTTCCATCATTGATTTTAATTGAATTTTACCAAATTGAGCCTAGATTACTAATCAATTTTTATTGTAGAGAATTAAAATTCCACTAATTTCCCTCTATTGGGGCTATTAAAAATAAAATGTAGAAAATTAAAGCAAATTAATTACAATCCAGTAACAAAAATGAACAAAATACCACAAAAAATAATAAACCCTAAATTCTATAGGGATTTCACAAAATTCAATACATGGCATCCTATGGATTCTTCAATGTTGTCACTACCAAAATCTCTCATCACCAACCTTTCATCCAGAGCACCACAAAACATTAATCCAAAAAAAACACACAACAAAAGATTTAATCACTAATGACTCAATTAATAAATAAAATAAAGAAATCAAATCAAAATAAAAAAAAGAACATAAAAGAGTAGGGGATACTATGCAAATGCTATTTGAATGCCCCTCATATTGGGATTGTCACCATTTTGAGATTAACTTTATTGTTTTTTTTTTCTTGATTTTTTGGACTTTAAAAGCAAAGAACGTATTTTTTGTTGATTTCCTAAAGGTTTTGAAAATGAAAAATGAAGACCTAAGGTGTGTGGATTTCTACATGGTAAAGAAAATAACTAGCGTTTATTTTTAGACTCAAAAGAATTTTTTCTCTCTTTCCTCTCCTCTCTGATATTTTTTAATCCCCCCATTTTCATAGACTTTGCCTCTTGGCTTTTAAAGCCTGGCCTAGCAACCTCCAACCCCTGTGATCACGCAGGAAAGTTGCGCGATATTACGAGCGATTGGAGGAATCTCAGGAGTCTGGATTTTTATTTTTGAACTTTCAAAATCAAGATAAAAAGATGGTGATAGAGTTTTGAAAAAATCAAAGGCTTACACACGTATGGACACATGGTGTCCTGGACTAATGAAAAAATAAAGAAATGATGAAAAAAATCAATTTTCAGCATAAAAAATAATTTTTTAATAAAAATCGACACTCTGGAATGCTGATTGACATCCCATAATGCTGATTAGCATTGCTTAATGATGACTAGCATTGTGTAATGCCGATCGACATTAAATGCTGGCTGATCACTTTTTTTAAAATTATAAAAAGATTCCTTAGATGTTTTTAATTTTTGCAATCAAATCCCTAAAAAACCAATTTTGCAATTAAATCCACAAAACGTATCAATTTAATCCTTTAAATTGCGAAACTTGACACCAAAGATTAATACTTGATTAGATTTTCATCACATACACAATTACATCCTAAAATTGAGTGTTTACAAGTACAGTCGGCTCAACAAAGGCATAATAATCTCACTCTCTTAGACAGCCAAAGGCTCAAGGTTCTATACCACACACAGTAGTATCAAGCTCAATTAGCCAAGACCTTGAGCAAAAGAGTAAAACACAAGAGTGTGAAAGCATGAGATTGGGTGCTAAAGCAAGTAAGACATAATGTTCCAGATGCTAGAGGGAAATTCAAATCGAATTGGGAAGCCCCATACATGGTCAAACATGTCTTATCAAAAAGAGCAATTGGATTCTGAAGGTAATGAATTCTCTAAACCTGTCAATACAGACTGCCTGAAGAAGTACTACATCTAAGGTATAAAAAAATAATCCTGCTGAGTTGAAAACCTAAGAATGGTAGCTCAAGCAAAATTTAGGGACTTCCCACTAAGTTGAAAACCTAAAAATGATAGCTTAAGTAAAAATTAGGGAAAGAGAGAAAATACTTAACTAGAAAACCTAATAAGGCTAGTTAAGGATAAGGTTAATCTCAAGTTCAAAATTTGTACAAATGCACCTGTGCTTTTCTTAAATGATTACATTGAAATGAGAATGATTGCCAATTTGTGCAAAAAAAAGTGCAACACATTTTATCATCACTAATTGCATCAAGCATGCTTTGCATTTTCTTTCATTACATGACCATGGTTCTCACCATCTTATTTGAGCTATCTACTCGAGACTAACTACTATCGTCAATCTATAAAAAAAAGCCTAGCTAGGTGTGAAAAGCTCTAAAAGGAGACACTCTAGGCAAAAAAGGGAAGAAAAAGAAAACCCAGATAAGTGCAAAAATTTCCAAAAGGAGATGCCTTAGGTGAACAATGGAAAAGAGGCAGACAATAGTAATGGCAAACATCATCATAAATGATACACAACAAGCAGCCTATACAGTCATCATCGTGCAAGCATCATACAACATGCAGGACGAAGGCCTAGATACAACACCTAGAGTCCATAACCTCGGGAAAATAATACAACAAAGAAAACCATAGGCCAAAAGTCTAACACCTAGCTCCTAAAATAACTACATCAGCTGTGGCTACCATCAGAAGCAAGAACTAATCCTGCTCAAGCATCCCCCTCATCTGGTCCTAACTTATCATTGTTCATCATAAAGGATGATAGCCATGACTCCAGCTCATTAATGCAGTCACAATAAGCTATATACTCCTGCTCCCATTCATAATTAGCAAGGTAGTGCTCAACTTGCATTACATATTGCATATCATACGCTCATACATAAAATATGTGCATAAAATAAATAGGTACAATAAAGAAGGCATACCCTTTGAGTGGTAGCAAACTCCAAAAAGCACTACTGTGCACTCCCTACAATAATATACCAATACTGACCAGAGGAGATAGGAATCTACAAAAGCAAGCAAATAAGTCAACCACCACGCTCTAAATAAATGAAATATAGGCAATAATAAGTGGAGAACACAAACATGGGTAGCATTAGCATGAGTAACACTCGACTGAGGAAAGTTAGGTCTAACCAAATCAAAACTTACTACTCTACCAAGTATATTGGTCCTAAGTAAAGACAAAAATGGTTGAATGATCAAGTCCCTAAGAGTAGTACTACTAGAAGCCACACCACTGGCATAGGCAATCACCTTAGTACGAAATGTGCCCTCATCCTCCTTAAAACAATATCTGGATCTTCTCTGATGTCGCTGTAGATAAGTTCTCATAACTCACATTAATTACATTTTATTACTAATAAATTTTGCTACATGCTTGCACCAAAACAGGAATAAAGGCTTACCAAATCAAAAGAAGTAACTCTCGATGACCTGTGTGATAGCCTAATCCTCAAACCCAAAGGACGAGATGCATCTGCCTAAGAAGGTGGACATGAAGGAAAGGCCCTACTAGCTATAGCATCAATCAGCTAAGGTATTAATACATCAGCATAAGGCAAACCTGCACTCTCCAAAAGACTCTCAGAGGGGAATCCTATCATAATAGCAACAAGATCATAAAAACAAAGATCATGGTCCCAGAACATGTCATTAGGAGAAGGGATGGGAACTCTCCTCATATATGGGCCATCCCACCAACAATGGACTTGCTCACCTAAATACCACACTCTACCGATTAGGCCAGAGAGAAACACTCATCTCTTCTTCAGCTGCCATGCAACCACCATCTCTGCCATCTAATAAGACCTCGCCACCCACCATCAAAGAAAAATCTATTCACAGGGCGAATAAAAGATCCCTAAAAAAATAAATAATATAGCAAAAATCAGACATACCTTATCAAGGGATAGCTTCCATATATAGTCTCGAGCTACTATGCAATCCTCAATCAAATAAATAGTCTTCTTGATCCAGTGAGAATAACAAGGGAAGCCATCCTCCTAGAAATGCTCAACAAACGAATGAGGGAGAATCTTGAACTCATATGCCTAGATTTGTAAGAATCAAAGGATTAGAAATAACAAACCCAAAAATAAAAGAACAAACAACAAAACTCCTACTCACATCCAGCATGAATAAGACCATCATCATACAAAGTCCACACAAAAGAAACAAACTCTATGTAACAAGCTAGATGCAGTCAACCAGACTTCATAAGTGTGACTTGTTAGTGATATGCACTAGGTCAATCATTTATGATTATGTATTGACTTTCTTAATTTATTAATAAAGAGGTATTTCATTATCATTTGATTTTATAATAATTATATGAATGGTTAATTCTTACTAAGGCCATCAAGTATGTGACTTGATAGTAAAACCCTTAGATTAAAATAAGAGTTCTATTCTAATTATCCCTAGCCATTTATTCATTATATAAATATTAAAGTATTAAGGCTAGTATGATGTTTACTGATGGTTATGTTTTACTAATCATGAATATGAGATATTAAGTCAACTCATAAGTACATGATGAGAGATCATGTACTGGATTGACCCACTATGAGAATACTGCATAGATTATTATCATAAGTATTTCTGATCACAGTAATTTTATTTTGGTCCCTTGACCTTGAAATCATTATGGATTTCTACATAGCTATTTTATGTTTTGACACATTCTAACATTGTCTTTAACTAGATGATTAAATAGGATGTTGGATATGAAATTAGTTATGTGAGGAATATGAGTGATTTAGAAGGAATTTATCTCTCATTAATATAAGAAAGATATCTAAGGGCCCTTTGATGAGATAGACTGAAGGAAAATGCATGGCCATGCTGAAATGAATTGATAAAAAGTTATCATTTTCAGTCTACTTAAAATCAAGTCATAATATTGAACTATATAAGGATGACATTCTATGCCTTATGTTCAATTAAGATATCATGTGATAAAGGGACGATAAAATTCATTGTAATTAGGTTATGTCATATTATTGACTTCACATGACTTGGGTAATCATAATGTCTTGCTAGAGGCCACTTATGACTTGTAGGCATAAATAAAGATTTAAGCCCACTACTAATGTTATGTGAACCTACAGGATCATACACCTAGAACAAGCCCAAAATGAACATTGGTTTAATAAGCCCAAAATAAACTCTGTGGAAATAAATAATTAAATTTTTATTTATTTATTTAAGATAAATGTTATTTTAAATAAATAAATAAATAAGATATTATTTTTAAAACAAAATCAGAATATAATAAATAGAAAATTAGCGAAAGGTCATTGGTAGGTGAAACCCTAATTTGGAGTCTATAAATATGTTATATTCTTTAGGGTTTAATACACTAGTTTTCTTGCCTCCAAATTCATTTTCTCTCTTCTTAGAAAAAAAGGATAGAGTTTTTCTTTTGTTCTTGATTTGTGAGACAATCAAGAAAGTTAATAGCACATACTCCAATTCGTTTTATGAAGGGTTGTTCATGTGGATACCTATAGAGGACACATCCTTTTGGAGATGTCTAGATCCAAACAACCAAAGCAAAAAGCTCGAGGTAAGGTGTCACCGGTGTGAACCTCCTCTCATCCTTCTAGAAAATCTTGCCTTTTCTACATCTTAGTGAGATTCTTGAAACCCTAGATTTAATCAAGTAGTTGAATTTCATGGATCCAGGTTTGGGAACGTGATAAATTTTTAATTTATCCACTACGTTTGTATCACGAAACCCAACAGTGGTATCAGAGCCACTTGTAATTTGATTAATTGACTCTGTGTATATGTGATATATGTTAGGGTTTATGATTCATTTTGAAAATGGTTTTCAAAATTATCAAAAAGGGTTTTTATTTGTTTTGTGATAATTCTTAGTAATCTATTTGAAAATGGAATTAAACATTAATTTGATTAATGTTTGTAATGGTTTAATATGATTAAACTAAAAGCAGTTATTGATTTTATGAATTCAGAATGTTGTTTCATAAAAACAAATTCTATATGATGTTTTTATGAAAAATGAATTAAGTATAATGTTTTATTAATGTGATTTAATGAAACAGAAATTCTATTTTCGAAAACCTAATCACTTAAGGATTTATATCTGTTATGTATTCTGTTTTGATTAATATGATTAATTGAAACAGCATATTTGTTTTCTATTTTAATTAGGAAAATCATTTTCTATTTTGATCAGGAAAATCATTTTTTTTATTAAATCTGAAACATAAATATTGTGATTATACAGATTATGTGTTAAGGGCAATCTATTTAAATGTTAAACAAATTATGCAAAATGGATATGTTTTATACAGATTCATTCAAGCTGTAATTTTGATTACAAAAATTAGGGTTTTCTTAATGGATGCGTCTATTTAAAATAAATAAAAAATATTTTTGATCTATTTTGAATGGATTTTTCAGACTGTAAGATGTTTATAGAAGGTGATGTTTTTAGGCAACAGATTGATTCGGTAATATAATTACGAAAATTGGTTAGTTGCTTCCTTGACGCAAATTGAGCATTTTTGTCTATTTTTGAACAAATTGATTTTATAGTAATTTGATTATGAAAATTCATTAATGTTCAGAAATTTGAAAGGTAATTCATCGAAGAGCTAAAGTAAAGTGTTTATTGTCAAACCCGCTGACTAGCCAGCGGGACCACCACTGAGGGTGCTACCCCTCGGAACCCCACTAAGGGCGCTGCCCCTTGACCCCGAAAGAATTATGACATTATTTTATTTTTAACATAATTATTGAATTTGATGAATAAATAGATTATTATGTTATACATGTTTGTTGTTTTATGCATGGTGCATAGCATGGCCCTTAGACCAATGTGATTGGATTTAATTTTATGGGTTGTACTTTTAAATATGGCCTGCAAGTTGTTTTTGTTTTATTGTATTTATTTTATTTGAATAGTGTAGAATAAATAACAAAAATTTTTGTAAATCAAAACCCATGGTGCAATTCAAGTTGGAGGCCCAGGATGGAGATCCAAGGTGGGAACCAAAGAAGGAGATCCATGGTAGAAGATAGATATCCAAGTTGGAGGCTCAATTTGTAATTGTATTATTACCTAGATTTGACCTTTGATCTTCATATTGGCTTATGAAGATCAACTTAGATTTGGGCCATGCTATGTGACATTTGTTTTAGTTGTTATGTATTTGATGCCATACGATACCATGCAATACAACATAACAATAACTAAATAAGATTAAATAAAGACGAACCCTCATTTAATATTAAGTCATTATAATGCCTCCCATAAGTTCAACACTTGTCAAGCCTTAGATTATTATATATGGGCCTGCTAAAGCAGGGTGTATAAATTTATCTGGGGAAGGCAAGTTGGATAATCGTGCTATCCAAACATTTGATATGGTTTGACTTAATTAGGTTATCAAAATGGTTTTGGACCTAGGGCATTAGATGGGATTTTTAGCCATGACATGTGATGTCAAATCCCATACCATCCAAGAGTTACATGAGATGTAATTGATAAAAGTTGTCTACCTAAATAACCATATTTTAGGTGATGAGCCAAAGCTCACTTAGAGTATGGTGAAATATGGATCTTGGCCCACTAAAATTTGTAAAATTAACTTAGAGGGTTATTTATTTAAGTAAATTTAGTGGGATTTTTTAATTATGCCTCATACATATTTAATAAAATACTGAATGGACTGTGCATATATTTATTGTAGATAATGACTTCAAACACTACACCTACCATGTCACTGCGATCGATCCTTGAGAAGGATAAGCTCAATGGGACTAACTTTCTTGATTGGTACAAAAACCTAAGAATTATTCTTAGGTATGAGAGAAAGGAATACATCCTTGATCAACCCATCCCTGAGGAACCAGCTGCCAATGCTCCTAAAGCAGAAAGGGATGCTTATAACAAGCATCTTAATGATTCTACTAATTTCACTTGTGTTATGCTTAGATGTATGGAGTATGAGCTACAAAAGCAACTGATGGAAATGGAGGCTTATACTATGATAGGCCACCTTAAGGAAATGTTCCAAGAGAAAGCCAAAATTGAAAGGTTCAATACCATCAAGGCATTGCTTTCCTACAAGCTGACTACTGACAGCTCTATCAGTCCTCATATTCTCAAGATGAAGGGTCATCTTGATCACTTGGACAAGCTTGATCTCAAGATTGAACAAGAACTAGCTGTGGATATTATTTTCCAATCTTTGCCTAAAGCTTATGATAGCTTCGTTATGAATTTCAATATGCATAGTATGGAGAAGACTATTTCAAAGTTGCATGGGATGCTAAAAACTGATGAAAAGAACATCAAGAGTAACACCAAGGATGTTCTCATGGTCAATAAGGGAAAGGGGACGAAAAGGGTTGGAAAGGGCAAGGGCAAGGGAAAGGTCTTTAAAGGCATTCAGAAGCCCAAGCCAAAGCCCAAGCCCAAATCCAAAGCTGAACCTAAAGCAAAGGAAGGAATTTGCTTTTTCTATAATGAGCCAGGTCATTGGAAAAGAAATTGCAAGCTCTATTTGGATTATTTGAAGAAGAAAAAGGGTGGTGAGACTACCTCTTCAGGTATTCATGTTATAGAATTAAATTTATCTGCTTCTGATTCTGATTCTTAGGTATTAGATATTGGATCAGGATCTCACATTTGTACAAATGTGCAGGGTCTAAAAAGGAGTAGATCATTGGCAAGAGGTGAAGTGTACCTATGAGTTGGCAATGGAGCAAGAGTTGCTGCTTTAGTTGTAGGAACTTATGAGTTACCTTTGCCTAGTGGACATGTTTTATCTTTAGAAAATTATTATTATGTACCTACTATGCATAGGAATATTATTCATGTTTCTTGTTTGGACAAGAAAGGATTTGAATTTATTATTAAGAATAATAAATACAATATTTATCAGGTAACATTTTCTATGGATATGCTCCATGCACCAGTGGACTTTATGTTTTAGATGTCGAAGACACTAATGAAATGCCAATCTATAATGTTGATACAAAGAAGTCTAAATCTAATGATTTAAACTCAACCTATCTCTGGCATTATCTTTTAGGCCATATAAATGAGAAATGCATTTCAAAGCTACACCAAAATGGGCTTTTAAATTCATTTGATTATGAATTATTAGATACATGTGAATCTTATTTACTTGGAAAAATGACTAAAACACCTTTTACTAGACAGAGTGAGAGGGCTAATGACTTATTGGGCCTAATACATTCTGATGTATGTGGACTATTAAGCTCAACTACTAGAGGAGGTGTTCAGTACTTTATAAATTTCATAGATGATTTCAGTAGATATGGTTATCTCTATCTAATGAAATATAAATCTAAATCTTTTAAAAAGTTCAAAATTTTCAAGAATGAAGTACAAAATCAACTTGGTAAAAATATTAAAACACTAATATCTGATTGAGGTGGTGAATATTTAAACCAAGAATTTACATATCATCTTAGAGATTGTGGGATTGTTTCACAATTGACTCCTCCAGGTACACCATAATGGAATGGTGTGTCTGAACACAGAAATCAAACTCTATTGGATATGGTTCGATCTATGATAAGTCAATTTGATCTTCCAATCCCTTTTTGGGGATATGCTTTAGAAACTGTTGCATTCATTTTGAATATAGTTCCATCGAAGACAGTTGAAAAGACACCATATAAGACATGGACTGGAAAAACTCCTAATTTTTCTTTTCTTAAGATTTGGGGATGTGATGCATTTTTGAAGTGTCAAATCTCAGATAAACTAGCACCCAAATCTAAAAAATGCCTTTTTATAGGATATCCTAAAGAAACTAAAGGATATTACTTCTATAATGCATCTAAGAACAAAGTGTTTGTGTCTCGGAATGGTGTATTTTTGGAAAGAGAGTTTATTTCCAAAGGAACCAATGGGAGCATAGTGCAACTTGAAGAAATTCAAGGCTGACAAAATAGTGTTGTACCTGATATGGAACTGTAGCTGAATCAACAAGTAGTTGTTGAGCCTGCATAAGTACCAGAAGGCCCAAACAGGTCTGGTAGGACACGTCAAATCCCCATGAGATATGGATTTCTCATAACCGATGATAATGATGTGTTAATTGTGGATCAAAATGAGCCCACATCCTATCAAGAGGCCATAAATAGTCCTAACTCTGAGAAATGGCTTAAAGCCATGATATCAGAAATACAATCCATGTATGATAATCAAGTATAGACCTTGATTGACCTAAATGATGGTTTAAAAACTATTGGGTGAAAATGGGTTTTCAAAAAGAAAATTGACATGGATGGCAATGTGCATACCTTTAAGGCAAGACTAGTTGTAAAAGGTTTCAAACAAACACATGGTATAAACTATGATGAAACTTTTTCACCAGTGGCTATGCTAAAATCTATTCGAATTCTCCTTGCCATAGCTGCATACTATGATTATGAGATATTGCAAATGGACGTCAAAATAGCATTTCTTAATGGAGGATGTGTATATGACACAGCTAGAGGGTTTTGTCAGTCTTAAGAATTCTAGAAAGGTATGCAAGCTTCAAAGATCCATTTATGGATTGAAGCAAGCATCTCGGAGTTGGAATCTTCATTTTGATGAAGCAGTCAAAGAATTTGGCTTCATTAAAAATGAAGATGAACCTTGTGTATACAAGGAAGTTAATGGGAGTGCTATTGTGTTTTTAGTGTTTTATGTGGATGACATACTACTCATTGGAAATGATATCCCTATTTTACAAAATGTTAAATCATGGTTAGGGAATTGTTTCTTAATGAAAGACTTAGGTGAAGCTGCTTATATATTAGGCATCAAGATCTATAGAGATAGATCTAAAAGACTTATTGGCCTAAGTCAAAAGCACTTATATTGATAAGGTATTGAATAGGTTTAATATGCAAGATTCCAAGAGAGGATTCTTGCCAATGTCGCATGGCATTAGTCTTAGCAAGACTTAGTGTCCTATGACAAAAGATGAGCGAGACCGCATGAGTAAGATTCCATATGCTTCTGCTATTAGATTTATCATGTATGCAATGTTGTGTACTCGACCTAATATTTCATATGCCTTAAGAACAATGATCAGATACCAGTCAGACTTAGGTGAAAGTCAGAGGACAACAGTTAAAAATATCCTTAAGTACTTGAGAAGAACTAAGGATGCATTTTTACTGTATGGTGGTTAGGAAGATGAGCTAGTTGTAAATGGTTACACAGATGCCAGCTTCCAAACTGACAAGGATGATTTTTTTATCACAGTTAGGATATGTGTTTTGTTTCAATGGAGGTGTAGTGAGCTGGAGGAGTTCCAAGCAAGACACCGTTTCTGATTCTACAACAAAAGCTGAGGACATAGCTACCTCAGAAGCAGCTAAGGAGGCTGTTTGGATCAAGAAGTTCATAACTGGACTAGGTGTTATTTCTAGTATATCAGATCCAGTGAACTTGTATTGTGACAATAATGGAGCTATAGCCCAAGCTAACGAGCCCAGATCACATCAGAGATCTAAACACATACTCAGGCGCTATCATATCATTTGAGAAATCATTGAGAGACGAGACATGAACATATGCAGAGTACCTACAAATGATAATGTTGCTGATCCACTGACTAAGCCTCTTCCATAACCTAAACATGAGAGTCATACTAGGTCCATGGGCATTTGATATGATGTTGATTAGGCCTAGTGCAAGTGGGAGATTGTTAGTGATATGCACTAGGTCAATCATATATGATTATGTATTGACTTTCTTATTTTATTAATAAAGAGGTATTTCATTATCATTTGATTTTATGATAATTATATGAATGGTTAATTCTTACTAAGGCCATCAAATATGTGACTTGATAGTAAAACCCTTAGATTAAAATAAGAGTTCTATTCTAATTATCCCTAGCCATTTATTCATTATATAAATATTAAAGTATTAAGGCTAGTATGATGTTAACTGATAGTTATGTTTTACTAATCATGAATATGAGATATTAAGTCAACGCATAAGTACATGATGAGATATCATGTACTGGATTGACCCACTATGAGAATACTACATAGATTATTATCATAAGTATTTCTCATCACAACAATTTTATTTTGGTCCTTTGACTTTAAAATCATCATGGATTTCTACATAGCTATTTTATGTTTTGACACATTCTAACATTCTCTTTAACCAAACTATTAAATAGGATGTTGTTGGATATGAAATTAGTTATATGAGGAATGTGAGTGATTCAGAAGGAATTTATCCCTCATTAATATGAGAAAGATATCTAAAGGCCCTTTGATGAGATAGACTGAAGGAAAATGCATGGCCATGCTGAAATGAATTGATAAAGAGTTATCATTTTCAGTCTACTTGGAATCAAGTCATAATATTGAACTATATAAGGATGATATTCTATGCCTTATGTTCAATTAAGATATCATGTGATAAAGGGACGATAAAATTCACTGTAATTAGGTTATGTTAGATAATTGACTTCACATGACTTGGGTAGTCATAATGTCTTGCTAGAGGCCACACTTGTAGGCCTAAATAGAGATTTAGGCCCACTGCCAATGTTTTGTGAACCTATAGGGTCACACACCTAGAACAAGCCCAAAATGAATATGGGTTTAATAAGCCCAAAATAAACTCAGTGGAAATAAATAATTAAAGTGTTTTATTTATTTATTTGTTTATTTATTCAAGATAAATGTTATTTTAAATAAATAAATAAATAAGATATTATTTCTAATTTATTTTTAAAATAAAATCAGAATATAATAAATGGGAAATTACCAAAAGGTCATTGGTAGGTGAAACCCTAATTTGGAGTCTATAAATATATTATATTCTCTAAGGTTTAATACACTGGTTTTCTTGCCTCCAAATTCATTTTCTCTCTTCTTAGAAAACAAAGACAGAGTCTTTCTTTTGTTCTTGATTTGTGAGGCAATCAAGAAAGTTGCTAGCACACACTCCAATTCATTTTGTGAAGGGTTGTTCATGTGGATACCTATAGAGGATGCATCCTTTTAGAGATGTCTAGATCCAAACAACCAAAGCAAAAATCTTGAGGTAAGGTGTCACCGGTGTGAACCTCCTCTCATCCTTCCATAAAATCTTGCCTCTTTTACGTCTTGGTGAGATTCTTGAAACCCTAGATTTAATCAAGTAGTCAAATTACATGGATCCAGGTTTGGGAACATGATAAATTTTTAATTTTTTCGCTGCGTTTGTATCATGAAACCCAACATGACCACCCCAAGCAAATCCATTGTGAGGTGCCTCCTTACCATAATAGTAAAACACTCCTCCTCACTTAAAGGAATAGGCTCTCTATAAAATCTCAAGCCCATGATAGCAGTAAAATCCAAAGGGGTAATAGTCATATCCCCAACAGGTAGATGGAAAGTAGGCATCGTGTCCATCCACCGCTTTATCAATGCATACATGGCAATCTGACTCGATGCATATGAGTCATAAGATAATGCAGCAATGACTCCATTAAAGCCCTTTCTAGCAATCATCTACTTCATAAAAATTGGGAGACCCTAATAATATATGCTGACTTTGTTAAAACTACTAGGCAACATAGTAATATACCTACGAGGCTACAAACAATGGGTACACTATTAAGCATTTGCACAGGTACTAAATACTAACATATCTCTCCATCTGTCATTTAACAGGATTAAAAAAATAACAAAATCTAAAATGAAAAAAAATCACGACAAGCATTAGCAGACGATCACAACATTTATAATAAAGCTACGACTAGACATATAGTAATAGCAAGAACTATAAAACTATAGCTACAATAACCTCATATAGAAAAATAAACAACCAATGAACAAGCTTCAGAAGATAAAGGCAAAGAAGGACCTACCTCACAATGATGATGCACCCAAGCATAAGTCTCCAAGCTATAAACAACAGGGATCGGATCTCCCCGAGAAAGCCTGGATAGTTGAGGATTCTGAGCACCATATATGCTAGTCTCTGCAGTGGATGTCCTAACTCTAGTGGCCTTTGTAAAGTCACCCTCAACATTAACATCAATAAAAATATCCTCCAGACCCTCAGGAATATTGGGGAACTCCATTTTACAAAGAAGAAAATGGAAATACATATGCAAAAACATAACAGATAGCACCTGACACACAAAAAGGGTCAAGAAAAGTCAGAAAACTCTTAAACAAGTTTGGACAAAGCCTTCCTAAACCTTCAAAGAAGCTGTTTAAATAGGCTTCAAGGGGAAGAAGAATGTAACCACATGCCAAGCACATGACCACATGCACAGGCATGTGATCCTGTGCCTCCCACACGTAGTCACGTGCACTTCCCTCTTCCATAAAGCTCTTTTGTGGTCTTACACGCACTTTAAGACTTTGCGCACTCATTTCTATGGTCCTAAACTTCCATTTGACCATAAGACATGCACCAAACTCATATAAAAGTACACTAATGTGGACTCCATTTGTTTAAAGACACTGCGTACACAGCATTTTCTTTAGGAAACTCAACATCTTACATAAGAAGTCGAGCAAGGAAAATTCACTATAAGGATATCTCTCTCTAAATCATCAAAATAACATCCTCAACATGAAAAATAATGGCATCATCATTGAATCATTATTGCATCATCACTACATCATTACCGCATCACTACTGTATCATTACTACCTTATCACTACTACCTCATTCACATTGCTTAGAAGCACTTTCACATTTCTTAGAAGCACTTTCATTGCTTAGAAGAACTCATTTTCATTTGCTTAGAAGCACTCTTAATGTTTAAAAGCACTCACTTTCATTGAATAGAAGCACTCTTATTGCTTAGAAGCACTCTTATTGCTTAGAAGTACTCTCACATTGCTTAGAAACACTTTCATTGCTTAGAAGCATCTTCTTATTACTTAAAGCACTTCCATTAATTAGAAGCATCCTCACATTGCTTAGGAGCATCCATACTGCTTAGGAGCATTCTCATTTTCTTAGTAGCACCTTCATTTCATGTGACACCTAAGAAGGTTATAGTCGCATGTTCATTTCGCTTGACACCTAAGAAGGTTATAGTCACATGTTCATTTTGCATGACACCTAAGAAGGTTATAGTTGCATCCTTATTTCGTGTGACACCTAAGAAGTTTATAGTTCCTTATTCATTTCACTTGACACCTAAGAAGGTTATAGTCATATGTTCATTTTGCATGACACCTAAAAAGGTTATAATCGCATGTTCATCTGCATGACACCTAAGAAGGTTATAGTCACATGTTCATTCGCAAGACACCTAAGAAGGTATAGTCACATTTTCATTATTTAATAGCATGTTTTTCATGACACCTAAGAAGGTTATAGTCATATTTTCATTACTTAATAGCATGGTCATTCGCATGACACCTAAAAAGGTTATAGTCGCATCTCTCTTTGCTTAATAGCATATTCATTTGCATGATTCCTAAGAAGGTTATAGTCACATGAATCCTAATGCACTTTGCATGAATCACAAGCTTGCATATGTCCCAAATAGCACCTTACATAACAACCAAGTCATAGAATAACAATAATAAATAAAACACAATAATAGTGGTAAAATCTTGACATGACATTTAAAGATAACCCACAACTAAGTATCTTTATCCCTACTAAAATGTTTTTTACATCTTTGTATTTTGCTTCACATGTATTGACACTAGTGCTAGGTGGCTATACAACACATATGAAGCAGTGGGCAACTATCATACCTCAAATTTGACTATCCCCAAAAAGGTCCAATGATGAAATGAATCCCTTAGATACCTAGAGTTTGCTCGTTTGTAACACCTCTGAAGTGTGCAACCTTAAAAACCTAACCCCCCACCAGTATGAAGAATCAATCACTGAGCCATTAAGTTGTGCTTTGACCTTGTGAAATATGAATTATCAGAACAATGAGAGGTTTATTTCAAGAAAACTCCACTCAGAACACTCAACTAGTTAGGCCAGTGCGTATTTCGTTAGACCGGGACCCAACTTTGTGAAAAATGAAAATTGATTTTAATAAAATAAACTTTAGAAACACATCTAGGAGGCTCCAAAACCTCCAAAAGTGGTCCTAAAATGGTTCAACATAACCCGAGTATCAACACGTGTCGCTTAGAAGTGCACAGAAACACCCCTAGGTGTCATGTGGTAAAACTGAGGCTAAATTTGGCTAAAAAGACTTTGAAAATGCATCTAAAAGGCCCAAAAACCTTAGGAACCAACCTCATAATAGTGTGCATAAAACTTAAGAAGTGTGCATAAAGCATCAAAGTGTGCGTGGAAGCGCATGTGTTCGCACTTGGCACACACTGTATGCAACCTCATGCAATTAGCATGGCCAGGTGCAAAATCCTCGATATATGCATGTGACCACACCCCTACCACCCCATTCTACCTAATTTTTCCTATAAATAGACCCCTTCACACCCCATTTTAGAGGGGGGAGCAAGTGGAAACACACATATACTCAAAAATTGGTCTAATCAAAGGTGCTAAAAACCCCTTTCTATATAGTTTTTGCTCTCCCACAGCCTTTCCCTTAGGTTGTTATATCTCTTTTCCACCAAATCAAGCCTCATATTTATTAAAGGATACTTCAAAGGTATACAATCTAGCATCATTCTACTGTCATTTTGAACCTGTAGACAAGGAAAGCTTAATAATCTCTCGAAGCTAAAGCTTCAAAACTCATATAAGCTTAGTCGAGTTTGAGGACCACACAATTATTTTAGCACATTTATTTTATCGCAATGCATTTTATTTTATTATCTCCAACATTTGATAATACTATTGTGCTTGTGTAATGAGACTGGAAAACTTGCATGCTACGTGAATAATATTTGCTTTATTTTGCTCATTTCACATCATCATTCTACATCTTCTATTTCTAAAATCACATCATAAATACCAATAATGTGAAAATTTTATATCCCAGAATAGAGTCAACATGCTCTTGTCTCCCCGAGACCAATCATTTATCCCTATTCAGCAAAGTTGCCATGTCCCTCAAAAATGGAAAGACCCGCACAATGTCCTATGAAAACATATCGCTATAAAAAAAAGCTCAAAGGAAAAAACTCGTCACTCACACTATCTCTAACCCATAACCAACTCTTAAAAAAGTTTAATGAATTAAAAAGAAATTAGTTAGGAGAATGAATGCTCAATTGAATGCTACAAGAATATATGTAACCATCATAGTGTCTAACTATTGAATGAGGCTTCAAAGGTTGTTTAAGTACTTAAGCATAAAAAATGTAGTCGTTGGATGCATTAAGTTCATCTTTTTTTCATCTTTAAGTTGCATTAATTGAATTTTAGCTTTTCCATAAAACAACCGTTGTGCATGGTTATAAGGGGAGGCTCACGATTATGAGGCATGAAATTATAGCCATTAGGTGGCTGGTAACAGTTGCATCTTAGAGGGAGGCATGGTCATGAGCTACTCATGATTGTGCTAGTAGACCGTGAGGGGTTTTGAAACTTTGGCAATTTAAGATTACTTTTACTCATAATTTAGATAGGAGCTCACTAGATGGTCACAATCTATATGTCTTAGCTCACAATTGTGAGGGTAGACCATGAGGGGTTCTTACCACTTTTCTATTTCTAAATTATTTGAGTCCGCAACTTGGCTCTAGATTATGATCCTTGCTTATAATGGACCCTTTTGAACTTGATTTTAACTTTTTTCCATTCTTATAATGTCCCAATTGAGTCTTAAACTCTATGTGGGCTTGCTGTTGACATTTTTATAAGTTGAAGTACTTGAGCTACTTCACTTTGATTCTTTATATATAATTGAATCTAAAACACACTTGAATAAGCATATTAGACTATTTAATTTATTTGTTAAAGTCAAAACTTTAGAGATTGAATAAACTTAAGGTCAACAATCTTTCCATTTTTAACTTTGAAAAATAATTTGAGTTTGTGTGTTTTGCATAATCAAATGAAGTGTATAAAGTTTATATTGCTCCTCCCATAATTCATGAATTAAGTTAAATAGGATAACAAGATATAACTCGCTCTTAGTGTGTGCATAATTGTTTGTATTTGTTGGTGAATTTGCTAAGGAAAATTACAATAAAATAACAAACACATTAGTAACATTAAACAAACACATATGTCCCCCCCTTTTGGTCAAAGATAAAAAAGAATAAAAAGGTAAAGAAATAAATAGTTATGATAAAAAAAGGAAGGGTGACACTTAAAAAGAAATTTATATAAAATTTAAAAATGAACATGTAATACATAGGACAAATTAAACAAAGAAACAAAAGAAAATCAACTAGACAAACATAAATGAAACTAAACATTAATAAAAAAACTAAACATAAACTAAGAATAAACCAAATCAAAACTAAATATAAATAAAACATAAACTAGGCATAAGGAGCATTTAGGAGGTTGAATCAATGTCTTGTCCATCTTCTTAAGTCTTCATGATGTGGAGAGTAAGATGCTTGAAGAGAAGGAGGAGGCCAAGTACATTAAAGGATTTGGTAAGCATAGAGATGGTGAATATCATACTCCATATGGTCCATCCTCCTATTAAAGTGATTAAGCCTTGAATCCACTTGATCATAATGATTATTGAAATTGGTTTTAATAATAGAGAGGTGATCAAAGAGTCCTCTAACCCAAGTGGGTTCATCATTAATGCTTTAGGAGGAAGAGGGACCCCTTGCTCACTTTCTTTGATGCAAGGGAGGTTTAAGATGTTCAGGTGCTTTTTCTTCTTCCATGCCAATACCTTCAAGGCCTAGAGTCCTAGTTTTCACAATGTCCTCTAAATCTTGAGCATGTTCTTCATTTACTTCTTCTTCCTCATGCTTCCACATCCATTGGTTGTTCACCTTCTTGAATTAGTTAGAATTTTTTAGGAATATTTTATCAAGGAGGGAATAAGGAGTGGATTCAAGATTGGCATAGTCTATTTTGAAGTGGTGAGCAATCTTAGTTATAATTCCCCTAATGCAAATTACTCTACTAACATTACCACTCACTAACCAAAGCCTCTATTATAACTATCTTCCTAAAGCAACACCAATATTATCTTGAATTCCATAAGGAAGGAAGAGGTCATTAAAGGAAATTGCCTCATTACTTAAACCTCTAGCATGAAAGGAGTAAGTAATGAAATGATGAATGTACTAAAGACTCTTAGATGAAAGGGAGGATGATCTTAAGTGCTCAGCAAGGAATGTTCCTACATTAGGCTTGATAATGTTTACCTAAAAATTATGAGGAGTCTAAAGAGTTGGAGGATTCAAGTCCTTCAAGTTTAAACCCAAAGAGATTATCAAACTCCTCTTTAATAAGAAATAGATCCCTACCCCTTAATTTGAAGTGCATACTCTACCAAGGTTTTGCTTATTAATTTATTAAGTTCTTAAGCAAAAGGAGGAGAGGAACTCAATAACAAGAGAAGGAATGGTGATGAATGGAGTGAATGCAAATGTTAATATACCAATCCTTTAAAGAATAGATGTCACATGATCATAGCAACCAAGTGATTCTAAAGCCACTTTTGATATGTATCTAAATGAAATGAATTTTTCTTTGAGAATTGGGAGGCCTTTTACTTAATCTTAGTGTTGGTGTATGAGAGGGGAGGAGTCTTCTTGGGTTGGTCCTTTATTACTTCTCTTGGTTGAGACAGTTGAGAAGAAGAGGTGCAGGGAACATGCTTTTGAGAAGCCTTCTTCTTTGGTGCCATGGTGAAAAAAAAGAAAAAGGAGTTGCAAGAGGTTGATGATGGTGATTGAGAGGAGAAAAGAGGTAAGAATATAGCCAAATTACAAATAGAGGTTAATGGGAATGAATAAATATTTACATAGAGTTAAAGTGAATAAAAATAGGTCACAAGTTGAGTCAAAAGAGGTTTTGAATGCAGGTTTCCATTTAAAATTGGAATAAGTGAAGGAGTAGTTACAGTTCTAAAGGAATTATAACTTCTCACTTGTCAGGATGCTCCTTATGGTCAGGTCACGACCATGAGTGTTGCCCATGAGGGGCATTGATAGGTTGAAATGACACGTCACAAGTAGTTGCAACTTTTGCAACGATTCATGACTAAAATGCTTGTACTTTGGAAAAATGTTGCCATTCTGTCCCTGCAGACCAAATTGACACCAAATTTGAATTAAATAAAGGGCAACTTGATTTCAACCATAAATAAGATTATATTCATACACAATGGAGCATGTAAATGGGCATTTTGATGAAAATTGTATTTTTAATTAAATAATTAAATTTACTTCAATAATTAATTATTAAATAGAAAAAATATTAAAATTAAAATTAAATTTTCAAAAAATATTAAAATTAAAATTAAATTTTCAAAAGTTAAATTATATTTTCAAACAAAAGAGATAATATCTTTCATAAAAGAAGGATTGTGAAAATTTTTAAAAAATTATTTTCAAATTCATATAAAATCAAGTGTGCATATACCTTAAAAAAATATCATTATATTTTCAACTATAACCCTGCATTCAATTCAATAAGCATGTAATTGATTTCAAATAGTGATCATTCATCTAGCAATAATAAAAATATAAATGTAAGACATTTTGTAACCAATGTACATGTATCAATGCAAGCTAGAACCATCTATCATTCCAAGTTCATGCTTAATAAAATTTTCTCTCTCCTTATTAATAGGTTTGGTGAAAATATTCATAAGTTGATTGTTAGCATCAATAAATTCAAGCAAGATATCACCACATTGCACATGATCTCTAAGGAAATGATGTCTAATATCTATATGCTTAGTCTTTGAGTGTTGAATGGAATTTTTGCTAAGGTTTATAGCACTTGTATTATCACATTTGATTGGAATGTGATCAATTTTTATGCCATAGTTCCTAAGTTTGTGTTTTTGCTATAATACTTATGAGTAACAACAACTAGCCACCATATACTCTATGCCATTGGTTGATAAGACAACTGAAACTTGTTTCTTGCTAAACCAAGAGACTAAAAATTGTCTTAAAAATTAATAAGTTCTAAAAGTGCTTTTCCTATCTAGCAAGCTACTAGAAAAATCCATATTCGAATAGCTAACTAAATCAAAGGTTGAGCTTCTAGGATACTAAAGTCCTAAATCCATAGTTCCATTAGCGGTTAAATAAAGAAGGGATCTGATTATATGTCTATATTGCTTTTTATAAACTAGTTTCCCTTTCTCATCCTTAATGAGTTTGGTGTTAGTGCTCAAAGGAGTCTTGGTTGCTTTAGCTCCTTCCATACCAAACTTCTTGAGAATGTTTCTTATATGCTTGGCTTGTTTGATGAAGATCCCATCTTTACATTGTTTGATATAAAGTCTAAGGAAGAACTTGAGTTCATCCATCTTTCTCATTTCAAGTTCCCCTTATATTAGCTTAAAAAATTCCTTATACAAGTAATGGTTAGAAGCACCTTAAATAATAGCATCAACATATATTTGAACAATAAGTAAATCATGCTTGGATTTCTTGATGAATAGAGTTGTGTCAACTTTTCCTTTAAAGAAATCTTTCTCTAATAAAAAGCTACTTAATCTTTCATACCAAGTTGTAGGAGCATACTTCAATCCATACAATGCATTGGAAAGTTTAAAAGCATGACTAAGAAAGTCAAAACTTTCAAAACACAAAGGTTTTTTTAATATAGACTACTTCTTTAATAAAAAAAATTTAAAATGCACATTTTACATCCATTTGAAAAAGTTTAAAATCCATGTAAGATTCAAATGCAAGAAGCATTCTAATAGCTTCTAACTTTGTAATGGGGTAAAGGTTTCATTATAATCAATGTCTTCCTCTAGATTATAACCTTTAGTTATTATTCTAGCTTTGTGCCTAGTTATGACACATTGCTTATTCATCTTATTTTTACACACTCATTTGGTGCTTGTAATAGGATAATGTTTAGGTTTAGGAACTAAGGTCCAAACCTTATTTCTCTCAAATTGATTTAACTCTTCTTTCATAGCAATGACCCAAAATTCATCATTCAAAGCATCATCGACATTTTTTTGTTCAATTTGAGAAATGAAGGCTAAATTAATAATATATTTAAAGTGAGATCTAGTGGTTACCCTTTAGAGGTGTCATCAATGATGATATCTTAAGGATCAGCCTTTTTTGAATTGCCATTTCTTTAGAAGTTCATATTTTAAGGAGAGTTAAGGCATCTCTTTATTATACTCCTTTGTATGACCTTCTAACTCCAAAGGTTTGCAAACATTTTCTTTTTGAAGCTTCATATCCACAAATTCATTTATAATATTATCAGTACTACCAAAATCATTTCTAGGATTAAGTGGGTTAGATTTATAAGATACTACATGCATTAACTATTCAACTACTAGAGTTTTTTTTGGTTAAAAACTCTATATGCTTTGTTAGTGATAGCATAGCCTAGGAAAATTCCTTCATCAGCTTTATAGTCAAATTTCCTAAAATTGTCCTTGGTGTTTAGTATGAAGCACTTGCATCCAAACACTTTAAGATATGGGATTTTTGGTTTTCTATTATTCTAAAGCTCATAAGAAGTTTTATTTAAAATGGGTCTTTTAAAGACTCTATTTGTATAATAGCAAGAAGTGTTAATGGCTTTCGCCTAAAAGTATAATGGTAAGTTATACTCATGAAGCATAGTGCTAGCCATTTCCACTAGAGT
This sequence comes from Mallotus nudiflorus, assembly GCA_947683625.1. Classification (NCBI taxonomy): domain Eukaryota; kingdom Viridiplantae; phylum Streptophyta; class Magnoliopsida; order Malpighiales; family Euphorbiaceae; genus Mallotus; species Mallotus nudiflorus. The sequence continues at coordinate 11,273,075 of CANTUR010000009.1, forward strand.
CCTATTTTTCCTATCAACAACCCCATTTTATTAAGGTGTTCTAGGAGAAGAAAAAGTATGTGAAATACCATTTTCATTGTAAAAGGTTTTAAATAATTCATTCTCAAATTCAGTTCCATGATCGCTTTTAATAATTGAAATGCAAAAGTCTTTTTCTTTTTGAACTCTTTTTGCAAAACTTTCAAAAGGTTTAAAAGCATCATTCTTATGAGCAAGGAAACATACCTAAGTAAATCTAGAGTAATCATCAACTAGAATATACATATAGTGCACTCTATGTAAACTAGTAACTTTAGTGGCATAGAAGTGGATAGTACATTCTTGAGCTTAAAGGAGAATTTAGATATTTTCCTTTTTTAACAAGCATTATAAGTCTTATCCTTAGTGCACTTGAGTTTAGGTAATCCAATCACAAGTTCATGTTTGCTAAAGTCATCTAAAAGCTCAAAGTTTCCATGTCATAATCTTCTATGTCAAATCCACGTGTCATAGGAAATAGACATTAAGCATTTAATGTCTTTGTTATAAACTTTATTTGAGTTAATGACATATACATTATTAACTCTTTCACCACTAAAAATTACTTTGTCTTCATCTAAACTTCTAACAAAGCAATTTTTAGGATAGAAAGTGACTGTGACTTTGTTCCCCATGTCATATAATTGACTAATACTAAGTAAATTATGTTTGAGACCATAAATAAGCAATAAATTATGAATTAATAAGGATTGAGGGTTACCAATTTCTCCAATGCCTATTATTTTTCCTTTGGCATTGTCTCGAAAGTTAACATGACCTTCATCTTTAGCGTTAAGCTTGTTGAATTGTTCATTGTCTCCCATCATATGTCTTGAACATCATTGTCAAGGTATTATTTGCTTCTAGCTTTTGTGGATTTCAAGTACACCTACACAACACAATGCAAACATTCTTTTGAACCCAAACCTTTATTGGTCTAGGTTGGTTAGTCTTGAAGTAGTCCAAAGGAAGCAATTGCAAGTGTAATCTTCTATAGAAGCACACATTGATAGTATGACCTTTGGTTATGCAATGGAAGAATTCAACATTAGCATATCTATTTCTTCTAAGAGCATATAATTGTCTAGAATATGAGACATGCCTTTTGTGTTATGGTTGTGTGGGCTTCCTAAAGATCTTTTATGCTATATGAAGAGAATAAGAAAAATATTGACAAGAGAATAAGAAAAATATTGACAATAGCATTGTATATTATGAGGCGATTATATAGCATGCTTAAGAGTGTTGTATCTAATGTACATGCAAGCATGTCAAGGCTGAGGCCTCTTAGGTTATGCCTTAGACCTTTGTGTCAATAAAGGATGAGTCTTGTAAGACTTAACCTTGTTATGAGGTGCTTGTGGCATTTGAGCTTTAAGAGATTGAGTCTCAAGCTGTTTAGAAGGAGGAGAATAACTCATGCTTGTAAAGCTTCTTCTTAAAGAGTAAGCTTTTTCATTTAAGCTTGAGTTTGCTCACAATAGAGCTCTCATCATCATTATCATCATCATCATAAGAAGAATGAGAAGTAGATGGTACCTTATTTTTATCTTCAAGAGCCATAAAACAAAGATTGACTACTTCTTCTTGCTCATCTTCCTTTTCAAATTCTGAGAAGTCATCCTATAAAGCTTTAAAGGCTTTCTTTTTTTCCTTTGCTCACACTTACTTCTAATGTGTCTCGATTTCTTGCATTCATAACAAGTAACATCTTTGTTATTTTTGCCATTATACTTCTTGTGATCTCTTTGTCTTGATAAGCTTTTTCTTTTTAAGAACTTTTTGAATCCTTTAGTGATTATAACTATCTCATCATCATCTTTACTAAAGTCCACCAAGCTTTCATCTTCACTTACTTCTTGTATAGCCTTCAATGCAATCCTTTTTTCTTCTCTTCTTTCTCATCCTTCTCATATTCTCTTTACTTTGAGGTAAGCTTATGTGTAAAAAGCTTTCCTATTAGAATATTGGTTAAGAGAGATAAGAAGTCATGAGTTTTCTCAATTGAAGTAACTCTAGATTCCTAATCCTTCTTAGGTAGGATTTTTAGAATCTTTATGTTAACTTCTTTCTTAAAAGTTATTTTCCAAGTTTATTGAGAGTAGTAAGAAAAGCATTGAGGTGATCTATCATCTTTATTATTGATTCTTATGGCTTTATCTTAAAAATTTCATACTTATGCATATGAAGTTGAACTTTCTTGCTTCTTATCTGCACATTTCCTTTATATTGGTTCTCAAGAGTTTCCCACACTTCTTTTAAGGATTGGCAATGTTAAGATTTGTCACCTTCTTCTCTTAACATAGAGGCTAACAAGATTTTAATGGCCTTCTTGTTCTTGTAGTTCTTTTCTTTTTTATCATTTGACCATTGACTTCTTATAAGAATGGTCTCTACATCATTAATTATGATTTTAGGTGGTTCCCATCCCTTTAGAATAACATCCCAAAGTCTAATGGGATCACTATCTACGTATAATTCCATTTTGAACTTCCAATATGGGTAATCATTACCATCAAAGAAAGGTCTAAGAGATGAAAAGTTTAAGGATTCAATCCCCATGATCTTGAATTCTAGCAATTAAGTAGCTAGAACCCAAGCTTTAATAACAATTGTAACAACCCTAGAGGGTAGTGCATAGAGCTTTTGAGAAATTAAAAGATATTTAATAAAAACAAATAAGGATTAAGGAAAGATTAAGAGAAAAGAAGATGGAACACAAGAACTTAAGGAGTTTGATTAATAAATGAATCTATGTCTCCGCTTAACTTATCCCTAAGTCAGGATTTTTAATCCCCACACCAATCTTATTCATAAAGATTGATTTTACAAGAGTTTTATGGATTAACTCTAAACCTTCAAATAATGAGCTTTTACTAAGGCTTAGCTCTAACCACAAATCCAAGTGTTTTAATAGAGAAACACTTAAATCAATTCGTTTAGAGAATAATCTCACTTCCCTTCTAATCTGACCTAAGAATTAAATGAAGTTTAAGGCCTATCATCAACTCATAAACAACTTTTAAAAGAGTATAATGAATTAAAAAGAAAATAGTTATGAAAATGAATGCTCAATTGAATTCTAAAAGAAAATATTCAACCACTAAAGTGTCTAACTACTAAATAAGGCTTCATAGGTTATTTAAGTACTTGAGCATAAAAAATGTAGCTGTTGGAGGCATTAAGTTCGACCTTCTTGATCTCTAAGTTGTATTAATCAAATTTTAGCTTTTTTTACAGAATAATTTCTGCTCAAGGTCATAAGGGGATGCTCATAATCATGAGGCATATAATTATAGTTGTTAAGGTGGTAGGTAACCTTTGTGTCTTAAAAGGAGGCATAGTCACGAGTTGCTCATAGTTATGAGGCCAGACTGTGAGGGATTTTGGAACTTTGACAATTTCATATTACTATTGCTCACTATTTAGGTGGGAGCTCACGAGATGGTCATGACCTGGATGTCCCAGCTCACGGTCATAAGGGCAGACCGTGAGGGGCTTTGGTCTTTTTTATATTTCTCAATCATTTAAGTCCTTAACTCATGAGCAAGGCTCCATGTTATAAGCCTTGCCTATGAGGAACCCCTTTAAACTTCATTTTAACTTATTTTAGTTCTTACAATGTCCCGATTAAGTCTTGAACTTTATAGGGGCTTCTTGTTGACATTTTTATAAGTTAAAGTACTTGAGCTACTTCACTTTAATTATTCATATATAATTGAATCTAAAACAAACTTGAATAAACATATTAGGTAATTCAATTTATTTGTTAAAGTCAAAACTTTAGATATTGAATAAACCTAAAGTCAACACTCTATATTAACTTTCAAACACTAATGAAAGAGTCCTAGAGGGGGGTGAATAGGACTATCGAACAAAAATAAGAAATTAAAATAATTCTTTGCAAGAATTAAGTGAGAGTTGAGAAGAAAGAATGAAGAACACAAATATTTAAGGAGTTTGAATTCAACAATAATCCTACGTCTCCACCTAAGTAATCCCCAAGTTAGGATTTTTTAATCACCCACAATCTTATTAATAAGATTGAGAATACACAAGAGTTTTATGGCTCACTCTTACAACCTTACAATCTTGAGTTTTTAAGGCTCACTCAAAAACCAAATTCCCAAGTGTTTTAATGGCTAAACACTTAAACCAATTCCTTTAGAATAAAATCTCATTTCCCATTTTCTAAATCCATAAAATATAAGAATAATAATTTCTATTCTAATCACTCACCAACTCTCACAAGAGTTATACATAAAGAATTTGTTTAAAAGAAAGTTTTAGAGCTCAATTGAATGTTTAAGAAAATGATAAATGATAAACAAGTTTTTTTAACCTTTCAATTGAATTCTAAGTTGTGTTTATATAGAAAAACACTCAAAAATGTAGCTTTTGGATGTATAAATCATGTCTCCAATGTTTAGAATTGATTTTGAATCAATTCTTGAACTTTTGATTTCTATTCTAATCAAGGGCTGCTCACAAGTGCCTTACGAGTGAACAGTGCTCGTGAGGGGTGAAATTATAGCCGTTGCATTAAAAAATTATTATTGGAATGCTATTAAGGGTTTGCTCATGAGTAGGTCATGAGCCAACAGCTCGTGAGGGGTGCTGCCAAATTTTGGCAAAAATGTGCTTCAAAGGCTGCATTGAAGGATAGCTTATGACCACTTCAAAAGATGCTCATAAACAGAACTGAAGAAAATTGATTCAGTAAAAAATTTCTTCATAAAAGTTGTAGATAATTGTCTTATCTTTACATAAAACTTTGAATCACTTCATTTATAAATGTTTACCTCAAGATATTTCTGAAATACGAAGAGTTATGCAAACTAAAATGCAAGCTGCATATGCTGACTTCGACTGAAGATTTTCATACCCAAATGAACTTGGATTTTGATAAGCAAGCACAATTTTAAAAGATTAAGATGTCTAATTCAAAAGCTAAGAAGCTAATTTTCACATTTAAGAGCTCTAAATATGTCAAAAGCCTTCTTCAATCTCAGAGGTTCAATTAACCTAAAAAGTCACTATTCATCCAAAAGTGTATATGCTTGGTATATGTTGGTATATAATTCCCTACACACTTAATTGAAATTATTAGTATAAAAATTATTTTTCAAAGTCCAAAATTAGGAGTTTGATCATGCAAATGGTCAACAACTAAGTATATGCATTTATTAGTATATAGCATAATCAATGGCTTGTAATTAGTTTCAACTATCAAACTAATGAAGAATAAATGAAAGAATAATGATTAGGTTAGTGTACTAATTTTGTAAAAATTTCACTCATAATTAACTATCTCATTGTAAAATTTTAGGTTATTTATGCATGTAGACTTATGTTTTAGAAGTGAACATACTATTACACCCATGCTCCACGAAAAATAAAACTAGAAAAATAATATTAATTTAAGCCCTAATTTGGTTAAGAGTAAATATAAGAGGACTTAATTGGAAAAAAAATAAGGACTTAACCAAAATAAAATAAAAAATAAAAAAGGACTTAGGGAGGAGATAATGAGGGATTAAATGGATGTATGGTGTGTGTGTCAAGTAGTGTTCCATATGTTGGGATACCTATCCTAGTAGTAAAAAAGAGAGAGCTACATTAAAAAATGCAATGAGTAAAAGCATAATGCTTCTATCTAAAGACCTAAGAATAAAAAGAAAATGAAGAAGTTAGAAAGAGAGAGAGAGAGAGCACACTTAAGTCTTATCTTTAAAAGGTAAAGATTTTCTTAAGTAAGATCATGCCATATAGAAAATCATTCAAGCATTTAGGAATCAATTTGCTTTTAGTTTGAATTGATTAAATTCATAGTGGTGATCAAGAGCAGTTAATTAAGGGAAGAATCAAGGGAAAGAAAGCTTCTAAATTGTCATTGATATCTCTACAAATATTCTTCTTTTGGTCTCTAATGATCTATGCATCAAATCTTTCATTATCTTATTGAAAATTAGCCACTTGAGAAGAAACTATTACAATTATTAATGATATAACTCTTGAACTATAACTTTTTCTTTTAGGAATTGACTCTGTTCTTTCTATGATCTTTAGTTTCTAGTATAAGTTCTCATAAATTTTTATCAAAAACTTCTTTTATTTTAAAATGGTAATTCAAGGGTTGAATTAAATCTTGAGGTTGTTTCCCACTTTCTTGAGCTATCATATGGTGACTTTTATTTGCAAGGCTTCTGTAGGATTCTAAAAGGAATTTTGCATAGCTGGTTCCCCCCTTATTGAACAGTGTCCAGTCCTTTTCCATTACTAAAATTGCAACTAGCTATCAATCTTAAACACCTCTGACTAACTCACAAGATCCTTTTAAAAACTTTATGCTTAGGCTTATGCCTTTGCCATCACTTTGAGACCCTTAGTTTAAATGTTTTATGTTTAACCAAACTTCTCTAGATTAGTTTTGTTCCTATTTTAGGTATTGGAAGGTGTTGTTGTATGACAAGCATGTGACTATCCTCACTTTTTCCTCTAAGGATATAGTTCTTTCTTTTATATTATTTTATTTTTCATTATTTCAAGGAAGAACTTAATTTTAAGTTTTGGCTAATTAGGGTTATAAGGCTGTTGTAATCCTCTTCCAAGTAACTTCTCTCCCCTAAGATAGACCATAATGATAGGTAACGAGGTCATTATAGCCTCCACAACTATAGCTTTCCCTTTGGTTGGGAATAATACTTTGCCTTCTCCAATCACCCTTTGACTAACATTCCTAAAGATAAACAATTGTTAGTAGTATTTTTTTTAATAGTTATACCACTTATAGTACTCCCTGTTGGCCTTAGCTTCCAAAGATGGAATTATATAACCATCTAAAAACTTGATTTTCCCATCTTTAAATAAAGAATCAAAGACCTCATTGGCCTTGGTGAGGTCAAATGAATACTCTTTGGTGATCTAATTCGCTTTAGTTTATTTCTTTTTTTCTTTAAAAAGGTTCATCCTCTTTAAGGCTTAACATTCATTTAGTTTTGTACCCATATACTCTACCACATTAATCGAATGCCCCTTTAGAATTTGAGGCCAAATTATCTTCAAGAGTTGATATTTTAAGAGTGTCTTTGTAGTAGGTCCCTTTGATAAGGCCCATCTCTACTCCTTTTCTTTAAGTAATTTCTCATAACTAGATACCTAATTTGACAATTAAAAATAATTATCAAACTTGATGGCCTTAAAAATGCTCCTTAAAGAATAGCTGAGCCTTTAAACACAATTAGTAAACATTTGGTGTCATCGATGGCCAATTGACGTTAAGTGTGCAATTTTGTGAACCTCATAATAAACTTATCCATTAACTCACTTGGCAATTGTATAATGGTTGTTAAATCCACTAATGTGAATTATAGCTTAGGTGGATTCTGACTTGTTACTCATTCTTAAAATTTATAGATTCAACCTATTTCAGCCTCTTGAGGATTGGATATTTCCTTATTGCATGTTTGGTAAACCTCCTCTTTGACCTTCATAGTTTGAGTTAGGACTTTTCACATTCAGTCATCCATCCAGGGTATATGCTAAAACATGTAAATTAATGATGATTTCTTCTAGAGCCACATTGATTTCCTTGGCACCACTTCATTCCTCTCCATAATTGGTCTAAGAATAGTTAACATTTGGTTAATCAAATTATTGAACACAGAGTGTTTTGCTATCTATACTTCATCTCTTAAAAGCTCCACATCATTATAGCTTAAGGTCCTTTGTTTATGAGGTGGAATCTCATTGTTATAATCATCATTCATTTGGACTTGAACTCTTGCTCTTATATCAGATGAATTAATGGTGAAAATTTTTGTAAGACTTTTCTTATTTTTATTAGAATTTTTGCTAACTATATTCTCACACTTTTCCTTCCTTGTTTGCACTAGTGTATAAGTGCTACCATATAACATGTTAAAAAGATGTTTGCCTAATTAATCTTAGTCAAATTTGTTTTAATATATATATATATATATATCACCAAAGATGACCAAAATTTGATTAGTTTAAACTCTAAATTTTTAGCCACTTTTTGCATATTCACCACTTTCAGCGATATTCAGTCACTGCTACCACTACCATTGTGCTTGCCTTGCTTCTAGGAGTTGATAGAGACTAGCATTTCCTCTAATCTCTTTCACTTCATCCTTTGTCAAAGCTTAATTGAAAAAGTTTATTTTCTTTCATATCTCTTAATCTGACAACCTTTTTATTTGTTTGTAGGTGTATTTGGGTCATATACATTATTTTAAGTGTGTTGGTGTAATTAATTTGCTAGGATAACTTTTTTAGTGGGTCACACACATTGCTGATGAGAAACAATGACCAATCCAAAATTTTAAGATTTTATTTATAATAAATTGTATAAATTATGACAATTAATTTTTATAATTAGCGAAGTCAAATTCTTTATGCATAATGAGATAAAATGTCGGGAATAATTTTAGTGGAAATTATTTTATTTCTATTAAAATTAATTTGGCTCATCGAAATTATTCTTTTTAGCCTCATAATGCATATATAGAGTGTTCACAAGTCAATATCGGTAATTCCTTAATTTTAATAATTTCTAGATTTTTTAGGAAATTATTAGGATTTTATTAATTGTGTATTGATTAAATAAATATTGTTTATGCTATAGAGTTTTGAAGCGGGAACATTTGAAGGTGGGTGTATTAGGATGCCTTGACCAACTTGCTCCACTTGTATGTTAATAATTTCAAATGTGTATTAAGTAGCATGCATTATAGAATAGTATGGTTGATGATATTTAAAAGTGATTTATTTAAAGAATTTACATATTTTTAATATTTGGTACATATATAGTATTGATTTTAATATTAAAGCATGTTATTTATGTTTGATCATTAATGATAATATTTTGCCATTATTATTGTTATTGAAAATGAAATGTAATTTTATTCCCATCTACATTATATATGTTGGACAAGACTTGCAGAATGGGCTACATGATAGGTGTCATCAAAACTATGTGTACATTGATATTAATCTTTGAGTTAGGCCCATATATGAATATTTTATTTGTGATGTTCAGTTGATGCTTAATTCTTGTGCGTATTGTGAATTATATTTATGGATATTTACTAAGGCGGGTCATCTTAGTTAATGCTTGCCTTTTGGGAATCGCAAGTAAACATCAAAATAAAGGATGACTATGGTTGGTGTCTCGGTTGATGTTTGGCTTTCAAAAACTGAAAATCATTGGGATAAGTGGTAGCAAAAATCCACAAGTGCACAAAATTGTTCAAGTAGTATAAAAATATTGTTCCTTCAAATACTAGTTAATTGATCATTGTTCTACTCTAATTGTTTATTTGTAACAATAAAATTTAAGTGGAATGAAAAATTAAACAAATTAATTAAATTTTGTGTAAATTCAATATCACATCTGAGCTAGGACTTTTATCCTTAACTCAATTTATTTAAGATTCCTTTAAACTCTTAAATTAACTTTGGCAACTATTCAATTTGTAAGCATCTTGAGAATTATGAAATTTTCTCTCAAATAATTTCATAATTAATTGAATCTACTAATTACTCAATCATTAAGTTCTCACTTAATCAAGCAATCAAAATATCTAAATCTAATCTTAGCTTCAAAACAACTATCTCTCATTTAATTTAACAGTAAATAGATTGTTATTCCATTAATCATAGATTTCATTTCTTAATTTAATTCTATAATTCATTTACATTTTTCAAGTGATCAATCCAAAGAAGACATTAAAAACAATAACAATCCTTGAATCATTGCTAATTGTCTTAAGGTTTATTCTAATTAATCACATATTGAGCTAGATTAAAAACCCTAATTAACTATTTAGGTGCACATTCTAAACAACGAAATAGATGAACAACAAGAATAAAATCCAAACATCATAAATGTATTAAACTTATAAAGCTAGAGTTTAGAGAAAGAAAACCCCTTTTTAGGTTCTTATTTATTGAAATAAAAACTTTGATCCTTGTTCTTGATACATCTATCTCTCAAAGATGTGTAATCTTCAAAAACAAATATAAAAATCTTAGAGAGTAAAATAAAAAAAATGATATGCTTATTCTACTAGTGGCTATCCATATAGAAAACCCTAGATACCCCATAATAGTAAGGATCTATTAATAACACTAGAATTCAAAATGTTCAGAACTAATTGGTAGTGCATGACTGTGCATCTTAATAAGCCTAAAATTTCTTTAAATCAGGCATAAATGTGCTAAATGGAACACGTAATCGTGTAAAAGATCCTCTCAAAATAGTTGTAAAAAGGGGAAATCAGGCATGACTATGCCAATAAAAATGCACAGTTGTGCATAAGGCTTACACTTTAAAATAGTAATTAGGCACACCCATGCATGTATACACACACAAGCATGCATAGTGCAAAGTCTCTAAATTGATCAAAGGACACTTATCGATAGTAAGGTTTAGTGTGCATCCAAGATTTTAGCAACCGCGACACTTTTTGAGCTCAGTGCTCTAGAGAACACACTAACCATTGTCACAAAGACATGGCATGGAGATAAGGAGTCACCACCCAGGATAATAATTGGGATAAATCGAATTTCCTAAAAAAAGCTAGTACCAAAGCCAGGACATTCTGGGTATAGAATACCAACTTCTTTCAATCTCGTGTTCATTTAGAATTACTTTATGAATTACTATATTATCCTCTATTTACATGCAATTTCATATAAACTCTTATTTTAGCAATTAACTCCAAGGCAAACCAATCATGAAAATACAAGTAAATAATATATTCAATCAAACGTATAATCCCTAAGTTAGTCTAATATACATGGATTTTAATTAAATGAGCTAAATCTACATGTTTTAATTAATGAGCCTAAAAGGCCTGATTCCTTTTAATTTTAATTAAATGAACCTAAATCTATTTATTTTAATTATAAAAATGGGCCTAAATCTACAAATTATAAAGGTATTTAAATTAATGGTCCTAGTTCTACATGTTTTAATTCTAAGGTGATCTTAGATCTACAAATTATGAAAAAGGTTTAAATTAAGTGGGCTAAGTCTAATTAATTAAATTAAATTAAGCGGGCCTATGTCTAATTAACTAAATGGGCCTAAGCTATCTCTAACCTAAAATCTAATTAATTATAGCCTAAAATGCATTTTAATTAATTAAACCTAAAAACCTAAATTTAAATGAGGGATTAAAATCTAATATGGACTTAAGGTCCAAAACACATAAAAAAAACAAACAAGCACAAAACACATAAAAATAAATAAGCCCAAAATAAAATAAAACATATTAAAACAATTAAATTAAAGATCAAACAACTAATTAAATTAATTCCTTTTAAACCTTAATTTTCATTAACATGCAACCTAAATTAATCTACTTCCTCCATTAATTTTAATTAATTACCCAATTAAAACCCTAATTTTACTACTAATTAAGTAACATAAACATGTAATCACCTAGAATTCCACTATTCCCACTATTATGGCTATTACAGTAATCTATTGAAGATAATAATAAAATAATTAATACAACCTCAAAAATAAATAAATAAAATAAAGCAATAAAATTTAAAAAAAAACCCTAGAAACTATATCTCTACAAGTCTTATCCATGCCATTTCATGGACCTCTTATGGATTTAATTCTTCAAGTATGATCATCATGTGTTTTCCTCCATAATCACCATATAAAAAATAAAAATTATGATTAGTGAATAAAATATAACAATAATAAAGCCAAATAAAAATTAAGAAAATCAAGAAAAGAAATAAATAAATCAAATAAAATAAGAAGAAAGAAAAGATGATGCTTATGGATTATCTTAATGAAGTGCTCCTCAGATTTATAGAATCACCGTTCTTGATAGGACTTCGAATATTATTCTTCAAAAATTCTTCAAAGATCCTTAATTAATAAATAAAGCAAAAATAAATTCAAGAGAATAATATTTTCTTTTTTCCTTCCCTCTCTTTTCTCTTTTTTTTCTTTTGCTTAATTGCCTTTTTTTCTTTTCCCTTTCTATGCTCTTCGTTCTTTTTTCTTTTTGCCTCACTCCTATTTCCTCCCTTCCTTTTTCTTTCTCCTTCCCCTCTTTTTAGAGCCAAAGTCCTCCTTATATAGGGATACATCTTGAAACCCTAGTTGTAAATTGATTCCTAAAAGACTTCTATTTCCTTAAAAACATTATCAAAATAATTTTAGGGGAATTTCATACCAATTAGGACTTAATTTATCTAGAAAATTTAAGATTTATCTAGAAAACTCAAGAATTTTTGCAGAAAAAGTCTAATTCCGATCGGAATTATGTAATTCTAAAATTAGCATAATTCCAATCAGAATTACATAATTCCGATCAAAATTAGGGTAATTCCGATCACCTTTTTTTAACTTTTAATTGTAGAAAGGTCCTTAAAAGAATTTAATTTTTTCAATTAGATTCTTAAAAAGCATTGCAATTTAGTCAACAAAAACATTAAATCCTTTCTTTGAAAAAAATGCAATCAGACCCTTGAAGTTTCAATGTTTCAAATATTGAAGACATATTCATGACATTTTCATCATTAGAGTCTTTTATTACATCCATAACTCATCATCCCAAAATTGTGTGTCTACAACACTAAAGCACCACCATTCATAGTTATGCTCATGACCATGCAACATCTTCTAGCCTTCTTACTAAGATGCTTTTCATGATTTGCACCTCTTTATGCATCCCGCTTGAGCCTTCGCACTTTACAAAGCTCTTCACATTCTCCTTACACATACATGTACATCTAAATCATCATTCATCATTGAAAAACAATTCAAAAGAACAAAAACACACTTTAAACTAACAAACTAACAAACTAAAAAATAAAAAATAATAATTTCTAAATAATTCTTGCCAAAATTAAAAAACAATTTCTAAAAACACCTAAACCTAACTCATTAAGTGCTCAAAGTGAAACACTTCTCACACTTATCAAATTTTTCCACACTTAAACCTTTGCTTGTCCTTAAGTAAAAAAATTTGAGAACAACTTATTACCATTAAGAAGCAAATCCATTAATATGTTTCAACTAGAACATTCATTATAATCTCCTTTAGTATAAAGCTTAAAATTTTAAACTAAACTAATAACTCGAAGTCAAAGTTATTTAATTTACCAAGTGAAGAGAAAACTTCCCAATTAAATTTATGAAAGACAAGGCAACCATGTACTTTTGTGCTAAAATATTTCTCAATCTCTGTATCCTCCGCCTTTCCAAAAATACTTAGTGATAATACCTTTAAAAAGGGTTCTTTGAATACTCATACTCTAAGTTAGAGCATTAGAATATAAGGAGCCTATAATAATTTGAAATTTTATGTCTTAGCTCTATAACACATTATAATAGCGAGTGTATTTTATGCTCCATCTCAAATTTTTTAATAAAGAAAGAAAATAAAGTAATAATAACCAAATTACATGCTAGTATGAAAACCAATCTAAAAGAACTGAATTTTAATTCATACTTATAGACACCTTTTTTAAACATCAAAATACGCAATTCAATCATTCAAAAGACAAGTGAGCATTAAATTCCTTAAAAGTAAAAAATCCTTAACCTCAAATTATTAATCAAGCTTAAAAATTCAAACTAAACATTAAATGGAGATTGCATTGCTTATTCAAAGAAACTACATCTAATGAATAAGATTCTTCATATTAATGGGCCTAAAAAGTCCAAGCATGGGCATAAAACTAAAAACATAAATAAAATAATATAAGCTAAAAATTAAAATGGAGAAAAATACTCCCTTCACTGTGGCAAACTTAGAGGTGAATATGACATAACCAGCTGCTTCCATGAATTTCTTGAATTTTTTACTTTGATGAGCATGTTGCTTTCTTAGTTTCTCAATTTAAAGTTGTAGTTGATAATTTTGTGCATCAAAATGCCTCTCTTTAGCATCCAAATGATCTAAAATCTCCATAACAAATTTACCCATCCTTACATTACCAACATCCAAAGGATCTAAAATCTTCGTAACAAAGTCACTTATCCTTGCATCAAACTTCTTCTTTTTTTTTTACTCTACTTCACTATGGCTATCATTGTTATCATCTATCTCTATAACATCTAAAAGGGGGACAATGCCATGAAAAAATGCAAACTATTACAATAAATAACACCTAGGAAAGTCACATCCTCTAAATCTATCTATTTTATAATGATCTCAGCATGAATAAAAAGATCTTCATCTAATAACTCAGGCTCTAATATCCCTAAATTATGCTTGGCTACTTCAAAAGTTATGAAATGCATAGCCAAACCTGAAACTATATGCCTAATTGATATTGCTATTTTCTATGCTTGAACAACATGCTATATCGACTAAAAAATAAAATAGGTACTACAAACTTTTGTGTTGGTATGCAAACACTATAACATAAAAAGCTCATTGGGTGATACCTTAGTACTAACTTACTTCCTAAAAATTGAATGCGACATAAACTTATGCATTAATAAATATAAACATTTTTCAATTAACAAATATAAACTATACATTAACTATCTTTCATAAAATCTATCACCACCTATGATCTCACTTTAAAAATCGTACATGTTGTAATTTGGTGGAGGTTGATAAAGACCTCTATCAGAAAACCTAAAAATCATTGACATCAACTCATAGTCAAAGTGATACTCCTTACTAAAGAATTTATAAGAAAAGACCTTATAATTCTCATTTAAGATCATTAATGAAATGTAAGACTTAAGAGTGAGTTTAAAGAAGATATCAAACTTGACAGAAACAAGTTTAGACCAATCCAATTTGTCATAAATAGCATTTACATCACTCTTAAGCCTTATATCAGTCAACATATTATGCTTAAAATATTTGGGCATACTAAGTTTTCTCTTTACAAGATAACTAAATCTTTTACCTTTTTCCTTTAAATTAGTTAGGAAAGAAAGCCTCACAATAAGCTTCAATATCACATAACTTGCCTTTTTCATAAGCTACCCTCTTTCCTCTTAATCATTTAATCTATTCTACTTTCTAGCCATGATTAAAAAGCTTAATTGCAACAGAAAAAATTAAAAAGTTCAGTAAATTTAGAGAGAGATGATAGAAAATAAAAGGTTTTAAACTAAAGAGAAAATTAGAGTGACACATAAAAGATAAAATTCTAAAAAGAAAGAATTATGAAAATAATGAGAAGTACACAACTAAAAGAAAAATAAAATTATTTACCTAACTACTAATAAAATACATAATAAAATTATATTAGTGTTTATTTTTAAATGAACACCTAATTAGATATTGACAATAAAATAAAATAAAATAAATCCAATTCAAATCCAATTCTTCCTAGTGTCCTTAATGTTTTGAAAATAAAATTTAACTGAATAAAATTCAAATTCCAAACATGAACAAAAACATCTCTATGTCGCACACATGGTCTTGTTCATATTCTCCATAAGAGCAGGGTGCATATGTATGCTAGATTGAAGCATGTTCATGCCTGACTGCCACATAAAGCATATAATTATGCTTAAAACTTGTATGATTATGCCTTAGTTGAATTTTACCTATAACACCTCATTCTCAACATCAAGAAACATTATTAAACTAAACATAAATCAAATCATATAACTAATGAGACATTAAAAACATTATTCAATTGCAAAAAAAAAAAAAATAAACAAAAAACAAGCTTAAATCAAACTTAATAATATGATTTTAACAGCTAATAAGTCTCCTAACATAGAACATCAAAACAAGTTATTTCAAGTCTAAATCTAAATCACTTTTCTTCTTCTAATGATGACTCTTCTTATCCTTCTTCTTGTGTAAGTTCATTTTGAAAAGGAGGGAAGGTGGTGGCATGAAGTTTTAAGTAGCAAAGTAGGCCATGAAACTGTGATTCATTTGTTGCATATTATAATTTATATTATAAAGTGAATAATTCATCATTTAGACTTCCAAAGTCAAATATGCAATATTAGAATCTTTCACACCCACCTGTAATTATAAATCATCTAACCATCTAATTACATTTACTATGTTTGCCTTATCTTCTCAATTACCTTCTTTAGTTTCCATTTCCATTTGATTTTATAGAACCCAAGGTTTTGCTTGACGAAGTACTTAAGTTCGTCTTGGACCTCATATAACCAAACCAATCGCCTTCATCAAGGTAAGGTTAAGAAGAGAGTTACCTTTCACTCTCTCAAATAGTATGTTGTCCAAATCATATCCCATATATTTTGTTATAGCCATCAATAAACCTCCAATCTTAATAGCACTGGTGACATTAGAAGTGATAACTTTAATTTTCATTGCAATGACATGATAAAGATCAATTTTTTTATCCTGAACCATACAATTCAAAATAGTTAACTCTATGGTTTTTTTCTCCTAAACAAGGAATGTGACATTAACTTATAAAAATAGCACAATGTCGGTAATTAAATGCATGATTCTTTTGCCACTCTAGCTTTATAGAACACATTATGCTTAATAGGAATCTCTCTCCAAAACACATCCCTATCAAATTCTATTTGAGCATTTTATCCTTTAGAAAAAGTAAAATGTCATTCAATTCAGAAAGGCTAATCAAAAAAATTATATTCCTTAAATAAAATGAAATTACTACCAATTGTTCATCAAAATAGAATTTGGAATGAAATTCATAAGTGGATCTAACATAGGTAGGGTTTGCATTACTACAAACTTCTCTCATCCTACTCCTTTCATAAATTTCATAACCTCGTCCAATAACCTAACTTCTTATAAAGCCAAAGGGCTTGAATACCTATTAGGGCTAAACTTTCTATGTATAACTTCTTTAAATTGTTTTTTGTCTCTCATCAATAAAGTGAATCAACTTAGGGAAGTTTTTTACCCCTCTATTTTGTTTTCCCCTAAAGTTATTAGAACTTCCACCCATTCTTGGTCTTTTGGAAGGAGGACCACCCTTCTTGCCTATTGTAGATTTAGTTCTCATTATCTTTAAGAAAAATATAAAGTTTAAATAATAAAGGTTAATGGTTAAAGGGAAACCACTCTTTTAATTGAAAGGAAAAATTAATTTTATTTTTGAAGAGAAGAAGTTGAAAATGATTGAATAAGATTTAAAGGGTTTAATGTAAAGAAAAGAGATTGGGAAAAAAAACTTCAAAGATAATTTAAAAATCATAAGAGAAAGAGAAAAATGAATAAAAGTGAGTAAAAGTGGATCAACTATCGAAAATGGAATTTGCAAAGTTGCAACAGACACGGCTATACATAATGGTATGCATGACTATGCATATTTAAATTTTTTAATTTTCTTAAAAACATTCAGGCATGGTTGTGTGCAATGCTATGCATGGTCGTGCCTACCTAAATTTGAGAATTTTTTGGGAACAAGTAGGTATTTATATGTGTAATGCAATGCATTGCTATGCATATTTTAATTTTTCTTTTCTTCAATTAATCTACATTCTATTGAATCATAATATATCCTAGCTTGTTTACATATGATCAACCATAATTTACACACTTTATTTGCATAAGAAAACAAAATTAAAGAAAGTATAAATACATTAACATTTAAATGCATTAAATTCTAAGTAAACTACTTACATCTATTCCTTGTTACCTCATTATGTTGATTTTTCAATGCTTCAATTCCTGAAATCAAATAGTAAGGAGAATATGAATTGGATTCCTCAAAAACATCTTTAAAGAAAATTAACAATAAAAATAATAAAGAAAATAAAATAAAAAATCTTGGTTGATCCCCTAAGAAGTTCTTTCTTTTTAGTTCTTAAGCTAGACCATTATTTGTCTTAGGTACTTAGGTCCATTAGATAGACAATTTGATGAAAATTATCTATCTTGCCTCTATAAAATTGCTTTAATCTCTACCCATTTATCTTAAATGTCTCTCCTTATAAATTTGTCAACTCCATTGCTCCATAAGGGAAAACTTATGTAACTATAAAAGGACCTGACCACTTAGTTCTTAACTTCCCTAGAAATAATATAAGCTTGGAATTGAATAATAAGACCTAGTTGCCCACTTTAAATTACTTTCTTCTAATACTTATTGAAAGCATCCAATTTCATGACGGTCGAATGTGGATGCGATAGAGGACTCCAATAATGAAAATTTTATAAATAGGTCTATGGATATTAATTTTTCAATCTCAAGGCTTAATCGTAATCTTTTAAGGACTTAATTGTAATGTTTTCTTTAGGGACCTAATTTAAAAAGTTTAATTCTTTTAGGGCTCTTTTTATAATTAAATTATAGAATTGCAATCGGAATTGTAGAATTGAAAGATCCTATTTAACACGGTGATCAAATCCCACTCTAAGAAGTAATCAAATAAGCATCTGCATCATATCTCTTTCTTCTCTTTCTTTGTTTATTTCTTTGTTTTTATTTTAGTTTTATTTATTTTCTTATTAGTTTATTTTTCTAATCATTTCTTTTATTTTTTATTTATTTATTTATATTTGGGGTTTTCCTGTGTTGATTTTGGCCTCAGTGATGAGTAAGCGTGATTGAACGGATAAAATACCCTTGAAGGTCCATGGAATGCCATGGATTTAATCTTATTATGGTTTTCACGTAGATTTTAGGGTTCTTGTTTTTTTATTATTCTATGTTTTGTTTATTTATTTAGTTTGTTGGGTTGTGTATTTAATTAGTTTTTTTTTAATTCTTTGTATGTAGAAATTGTAATAGCCCCAATAATGGGAATAGTGAATATTTACTTTTCTACTTTTCTATATTAAAATTAATTAGTAAATTAGGTTCAATTTGGTAAAACCCTAGTAAAATCATTTGTGGCTTTCGATTAATTTAGCTTCCATGTAATAAAATTAGGGTTAGAAATCACTAAATTTATGTTTTTGATTCACTATTTGCATTATTTTATTATTTGAGCTTGTTGTTTATTTTTGTGCGTTTGGGGCCCCAAGTCGACGTTTAGGTTCTAACTCATTAATTAATAGGTTTTAAAATTGGATTTAGATTTAATTAACTTTAAAATCAATTTAGGCCGATTAGGTTAATTTATACTTAAGCCTACTTTTTATCTATGAAAATTAATTTAAATATAGCCTAGTCCATTAAAGCTTTTTTTTCTTTTTCTTAAAATAAATAGACTTAGAATCATTTCATTTCATTTAAAATTAAATTAGAATTAGGCCCACCAATCCATCAAATTTAATCGAAATCAATTGTCCATAAAATCAATAGACTTAGGCTCACTTTTTAGAATTAAAATAAGTAAATTTAGGCTCATTAACTAACTTAAAATGTAGGCCCACCTTTAGTTCCATTTCACTTGTAAATAAAAATATAGACTTAGCTAACCTAATTAAAATTAACATAGTTTAGACTAATTTAGGGATATTGCTCTTTATGAATGCATTTTTTATGTACTCTTTCATGACTAGTTACCTTAGACTTAGATTAATGCTAAATTAGGGTTTATATGAAATTGTATGTGATTAAAGAATAATTTAGTAATTAATAAAGTAATTCTAAACAAGCACAAGACTAAAAGAAGTTAGTATTCTATATCCAAAATCTCCTGGTTGTGGTACTAACTTTCTTTTAGAGAATCGAGTTACTACCACCTTTGAGTTGTCCCAGTTATTACCCTGGGTGGTGATGACGCCTTATCTCCACACTATGTCTTTATGATATAGTAGTGTGTTCTTTAAAGCCTTGAGCTCAAACTGTGTCGCGGTTGCTAAAATCTTGGATACGCACTAAACCCCGCCATCTACACTTGCATCATTCCATTTCTTTATGCATTCCTTATAAATCTTAGAACTTTCATATACAACTTGCCTAATCTCCTCTAAATCACTTAATTGCATCATTCTTCTTTCAATTACCTTTTTAAATCAAAGTTTAATGTTTTCATAACCCAATATGCCTTGTGCTCAAGCTCTATTAGACGATGACATGCTTTTCCATACATGATATAGAAAGGAGACATTCCAATAAGTGTTTTATAAGCTATTATGTAAGCCTATAGAGCATCATCAAGCTTCCTTGCTCATTCCTTCTTGGACTTGCCTACAATTCTTTCTAAAACTCTTTTTCAACTCTCGATTGCTAACCTCTATTATCCACTTATCTAATGATGATATGGAGTAGCTACCTTGTGTTTGACTCTATAACGAGCTAAAAGGGTCTTCATATTCTTATTGCAGAAATGAGTGCCTCCATCACCTTCATCATTTTCCACAATGGTCATGCCTTCTTTTTTAGTACACATTGAATTAGACTAACCCATGAACTATTTGAGATAATGTAGATGATCCATGCATCAAGTAGTTTAACCACTTCCTTATTTACCACTTCTTGTATATTTAGATTATGCCTTCTTTGCCTCCTTATATCAAATTCATTCTTCTCTAACTATTTTTTGTAGGTTACCTTATTATTACTATTGTATATATGATGAATTCAGAAATCTAGACACTGCAGTGGTTTGGATATTTTCCTTAAATTGTATTTGCGATAAAATATTGTTGGTTGGTATTTTGGGAATATATGTATATCTATATACTATGATATGACAAACTTGAGTTTGATGTTGGTATTTGTGTTATAAAAGAAGTAGCTACTGTTGAAAACATATAATGGGAGTATATTATTACAATTTCAGGTTTTGGATTTGATTCGGTACAAAGAAAATTTTACCGAATTTTTGTTAGAATTTTGGGTTTTAGATATTTCTAAAGTAAGAAATTCTTATAGGCTTTCAACTGATTTTGGAAGTTTTATACTTTTCCATTCTTTAGTGACGGTCACATGTCCTTTTCTTTATAAAATATATGGTACTAACTTATCGTAAAAATAAGATACGATATATGGTCCTCACTACCCATCTCGGGGTAAGGCCTAAAAGGTGAGGGATTCAAATTCCCCTCCCCACTCCTCAATGTAAAAAAAAAAAAAATCACAAATATATTTTTTAGATACAAATAATTAAATTAATTAATTGATTAATTTGTTTTGCTAACAGTGTGATAGTTAAGAGAATTTTAATTTTATTTACACATATATTTTATATAGGTTTTGTATTGTATGCAAAAATTGTGGTTTTTTTTTTAAAAAAAAATTGTGGTTAATTGTAATAAATAAATAAATAAAATGTAGAAGATAAGAAGTCGATAGAAGATGGACAAATGGCGCATCATTTTCAAATAACAAATATGTGGAGTACAAGCCAACAAGATACACATTATCCTGATGCTTTTATTATTGTAAAAATTGCTAAATTTTAAATTTTATTATTTTAAAAATTGCTAAATTTTAAATTTTATTTTATTATTTTATTTCAATTAACAGCACAAGAAATGTTATATGCTTTTCATTAAATAACAGTCAATAGGAGATAGACCAATGGCGCACCATTTTCAAATAACAAATATGTGGAGTACAAGCCAACAAGCTACACGTTATCCCAATGCTTTCATTATTGTAAAAATTGCTAAATTTAAAAAATTTATTATTTTAAAATTTGTTAAATTTTAAAATTTATTTTATTATTTTAATTCAATTAACAGCAAAAATTGTTATATGCTTTTCATTAAATAACACTTTAATTTATTAAATTAATTAAAAATAACATTTTTATTTTTGTCTTAATGTATTAATTTAAAAGTAAATACATTTATTATTTTGAATCAATAAAAATGACTTACGTTTTTAAAAATACTAAGGACAACAACAAAATTATTGTTTTGAAGAATTTTTTTTTGAAGTTGTCTGTAAATTTTTAAAATGTAAAATTTATATTAATAGAGTTTGAGCTTTATAATCTTCACTGTTTTGGTGTTTGAGTTATTTTCTTTACAATTAAATTTTGAAATGATAAAAAAAATTAAAAATAATATCTCTAATAGATTTTATAAATTAAAATGTTTACGTGGAAACTTTTAAATAGTAAATTTATTTAAAACATTATTTTATACATATTTTTTATTCAGATTATATTTTAAAAATTATTAGCAAACTAAATAGATAAAATAAATTATTATTATTATTATTATTATTATTATTATTATTATTATTATTATTATTATTATTATTATGAATGTTAAAAATTTTATTTTATTTTAGTTAAGGTAATTATTTCTCCATTGAATAAAACTTTAAAAATATTTTTTTATTTTTATTTTGTTAATCATAAAGATTAAACTTTTATTTTTATTTCATTTT
Organism: Mallotus nudiflorus; assembly: GCA_947683625.1. Taxonomy (NCBI): domain Eukaryota; kingdom Viridiplantae; phylum Streptophyta; class Magnoliopsida; order Malpighiales; family Euphorbiaceae; genus Mallotus; species Mallotus nudiflorus. The sequence goes on from CANTUR010000009.1 coordinate 11,295,317, forward strand.
TATTAATTTATATTTTTCTTTGACTACTTCAGATATATTCAAAAAATATTATTTTTATTTTCAATAATTATGGTTCTTTTTATATTATTTTATTAATTTTAATAATATTTAATACTTTTCTCTTTTAAACTTAATATAATGAGTGGAAGAAAAAGTAATTTTATGTTAAAAATAAAAAATTTAATATAACAAAAATGAAAGGTGTTTAAATTAGTTTAATATTTAAAATAAGACATACAAAAATGAGACCTACTAAATACCATTTTCAAAATTTTTCCATTTCATATGCTTATTATAAACAAAATTTATTCAAACATCAAAATAATAAATATTTAAAAATTTGTACACTATTTATATATATTTTTCCTTAAAAATTAACAGAATATAAGTAAATACTAATTAAATATCGAATGTCAAATACAGAATTTGCTCTATAAAGTAAAAATATAGTTCTCCAAATCCCCCACTTAATCCTTTGATAATGTTCTTGTAAAAAAAAAAAATTCAATACTAACAGTGCTTGCTATATTTCCAATTTAACAATACAACTAATATAAAACAATCAATTTTGATGATTTATAATCAATATAAACCGAAATATTTTTATATCATTTTCTTCAAAATTCTAACAAAATTTCAATTTTTAATATAAATTTCTTAGATTGAAATTATATTTTTATTCTATTTCATTATTATCAAAAATATTTTTTGCTATTAAAATAAGTTAAATAATTTTAATTAATTTGAAATGAAAAATATTTTGTCATTGAATACATTTAAATATAATAGTTTAAAACAATTCTAAGTTGGTATTCAATTAGATTAAATTGATTAAGAATTTGAATATTGTAAACAGAAGTTTGTGGAAGTAATGTTTTAAATACTTTATTTTTGTAAAATTTAAAATATAATGGAATTATACATCACCATTAAAGTTTCAAAACTCAATTAAATAAAATTTTATATTTATTTTTGCTCAAGGAGTTTGTTGAAAAAAATAAAATTTGATTTTATGCTTTATATTTAGGAGAAAGAGTTAATTTTTGGTTTCATTTCTTTAAAGTTAAAACTCACATTTAGACCCCCAAACTTTTAATGTTTTTAGTTTTAGACTGCTCAAATTTCATTTTTTATATTTAAACTCTCATATTTCATGGATTAAAAATGTTAATGGATAAGTACAATTTTGATCCATGTGGTTTCGTTTTTTGGTAAAACCATTCCTGTGATTGACATTTAAGTATCTTATGTTTCATTTTTTTTCACAATTTCGCACCCTTCTAACAAATATTGTTTAAATTGTATATGCTTCAATATAAAAATAATATGCATTTCCAAAGCTAAAATCATATAATGAGTAATATTTCATTCAACTAACTACAATAAACTCACAAAAAATCAAATTTCGATGTATTTTTAATTTAATTATAAATAAAAAGAAATAATTTTTAAAATAAATTCACAATATTTTTAAAAATAACAAACTGATTAGATTCATCATAAATCATATATAAAATAAAGTTATTATTGAAATTTAATATTATATTAATTTTTCTCATAAAATAATGATGATATTAGATATAAGGATACTAAAGTATAAAAAAATGTGAAACACATAATACTTAAATGTCAAAAAAAAAAAAAACCACATGATTGGTTTTGCCAAAAGGCAAAACCAACAAGGATCAAAATGTACTTATCCCAAATTTAAAATACTTCTATTAGTTTTTAACATAAATTATTTCCTTTTAATCCTTGGAGTTTTATATTTTTAATATTCATATGATTCTTATTTTTTTTAATACTTATATCGCTTTTAAAATTTTCTTTGATAAAATATAAATTTAATTATTTTAATTCCTAGTGGTTTGAATTAAAGATATAGATGTAAGTTTTTATATGAAATTATTTTTCATATTTTAAATTAAAAATATAAATTTATATTTAAATATTTAAATAATTTAAAATTTTAAAAAATAAATGAACAAGTTATTATTTAGATAAAAAAGATTATAATAATACTACTATTTTTTACAATATTTTAACTATACAAGTTTTATTTTCAAAAAAAAAAAATTATATTTTTAGAATAAAATATTATGATAAAAAAAAACACAATAATTAAAGACGCTGTAAAAAAAATCTATTTTACAATTCTTTAAAATTTAAATTTCTGTTACTCAAACTTTTTGTTACCTTAATTTTCATGATATCAGTCATATATATATATATATATATATATATATATATATATATATATATATATATATATATATATATAATTTCTACACGTTTCTGTATATTTTTCTATTCATTATTTATATCTGATATTTATAATTTCAAATTGATATAATTATATTAAAATGTTAAAATTTTATCTACACCAATGAAACCATATACAAATTATAATAAAGTTTGAAATTTTCTAAAAATAAATTTTTAGGTGTATATGTTCATTAAATATGAATATCTTTATAGATGCACTAAATAGGAGCATTGTAATCTATGTATATTTATTTTATATATTTTAAAATTATTAATTTTAAAATATATAAATTAATCAATTATAACATAAAAAGACAAAACCAAAATTAAAAACCTACAGAATGAGAAATTTTGAATGAAGTGAAAGAGAGCAGGGAGATACCACATATCTGTCATTTAAAAAGAGTATGCCATTTGTCAATCTAGTATTTAACTTCTTATCTTATTTTTAACAGCTTCTGCATTATTTATTTATTTAGGTCCTTTTCTTGCAATTGTTAACAATTTTATAGAGGAAATTTCAAAAAATAGCATATTTGACCAAACTCGTTTTTTAATAGTATGATCTATTATGTTTTTTCAATTTTAATTTTTACATTTTCTTTTTACGTCTTGCATACTCCTAATTTTTATTTCTAATCTTTGTTGTCGATCGCAGTTCTCCATCTTAATTATTTGCTTAAAATCCCTCTAGATTCTTCAATTTCATCATCACTACCTCTTTCTCCTCTTCTTCATCTTCTACCTCATAAGCTCTACTGATTTTTAGGTAAACAATAACAACAACAAGAAGTGGAAGCTTTTCTTTTGCTTTCATGGCTATGGCATTTCAAATCGATTAATTGAGTTTTGTTTCTGATTATTATTGAGTTTTAGGTGGTGAGGCTTTGTGTGTGAAAGATAGAGGGGGGAAAAAGAGTGAAAATGGTGACATGAATTGTTCCAATGTCGTTTACTATTTTGAAAAGCATAGATGATTATTACAGCGATGAAGATTTTGAATTCAATGAACCAGCAGATGAAAAAACTTGAAGAAGAGATGATGTTGGTGATTTGGAGTCTACAGACTTTGATTTCGAAGAAGATTTTGAGTCAATTAGTGTTGATGATCAATTAAAGCTTAATTTGATTGATTATTATTGTTATGATAATGGTGGATGATTTTTTTGTTTATTTTGATTTTTGATGTTAAAGTTTGATTTTTGATGTTGAAGAGTAAGGCTAAGAGTGATATGTCTTCTTTGGAGGCTAGAAATGGAAACGATATACAAGGAATATCATGGGAGACGCTTAATTTTACTAAAGATAAGTACCGTGAAACTATATTAAAGTAGTACAAGAACTACAAGAACCTCTCTCGTTCTTGCGAGGATCATGACAAGGTTTGTGTTTTTTAAAATTTTTCATCAACTTTGTTCTTGATTCTTTGATTTGATTTTAAGAATATAGATGTGGAGGTTGAGATTGAGATTGGTATGTGTGCTTTTCATCATTTACGTTTAAAATGCTTGCTTGGCCTGTCTGGAATTGTTTTTGAATTTGTATTATATTTATGTGAACAGGAGTGCTTGTAAGTTGAGAATGGAAAGACTTTTCATGGTTTTCAGTTCAACATAAGGCTTGTCTCTTATGACATGATATTTTAAAATAATATAAAATTATTTTGAGATATTTAATGTTAATAAAATTTTAAATTTTATTTATATATTATCATTATTTGTGTATATTATTCATTTATTTTATTCTAGGTATTTTATTTACATAAAATAATCTATTTTGGAAACTTTATTATCTAAAAATATTAAAGTCATTATCATTGTTATTATTTTTAGATAGCATTATTATTATTATTATTATTATTATTATTATTATTATTATTTTAACTAAAATTATTAGTATTATAATTAACGTTATTGTTATTATTATTATTATAAAGTGTTGGTGTGTGTTTACGTGTGTGTGTGTCTATATATATATATATATATATATATAGTCAAAAAGGGGACAAAACGTGGTCCACTATTTCTCTCTCTTCCCCCCCCCCCCCCCCCACTATTTCTTTTCTTCTTTCCCACTGTCATTTTCTTCATTCATTGTGCGAAAACCAACAGCCCCTCACCCTCATTCCACCACCCTCACCTTTAGGCCGGACCACCAATGACCACCACCACCTCCGACTGTTGTCTTCCACCTATAGACCACCAGAAGCTACCTAGAGTCGCCGGAAACACAATAACAGAAGCAGCAACAACATAGACAATCATTTAAGCCAATGGAGTTTCCTACCATGAGAACTCACCGTTCCAGTCTTGTTCAAACCTCCTAGCTCCAATGAGTTTGATTCCAAGCTCTGTTTGAGCTTAATCCTTCTTGATCTTGAGTTTTATCCAATTTTAGTTTAGGTGTTATTAGGGTTTTGATTTTTTTTTTTTTTGAATTTTTAGGTTTGATACATGAATTTTTGCTTTGATATTGTTGTTGCATGTAGCTTAATCTACTTAAGTATATATTTTTTATATTTTTTTTGAATTATTTTGAATGATGGGTATTTTTGAATATTTTAATAATTTAAATTGAATTTTTTTAATTATATTTATTATTTATTTTGGATGGAAATTTGATTAAATTAGTGTTATTAATTTAAGTTAGTAATTTTAGTATTGATAAAATAATTTTTTAGCAATTTTATATAATTTTTGGAAAATATATTATATTATGTGAATTTTGGATTTATAGGTTAATTGAGTATTTTTGTTGAAATTATAGTTAAATAATATGTTTTAAATAATTATGGAATAATAAATGGTATTAAAATAATTTTTACAAATTATTTACTATTTTTAACTAATTAATACTAATTTTCAAAAATATATTCAAATAATAAATTTATTGACTATTTTTGTAATTAAATGGGTTTTTAACTATTTTTATTATATATTTAAACTATTTGAGTAATTAAATTTGAATTTTATTATTTTATTTCTAATAATTGTAAAATTGGATTTTTATTAATATTATATAATTTATTTGAGATTTTATTTGTTTAATGTGAAAATAATTATGTTAAATGTTTTTGATGTTTAACTATATTATATTTTAGTATTTTATTAATATTTATGGAATTTAATGATTTTATTATTATATTATTAAATATTAATTTGTGGTGAATTGTGAACCTTGGTTGGGAATTTGAGTAATTTGAGATCACAACCCGAGGTGTTGAGATTGTGTATTTAAAAGTGCATTTTCTTATAAGATCGGCTCTATTTTTCAATAGAGAGATATTCGTTTTACAAATGAAACTTTGCCGAATTTTCGGTAGAAGTCTCATAAAATGTAACGTCGAGTCGATCATGAATTTTTGTTTTTGAACTGATTTTTAATTTCTAGATCGAGTCTTCCTTTAGAATTCTTGGAAGTAAAAGTTAGAATTTATTTTGATTTTATTATTATTTATTTTTCTAGTTGCGCTGAGACTAAAGCCTATAGGATCAGGCCCGTCGAGTCAATCTCGAGGAGCGCAAACTTTTGAGTTATTATTCTATATATGCATTGCATGTAGGATGCATGAATAAGGATTTTCACATATTCATTATATGTTTAAACATAATTTATTTCATTAAATGATTTAGAATATTTTTGGCATATTTCAATATATATGCAATATATATGCTTGTTATATTTTCAATATATACCTAGTATATTTTTAGTATATTTATGGTTTATTTGGGTATATTTGGGGCATATATATCTGGTTTATGTTTAGTATATATTTAGTATATTTTCAATATACTTTTGGTATACTTTCAGACCTCACTAGTAGTATATTGGATAAATGAATACTTTTGGTTTTGGATAAGTCTGTTGGCTATTGATTAGTATGATTGAGATTGCGAATTGTTAGGGTTCTGCTCCAGTTCTGACTTCCCTCAATATTTTTTTACAAGATCTTCATCTTCTTGAGACCTCACTGGTAGTACTTTATGCCGGTCTTCTTCAGCCTCAGCTAGACTATGTAATTTATTTATCTTAACTTTTATTGTACTTTAGAAAACTGCAATAGTAGCATATTGTATTAGCAGTATGTTATTTTGGATTTGAGACCTATCTCTGAATATTGTATGAATATTTTTATTTTATGAAATGAGATTTGAATATTTACTTTATATCAATTAAAAGTTTTAATTATGGCGTATATTTATTTATTTATTTATTGCATATGTTTTTTTGTATTTTTAAGGTTTGCTACGGGTTCCGGATTCAAAAAAATTTATGTTATCTAGCGTCGGTCATAACTTCTGGCTTGGGTTGTGACATTGTCAAATCCACAATTATCCATTTTTAAGTACTACCCACTTTCAGTTCATTATTGCCATTTCTTATGGATGCTTTCATCTGCTAATAATATTAGTTTCCATTCATTCACGACATTCATCATGTTGTTATGTTGTTCAAGTTTCCATTTTTATCTTTCTTAGGTCTAAAAAGAGTTCCCTCTTATTTGTTTGTTTGCTTTTTTTTCTTGTTGAGTCTTAATTTATTATGTTCAGTTGAATCTTAATTTTCATTGATGCATCATACACTTCACTTCGTAATAATTTGTTGTTGATTTATGATTTGTTGTTTGTTGCAACTGCTTTATTAATTTCCAGTTTTCAAGGGCATAATTTTTTTTTCTAATTTTGATTCATGCAACTGTGTCAGTTAGTTGGATTCAAGCAGCTATGGACATCCCAAACACCAGAATTCAATTAATTTTCTTTTTGAACATGGATTAGAGATTTTTACTTGCATTAGTTAATTTCATATCCATGTAATTTTGTAATTGATGAGTGAGTTATGTTCCTTCTTTGGTGATTTTATTAATTTTGATGATATACAATGAAATGGCAAGGATCATATAAAGAATGATAAAAGATAAGGTATTGTTGATACTTGTCTTATCAATACATTTTTCTTTTTAATTTTATATAGAAAATAATTTTATGAACATCTGGTCTTAACTATTTGTTTGATTGACTGCAGCTTATATTTCCTTATCTTGATTTGAATATTAATTATTTTGGTTTGGTAATATTGAGCCATGATGCTACGGATGACAATGTTATAATAGAAAGTGCAGAGGCCACTTTTAAGTAAGCTGTTTATATTTGAATTTATGTTTTTATTATTAATGAGTTGATACTTATTCTTGCTAAAATGCTTGATTTTTATCCTAGTTTCCAATGTGCTTCAGGTACAATGTTGCTGTAAAATGTGCTAAAATAACCCCTGGTATGTTATTTTGTCCAGTATCCTCTTCTTTTTGCCATCTATTTCAATCACAACAAATTATTGTTTTAGGCACAGGCTGACTTTGCTGAATGTTTTGGACTATGTAATAGACTGGTGCTAGACATTCTTATTGTTCAAATTTATTTTAAGTAGATGTTTTTGGTGCACTACCATGATTTTAGTCAATGGTGACTATATGACATTAAGTAATATTTATTTATTTATTTATTTATTTTTCACCATTATCTGCAGATGAGACCAGAGTTAAAGAATTTTGCCTTAAGTCCATGTGGAGGAGTCCAAATGGGACTATTAAAAACATATTAAATGGTTTGTTATTTGTAAATGCATATCCATTTGATTTTAGTTTAATATAGCTTAATAATGAATGTGCAACAATACTTAACCAACATCATATGCTTCTGGAATCTACTATCAAAAAATTTGTCATTGCATGAAATACTACTAGTAGTATAACATTTTAGAAAGGTAGAACTCCATAGGATCACTTTTTCTAATTTTCTAAATTTTCACATCTTTGGTTGTAAATTATCCCCATTATAAACATGGTATCCATATATAGTAAACATAATTAATATCTCTTAGCTGGTAGTTTTCCCTTCTCAAAATGCTGAAAAAAAGTTATTATACTGAACTGTGTCTTTTTCTTATTCTTTCATGTACTTAGTTCTCACAGGGATGATTTTTGGATGATGGTATTATCGAGGATATTTGTTTAAATAAATGTGAGGGTTCTTCTTAATTCTGAACAACTTTCAGTACACACTAGTAGTTCCCTGTAGACTTCTTTCTTTTTTTAATTAGTGTAATAAATGATGACAAATTATAGCATAGAACTTGGAAGTTTTTAGATGACTTCCATCTCAAACTTTAGGGAATCTAAATGTGCATGTGTATGACATGGATGTGGATTGAGAAGCAGGCATCTTTTGCATATCTTGTTAATTGTTGCAGATACTAGAATATGATTGTTACTAGAGAATTTAATAAAATCTTTTTGTTGCTTGTGTTTTTTAGTGTTGTTGCTTATGTTTTTCAGTGTTGTTGCTTGTTATTGCTTTTTGTTGATTCTTTTTTCAGTATTGTTGGTTTTTATTGATTTTTATTTTTTAGTTTGTTGCTTTTGTTTTTTACTGTTAATGCTTTTTGTTACATATTGCTTTTTATTTTTCAATGTTTTTTTTTGCTTCTTGTTGCTTTTCAGGGTTTTTTTTTTTTTTTTGGATGTTACAAATACACTATAAAATTTTTTAGTTAAATTTTTTTGTTAAATACGTCGAATAAGCTTTGTTTTAGTTAATTTTTTGTTAAATATTTTTACTTTTAATTTGTTATATCTTTAAAAGATGAGATAATAAGTTTGTATTCATATAAAAAAGGACAAGAGAATTATGTTTTACATGAGACATATTTACTCCATAACATAAATTTGTTTTGATTTATTGTATTAAAGATGTGTTACATATTTACTAAAACTCGCATTATGGAATATGCATAAACATAGTTTTTTCATTTCATTGGCTAATTAATTGAACTATATGGACTCAGGGCTCCAAAATGATGCTAGAATAATAAACTGTATGAATTAACAGATGAACAAAAACAAAAGTTGATGAGCATATTAGACATAATAAAACTAAAAGTACTATGACTAATTGAGATGTATAATTGGAAAAAAAAAAATAAAAAACTCACTCCCTATAATACATGTGCCAAACTTCCATAAACTAGCAAATGAACAAATATTTTTAAGAAATTGAACCCCACAAACAACTTAGTTATTTATTTGTTGGGTATGGGTTTAGGAAACTAATATTTTGACATAAATAAATTTTAGACGCATTATGAAGAGTTTAAGGCAATTGGCAATGACACTTGTACCTGGAAATGAAGGAGAGGCAAAGTTGGAGAGCTGAAGAGGACTCATTGTTATGTGTATATGTTAAACAATATGTTACAACACTGAGAAAAATGTTGAGCAAAAAATAAAATAAAAAATATGTTGAGCAAAATCAAATGTTAATAGTATTTTAAAAATAGAAAAAATGTTGAGTATAAAAAATTTTTTAAAAAATGTTGAGAAAAAAATGAAGAAAATAGAAAAAAAAATGTTGATAAAAAATCATTGGGAAAAAAATGAAAAAAATACCCTAAAAATAAATGACGAAAGGAAAGTGATCTATATTTAAAAGAAAAAAGTTACGAAAAATTAGTGTTCAAAAATACTTTTAATCAATGTATCTTTTGATATTATTTTTGATTTTTTGACTATTTATGAAAAAATTTATATGTTATACTCCCTCATATTCAAACTAATTGTCTTTTTTTCAAATAAAAAAATTCCAAACTAATTGTCACTTTTATATATCCAATGCAACATTAATTTTTCTTTCCTATTTTATCCTTATGCTTTATAAGTTTTAAATATAACTTGATAAGGGTAATTTAGTCTCATTTAACTATTTTATAAGTCTATTAAATGTTTTCTTAATTCAAGTGAAATACTAAAAAAGAGATGAGTAATTTGGAACAGAGGAAGTACATAATTAAAAAACATTAAAGGATAAGTACGAATGCACCTTGTGATTAACATATTTTCATTTAAGTGTTTGTGATTTTTCATAATATTTAGAGGTGTATTTTCTAACACTTTAATAATATATCAACTAATATTGTTATTATTTTATAATTAAATTTTAATCTAACCCTCCTTTCAATAATAAAAATATTTACATGTAATTTATTATTAATATAACTACTCATATATTTTTAAAAATATTAGAAAATTATTTTAAAAAATATTTCTTTTTATTTCAAATAAAATGAAAACTAATTTTTATTTATTGCAAATTTATTTTAGTTAATTGAATATGTACTATTTAATTTTACTATTAAAAATTCATGTTAATTTATCATCACATCATATCTTTTTAATAATATTACTAAATAAGATATAATAATAATAATAATAATAATAATAATAATAATAATAATAAATTACTGACATTTAAATATTACGAAAAATATTATACCTTTTAAGTGAAAAAGCCTCTAAACAATAAGTTACCTAGCAATTTTTTTACTTTTCCCAAAATTAAATTAGAACTCCCTTTTACATTGCACGTACTAGTAGGGAATTGCAGGCCTTTTTGGGCAGCAATCATCCCATTTTTTTTTCAAATCTATTTTTTTTCTTAGCTTATTATATATATATTTCTGATCTTCTGATTTTTTTTTTTTCTTTTGCTAGAAAAAGCATTCTCCTTTTGTTGCAGGTTTCAAGTTCTGCGCTTAACCTCCTTGTTGAATTAAAAGACATTACGGCTAAAAAGAAGTGGTTTCAAATAACTTTCGATCTTGGTTTCAATTCAAGTTCATCTCTCAAACAGCAAAGGGAAATGCTACATATGATTACGGTTAAACTAAAAAGAAGTGGTTTCAAATAACTTTCGATCTTGGTTTCAATTCAAGAGCATCTCTCAAACAGCAAAAAGGGAAGAATGCTGCATATTTTTAAAGGGTACCGATGTGACGAAATGGGCACAAAACAAAAATTGACAAGTGCTATGGATTAAAATAAAAGTTAAAAAAATAAAATAAAAGTTAAAAGCTCTCAAAATTTGAGTCTAATTTTTTTTTTTTTAACAAATTGAGTCCAATTATTTAGGAGTATAGTAATTACTATAAATTAATCGGACTTCATAAAGATTGTTTGAAGCCACGATGAAAAAACAAAAGCCTGTAATCTATTAATATATAATATAATTTATTTAAATAATAAAAAATTAAAATTATGATTTTATTGGATAAAAATTAAATTTTTACATATTTCTTATATTATTACTTTTAAAAGCTACTAATATGGATGAAAGTAAATTATAATATTGTAATGATATTGAGAATATGGCAATTGTCAACAAAGGTATTACATGTAAAATTTAGAATGATTGCTTAGTCATTGAATAAAAATTAAATAGTTCTAAATTTTAAAAATTAATTTTTATTATTTTTTAGATATTTTTTTATTCATTATTTATAATTTTAAACGAAAAAAATTATAGAAAAATGTAAAATTTTATCTGAATCAATGAGATCATATAAAAGTTATAATAAATTCTGAAATTTTATAAAAATAATTTTTTTTACAAATTAAAATTAATTTATAATTTTTCTGTTTTGGGGTCTATGTTAAATATGAATATCTATATACATGCGCTAAATAGGAGCGTTGTAATCCAAATACACTTTTTTTTATATATATTTTAAAATTATCTAATTTTAATTATGAAAATATATAAGTTAATCAAATATAATATAAAAACAAAACTAAAATGTAAAAAAATTAGAGAATTAGAAAATTTAAATGAAGTCAAAGATAGTACGAGAGAACACAGTTTTATCATTTGACAAGAGAATGTCATTTGTCCATATATTTTTAATTTCTTATCTTCTCTATTATTATGATAAATTTTCATAACCACCACCTTCATAACTTCCACTGTCACCACAATTATTACTATCACCATAATTTTTATTATCTCCATCACTAACATAACCTCCGTCATCTCTACAAAAGCTTCTTGACATAGAGTGGTTGTAGTAATACCACTGCAGCCACCACCTCTGCTACCATTACTACTATAGTCACCTAATACAATTGTTGCATCATCTGATTGTTACTATAACTTCCACCACCATCACCACAATCTCATAATTTCAAATTTCAAATTTAAAATTAATTAAATGTGTATAATTTAAAATTATTTATAATATAAATAAATTTAACATTAAATACTATCATACAAATAAATATTATATTAAATAAAAATTATTACAATAAATTTTATAAAAAAATTATGAGAATATGAAGAAATCGTATAATCAAAGATAATGAATAAATTGATTTTTTATTATTTTATTTTTTATTTTAAAAAATAAAAAATCAAAAAATAAGAAAAAGTAAAAGAAAACTTAAAAACGAAATATTTTTTTTTTTCAAAACTAAACAGTCCCTAAAAATTTTATTTTCAGGCTTTTTGAAGTGCGTAGGAGTGGTCTTAAAGCACTGGAACCATAAAAGCATGTTTTTCCACATCCTTTGTACTAAAATAAAATACACGATGTTTTAAACAACTAAAAAATTAAAATTACAGATAAAAGCAAATCAAGTCAGTGTTTTGATAAGATATGACGCGTCAAATTTTAAATGATTCATGGATATATATATATATATATCTTTATATTTATTTTTTATATATGTATATATAAATACATATGAAATTCAGAATTATTATCTAATTTATATGGTCATTGAATAAAAAATAACTAATTTCAAAATTATTATTTAATGAATATATTTTTTGTAATAGTACAGACCAACCCGCATCAGATATTGTCCGCTTTGTCCAGGTCCAGTCCGCAGTGCACGGTTTTAAAACGCGTCTAATGGGAGAAGGTATCCACACCTTTATAAGACGTGTTTCGTTCTCCTTCCCAATCGATATGGGATATCACAATCCACCCTCTTAGGGCTCAGCTTCCACACCTGCACATCGATCCGGGCTCCGACTTTGATACTATTGTAACAGCTCAGATCAACCTGCATCAGATATTGCTCGCTTTGTCCAGGTTCAGATCAATCCGCATCAGATATTGTTCGCGTATGATTTTAAAACGCGTCTAATGGGAGAAGGTATTTATACCCTTATAAAGCGTGCTTCGTTCTCCTTCTCAACTGATGTGGGATATCACAATTTACTCCCTTTAGGATTCAGTGTCCATACTGGCACATCAATCCGGACTCCGGCTATCATACTATTGTAACCGAAAAAAAAAAAAAATTCCATGCTTCTTGAAGTGCGTAGGAGTGGCCTTGGAGCACTGAACCATGTAAGCACGTTTTTACAAATCCTTTGTACTAAAAGAAAATTTAAACAATTAAAAAATTAAATTACTGATAAAGGCAAATCACGTCAGTGTTTTAATAAGATATGACGCGTCAACTTTTAAATGATTCATGTATATATATCTTTATATTTATTTTTTATATATGTATATATAAATACATATGAAATTCAGAATTATTATTTAATTTATATGGTCATTGAACAAAAAATAACTAAATTTAAATTTATTATTTATGGAATATATTTATAAATATATATTTCTAAATTTTAACAATTAATTTTGACTTTTTATTGGATATTTTCCATTCATTATTTATATCAAATATTTATAATTCTAAATTGAAATAAAAATATTAAAATGTTAAGACTTTATCTATATCAATTGAAATATTATAAAAATGAAAATTAATTCTGAAAATTCCTAAAAACAAATTTAAATCTATTTTACAATTTTTTAAACATTAAATTTTTGTTACTCAAACTTTTTGTTACCTTCATTTTCATGATATCAGTTAATGTGTGTATATATATATATAATGTCTATTTGATTCGGATATTTTCTATTTATTTTTTATTTTTTATATTTATAATTTCTAATTGATAAAATTATATTAAAATGTTTAAAATTTTATCTAAACCAATGAAGCCATATAAAAATTATAATAAATTTTGAAATTTTCTATGACAAAAAAAATTTGAAATTTTCAAAAAATAATTTTTTGGTGTAGAATGAGAAAATTTGAATGAAGTGAGAGAGTCGGAGACAACATATTTTCGTACAATGGAGACCACATATTTGTCATTTAAGAAGAGTATGCCATTTGTCAATGGTACAAATGTACCTTTGCAGCATGTGATTAACATATCTGCATTATTATTTTTAACAGCTTCTACATTATTTATTTAAGTCCTTTTCTTACAGTTGTCCACAATTTTATACAAACGTACAAACGTACCTTGTGATTAACACATTTTCATTTAAATGTTTGTCATATTTCGTAATATTTAGAGATATTTAATTTTATTTTTCAACGCGGTAATACTATATTAACTAATATTACAATTATTTTGTAATTAAAGTTTAATCTGGCACTCTTTTTCAATAATAAAAATACTCAAATATTTTTAGAAATATTACAAAATTATTCTAAAAAAATATTTCTTTTTATTTCAAATAAAATAAAAATAATGTTTTATTTGTTATAAATTTATTTTAATTAGTTGAATATTATACTAGTTTATTTTACTATAAAAAGTTTATATTATTTTAATATCACATTATATATTTTAATAATATTACAGAGTAAATTGTAAGGTACAAAAATGTAAATAAAATTAAATTACATCCTTAAATAGTATGAAAAATATTACAACTATATTAAAATAACACTTAAACACATATTATTTTTTTCTTTTTAACTTTTCGCAGAATTAAATTAGAACTCCCTTTTCTATTGAACATGCTGGTAGGGAATTACCGGCCTTTTTAGCAGCAATCATCCCATTTTATTTTTATGATCTATCTTTTTTCTTAGCTTATTATATACCTATTTTTGATCTTTTGATTTTTTCTCTTTTTGCTGTCTTATACGGATTTTTTTTTTTCTAAAGAAAATATTCTCTTTTGTTCCAGGATTCAAGTTAACAAAATGGGTACAAATAATAATAATAATAATAATAATAATAATAATAATAATAATAATAATAATAATAATAATAATAATAAATACTATGGGTTAAAATAAAAGTTAAAAGCTCTCATAGAATTGTTGAGTCCTTTTTTTTTTTTTACCCAAATTGAGTCCAATTTAGGAGTATATAATTACTATAATTTAATCTGACTTCATAAAGATTGTTTGAAGCCACAATGAAAAAACACAAGCCTATAGATTACAAAATTTTTCCTTTAATATATACTATAATTTTTTTTAAATAATAAATTTTTTTAAAATTATGATTTTATTGGATAAAAATTAAATTTTTACATATTTCTTATATGGTTATTTTTTTTTTAAATAGAAAAGTAATCATAATATTGTGATCATATTGAAAACATGGCAATTGTCAATAAAGGATATCACGTGTAAAAGTTTAAATGATTATTGGGCCATTGAATAAAAAGTCAATAGTTCTAAATTTATTATTTAATGAGTATAGATTTAATGAATATAGTTATAAATATATATTTCTAAATTTTAAAAATTAATTTTTATTTATTTTTAGATATTTTTCTATTCATTATTTATAATTTTAAATGAAAATAATTATATTAAATGTTAAAATTTATCTGAATCAATGAAACCATATAAAAAATTATAATAAATTCTGAAATTTCTAAAAATATAATTTTTAAAAAAATTAAAATTAATTTAGAATTTTTCTGTTTTGGTATCTACGTTAAATATGAATATCTATATCCATCGGCTAAATAGGATTATTGTCATCCACATACAATTATTTTATATATTTTAAAATTATCTAATTTTAATTATGAAAATATATAAATTAATCAAATATAATATAAAAAACAAAACTGAAATGTAAAAAAACTAGAGAATTAGAAAATTTGAATGAAGTGAAAGATAGTAGGAGATTACACAGGTTTGTCATTTGAAAAGAGAATGCTATTTGTCATTCTATTTTTAATTTCTTATCTTCTACATTATTATAATAAATTTTCACCACCAACCCCACAACTTTCACTATCACCGCAACCACCACTAGCATAACCTCTATCATCTCCAAAGCTGCCATCTCTACCAAAGTCTCTTGACATATAGTGGCTGCAATAATATTGCCACCACCATCATCTCTATCATCATGACTACCACATCCTCCTAATACGGTGACTACATCATTGACATGGTCGCCATAATCTCTACCACATCATAACCTCATGATTTCAAATTGAAATCAATTAAATACGTATAATTTAAAATTTTTATAAAATAAATAAATTTATGATTAAATATTATCATATGAATTATAATAATTATATTATATTAAATAAAATTATTATAATAAATTTCATAAAAAAATTATGAGAATATAAAAAAAATTGCATAATGAAAAGCAACAATTGATTTTGTATTTTTCAATTTTGGAAAATGAAAAACTGAAAAATAACGAAAAAGAAAAGAAAATTGAAAAATGAAACAAAAAATAAT
Source organism: Mallotus nudiflorus (assembly GCA_947683625.1). Lineage (NCBI taxonomy): Eukaryota > Viridiplantae > Streptophyta > Magnoliopsida > Malpighiales > Euphorbiaceae > Mallotus > Mallotus nudiflorus. The sequence goes on from CANTUR010000009.1 coordinate 11,311,950, forward strand.
TTTCAAAACTAAATAGAGCTAAAATTTTTTAGGAATTTTTTCATAAATAGACCAAAAATAAAAAAATATTATCAAAAATTGCATTTACCAAAACTATTTTCAAAACTAACTTTCCTATATTTTTTCTTTAAAGTGTGAACCAATTTCCTTTTCTTTCTTATTTTTAGGATATTATCTTCTTTTTTTCCCTCAATGTTTTTTTATCAATAATTTTTTTTTTATATTTTCTTAATATTTTTTTGCTAAATATTTTTCTATTTTTGAGGTATTATCTTTTAATAATTTTGTTGCTCAATATTTTTTTATTGTTTTCATCTTTTTTCTTTCAATGTTTGTTATGTTCAACATTTTTTTTCTATTTTTAAGGTAATCTCAACATTTTTTATTTTTAAGTTACTGTATTAATCTTTTTTCCTCAACATTTTTTTCAATATTCTTTTTTCTTCAAAACTTTTTTTTTTCAAATAAATGATTACGAACTAAACATTTTCAATTGAAGATGTAAAAATAAGTAATGAATATCTTCAACTATTGTAACAATAAGCAATAAACAAAATTTTCCCCATCTATATTCTTAAAGAATAAGAATTTTCATTTTTTACTTTGATTTGATTATTAAAATATCTAACAAGTTTTTCTTTTTCGAAAAAAAAATCTTAAACTTATTAATAAAAAATATATAACATGTTTACAATTTTTATAATATATTTGTAACATCCCAAAAAAAAATAAACAAAAACAATAAAAAGTAACAATGTTGAAAAAAAGTAATAATACTGAAAAAAGTAACAACACTTAAAAATAAAAATAACAAAAAAATAATGAGAAAGCAATAAAAAAATAATCGCAAAGCAAAAAAAATCAGATAAATAAGAAATAACAAAAATAACAATTAAAAAATAATAAAAAATAATAAAAATGTGTTTTTTTAAGTAGGAAAAAAAAAACCTGAAAAGGGGAGTGATGTTATCCCCAATTTTATTTTTAAGGCTTTTGAAGTTGTGTAGGAGTGGCCTTAGAGCCTTGGAACCATGCATGCATGTTTTTCCACATCCTTTGTACTAAAAGAAAATACGATATGTTTTAAACAATTAAAAAATTAAAATTACAGATAAAAGTAAATCAAGTCACGTTTCGATAAGATATGACGCGTCAAATTTTAAATGATTCCTGGATATATATATATATATATATATATATATATATGAAATTCAGAATTATTATTTAATTTATATGGTCATTAATTATAAATAATTATAAATTGAAAATAACAATATTAAAATGTTAAGATTTTATCATTTTCAATTGAAATCATATAAAAATTAAATAAATTCTAAAAATTCTTAAAAATAATTTTTTTAAATTAAAATGAATTTAAAATTTTCTTTCTTTTTTATAATGTATATATTCAGTGAATATGATAATCTATATAAAGGCCGTAAATAGGAGAATTGCAATCGACATACAGTTTTTTTTTTTTGTAAATATTTGAAAATTATCTAATTTTAACAATGAAAATATATAAATTAATTAATTATAATATAAAGAAAAAAATAAAATTAAAATAATTCAGAAAATTCCAATGGAATGAAAGAGAATAGGTGATACACCACTCGGATCATGCAATTGTCAATCTCCTATTGTAAATACTAGGATAAAGAATGCCATTTGTCAATCTACTGTTAACGTCTTATCTTCTACATTTTATTTATTTGTCTGTTTTATAAATTCTTCACAATTTTGTACCCAATACCCAATACAAAAATTAAATTAATGAATAAACTATATGTATATATATATGCATCTGCAATTTATTAACTGACATTATGATAAAAAAAATTTTCTCTTAAATATTGAAATTAATTCTTTTAAATTAAAATATTATTAAATTGAAGCCTTAAATTTTAATTATGTTCTATAACTTCTTTTTTCTAATTTTACACATATAGAGGACAATTTTTAACATTTGTGTTCAAAAGTTACATTACTATATTTAAAAAAAATTAATTAATTTAATATAATTATATTCCAATTTAAAACGTCTTTCATATAATTATATATAAGTTAATTAAAATTTTATATGTGTCAGCAAATTCCTTAGCTTTTGAGTAAGTAGGATTTTGGTACCAAGGACTAGTCATTAAAATCCAACTATATTTTGAAGCTATTGTTAAGTTTTCTAACTCTGCAGGTACTAGAAAGTTTACTGCTGATAGATGGCTAAAATTCAGAGAAGCAATCCGCTCAAAAGAAGGATAAAATTACCTTGTTACTTTAAAATAATATAAATTTTAATTTAACATAATAATAATAATAATATTCAACTAATTTTTTTAAATAAAATTCATTTTATTTAATAAATAAAGAATTAATCATAATCATGGATTTATATCGAATCGTATGATTTAGATATTAAATTCATATATGATGTTTTGTTTGTGCCCGATATCAAACATAATGTTTTGAGAGTTGGCCAGTTATTAGATAAAAATTATGCTGTTCAGTTCAAGAATAGGACATGTGAAATTAATGATCCTTGTGGCAAGAAGCTTTTATCAATCAGAATGCATCTGAAATCTGTACCAAACAGTTCAAATATTGTGAAGAAATTCCCCTGGAACGTTATGGTTTTAGGTGCCAATTAACTTACTCCAATTATATGTCTTAATATTATTTAGGCATATAATTGCTTAATCTTATTTATTATAATTACTAGCAATTATATTTCTTAATATGATTTCAGATGTATAATTGATCTTCTTGTCTTTGGGAGACGAGAATAAAAACATCATCACAAAATATAAAAAAGCAATCTTCACAGCATCTATTAATTCTTAATATACAAAGATATACAAAGATTCAAAACAAACTTACTTTTATGATCTTTTACGAGGATTTATTGAAATTTCCTTGCACCATTGGGATCACATTTATTTCAGGAGCTTCTTATTCAACTTATGGTAATTGCTATTATCTTTGAGCTATCGTTGCCCTAGGCCTACCCCTTTCTCTAATATAATTGCTAGCAATTATATGCTTAATTTGATTTCAGTAATATATTTGCTAACAATGATATGTCTTAATGTAACTTAGATAACATAATTACCATCTGCCTTAATCTCATTTCGGTCATATAATTGCTAGCATTCCATGCAATAACTTGGCAATTAACTCATATATATACATATATATATATATAATTTTTGTGCTTATTGAAAAAAAAGTAACTGATTTTAAATTTATTACTTAACGAACATAGTTATAACTATATGTTTCTAAATTTTTAAAAATTAATTTTTGTTTTGTTTGATATTTTCTATTAATTACTTATATATAATACTTTATATATAATACTAATAATTTTAAATTAAAATAATTATATTGAAACATTATGATTTTATCTATATCAATGACATAATATAAAAATAATAATAAATCTTAAAATTTCACAAAAAAATTAGAATATAAAATTAATTCAAAATTGCATTTTTTAGCATATATATGTTCAATGAATAGTAGCATTTAATCCACATATACTTATTTTACACATTTTAAAATTAAAAAACTTTACGAGAATTTAACTGATATTATGATAAAAATAAAATTGAAAAATGAAATTCTCTTAAATATAAAATAAATTCTCATTAATTAAAATTTTATTAAATTGAATCCTTAAATTTTAATTACATTGTATAAATTCATTTTTTATTAAGGACAATTTTCAACATTTATGTTAACAAGTTGCATTACTATATTTTAAATTTTTTTAATTAATTTAATCTAATTATGTACTAACATAAACATCTTTCATATAATTCTATTTAAATGTATTCAAAGGTAAGATATTTTTCTTTTCATATTAATATAAAAATTTTAATTTACTTTTAGTGGGAAAAATATTTTTATTATGATTGAATATATATATATACACCCAATGTGTCTCTGATAAAAGGAGTGATGAGATTTGGTAAAAAAAGTAAGCTAGGTTTAAGGTACATCAGACCCTTTGAGATTTGTTTAAGAGCTAGTGATGCGGCTTACAAACTAGTGTTGCCACCAAAGTTAATGATGAAAATGAAACAATCATTGAATGCAAAAGAACGGCTAAAAATCCTTTTCAGAATGGACCAACAGCCCAAAGAAGTAGATCATAGGCACAATATTGGGCCTAAGAAGGTTCAAAAGCCCATGGAAACCTCTAGAGCCATCAAGACCATAAGAAGCTATCTCAGACCAAGGTTGATGATACGATGGCACACCAAAGAGGCATCTCCTCTATAGTAGAAGTGTGAAGAGGTGACGCTTCTATTCCAATTTTTTTTTATGGAGAATTAATTGCTTCTAAAATGCCTCCTACATGTCCCAATGTCCTTCAGGAGTAAATGTAAAAGTTTCTGACAGAAAAAGGAAGAGTTGGAAGCTCTTGAATGTGATTAAATGATTGTTGAGGGATAAAAAGAAAAGAGAGGAAAGAGAAAGGGATTTTTTTTTTGGATCTTGACAAAAAAGCTAAAAAAAAAAAAAAAGAAGAACTCATTGGGGGAAAAGATAGAAAGCATTTTGAAAGGAGGTAGCAGAAAATCAAGAAAATGGAAGGGAAAGGAGAGATTCTAAGGTTCATTCTCAAAGGATAAAATGTTCTTACATTTTGGCAAGTGCAATAATCAAATTCGACCTCTGAGGGCCAAATATTTTGAAAATAAATTAATTTAAAATAGTAAGAACATTTGATTTTGATAATTGGTCTCATGATTTAAATAAATCTTTTGTTTATTTCTTACTTTATTATTTGCTATTTCTTTACATTCATAACTTGATTTTATGAATTCATGAGTATAGTTGTAAAGTTTTGGTTAATTGAATTTACTTTTGTATGATTTAGAACTAAATAAAAAAAAGTTAAATTTCATCTCTGGGCCTGTGGGACATCACCCTTTTGGGCTAAGGCGATGTAATATCGCTCTAATGCCTTGAGGCGTCGCCTCATCATTTTATTTCTACTTGCTTATTTTCTGAATTTCATTTAATTTGGTAGTATATATTTTTTTAAAAAATTCATAAATGGCATGTGTGAATTAATTTCCATATTTTCAAAGTTGATTTAGCTCTTATTCATTTTCAAAATTTCAAATATGCGTTTATCAATGTTTTAGATTAATTTTTGATAATTGTTGGATCTATATTTATATTAATTTTGATTATTTTTATATTTACTTTTGTGTAATTTGTTACATAAGTGTGTGATCCTGTAGGTTCACATGACGTTGGAAGTGGGCCTTAAATCTCTATTTAGGCCTATAAGTCATAAGTGGCCTCTATCAAGATATTATGACTACCCAAGTCATGTGAAGTCAATAATCCAAATAACCTAGTATACAGTAAATATTCTAGTCCCTTTGTCACATGATATCTTGATTGAATATAAGGCATAGATTATGTCATCCTTATAGAATTTAATCATATAATTTCTTAATTCAAAGTATACTGAGAATGATAACTCTTTATCAATTTACTTTAGCATGGCCATACACTTTCCTAAGTTTATCTTATCAAGGGGCCTATAGATATCTTACTTATATTAAATGAGGGACAAATTCCTTCTCAATCACTCACATTCCTCATATAACTCATTTTATATCCAACAACAACCTATTTTATCATTTGATTAAAGATAATGTAAGATTGTGTCAAAATACAAAATAGCTATATAGAAATCTATGATGATTTCAAGCTCAAAGGACTAAGCTAATATTACTGTGATGAGAATTACTTATGAGAATTATATATGTAGTATTCTTATGATGGGTCAATCTAGCACTTTATTTCTCAAATAAGTACCTATAAGTTGACTTAATATCTAAGATTCATGATTAGTAAAATATAATCATCAATCGACACCACACTAGCCATAATACATTATTATGACTAGGGATAATTTGAATAGAACTCATATTTAATTTAAGGGTTTTACTATCAAGTCACATACTTGATGACCTTAGTAAGAATTGACTATTCAAATAATTATCATAACACAAAATGATAATGAAAAATGCCTCTTTATTAAATAAAATGATAAAGTCAAAACATGGTCATACATGATTGACCTAGTGCATATAACTAATAATCTCCCACTTGCACTAGGCCCATTCTATATTAAAACTAATACCTATGGACCTAGTATAACTCTCATGCTTAGGTTGTGGAAGAGGCTTAGTCAGTGGATTAGCAACATTATCATTTATAGGTACTCTGCATATCTTCACATCTCCTTTCTCAATGATTTCTTGAATGAGATGATAACGCCTGAGTATGTGTTTAGATCTCTGATGTGATTTGGGCTCCTTAGCTTGAGCTATAACTATATTATCACAATATAAGTTCACTTGATTTGATATACTAGGAATAACACCTAGTCCATTTATGAACTTCTTAATCTAAACAGCCTCCTTATCTGCTTCTGAGGTAGCTATATACTCAGCTTCTATTATAGAATTAGTAAGTGTTTCTTGCTGGAACTCCTCTATCTCACTGCACCTCCATTCAAACAAAACACATAACTTGATTATAATAAAAAATCATCTTTGTCAGTTTGGAAGTTGGCATCCATGTAACCATTTACAACTAGCTCATCTTTTTTACCACTATACAGTAAAAATGCATCCTTAATTCTTCTCAAGTACTTAAGGATATTTTTAACTACTATCTAGTGACTTTCACTTGGGTCTAATTGGTATCTGCTCATTGTGCTTAAGGCATATAAAACATCAGGTCAAGTACAGAACATTACATACATGATAAATCTAATAGCGAAGCATATGGAATCTTACTCATGTGGTATCACTCATTTTGTGTCATAGGACACTGAGTCTTGTTAAGACTAATGCCATGTGACTTTAATAAGAATCCTCTCTTAGAGTCTTGCATGCTAAACCTGTTTAATACCTTTTCAATATAAGCACTCTAACTTTGGCCAATAAGCATTTTAGATCTATCTTTATAGATCTTGATGCCTAATATAAAAGTCGCTTCACCCAAGTCTTTCATTGAGAAACAATTCCTTAGCCATTATTTAACATTTTGTAAAATAGGGATATCATTTCCAATGAGTAGTATGTCATTAACATATAGCACTAAAAACACAATTGCGCTCCCACTAACCTTCTTATAGACATAAGGTTCATCTTCATTCTTAATGAAGCCAAACTCTTTGACTGCTTCATCAAAATGAAGATTCCAACTTTGAGATGCTTGCTTCAATCCATAAATGGACCTTTGAAGCTTGCATACCATTCTAGAATACCCTATGGTTATGTCATATACATATCCTTAAGTAGGTTTCCATTAAGAAATGTTATTTTGACAGCCATTTGCCATCTCTCATAATCATAGTATGCAGTTATAACAAGGAGAATTCAAATATATTTTAGCATAGCAACTAGTGAAAAGGTTTTATCATAGTCTATACCATGTGTTTGTTTGAAACCCTTTATAACTAGTCTTGCCTTAAAGGTATGCATATTACCATCCATGTCTGTTTTCTTTTTAAAACCCATTTGCATCCAATAATTTTAAGCCATCGGTTGGGTCAATCAATGTCCAAACTTGATTATCATACATGGATTGCATTTTTGATTTCATGGCTTCTAGCCATTTTTCATAGTCAGGAATATTTATGGCCTCTTGATAGGATGTGGGCTCACTTTGATCCATAATCAACACAACATTATCATCAGATGTGATAAATCCATATCTCATAGGGATTTGACATGTCCTACTAGACCTCCTTGGGCCTTTTGGTACTTGTGTAGGTTCAATAGTTACTTGTTGATCCAGTTGTGGTTTTATACTTAGTACAATGCTATTTTATAGGTCTTGAATTTCTTCAAGTTGGACTATACTCCTACTAGATCCTTTGGAAATAAATTCTCTTTTAAAAAATACACCATTTCGAGTAACAAACACTTTGTTCTCATAAGCATTGTAGAAATAATATCCTTTAGTTTCTTTAGGATATCTCATAAAAAGGCATTTATCAGATTTTAGTGCCAATTTATTTAAGATTTGAAACTTCATATAAGCAACACATCCCCAAATCTTAAGAAAAGACAAACTAGGAGGTTTTCCAGTCCATATCTCATATGGTGTCTTTTCAACTGCCTTTGTTCGAACTCCATTCAAAATGAAAGCAATAGTTTCTAAACCATATCTCCAAAAAGAGATTGGAAGATTTTATTGACTCATCATTGATTGAACCATATCCAATAAACTCTGATTTCTCCGTTCGAACACACCATTCTATTATGGTGTACTTGGAGGAGTCAATTATGAAATAATCCCATAATCTCTAAGATGATATGCAAATTCTTGGCTTAAATATTCACCACCTCGATAAGATATTAGTGTTTTAATATTTTTAACAAGTTGGTTTTGTACTTAATTCTTGAAAACTTTGAACTTCTCAAAAGATTTAGATTTATGTTTCATTAGATAGACATAGCCATATCTACTAAAATCATCTATGAAAGACATGAAGTACTAGAAATCTCCTCTAGCATTTGAGCTAATGGTCCATATACATCTGAATGTATAAGGCTAGATAAATCATTAGCTCTCTTACCTTTTCCAATAAAAGGTGTTTTAGTCATTTTTCCTAGTAAAGAAAATTAAATGTTTCAAATGATTAATAATCAAATGAATTCAAAGGCCCATTTTGGTGAAGCTTTGAAATACGTTTCTCATTTATATGGCCTAAATGACAATGCCAGAGATAGGTAGTGCTTAAATCATTAGATTTATACTTCTTTGTATTAATGTTATAAATTGGCTTTTCATTAGTGTCATCAACATTTAGAACATAAAGACCACTAGTGCATGGAGAAAATCCATAGAAAATGTTATCATGATAAATATTACATTTATTATTCCTAATAATAAATTCAAAACCTTTCTTGTCCAAACAAGAAACATAAATAATATTCCTACACATAGTAGGCACATAATAACACTTTTCCAAATTTAAAACAAGTCCACTAGGCAAAGTTAACTCATAAGTTCCTATAGCTAAAGCGGTAACTCTTGCTCCATTACCAACACATAAGTCCACTTCGCCTCTAGCTAGTGACCTACTCCTTTTTAGACCCTACATATTAGTACAAATGTGAGATCCTGATCTGGTATCTAATACCCCAGAATTAGAAGTAGACAAATTAATTTCCATAACATGAATACCTAAAAAGGTAGTCACACTACCCTTATTCTTGTTCAGATCATTCATATATAGCTTGCAATTTCTTTTCCAATGACCTAGCTCATTGTAGAAACAATATATTCCCTCTTTTGGTGGCTTTTCTTAGGGTTCAACTTTGAACTTAGGCTTTGGTTTTGGCTTCTAAAAGCCTTTGGGAGCCTTGCTCTTGCCCTTTTCAACCTTTTTCATACCCTTTTCCTTACTAACCATTAGAATATCCTTGGTGGAATTCTTGATGTTCTTTTCAGTAGTTGTAGGCATCCTATACAACTCTAAAACAATTTTGTCCATACTATGCATATATAAATTCATGATGAAACCATCATAAGCTTCAGACGAAGATTACAGAATGATATCAATAGCTAATTCTTGTTCAATCTTCCAACCAAGCTTGTCCAAGCATTCAAAATGGCCCTTCATCTTGAGAACATGAGGACTAACAGTGCCGCTAGCAGTCAACTTGTAGAAGAGAAATGCCCTGATGGAATTGAACAATTCAATTCTAGCTTTCTCTTAGAACATTTTCTTGAGATGACCTATTATAGTATAAGCCTCCATTTTCATTAGTTGCTTTTGAAGCTCATACTCCATGCATCCAAGCATGAGATAAGTGACATCTATTGAATCATTGAGATGCTTACTACAATCATCCTTTTATGCTCTAGGAGCATTAGCAGCTGGTTCCTCTGGGATGGGTTGATCAAGGATATATTCCTTTCTTTCTTGCCTAAGAACAATTCTTAGGTTTCTATACCAGTCAAGAAAGTTAGTCTCATTTAGCTCATCCTTCTCAAGGATTGATTGCAGTGACATGGTAGGTGCAGTGTTTGATGTCATTATCTATGACAAATATATATAAAGTGCATGTAGTTTTATTATGAAAGAGGCATAAGAAAACTCCCACTAAATATTCATAAATTATAAAACCCTTAAAATAATTTAAACAATTGAAATTTCTTAGTGGGCCAAGATCTATATTTCACCCTACTTCAAGTAAGCTTTGACTTATCACTTAAAGTGTGGCTATTTAGGTAGGTAACACTTTACCAATTACATCTTATGTAATTCTTGGATAAATATAGGATATCATATGTACTGACAAATCCTATCAAATGCCCTAGGTCCAAAACCATTTTGATAACCTAGTTAAGTCTAACCAACCTAAACATATGGATATCACCATTATCCATCTTATCTTATTTATATGGTTTTATACATAATGCTTTGGCATAACCTATATATAGTAATCCAAATCTTGATAAGTGTTGATTAATAGGAGGCATTTTAATGACTTAATATTAAATGAGGGTTTAGTTAATTTTTATCTTATTTAGTTATTGTTATATTGCATCACATACATGGCATAACATGGCATCACATGCATAACATACTAATACAATAAGATAAATGTGACATAGCATGACCCAAAACTAAGTTGATCTTCGTAAGCCAATGTAAAGATCAAAGGTCAAACCTAGGTGATATTAAAAATACAAATTAAGCCTTCAATTTGGATCTCCATCTTCTGCCATGGACCTCCTCCTTGGGCTCCCACCTTGGATCTCCATCATGGGCCTCCAACTTGAATTTGCATCTTGGGTCTTGATTTACATTACATGTTGTAATTAAAACTATTATATTACTATCTAATAAAATAAAATAAAATAAAATAAAATAATTACAACAAATAAAAATGACCTTTAGGATGTATTTAAAAAATTACAACCCAATAAAATAAAAATAATAAAATCCAATTACATTAGTTCAAGGGCCATATTATGCACCATGCATTTAACAATAAACACATATTCTAAAATAATTCAATTTATAAATTAATTAAACTATTATGTTAAAAAAATGCATGACGAGTCCATTTGGGGTCAAGGGGTAGCGCCCCTTGCAGGGTCCTAAAGGCAACATGCCTAGCATGGTCCAAGGGGCAGTGCCCTTGGCGAGGTCCGGGGACAACAATCCTTAGGGTCCTTAATGTTCTAATTTTACCTGTTGACATGTGAGAAATTTGAATAAAACTACTGGCTATTGGGTTTTATAATTCATATATAGTGAAAAATTAAATTTTAATCACAAACTTGAACCCAGATCCAAGTAATTTGATTAATTGATTAAATCTAGGGTTTTTTTTTCTAACCATAAATGCATAAGGGGCAAGATTTCTAGAAGGAAGAGAGGAGGTTCACTTTGATGACACCTTACCTTGAGCTTTTAATTTGGCAGTTTGATTTGAGATGTCTCTAAAAGAATCTGTTCTCCACAAGTGTCCACACGAATAACCCTTCATTTGAAAAGGAATACTTGTGTGATAACACCTTCTCTTGATTTCTCACAAATCAAGATTCAAAAGAACTTTGTGTTTTTATTTTCTAAAAGGAGAGAAACCAAGTTTGGTGGTAGAATAGTGAGAGTGTTTAAAACCCTAGAGAATATAACATATTTATAGACATCTAAATTAGGGTTTCGCTTACCAAATGACCTTTTGGTAATTTCTCACTTATTCTTATTTTGATTTTATTTAAAATTAAATAAGAAATAATATTCTATTTATTTAAGACAACCTTTACCTTAAATAAATAAATATTTTATTTATTTATTTCCATAGAGTTTATTTGGGCTTGTTCAAATTGTGTAACCCAGTAGGTTCATATGACATTGGCAGTGGGCCTTAAATCTCTATTTAGGCCTACAAGTCATAAGTGGCCTCTAACAAGACATTATGACTACCCAAGTCATATGAAGTCAATAATTCGACATAACCTAATATACAGTGAATATTCTAGTCCCTTTATCACATGATATCTTAATTGAATATAAGGCATAGATTATGTTATCCTTATAGAATTCAATTATATAATTTCTTGATTTTAAGTAGATTAAGAATGATAACTCTTTATCAATTTACTTTTGCATGGCCATGCATTTTCCTCAGTTTATCTTATTAAGGGGCCCATAGATATATTACTCATATTAAATGAGGGAAAAATTCCTTCTCAATCACTCAAAATCCTCATATAACTCATTTTATACCCAACAATAACCTATTTTATCATCCGATTAAAGATAAATGTAAAATTACGTCAAAATACAAAATAGTTATGTAAAAATCCATGGTGACTTTAAGGTCAGAGGATCAAGCCAATATTACTATGATGAGAATTACTTATGATAGTTATCTATGTACTATTCTTAAGATGGGTCAATCCAGCACTTTATTTCTTAAATAAGTACCTATGAGTTGACTTAATATCTCATATTCATGATTAGTAAAAAAATAATCATCAATCAACACCATACTGACCATAATACATTATTATGTCTAGGGATAATTTGAATAGAACTCATATTTAATCTAAGGGTTTTACTATTAAGTCATATATATGATGACCTTAGTAAGAATTAAATATTCAAGTAATTATCATAACATAAAATGATAATGAAAAATACCTCTTTATCAAATAAAATGATAAAGTCTAAACATGGTCATACATGATTGACCTAGTGCATATCGCTAACATAAACTTCGTAAAGTCTCTTTGCATCCCACATTCCACTAATATGTCTAAGTTTACTTGATGATAAGCCTCTTCTCCAAACTATGAGCTAGCTTAGTGTCCTAGTATTTGTTTCCTACACAATGTATTTGTTTTGTTATATTTATCTTGTAATTGGTATAGTTATCTCATGTAGTTATTTCTTGTATTGTAACTTGTAAATAACTATTCTATTTGTTTAATGAGAATTAACATAGTTGAACCATAATATGCTTATTGATTTAGTATAAGAGTGAAACATTAATTATAACAATGTCTAGCTCCTCTTTAACATTTCTTTATTCTTCTTCCTCTCCTTTTGTTCTTCCTCTCCTTTTGTCATAACTGCTTCTACTATAATACCTTCTCCCAATCTATTCTTACCTTCATCCTCAACCTATGTTCATCACTCTTTCTACATTAAACTATCATCTAAGAACTATATTCCATGGAAACTATAGTTTATATTTTTGCTGAATTATTACAATATACTTGGAATTGTTAATGGGACATAATTACCACCGTCAAAAGAGATAGTTGATTCTGCCACTAATTAGGTTACTATTAATATGTAATATACTATTTGGTTTAATAAGGATCAGCTCCTATTTTCTTGGCTTCTTTTATCTATCTTTGAAGAAGTTTATCCCTAACTCATTGGGTTAAACTTTGCAACCAAAGTTTGGAGAGCCTTGGCTATTGCTTATGGTGTTATTAGCCATGCATAGAAAACTTAAATTCATATTAAATTGCACAACCTATCAAAAGAAAATAAGTATATGTCTTAGTATATTTATTCGGCAAAAGCACTTATTGATTCTTTGACTCTCATCGGACGGCCCATATTGCCTTCAGTATTTAATGCAATCTTCTTTTGTAAACTAGGTATTGAGTGTAACAAAATTATTGGAGCATTGCAATGAAGAACATATGAGCTCTCCTTTAGTAACCTTCATGGTTAATTAGTGGCTTATGAATTGTTGTTAAAATCTCAGCAGCCCCAATTGCCCATTGCTATCTTTGTTCAGTGAACAAATAAGTCATAGTTCAATAATAACTTTCAATTTTCATAGACCCAAGGAAGATAAACATCATGTGGTAGACAATGAGGCTATAACACTTCGACTAGGCCTTGTCAAATCTATGAATTCAATAACCATTTGGCCTTAACATGCTGAAGATAATTTAATTCTCAATTACTTTATGCTAAAGGTCTTTTTTTTACTTCTCTAATAAATTACAATGATTTAGCTAATGGTTTTTAGTCCAACCTGATTGAATTCATTCTAATTTGATTATTCTTCTAGCACCATATGTTGCTTCTTTATCTCTATGGTATCCAAACATAGGAGCTACAAATTATGTAACTCCTAACTTGCAGTCTTTGTGCTCCTTTAGTGACTATAAAGGTATGGAAAAATTACTTATTGGCAATGGACATGGGCTTTTTATTTCCCATACTAGTACTGGTTTAGTATCCTCCCTTTCTAAATATTTATTATTAAAAAAAGTTTTACATGTCCTTCCATTTAAAAGCCATTATTATCTATTCATAAGCTATGTCGAGACAACAAATGTTTTTTTAAGTTTCATGATGATTGTTGTTTTGTTAAAACCTAGGTATCCAAGAAGACACTACTTCAAGGGATAATTGAACTTGGTTTATACAAATTGTAAGGTAAACACAATAATGATAAGTGTTTGGATCCTATTATCTACCTTGCAAGTCTAGAGGATTAGCATGCTTGATTAGGCCATCCTAATTTTTCTACTATTAAAAATTTAGTTAGTAGTTTTCAGTTACCATGTTCATCAAATAAATTAATTTCCAATAAATGTGAAGCATGTTGCTTAGGCAGACTTCATTGTGTGTCTCTTAATTTAACTTATCATCAGACTGCTCATCCTTTACAATTGATACATTCAGATGTTGGGAGCCCTATGCTTATGACTTCTTTTTTCAGTTATAAATATTTTGTTATTTTCATTGATGACTATTATATATTTTCTTGGATTTATCCTTTTAAATGTAAAAGAGAAGACCCTACTATTTTCCAACAATTTCAAAATTTGGTGGAAAAACAATTTGACACCAAAATAAAATCCTTTAATTCTGATTGGGGTGGTGACTACCGACCTTTATATATTTTTTTGAAGAAGATGGAATTTTTCATTGCATGACATGCCCACACACATTAACAAAATGGCATAACTAAAAGAAAAATTCATTGTATTGTTAATATTGGACTTGTGCTTTTAGGGCACTATATTGCACTTTTTAAATTCTAAGAATTTGCTTTTGAAACTGCAGTTTTTTTATTAAACCATTTGCCTACAAGTTCATTTAATTTTTATATTCCTTATCAACAATTTTTATAAAACTAAACCCAATAACCATGTTCTTATAATTTTTTATTGTGTTACCACTTTTAAGACCTTGCAATAAAAATAAATTTTCTTTTCGGTGTAAACAATGTGTGTTTCTGGGGTAGTCACTATATCATTTGGGCTAACAGTGTTATGATATAGCTCACCATATTGAATTTGATGGACATTTTTTTCCATTTAAAAAAATTATTAATAGTATGAAAAATATGGATAGATAGGTAGTCACCATGCCTCATCATCTGTGGTTATAAGAAATTAAAAGTATTCCAAGTTCCTTGGACCCTCTAGGTAATGTTATTTTATTTCTTTCCCTTTAAACTCCTCCTCCTTATCTCCTTCCTAAGCCGAACACTTACATCCCCTCCTCATCCTAATTCGTTGCCCTTATCCACTTCTTCCATAAACAATCCTTATTAATAATTACCAACCATTTATAATCCATAAGGCATAAATCTCTTAGTGGATTTGCATCAATCAATAGTAGAACCAAATCCTCAACCACCTTTACTAAAATGAAGTCACCTTATAACCCTTCATCCAACCACTTCAAACTAAAAACCATTGCCTTCCATACTTTCTCTACTTTTTCTCTCACTGAACCTAATTCCTTCACACAAGTAAACAAATCATCTAATTGGAGACATGCTATATCTTTAAAAATGCAAGCATTAATTAAAAACCACACATGGGATTTAATACCTCCTCATGGGTAGGAGGTCTAACACAATGTGAGGGGCCATGGTTACTACCTGAAAAAGGAAAATCAAGTCAAAAGATCACATTTATGAGTAATTCATAAAATTAAATAGTTACCTGAGTGGTGGTCATAGTCGATAAAGTCATTTATTACAGAAGGTTAACTTGAACAAAGTCTAAAGAATGAGTCTTGCTTCTCACAGTATGGTCCTCAGCTAGATCTCCTCTGGTAGCTCTATCCATCTCATCACCCTTTAATATATGCATCTAAAACATGCCACTTAGAGGTGATGTAGGGATATGCTTGGCGTAGGTGCCCCAATCTCAGTGACAGACCATCTTTGGTGGCCATCTATCTTGAGGATCCTGTAAGTCTTAACACAGTTGCAGGAATATGGAACAAATAAGTAAATTGATCTTATAACTATGTGATTACTAATAATTATTTTATGTTTTATAGGTACATAATCAAAGGTCAATTGGTTTAGCCACTCACGATGGACATGCACATGAGCCAAATGTCACTTCCTATAATATTTTGCACCTTAGCTCATTAAAGTAAGGAAAGGAGTGTCTCTGACATGGACTATACCGTAAATAAGTTCAATCTCTAAAGCCTAGACTTGCAAAAAAGGATTATCAATAAATAATCATGCTTATTAATAAATCAAAGAGAGAGAGAGAGACAAACCAACACAACATGCTAGAATCCATAAATTAATATGGCTCCTCTCATAACCTCATCCATACTCTGATATCGATAATCTAATCCATAATTACCCTTATCATAAGTAGACACTAGTTATAGGTCTCTCAATGGCATAAAAAACATTAGATCCATAAAGTTAGTAGTGTCAGTAAAAAGAATAATGCCTAGTAGGTAAACTAGGAATGCTCTCACCACCTAGTCAATCTCGAGAGCTATGATGGCAGCCTCGACTCTAGTGTGTGTATAGTGACACTGGATAGAGTTAATCTTTATGGTATGAGTCCTTTTCATGTATGGAATTATACCTCAGAGATGCTCAATGTAAACAATATGGTTCAACGCCATTTGATAAAGGCTTGTATCAAATGAGACTGCATCTCCTGTGCATGTGATGCCAATAACAGTCGCAAAAGATATAAGATCTAAAGTAAGCTCTCTAAATGGTAGGTGGAATGTATGAGTGATATCAAACCATCTCTCTATCAATGTATGAAGTGGCTAGTGATCTGTATGGCCCTAGGCATCCAAAAGGGAAAGGATGAAATCTTCAACATTTGGTATCTTGAATATAGTTATTGATGTTGTCTATAAAATCATCATACTAAACCTGAGCACTACTGAAATTCTCGGCACCTTTAAATGTGTGAGCATCATGCTATAAAATAGATAGGGAAGTTAAAAAGTGATGTAACTTGTTTAACTTTTTTCAAAAGAAGGATGTTTAAAACTTTGTTCGAGAGGCACTACCTCTTCATGTCGTAGAACACAAACTAGTTTTGAATATTTCGTATGTTTTTCACATGATCAATCCCATTCCTAGTTTAAATGATATATAGATATTTATTAACATTTACCTAATGTTATTTTGATGAAAAATTAATTTACTAACCTCTTTAAAAGCCAATGCATATATGTAAGAACCCAAATCCGTAGCTACATGAATGGTATCTCCCATAGAGAACCTGAGAGTCCACAGGGGATGTATGAAAGGTGTCATAGGGTCTTACTTTGAAAGATTGGGAGTTCGAGTAGCATCCATTTTTGAAAATAAAGAAAACATAGGAAAGGTAGAAGAAAAGAAAAGGAAAGAAAGAAAGAAAAGGAGAAGTGGAAAAGAAAAAGAAAAGAAGTGGGTTTCATTTTTTTTTATACATATAGGAAAAAAGGAAAAAGAAAATCTAAAAAGGAGGAATATATGAAAAATAATTAAAAAAATTAAATTCATGAAGTTTAAAAAATTTGACCTCTTGAGTTTTTATCTTGAGGCTGATGGTACGAATTTTGAAGAAAATACCTGTTGGGTTTATACCCTAAGGCTGGCGGTATGAAGTTTAAAAAATCTAACCTCTTGAGTTTGTACCCTGAGGCTGATGGTGCAAATTTTGAAGAAATTATCTTTTGGGTTTACACCCTGAGGCTAATAATAAGAATCTTAAAGAAATTGCCTCTCGAGTTTGTACCTTGAGGCTAACTACATGAAGTGAAATGCAAAAAATTTGACCTCTAAAGTTTGAAACTTGAGACTGATAGTGTGAATTTTGGAAGAAATTACCTCTTAGGTGGATCTCGAGATCAAGCATATCCTTTTGATTTGCATCATATGTATTAATTTTTTAAAATACTTTAATTATATGTTTTTAGTTTTTCAAAAAATAAGGGGGCACATTATGGACACCTAGTTTGATCGGTCCGTAACAGAAGCCCGATAATGAAAATGAAACAAATGCAAATAATGGCTAAAAATCCTTTTAAGAATGGACGAAAAGCCTAAAGAAGTGGATCATAGGCAGAATATTTAACCAAAGAAGGTTCAAAAGCCTATAAAAACCTTTAAAGCCCATTAAGCCCATAAGAAGCTATCTCAGCCTAAGGCTTATGAGACAATGCCTCACTGAAGGGGCTTTGCCATTATAGTAATAGTGTGAAGAGGCAACAGAGGTGTCACCTCAATAACCTTATCTTATTTTTTTATGGAGCATTAATTTCTCCTAAAATGCCTCCTGCACATCCCAATGTCCTTCACGAGTAAATGTAAGTGTTTCTGATTGAGAAAGGAAGAGTTGGAAGCTCTTGAATATGATTAAATGATTGTTGAGGGATAAAAATAAAAGAAAGGAAGGAGAAAGGGATCTTTTTTTGGCTCTTGACAAAAAAGCTAAGAAAGAGAAGAACTCATTGGGGGGAAAAGGTAGAAAGCATTCTAAAAGGAGGAGGTAGTAGGAAATCAAGAAAAAGGAAGGGAAAGGAGAGATTTTGAGGTTCATTCTCATCCTTGCATGCTGGCAAGTGCAACAATCGAATTCAACCTTTGAGGGCCAAACATTTTGAAGATAAATTTATCTAAAATAGTAGAGCATCTAATTTTGATAATTAGTCTCATGATTTAAATAAATACTTTGTTTATTTCTTAGTTTTTTGTTTTCTATTTCTTTAAATTCTAAACTTGATTTTATGAATCCTTAAGTATAGTTGTAAAGTTATGGTTAATTGAATTTACTTGCGTATGGTTTAGAACTAAAAGAAGAAGAAGTTAAATTTCATCTTTGGGATTGTAAGTTAGGCAACATCCCTTTGAATGGTCATCGCCCCTTTGGGTTAAGGCAATGTGATATCGCTTAATGCCAAATGAGGCATTGCCACATTATTTTATTTATGCTTTCTTATTTTATAAATTTCATTTAATTTAGTAGTATATTTTTTTTTAAATTTGTAAATGGCCTATGTGAATTAATTTCCATATTTTAAAAGTTGATTTAGCTTTGATTCTTATTTTAAATTTCAAGTATGCGTTTATCAATGTTTTAGATAAATTTTTTATAATTATTGGATTTATATTTATATTAATTTTGATTCTTTTATTGTCTTGATATTTTGTTAATTAGATATTTATTTGTTTAATTTTCTTTAGTTGCATTTTATCCAAATTTTTATTTTTTACATAATTGACTTGATGTTTTTTTTGTAGGCTTTTATTCATTTATGGGAAGTTAATATTCCATTTTATAGGATGAATTAAGATGATCCTTAATCATCAAGTTATGACCTTTTTTTTTATAGGAGTTTTAGATTTAGATTTAGATTTATTTTATTTAGCAAGTAATTTATTTTATTATTATTTTGCATGTTTAAAGGGTTATAATCTATTCTCCTTCCCCATTTCTTTACACGTTTATTTTTATTTAGTTTATTTTATTGTTATTTTTTGTGTTTAAGGGTTTGTAATCTTTTCTCCTCCCCTTCTTCTTTGTATGAGTTTTTATTATTTGTTTAGTTATGTATTTTATATTGTGATGAATGTTGAATCTATGGGCATAAAAATGGGCTAATGTGCAAACTTGGAATAAAGTGTAAAATTGAAAGATTGTTTAGAAATAATCACACATTCATATGTTAATAAAGAGATAATTTAATAATTAAGGGTAATAAAACATAAAATATGAATGGAGGCTAGCCGTAAGGTTGGGTGAGCATTCAAAGCCCATACCCAGTCTCAAAGCCCAATCTCTAATGATGGCTGCTAAGGGCCTTATGTGGGGATCTAGTTGCTATAAAAGTGTATCCTGATCTTATTCAGGTGGTGACTCCTATCTCCAATATAGACTTAAAGCCTGAATGTATTTCCTAGTAAGTCCTGAGTCCACACAGTGTCATGGTTACCAAACACTTGAAGGTGGTATACTAAACCTCACCACCTTCAATATATGTATACTTTCTTAATATAGAAACATGGAATACTAGATTAAACTAGAATAACTCTGGCGGTAACATTAGTTTGTAAGCCACATCACCAACTCTTGAGAAAATCTCAAAGTGTCTAATATACCTTGGAGCTAGCTTACCATTTTGACCAAATCTCATCACTCCTTTCATTAAAGACACTTTGAGAAACACCATATCCTTAACAAAAAATGATACATCCATCGTCTAAGTATCGATATAACTCTTCTATCTGCTAAAAGCTATCTTTAATCTCTGTTGGATGATAGGCATCTTATTAGAAGTCACTTGTGCCAATTCTGGGCCTACTATTTATCTCTCTCCAACTTCCTAACAAGTGATCTACACTCTTTTCCATACAATGCTTTATTTGGAGCCATCCCAATACTAGCACGATGGCTATTGTTATAAGAAAATTCTATCAACAGTAAGTGCATATCCCACTGGCCACCAAAATCCATCACACACATTGTTAGTATATCTTCCAATATCTAAATGCTCCTTTATGACTAACCATCCATTTAAGGATGAAAAATCGTACTAAAGTCAAGCCTTATACTCAATGCTTTATGAAATTCTTGCTAAAAGACTGAAGCAAATGTAGCTCCTTTATTAGAAACTATACTTTATGGTACTTTATGGAGGCAAAAAATTCAATTAATGTACAAGCTTGCTAACATGTTGATAGAATATGTCTTATTTATTAGTAAAAAGTGAGTTGACATAGTTAGCCTATCAACTATCACCCAAATGATGTAATAACCTCTAGTTGTATGAGAAAATCCAGTCATAAATTCCATAGCAATCATGTCCCATTTCTAGTATGGAATTGGTAATGGTTGTAGCAATCTTGAAGGCCCTTAATGTTCTAATTTTACTTGTTGACATGTGAGACATTTGAATACAAACTTTGCAATGTATTCTTTTATCCTATTCTACTAATATGTCTAATTTTACCTAATGGTTGGCCTCCTCTTCGTACTATGAGCCAGGTTAGTGTCCTAGTATTTGTTTCCTACACAATGTATTTGTTATATCATATTTATCATGTAATTGGTATATTTATCTCATATAGTTATTTCTTGTATTGTAACTTATAAATAACTATTCTATTTACTTCATGAGAATTAACATAGTTGAACCATATTATATTTCTTGACTTAGTATCAGAGCGAAACATTAATTATAAAAATGTTAAGCTCCTCTTTAACATTTCTTTCTTCTTCTTCTTCCTCTCCTTTTGCCATTACTACTTCTACTATAATACCTTCTCCCTCTGTATTCTCACCTTCATCCTCAACCCATATTCATCACTCTTTCTCCATTAAACTAACATTTAAGAACTATATTCCATGGAAACTATAATTTATATATTTGCTGAATTATTACAATTTATATGGAATTATTAATGGGACATAATTACCACCGTCAAAAGAGGTAGTTAATTATGGCACTAATTAGGTTAATATGAATCCATATTGCACCGTTTGGTTTAATAAGTATCAACTCCTTTTTTCTTAGCTTCTTTTGTCTATCTCTGAAGAAGTTTATCCCTAACTCATTGGTTTGAACTCTATAGCCGAAGTCTGGAGTGCCTTGGCAACTACTTATGGCATTAATAGCCATGCATAAAAAACTCAAACCCATATTGAATTGTACAACCTATCAAAAGAAAATAAGTCTGCATCTTGATATGTTTATTAGGCGAAAGTACTTACTAATTCTTTGACTCTCGCAGGACAGCCCATACTACCTTCTGTATTTAATGTGATCTTCTTTCACAAACTAGGTATTGAGTATAAAAAAATTATTGGAGCCTTGCAACAAAGAATAGATGAGCTCTCCTTTAATAATTATCATGGTTAATTAGTGGCTTACAAATTGTTGTTAAAATCACAACAACCCCAATTTCTCATTACTAACTTTGTTTAGCAAAAAATCAATCACATTTCAATAACAACTTAAGGTTTCCATAGACTCGAGGAAGACAAACATCATGTGGTGGATGATGAGGCTACAACAACACTTTGACTAGGCCTTGTCAAATTTTTGGATTCAATAACCATTCAGCCTTAACATGATGAAGATAATTCAATTCTTAATTTACTCCATACCAAAGGTCTTTTTTTTGACATCTCTGTGAAATTATAGTGATTCGGCTACTGGTTTTCAGTCGAACCTGATTAAATTCAATTCTAATTTAGGTATTCTTCCACCACCATTTATTACTTCTTTATCTCTATGGTATCTAGACACAGGAGCTATACATCGTGTAACTCCTAACTTGCAATCTTTGTGCTCCTCTAGTGACTATAAAGGTATGGAAAATTACTTATTGGCAATGGACATAGGCTTTCTATTTTCCATATTAGTCTAGGTTTATTATCCTTCCCTTCCAAATATTTATTGTTAAAAAATGTTTTACATGTCCATTCTATTAAAAAGCCATTATTATCTATTCATAAGCTATGTCGAGACAATAAATGTTCTTTTTTTTTATTTTCATGATGATAATTGTTTTGTTGAAGACCAGGTAACCAAGAAGACACTACTTTGAGGGATAAGTGAACTTAGTTTATACAAATTTTAAGGCAAACACAATAAGGATAAGCGTTTGGATCCTACTATCTAACTCGCAAGTCTAGAGGATTGGCATGCTTAACTAGGCCAACCTAATTTTTTTCTACTATTAAAAAATTAGTTAGTATTTTTCAATCACCATGTTCATCAAAGAAATGAATTTCCAATAAATATGAAGCATGTTGCTTAGAAAAACTTCATTTTATGTCTTTTAATTTAACTTATCATCGACGTACTTGTCCTTTACAATTGATACATTCAGATGTTAGAGGCCCTGCGCCTATGGCTTCTTTTTTTTAGTTACAAATATTTTGTTATTTTCATTGATGACTATTCTTTATTTACTTGGATTTATCATATTAAATGTAAAAGTGAAGTGCCTACCATTTTCCAACAATTTTAAAAGTTTTTGGAAAAATAATTTGACACCAAAATAAAATCCTTTAATTCTAATTAGGGTGCTGACTACCGACCTTTACATATTCTTTTAAAGAACATGGAATTTTTAATCGCATCATATGTCCATACACATATGAACAAAATGGCACAGTTGAAAGAAAAATTCATTATATAGTTGGTGTTGGACTTCCCCTTTTAGGGCACTATAGTGCACCTTTTAAATTCTAGGAATTTTCTTTTGAAACTACAGTATTTTTATTAAATCATTTTCCCATAAGTTCACTTTATTTTAATATTAATTATCAATAATTATACAAAACTAAATTTGATTACCATTTTCTTATAATTTTTGGTTGTGCTATTTATCCGCTTTTAAGACCTTATAATAAAAATAAATTTGCTTTAAGATGTAAACAATGTGTGTTTTTGGGGTACTCACCACATCATTTGGGCTATCGATATTGTGACAAAGATACTCAAAAAATTTATATAGCTCACCATGTTGAATTTTATGAACATTTTTTCCCATTTAATAAAAGTATTAACAACATGAAAAATATGGATAGATCAGTAGTCACCATGCCTCCTTAACTGTGGTTGCAAATAATTCAAAGTATTCCAAGTTCCTTGGACTCTCTAGGTAATGTTATTTCTTTCCCTTGAAACTCTTTTTCCTTATCTACTTCTCTAAGCTAAACACTTACATCCCCTCTTCATCCTGATCCCTTACCCTTATCTACTTCTTCTATAAACAATCTTTATTAACAATTACCAACCATTTATAATCTAAAAGGAATCAATCTCTTAGTGGATTTAGGTTAATCAATAGCAAAACCAAATCCTCAACCACCCTCTCCAAAATGAAGTCACCCCATAACCATCCATCTAGCCACTTTAAACTAAAAATCCACGACCTTCTATACTTTCGCTACTTTTTCTCTCATTAAACCTAATTCCTTTATATAAGCAAATAAATCATCTAATTGGAGACATGCTATGTCCTTAGAAATGCAAGCATTAATTAAAAATTGTACATGGGATTTAGTACCTCCTCCTTTTACTAGCAATATTATTGGTAACATATGGATCTATAAAATAAAAAGAAATTCTAATGGAAGTATTGATAGATTAAAAGAATGTCTTATTGCTCAAGGATATATATAAGAGTACAATATTGACTACACAGGGACTTTTAGTCCAGTTGTAAAACACCAAACAATCTGTACCATATTGTCTCTTGTAATGGCTGAAGGATGGTCTCTTTAACACTGGAAGCTAGCAATGCTTCTCCTAATGGTGATTTGAAAGAAATAATCTATATGGTTCAATCGTAGGGTTTCATTAATCCTGTCAACCCTCACTTTGTCTGTAAGTTAAATAAGTCCCTATAAGGACTAAAGTAAGCCCCTCATGCATGATACCATAAGTTGAGTAATTTCTTGATTTCCAGTGGATTTCAAAATTCCAAGATGATCCTTCTTTATTTTTGTATCATAAGAATTCTCAATAATTCTTTATTTTAGTATATGTTGATGATGCAATGTTCATAGGCAGTGATTTAGTTTTTGTGCAAACAATTATTAATAAATTATTAAAGGCATTCTCTCTCCGTAATTTAGGCTTTTTACATTACTTTTTAGGGATTCAAGTGCATGCTCATACTAATGATCTCTTATTATCTTAATAATGTTATGATAATGATATACTCAAGAGCTTTGGAATGCAGAATTGTAAGCCTCTCTTGACTCTAATGATCACAAGTTCTCTATTATCCAAACATGGTGGTGACTTACTTGATTTAAATGATGATACATGTTTTTGGATGACTTATGATAGCTTACAATATATTATTCTCACTCAGCTAAATTTTTTGTACTATGTTAATAAGTTGTGCCAGTACATGCAAAGGCCAATTACTTTTCATTTATAAGATCTTAAGCAAGTCCTTCACTACTTACAAAGTACTACTTCTCAGAGTTTGCTTATTACTCGATCTTCTTCCATGGAGTTAATGGCATTTAGCAATGCAAATTGGGCAAGCTATCCAGATGATAGGCATTCAATAAGAGGTTATCTTGTTTTTCTTAGCCAAAACTTAGTTGTATGGAATTCATGTAAAAAATAAAGTATTGCCTGTTCATCGACTGAGTTAGAGTTTAATGTTATGGCAAATGTTTTCGTCAAGCTTAAATGGTTGAAATCATTATTGTCTGAACTTAGTATCTCCCTAACATAACCACCACATGTGTGGTGTGATAATATAAGGGTGG